>OX381709.1:63068608-64268608 GCA_947462335.1 Harmothoe impar
ACTGAAAACCTCAGCGTCGCCATTTTGACAATACCTAAATTGACAACTTTAGGTAGTCAAGGTGACGACCTTATGTCATCATTGTGACGACCTAAAGTTGTCATATCAGATCCATATAGACCAAAGTTGTCATAATGACGATCCTAGGTAGTCACATGGATTGGGTAGTCAGAATGACTACCTTAAGATTGTTGGTTTAGGTATTGTAAATTTGAAGACCTAAAGTCATCAGTAATGACAACTCTCAACACCATTGGGTAGTCATTGCATGGGACAACCTAGGGTATATCTGGGTGTTGGACATGGAATGTGCCCTGTCACGTGCTGCCACCCAGGGTAAATTGATTGAAGTAAATTTTCTATCATGAGACATAAACTTTTGACAGGGAGCAGAGTAGTCTCTATACCTTCAGGGCCATCATTCACACCGATACACAACTTATTCATTACAAGTAAAGCTACTTAGTTTAATCAAGAGTAAACCAAATATGTGAAAGGGATGCCTCTGGTTAGGAGGTGAACTAATTTGAGACTATATTCATACACCATTCTCCAGAGCACATTCCATTAGTCATTATGACAACCTAGGTCGTCATAATGACAAGGAACCTTCCTCTGGGTTTTCAGTGTGTGCCATTATTGTCAACTCCCTCTAATGTGGCCACCCTTGGGACTATAAAAAAGTGGCCGCCTTGGTGGGATGGCTGCATTGGAGGGAGTCATTTTCTATACATTGTAGTATCTTTGAGACTATGAAAAGTGTCTTTATTAGAGGGATTGGCTGCACTGGAAGGGTGGCCGTTAGGAGGGAGTTGACTGTAACTGATTTCAAGTAAAAATGCTGCTGGGAAAAAGTATCTTATGAGTTGGGCCTCTCTGTGATCATCAACTGTACTGCTGCATAGGTTATAATTAAAGGTGAAGTATTAATCTATCTTTACCTGTACACCATACTGATATACGTTAATTGTTAAAAGGTTAGGGCACCGAAAACATGATCATATAATTATATGAAAGCACGAGAAAAGTAATTGTCGTACTGTGTGAGATCAGTTTTATATGCCGTATTACAATATTCCATGTTGTCTATCTGTGTACATGTATAGCATGCCTAGTAACCCGGGATAGTAACACAACATCATGTAATAGTGCGTACAAAGTAATTTCCCAGCCAGGGATAAGGGGTGATGGTAATTACCAATTTCTAAAATTGCTTTAGAGTAGACAAAATGGCCCGCACCTGTGCATGTACACATGCACACACCTCCGTAACATGGCTACGTCAGGCTCTCAGTGACAGTGATGGCCATCGGCCATCAGACATGCCACATTTAAAGGCATGAGATGTGATAGCCATTGAACATAGAAATTGTAACAACTTCTCCCTGCGGGCATTCACGAAACTCTCAGGTAATATGGAATATCATCAATTTAATTAACGCCTGGCTCATTGAGGAGACTGTCACTGTTAAATGCAGAATGGACATGCTCAGGGAGAGGAGACATGGGGCCCAAAAGAAATGCCATGATGTCCAGGTACACGTATGAACTTATGTAAGACTGTATATATAGATGTAGTGATATACTCGAAAGGATCGTGATAACACGAGGCAGCATGGTCTGCTGTCTGCACAATCCACAATTTACTGCCATAGAAGTTCATGTGGCAGAAATGCAGAGCTGCCACAAATCATGAATTGCATGTCAATATTTTTCTGCGTGCCTGCAGACCAGAACCTACTGTTGAAAGTATTTTCTCTTGGCAGTCTTCGCCCTCCTGCAGCCACGGTTGAGTGTGAACTACCTGTACAGTTTATACATGCCTACTATTTCATGGTAGTTTAGTGAAACAACATTCATGTCTTAGTATAATTTATCTCTCTTTTTGTATTCTCCTGGTTACCTCAGCTTTTTACTGTTAGCGTCTCCCCTCATATATTTTACTAGTGGGAGATCAAGGGGTTCACTCCCCCTTTTCAAACTCTGCCAAAAGAGCCATAACAAACCAGACCTATGTTGATTTTACTCACACCTCATAGAAGAACACCGCAGACCAACAGTACAGGTGGAGCAGTAGTGGTAGACTGAGGGGAGGCTCCCTCATCCTAACTGTACCAAAGCAGCCTGCAGTAGTCCATGTGCCACAGACACATACTACTCCAGACAAGACTAAATGAACTCGCCCAGAATATTCACACCTTCAGGTGATTAAGGATGACTTATGGGGCAGGTTGGTGCCCTTTTCTCCTATTCTCGTGTGGGCACTTCTCGGTTGGTGGCGCCCCTGGTGGTGGGCCCGTCCTGCTGCTGCTACTGGGGAGGGGGCCAGGTATGATGGGATGTGAACTTCCGGTACAACTTGCTCCAGACTGCCATCGTCTCAAATTATAATCTACAACTTTTCGGGTTTACAAGTGGATTTAATATATTCCTAGTTTTAGCTTAGATGATACAATTATTCACTTATGCAAATATTGGAAATAGGGTGATATTCTATATAATAATGGGATTATCGGAGCTTTATACTATCCATCTTTATATCATCGATTGTGTGTAATCAAAAGTGAGAACTATAAACCAAGGTATCATCATCATTTATTGTCATAACGTCCACATGTTTATCCTGTGTTCTTGCCAATAACAACTTTTCAAATCTCAAATTATCTCTCATAAAATTTGCCTATAGTGATCTTATTCCCTCACGCACATTATAGTAAAGCGGTTTAAACAGATGTATAACATACTATATTAATCTAGCCTATCATTATTGTCAGTATACAAATTATCTTGATATATCACAAAACTATTATAATGTCAGGGCGTAAAGTGAAAATCGGACAGGTCTTTCAGACAGTCAGCATCAATGAATGGATGTGAAATTGGCATTGGTTGGAGATAAAATAAGAGGTATGTACTAACCTCAAGTTCAAGTTCATTAATATTTTATTGAGTCCATCAAACATGTTCTTCTGTCTCAACAATGGGCTGACCAAGCCCTCGGTGATACAGTAAACCTCTCATGTACTAAATAGTAACCTGCAAACCTCTATTGTAGTATTGATGGTATATTCAGATTTGATCAGAGAGAAAAATAAACACATGATATTACATGATCAACAATTTCTATTCTTTGGAATTGAAAGTATGAAAACAACCCGTGTGTAAATGTTCCTACAATATGTGTCTTTGGCTTTGGCATTTGATGGCGCATCAGCTTTACCTGTTAATCTGAACTCATTACAGGTTCATGATTTCTGATTACATGATGAGCCGCCCAACTCTCCCCGTATTATCACAGTATATTCATATCCCAATTGGTTATACAAAAGCAATCTATTCACATATCCAAAACACATAACAAGACACCAGACTCAACAGACACCATTGGTTTATCAGTCTCCTGCTAGGTGGCAGGCTCATCAGCACAGGGCGGCCGTCGGGTGCTGGGTGGAGCTTGGTGGTCGGGGCTCAGATCGCCGCCTACTGGCACGTAGTCACCACTGACAGGCGGTGGTCGATGGGAGCAGCAGCAGCAGCAGCAGCAGCAGCAGCAAGGGAGGCTGGCATGACTCTGCTGCAGGACGGAGGGAGTGAAGCACCCAGCGTGTAGGTATCTCCAGTAACACACGGGACAGATGCCAACGCACGTGGGTAGTATGCAGCAACAAGTTACAGTGCGTGCACAGACTGCCACTCAGCCCACAAGCACGCCACTCAGCGCCAGGTGGAATCATTGTTATTACATAATTACCATATCAGAGGACAGTGTGATATAAAAACTGGAGTGTCAGCAGAGTGTGGCCTGTTTTCTTACTGTAGTATGTGGAGGATGGGAGTTGAGCGTGGATATTACGACAGTCAATGCTGCATTCCCTCCAGCTGATAAAGATAGTGACTGCACTGGACAGGCAGGCTACCTGGAGGAGTGATTGGTTGTGATCTCTGCATGGGACAGCTGCGTCCACGCCCAGGAGGAATATTGAAATAAGGAGATACAAGGTGACTGAGAGGAATAAGGGTGCATACAGGTAACAGGAGGAGTCAAGGAAGCGTGCAGCTTCTAGGATTATTAATTATCATAGAAGTCCCATTGGATTTGTACACCATCGCAAGACTCGAGGAATATAAATCAAGGCAGATAACCTGCAAGGAGTATAACAGTACAGGAGGTACCACCAGAAGGAGAGCTGTAATCCCTACCTACCTGCACCCAACGCTGTATCCCCGTCCCATGGAGGGACGCCCGGAGGCAGCCCGGCCTCACCCCAGGTGTGTCCCGTGTGCCTCCCCTCAGTCCCCGGCCTCTCCAGGGCACAGCGGTCTCCTTCTCCAGGGGAAGCTCTTCTCATCAGCCTCCAGGGCCTGACATCCACCTGCCTTACCTTAGCAGGGGGCTCCCACCTTGACCACGGGGACCTCTATCAACTTACTGTATTCCTCGCACACATCACATGTGTTGTGATTATCAAATACATGCACATGGGAATCTCCATAATATATACTAGTAACAGGTATAAGAAACCAGGATTTTAAGATATCACACTGCTGATATTGTCTTTCTAATATCAGAGAAGACAGATACAAGAAGTAACCATGGCGACCAGTGATTTGTTGTCGTGTATTACGTGCACAATGTGCTTCAGGAGAAAAGTGCGGAGTTTTACCAGTTGTGTACAACAAACACGGACTATGATGACGTTACTAATCAGTTTGTGTATCCTCACACGGCACCAGGCCTATGGTAAGTCACACTTCAATTATTACTAATATACACTTGTATATTATTGTACCTAATTTTCATTTCAGCCAGAAAAGTTCTCTATCTCTATCTGTCTCCCCTCTTTTATGTCTCGCCTGTCTCTGTCTGGCATTCTCTTCCTTAATATCTCTATACTTTATGTATATATCCTCTCTCTCTCCCTCTCTCCCTCTCTCCCTCTCTAAGTTTTGTTTCTCTCTTCTCCCTGTCTCTCTTCCTATCTTTATAACACATGCTTTCGGCCAGGTACGGATGGAGTATAGCACAGAGACACAACATGTATGTGTAACCCTGCAGGGTCGACCCTGGGTGTACAGTGTATCCACAGAGAGCAGATGGGAGATACGGTGCTCCTGGAAGACCATGCCCTATTTCCTGAGACATTTGAACTTTCAGCATCATCCGAGTGTATAGACACCCTGCAGTCGCCGGAGGTCAGTGTAAATGTCAGAATTGATGGTGTACACGAGGAGTAGCTCGAAGCAGATGCGATTCACCTATTTATACCAATATCGAATGGCCATGCCGCGCACTGTGTGAAATGTATATACATATTGGGAGGCAGGGGGGCTGAATACCACCCACTTCTTTAGTTCTATGATGACAGTAAGGTTTGGGCTCACAGTACGGGGTGTTTGTGTGTTCTTGGGGTGGGTCGCCTCTCTGTATACCTGGTCGGGATACCTGGCCCCTCGGCCTGGCCGCCTGACTCTACATGTAGCCACGTGGTTTTTGCCTGTGTATGTGTTGTATCACATTAATGGTACGTACGTGGGTGGGATCCAATGATCGTGTTGTATGTTGCTACAGCGCTTTGGATCCCCCCCCCTACACACACAGTGACACACACTGGCTCTTCCCCTCTCCGACTCCCACCTGGTACTCTTATGTCGCTGTCTCTCTGTTTCTGCATCGCTCCCATTTCTTTATATCATAATCATATTATATATTTTGTGTATCCCATCTTTTTTGTAAGTATATCGCCCGGCCTACGTTGGCCTTGTATAAGCCACATCTCCAGAGGTCCCACCTCATATTCTGCACAACATGTACATTTCGTATTGGCACCATTCCTATACAATGTGGGTGTAAAACATTGCCTAAATCCATACAGAAACTGCATGAATCACCAGGCAGAGATGGTGCAGACCAGATACAAAGATGTAGTTTGTTCCAGAGTTATCTCCACTTTCCAGTATATGTGGTGCCAATGGAAATACTTTAAACTATACTCATCCACTTGTTTGCCCAATACTCCACTTCTAGTTACATCCATATTGACCTGCACTGAAATAATGAAATAAAAGCAGCGAGAACCGGGTGTAGTGTATGATGGTGCGCAAACACTAAATGCGGACTGCGACACCCATTAAATAGGTCGAAGTTAAAAAGGTCGACAAATTAGCCATAAAGCAATACAGGCTGGGCGAGGGAGCGGTCCTCTTTGTACTCTAATGTTTTAATCCTTTGCTCTAATTATCGTATTTGGGTGATTACAGGCCTAACGCACCTGAGGAGGATCCCGGCGCCATGGGGGGTCCGTTAAAGGCTAAGTGCGGGGAGGGGGACACCTACATGATCTTGTTGGAGCTGGGGGAGGGTAGAGGTAGAGGTGGGTGGGGGCAGTGACAGTTGTTCGGGTGAGGCTGGCTCTCTGCCAGGTGTTTCCACCGTGGAGGAGACTGAAACTACTGTGTGTGTGTGTTGGGTATAAGGGGAGGGGGTGAGCATACCCTGGCAGTGCAATAAGTAAGGCAAACTCCTGAATGGAGCCTTTGGTAATGGGTGGAATAGTTCATGGAAATATTCTAGGGACATGTTATTGTATCACATGGGAGAGGCAGGTTGGGGGTGGCTCTACCTTGGCGTAATTTTTGTAATTGCACATTTACGAGGCCAGCTGAGGGCTGGGTATAAATGAGGAGGGGAGTGCGTGTTAAGGGTACATAAAGGTTGCTCTTTAGCGCATGTCCACAGACTAGGGCTCCGTCAGCCAAGGATAATAATGGCAATGCCAGGCTCTGAATGCATGTCAAATACCAGGTTACGTACATAACAATTCAAAATCACTCTTACACAACGTATAATTGACCATCATAATACAACGTATAATTTATACCCTCTCATACCGTTGCCTCCAATCATACATGCACTGACAGACTCAGACTTAGTATCATAGGGTATAGGTCTATAAGTTAATGATAATGGTAATTGTATTCGGGTACAACGGGACTCAGATGCTAATGGACACAAATCGCTTAATAATTCTAAATTGGACGCACTGGAGCATGGCACCTCTCACTTGTAACCCACCAGACCGTGTGACAACAGCCCACAGGTTCACATGTCGGTGCAGGCAGTCAGCCATGATAACTCCCCTCCCCTCATGGGACCGATGATCAGACATGATTGAACTGTATTGTTATTTCTGACAGCAACCATGTGTCGTGAACATATGGGAACACTGATTGCTTTTGCCAGCGACCCTTAAAATTGAGTTAGGTTAATTTGGGGGCCAAGATAATGCTCCCCACCCCTTTTTTCTTGCTTTTTTTTCTGCACCGGTACATCCACATGTAAGATAATGCAGGGGTTGTCTGCAATGACATTCCTCTGGTCATACATACATCTATTTAACTATAACTTGTTGGACTGTTACCCTTTAGGCTCTATGTCTGTAGAAGCCGATTTTATTCAAGAAACAGATAACCATGTCTGCAGGCGCACACGTGGTTCTGCACACTACTACATGTACTACTCATGAGCAGCTCATGACTCCATTCTCTGAGTGAGCTACTGTGAGGGACTGAGTTCCTCCCACACCAGACCGACACATACCTCCCTCGGTGTATGTTTAGATCCCACCCGGATCATACACCCTCCCCTCCCGAGGTATCGCTGATACAACCCGCTGGGATCCAGACATAGGCGAGCGATCAAAGGCTGTAGATCCTCCTCCTAAATCCTTCACACCCCTCCCGCCCATCACACTCTAGGAGAGATTTAGGAGGTGTGTAGTCTGGGCGGCGCGCTCCGTGCACGGGCACTGGGGTACATGTTTTATTCAGTGAGAGCCGGGCCGGGTAGTCACTCGGAACATGCGAGGAGACAATGCAGCCTTTATTACGTTAAGGATGGGAGTGGGTTCTGTTTTGTGTGAGCTCGGTCACTCTTTCCGCTGATAAATGGGTTCTGTGCACTGGGTGGGTTCATGTCCCTTTCATATATGAATCAGATTTACCTGTTACAACCCATTTGACAGATGAGAAATGCGCACAATACAATTGATAAGCACATAGGTATCTAGTGGTTATCAAAGAGAATTGTATACAATGGTTTGTATGCGTGTATTGACCGATACAAAATGATTGAATTACGGTTTTGTACAATATTGATACATATTTGTATACATGTACAATGTACATGGATGTACTCGTACGTATGCTGAACAGAGTATGGATGCAATACATATAAATCATTGCATTCTTGGCAATTGATAATTTCTACTACTAGTAGACTGTACTGAGCATACTGAGACCTTTTCAAACACCTCTTTAAATGTTGCATTCATGTATGTTCTAATAAAGCCCCAGTAGTGTAGGTTATGAGTAAGCAGAGATTATATGTGTGCAAGGGCAACAATAACAACCCATAACGTCCAGGATTATCAGTTCATCTGAACGAGCAGCTCAAATTTGGGTGTGAGCAGCTTGTTCTGCTCAGGAATCTCTGATAACCGCCAGGAGGGAATTTGAGCAGATATGAGTCAATCTGAGCTGCTCACAAGTTGGGGTAATTAAAGCTCTGCTGGGTACCACATCGGGATGAGCTGCTCTGGGACGCGTGCCAGGGTCACTCACTGTGACAGGATGAGTGATCGGTCCTCTGGGGCAATAGTAGAGATAGCTGAGGTGTCACCGAGTCAGGACACTCCAGGACACTCCTCCACGTACCAGTCATGCCCTGACACACCTCAGTACTGAGCTAATTAATGAGGCTATCTCTCCTCATTAAGTCTTAATCAGGGCAAGGGTAGCACCACCTGGCCACCCCTCTATAACACACCTGCCCTATTTTGAATGTGAACTGGCAGATGGGTTTATCAAAGTACAATTTTTGTAGCATATTAATGAGCTAATCCTATCCATGGGGCATGTTCATGATAGGTGAATGGTCCTGTTTCCCTGTGTCTACTGGTCCGTATCTAGGCTGGGAGTCATGTCACTGTATGTCTTAGTGGGAATGCTTTAATTTGGTGATGATAATCAGATCATCGTCATCACTGTCATCTCATGACGTCTGTGATCACAATGCATGGTGGATATACATGTATATATAACGGGCGATAATAAGTACATCTGTCCCATTACCCAGTGCAGGCCACATCAAACCAACGGCGACACCAACGGCCATTTAGTACCAACACTACACCACATCTCTCAGCAACCACCATACACTTTTTTCTCACCCTTTTTATTCATGTTCACATCATCGGCATGCGATATGTCTTTTTTTTCCCTGGACGTTTTCTTTTTTTTGTTACACCACCATGGCCCGATCTGTCAACCTGCTTCCGGCGCTCGGCAAAGAGAGGTACTGGGTGCTTTTCCTGGCGGGACCTGAGCTCAAAATAACCCTGGAGCGGTGTTTCTATGGAGGGAGTCAGTCTGTTGCACCGAGTCACAATAACACAGGGGGCGTTCTTGGCCAGGTCCATGACTGCCAATTACCCAACTGGTAATGTTTGTGTTGAGCTAATTAAGTGGTTTACTCACTGCATTAATTAGAAGTGCAATCTGTGCTGCATTCAAGTACCACATGCAATTTGCGAACTGATAGCATTCTAGCATGTTTTAACATGTCCCAATGCAGAACTCATTGTTTAACAGGAAATAATAGGGTTCTTCATACTATGCAGTTTAGGCAATAGCTTTGGATGACACGATTAGTATGTTGTATAATACGTTTTAAAACGGTTGGGATAAGGAAACGCTACATGGTCATAATATGCTATAATGTATATCATTCATTATATATGGTTTATTCATAGCTTTTCATTAGAGTCTATAAGAAACCTATCAACATATAATTCATTAACTAGAAATGATAATTAGGTCACAAGTCTACAGGGCATTATAAAAGAAGAGGGAATATACACCTAGGGCCTATTCATTCATTCAAGGCTGTCTCTGATCAGCTGCTGGCGGGTACCACGAGAGCCACTATACATATAGTGACATATACTATGTAAAAAGTTCGAGTTAGTACTTGATACATAGGTAGCCTGATAGGTAGGCTAACATATAGGATAAGTGGGTGATTTTGCATATTAGTAATCATAATACATTTACTATATTATTTACTCCTTCATTGTTGTACTTATATTCCAAGGTTGCCAGAAGCTCTGGGTCCAATACTTCATGCACCGTGTGACCTATTGTCTGGAGTCTTGCCTTAAGACCAATCCTGTCCACACCACCTGACTCCTCCAGGGTGTTCTCAGTGCCCTCCGTGGTCTCTGAGGTCACACCTTAAGCAGAGCCGTAAAGTCTGACACTCTTACACTTGGAACTTCTGTTTCAGATCCCGTGAACAAGTTGACCCCTGGTTGATTTCTCAATGTGGCAGTTTTTCCAAAGACACCGCCCTCTCTCCAGGGTGGGTGAGCCACATCCTGGGCACTGGAGGTAACGTTCCCATGGTACCGACTGTCACTACCCGCCCTTTATCTCAACCCACTAACCACAAGAACTTACACCCACCGCTGAAATCAATTTAAGCTTAAGAACTCAGACTCTGTGGCCAAGGGCTTGGATCACATGTACATGTATCAAAGGATATATGAGGCAATATATGCAGCATTTATCATGTATTATATGGTTCCAAACACCACACGATTTAATTTGCTATACATGGGGTCATGAGTCACATGTTCATACAGCCATGTCAAAAACAATGACTGGTTTACTCCATTGCTGCATGTAATGATTTATATACAACATGCACTATACATGCTATATCAATCATGTGTGTAGCATGCAATCGGAGCCATCACATGTTGCATGGTGTGTGCTCGTCTGCCTAGATATACACATAGAGCCAATATAGTGTGTGAGCACCAATATTATGGTAACATTATTCAACATGGTGAGCAGCTGTGGTGGGTGGGGCCTGGAGTTCAACACGTCGACTTTATGACTGTAAATCCGCCCTAACAAGATGATAAACGCAGAGGACAGGTTGACAAAACAAAGTCAAATGCAGTTAGGAAAACAGGCATCTTGGTGTGCTATATAGGTCTAATGCACCCCATCTTCTAACCTTAGCCTTATACCATCACCACCCACCCACCCCAAGCCATGCATCACCAAGGGGTGACAGATGGTATCTGCTGCCTAGTTCAACTCACAGACATCCCAAACAAACTCTAGACAAGAAAGATCCAAGATGTCAAAGGCAACCCATGCCTTTATAATGTTGTTTGGGTTGACTGTCCATCTCCAAACAGTGGATTTCAAACTAAGCCTATGCCTTGATCCCTTCAACTGGGATGAACTTTCTTGGTGCCAAATAGATTACATTAGGAGGATCATTGAAGTAGGGGGTTGGTTTGAGGAGATCATGGGATCAGCTTGAGTTTGTCCAGATGGATAACCATCTGACGTCTTCGGTATGGGTCTAATTCACCCAGCCCCTATGTTCAAATGGCATTGAACTCTGAGAGGGGTTGTATTATAATGTATGTAGCAGGGCTACTAAATAGCAATAATGTATCTGAAAAAAACACTATAAACCTACGCTTTACAGTTATGCTAAAACATACAAATTAGAGTTCAAGGGACGTGGAGCTTCACTTTGAGAAAACATATGCATCCTGCACTTTCTCTAATAAGCCATGATCACACGGTTACATCGTTTCACGTAGTTTATCATTTTATCTTTTCCTGTCAACACCTTTTTTCCTTACTGGGGCGATGGTACTAAAAGACAGGAAGTGCCCACTGCCTACGTAGGCGGGGTAATATCAAGAGTCACCTGAGTCGAATCAGCGACGAGCGTCCTGGGGAATTCCACCCTGCAGGAGGAGACAAGTTCACATGGACCGCAAATCAGCCGAGGGAATACCTCCCCAAGCACATGTTAGTTAATATAATTGGGGAAGAGTCACTACATTCTATGTTAAAGCCTTTGCTTGGGAGTATTTGCCGAAAAAATATTTCTTTTATTTCGCAGCCAGACAGTTGCATAAACATATCATTATAAAGTGTACACGGCATATAATATGTGTTTGGAGCTTGCTGTGTGTTCAGAATTGACAAGAGGTCATGTGGTTATACCGTGTCGTGTTGGAGGAGAATCGTATTTAGATTCGAAACGATACAAAAGCTTGATAAATTTCCAGAGTTCGAGTACTTCAAACTTCAAGCAACTTAACACGGCATTTGAAAATTATCATATTGTGAATTCATCACAGAGGAATTCTGACCCTTACAAGGAGTGTTTACATTTCGCCAAAACATCTGTCCAGTGTCTTTTTACAGCTTTTACAAGCACTCACAGTCCTGTTTCACCACTTACATCTACATTAACCTGCCTTTAGAAACCCTGTAAAGCAGATTCCTCAAATGTCTCTGTGGTGAAGTCATCAGACATGACACTGAGGTCGGGGGTCAGTGACGGACAGTGGCGTCCAGTGTCATATGTCAATACTCACACGCTGCCAGCTGAGAAACTCATCTTAAGGTGCACTGAGAACACTCCTACACCATGACCCTTGGTCCCATAGGTACACCACACTACCCTCTCATGTACCCTCATGAATTTTAATCATATGAGTAGCGATTTCCAGTCTGTCTATGTGCCATTATACAGATTATTTGACATCAATATTACCATTATCCCCATTGCACTTTAATAGTTGGCTGCTAGTACTAGGGGAGTATAGGGCTGAGTTGCTGTTGTGTCACCTCAGGTCAAGGAGACAAATGTTTCTGACCCAGAATATGGCACAATACGTAGTAGACTATAATATTATTCCAAGCACCTAGCAGGCATTACAATATAGCCCAGAGGTAAAAGTCACACTTACAAGTAGGCTGGGCACTGATGTGCTAGTAATGACGATTGTTATTCTCTTGTTCACAACATTAGTGTTTATTGATGAACATCAATGTCACGTTTACTTAATGCTATGCTAATGTATGCTAATGAACAAGTTGAGGTCCTTTTAAAAGTAGATTCCTGAGTGACACCCTGAATATGATAGCAGCATGATTGATGACCAGAGGTCAGTGGGAGGTGGGAGATAGAAAAATCTTCCTAAACCAACTGCCTGTATGGGTCCTTGGATGCTTAAAGTAGATTTAGGGATTGACCTGCACTAAGCATGAGTCCCCCAGCACTGGGTGTGTGACATGAGCAGTGCTATGGAATGCTGGCCACACAAGGCGGTCTAGTACCAAGACATGGCTGTCACTTCTCACACCAGTGGCTGACATTCAAAGTGGCCTGTAAAATTGGCCTGTATGTGGGTGATACATTGCCACCTTATTTCCAAGATTTCCTAATGTGGGCTAGAGAAGTAGAATAAAGGATTACTATTGTGCTTTGTCTTAGATGTTACATGAGTATAGGTGGGTGCACTGATGGGAGTATGTGATAAGGGTAGGTATAATCCATGCAGTTACTGAGTTAGTGCGATAGAATCTGTACTCAGTCCCCTACAGGCTAAAGAAATATCTCCGTGTATTCACTCCTATCATATTGGCTGAAATATCCGTGCTTTGAAGTGCCTTCACACTCATCCTTTTCCAGATGAAATCTTCCACATCCAGGGACCTCAGATACTATGATATTCAGTACACATGATTAAATCAGAAGGAACAACTATTATTGAGCCTCAGCACATATAGCAACATGTATAATACTAGAGCTACAATCTTGATACGCTGAAGCAATGTAAATATACACATGGTTAACTGAATCCCTGGAAGTTCAGAAGAGGAGGATGTACGTTGAAGCACCTAGATTATGATTATCCTGCATGTGGTGGCCAGCCCATACCTACTTCAGTAGATCCCCCTGCCCTACACCTATACATACAGTGTACACACATCTCACCATGGGTTATAGACCCCCTCCAGCACAACCACATGGCTGCAGATCTACATGGACTACTACTCCACAGATGGGGGACACCACCTACTTGTACTTCACCACAACCAACAGTTGCACTCACAAGCAGTACTAGCGTTGATTTGGTGCAGTACTGTATGGTTCATACGTCTATGCCTTTTGTATGATTTATTCATGGAATACCATGCAGGAAGTTACAGGTGCACATGGTGGTGTTCAGTAGGTATTGTTGTAGAGGGGTGTACAACAACTATCTGTGTCATAACCGCTATCTGTGTCAAACACATATAGAGGTTGACCATCCAACCGCTATCTGTGTCAAAAAAACGCTATGTGTCAAAATATGTGTATCAACTAGGTGTTATCTGTGTCAAGCATATCTGGTATTTCCCTTAACACTAAGTGTGTCAAAATTGGGTTGGTAGTGACTTTGTGGCACATTTGTTTTTTAGGTGTGTGGGGAGTTTGGTACAGATGCCTAGAAGGTTTAGGACTGTAATAAGTTGTTTTGAAGTAATTTTCAATTTTGTAAAATCATGAAAAATAAAATTTTGTAAAAATGGCCAATTTGCCAAGAAAAACATAGAAAATAGCAAAAAAATGTCCATTTTCAGGGAAATGGCCAAACTCACTTGAAAAATTGAAAATGATTAGAAAAATTCTCTTTTCTAAAAATGACTAACTTGGCGAGAAAAATGTAAAACTTTTTTCTGCAAATGACCAATTTGGTAAGAAAAGGAAATAAATCACCAAGAAGTAGACATTCCTGAAAATGGCCAATTTGGCGAGGAAAGCATAAAAGAAATCATAAAAAGTACACTTCTTGAAAATGGCCAATTTGGTGAGAAAAGGGTGGACAATCGAGAAAAAGTCAATTTTCATGAAAATAGCTGATTTCCCTTTGACACAGATAGCGGTTGTTGTATCAACCACTATCTGTAACAAAACTGCTATCTGTATCAACCACATCATTGGGTAGGGTAGGGTATCCTGGCAATGCACAGCCTCGAGCTCTCCAGGCCCATTACAGCTGTGAGACTGTAATGGGCCTGGACAAATTTGTATCTAATAACTGTGACCTACTTAGAAAATGATCCAGGATCCTGGATCATTTCCTAATGAGATAGCTCAACCACTGATTGGTTAGCCATGGTCACATGATCATGAATGACATAGATGTGTTGTGTATGGCCTCATGGGTTCGAATCCCACCTTTGGCAAAACATAGGTTCGTTTTTTTACATTCTTTATTTGGCCTATTTGAAGCATTAAATACCCCTCTACTGGCATAGTAATAACGCATATTACAAATTTGGATAGGGACAATAGTGTAATAGAGGTGCATTATACAGATATCAAAAGTCCTACAAATTGTGCCCAGGTGGGACTCAAACCCATGATGTCTACTTGTCCAGATTGCTGATATCCAGTACAAGTCAGTACATAAGTACTCTCCCAGACTGTATACATACAGTCGGGGCCCGAGACTGGGCAATGCAGGAAACGTCAAAATTAATAAGGTCAATATATAATCAGAGAACATATGTAGGTCAATTGGAGGGCAGGACATTAAGGTAGACTAATATAACATGGCATAGTATTTCCTTTGATACAGTTTATAGCATGATGCTTGAATGCAGCACTTGTGAGTTACTTGCTAGAGATGTATTTATGGTATAAAGGGTATGACATGTTCAATATACCTTATTGTTAGTATGATACAGATAGCGTTTTTTGACACATATAGCTGTTGGATGTCCCTATGCAGAATGATACAGAAGTTACTACAGATAGCGTTGGTTACCACAGATAGCTGTTGGATGGGTACTACAGATAGCGTGTTTTTGACACAGATAGCGGTTGGATGGCGAACCTCTATATGTGTTTGACACAGATAGCGGTTATGACACAGATAGTTGTTGTACAAGGGGTGAAGATGGGTCAGATGCTATAAGATAGACATAGGGGAGTCATAGGGAAGGGATGGGCAGTGGTGTTGTACTCCTCCCCGCTGGAGGAGCCTCCCTGCTCACCAGAGGAGGGGTAGAGGAAGGTGCAGGGGTCACTGCAGGGGTTAGGGCAAGTCTAGACAGGCAGCTGGATCGTAGAGCAGGAGGTACTGAGCGACTCATGTCTGTCTGGAGGCGAGCAGCTCCTAGTCTATAGGCAGTCGGCAATACTTTACCATGTTAGCCTGAGTAACTCCTATACACGGTACCTTTCTCATCATGGAACGTGTACACCTCAAGGGGATCCAAGAGGAAGGTGTAACAATCTCAAGTTATGCCATTTTCTCTGTAATTGCATCACCTAGGTGCTGTTTCTCTGTGATGATCGCGATACATATTCCATAAATTTGTGGAGAAAATAAAAATGATCGTTTTTTGGCACGTATGCATACAGACATACGGACCTCCGTATATATTTGCAGAGCTCCGCAAATTTATGGGATGTGTATTCCGCAAATTTGCAGATGTCTGCACTAAATAAGGGACTAAACATCCTTCCTCAACATGCGCTGTGGAGGTCCGCAAATTTGTGGAGAAACAGTACCCTGTGCTTGGAAAGCCCAAAGTTTTATCCAAGAAATACTGTTTTGATTCGGGAAACAAAGAGGTCTATTTCGGATAAATTTCATTACTCCCACGAGTTTAATTGACATCCAACCCCGCTGAAGGGCCCCATGGGATACTTTGAGGTGTCTTCTGTCCCACCATTTAATACACTAGGTGTGTGGCCTATGACCCACGTCACGTGGCCTTCACAGGGGGACAACTTCCGCTAGTTCCAGTTATGTCTGACATCTAGAGAGGTTCTCTATAATATTGGGAAGGGTGTGGCTATATACACCTGACCTCGTGAATCTAGAGCATCATGTCTAATCTAGTCAAAAACCAGGTCCTTTTGACCTTTAGACCAATGTAATATTATGGTATCAAGGGTAAATATAATGCTACCCAGGTCATGAATGTGCATCTAGTTACAAGCATGAAACACCCACATGTAAAAAGGGAACAATGATATCTGGTCTGGTATTCATACCGGATTTAAAGGGTAGGCCTAAAGATGTTGACACACCTCCCATTTTCTGCCTCACAAACTATGATAATTATCGGACAAAAGCATCAACTTGCAATGGGAGGGGAGGGCCACCTCTTTTGAATATCCCAGATCTGATAGTTGGATACTCCACTTTCATGTATTGTGCAAGATCTACACACAGATTTCTCCTTTGTAGCTTTTGTCAAGAGGTGTTGGATACAGTTTATTCACATCCGGAAACGCCCTCAAGGTACATGTCGCCCCATGCGGCGGGACAGCTGGGCAACCATCCCATCTCGCGCCCCACTCAGTCCCTTATTTAGTGCCAACCCAAAAAGGGAGACCTATAAAAAGGGCTCGTCACCCTACATGACCCCTGCCCCTGTCCTCCATCCTCAACATGCGCTGTGACTTGACGCAACCCCTTCCTTCCGCCTGTCTGGACGGCGCGTGTACCGCTCCCCAGACACCCGGAAGTACAAACGGCCGCGCATGCGTGAAGTGACCCAGTCTCTCTACAGCCCTTCCTACCACCACCTTCGCTGGTTCCCATCAGTGGTTCACGGACTATTCTTGTTGTCAGCCAGCCCATGGGAACAAGCGGAAGGGCATCTCAAACCCTTTCACTTCCGGTTCATGAAGTCTTAGTAGTCTGAATGGAGCGGTTACGAACACAATAGGACACCCTTCATCAATATGCTGATTACCAGATTGATGAGTTTGTCCCTCAGTGACACTCTGGTGTTTCTAACATCAGGGTATGCTACATTCCACACACTCTAGGTACTTAGGACTGAATATCCAATGCATGGAGGCATGAATAAAGTATTGCTATATGATCGACGAGGGGTATAAAATTAGAAATACTTGTCTGAGACAGATGGAAGGTCGGAGTGCCTCTTTTGACTAAGCTGTTGATTTTAATGACATTATGCTTCTTGGCAGTCCCATGAAATATAAAAACAAAACAAAAAAAAAAACACGAATTTGATACATTTCATGATAATGCGATGATTTTGCCAATACAGTATACCTATGATATTGGAGCCAATCCAAATTGTAACTCCTTTTTTTATCGACTACCCCCCCCCCCCCTCCCCGCCCAACGTTAAGCAGCAGATGGTTACATGTGGTTAATTTGTGGTCTTGTATATGGGCTGGTGTTGGAGGCAAAACGTGCCTGTCACTGGAGCTCAACGATAGAGGCTATTATAGAAAACTACCCGTGACAGTAATCACAGTTCCACTGACTCTCCATCACCCATACCCATTCACACAGCCCCCTGCAGGACCCCAGGGGGCGTGCACAGGGCACATAGGGCAATAAGCTATTGTTAACTACCAGACAATGGTAAGATTATGGTAATCGGATTCTGTAACTTTTCACCCTGCCTACAGTAATATGTAGCCCCACTCTGACAGGGTTAGTAATTAATTATTAGGTACGCAATTCAATCCCCTCTTTATCAGCTTATCATATTTTAGTCGGGGAAGCAATTTGATTGTTCTGAAGACATATTAGAACAGTAATACCAACATAATTTATGTATACCATCCCTCTAACACGAACGTATAGTGAGACATTACATGTAGCAGATATCAGATTAATTATTACAATTGGTAATGACCTAATGAGGTTGCAGCACATGGGACTGTTGCTGCTGTCCATATTTAGACAGGCCCCTGAGATAGAAATTAGCTTCTAAAAGATGAGGTTACAACTCCTCAGTGGCAGTTGCAATAACGACCCATAATGGAAAGCCATGAGTCAGTGGCAGCGCGCTTACGGCCGCCGGGTGTAACGGCCCCTCCCAGCCGCCTGGATCCTTTTGATCTCTCCCTGGAGGATTGGATCTTGACAAGGGTCACTTTCCGCCAGCCGGACGGGCCCGGGGCAGGGTCAGGAGGGTGCTGGAGGAGAGGGTGGGGCTGTCAGCACCAGGGGTTAATACTGCTATCGTTATAGGCGCGTGCGGAGAGGTGGGAGGGTGTTGAGGGTGAGTAAAGGGGTGGTGGGTGAGGGTTTGGCTACTCCTTGGCATGCCCGGAGATAGCACGTGGATCATTATACGGAGCACGCAGGAGGAACCGCCTGTAGCTATAGAGTAAGGTGTAGGTATACACCGAGTTGGTGGGAGGTATAGGCCACATGTGTCCAGGTGGGTGGGGGTCAGAGCAGGGAAGATGGGTCGGTTAGGATCTAATATAATGTAGGTGGGTGGGGCTGAAGATGGCCAGAGGGTTCCAGGTGGGGAGTATGGAGGGAGATGGGGGTTATGGTACCTGCCTACATACCAAGTGTATGGTCTGACTCCTCCACGGTGGGATGTGGGTTCTCTAGACAGGTATACAAGAGGGGAATGTAGGAGTAGGTGAGAGTGGGTGACAAATGGGTTTCATCTGTGGCACTGACAGTAAGGGGCATCACCCACCCCACTGTAGGCAGGTAGGCTGCGTGTCCTGATTGTGACCATACCACCATGTAGTACCCCATACACATTTACCCCATTCCTCCTCAAACCCACAACCCCTGTATGATAAGTATGCCTATATTGAGTAGACTCTTCGGGCACTTGGAGAAAGAACCCTTCAGGTCAAGTTCCACTGCAAGCTCTCACAATAAAAACATCCCAGATATTCATAGCGTAGAGAAATCAGGAACGGACCTTTTAAAAGTTTTGAAAAAGGTCTCAAAATGTCATTAGAGAAAATCTTTCCAAAAGAGGGTCCCCAGGACGCCCCTCCCCCTCTTGATCCGCCCCTGCATTTGATGCCACAGAGTACTCGTCAAAGTACATCATAACATGTACATTGTATCTGCCTTCCCTCTACATCTACCCATGCCGCTGAACCCATCACCATGACCCCACTCCACCTCCCACGACCTTACAGAGAGTGACCCGCTCCCTGGGATGGCCGTGGCCTCCCTCCAGGGTTGATCCTACCGGGTCCGCGTGCCATGATACATCATGTTAAACATGGAGGGATCAACCAACCCGCCCGCCTGGAGATCCAACCATTCCTCCGCAGGTGTCTTGGCGTCTCCAGGCGAACCTGACACCTCCAGGGATCCAAAAAGTGATCCTGCTATTGGCTGGTGTAGGCCCCGTGGATGGAGAAGGGGTACTGGAGGTGCTGAAGCCCACACTGACTGGCTGTACATACAGGAGCAGATGTATTACACCCTGGAGGATTGAAACACGGCTCTGTTTGATGAAAAGCTAAATGTACTCAGACAGAGGCAGATCTAGCTGATACAACTACAAGGTACAGGGATGGCTGACCTGTATATCCCTTATCACCCCATGACATACATGTGTACGGTACATATGCACCTCCCTCTGTGGGTGATATCAAAAATAGTAAGATATGAGTTTGTGTGCTAATATTTCGCCCCCCCCCCTCTGACATATTCACTTTAATGAGCGGCAAAAAGTACAGGGCCATCCGTCTTATATTACAGTAATAAAGTAATACTACAAATGTATAGTCAGTATGGACTTAATAAATGCACATGGCAAGGAGTTCCACATGTACCACAGATATACCCTATCAGATTCCGATGCACCATGGGCTTATTAGCGTGTATTACAGAGCCTTCTTGCACCCTGTCACTCTGTACAGCGCTACAGATCCAAGCCACACCTCTCCCTGACTCCCTAACCTCTCCCCTGCCTCCCCCTTTCATGAGCTGTCCTATGCCTGTAACCCGTACAAATACCTGGCCCACCTCTACCCCACCTGCCTCTAACCTAGGGGGACGGGTCACTGTTGTCTGGCGACCTGCCCAAGAGGAGACGAGCACCAAGAAGCAGAGGGCCTCCCGGGGAGGGTGGCAGCGGGAGGGGGTGACCCAGGAGGAGGTAGGGCAGACATGGACCCCCCTCCAGGGTGGGGATCTAGGTGAGTAGGAAGGCACAGGTAGGTGGGATGAGAACATTCACAAATGACGCTACCTATTTTGGAACCATTCTGGAGACTCCCCACCCTTCTTTTTTTTGGCCAGTTGAACATGAATGTGTGGCATTGGTCACATCCCAACCCCTACATCTACCGCTATCGGGTGACGTCATTTATGAACGTTGCCTATTAGTGAGGGTGTAGGCGGAGGTATACAGAACGGGGGTGGGGGTGTTACCTTGTTCTACATCCAAATCATCCATCGCACCTGTCCCATACACATACATCACAGGTCCAGGAGGCTAGAGGTCCACCTGCTCATCTTGAAGCTCCTCCAGACAGAGAAGCCCACCAGGAGGAAAGATGTCTAGCTTGTT
Organism: Harmothoe impar; assembly: GCA_947462335.1. Lineage (NCBI taxonomy): Eukaryota > Metazoa > Annelida > Polychaeta > Phyllodocida > Polynoidae > Harmothoe > Harmothoe impar. Next base: position 63,089,822 of record OX381709.1, read on the forward strand.
GTAAACACATGTGAAGCATTTATATAGAACAATAGACAGTGGAGGACAGTTTGCTATAATTCAGTTACCGTACAGAGATCACAAGGAAACGTTGTTATCCAGGAAACATGGTTTGCACCATCTAATATTATAATGATATCAGTGAACAAATAGTATTATAAGCAATACACAATTGATATGCAGACAGAGCTTGCAAAGCTTATAGCACAGGTACCTATCCATTGCATCGTAGGTAGCTAGACGGGCTAGCTGGTACATATATGCCTAACATTCCTGAGATTTCTTGCAAAAGGTGCAATGGGGTCTCTTTTTATTATTGTCCTGCAGCAGACAATAGCTTGCTGAGTCATTGTGGGAATTCCAGTTGACTGGACAGAGCTGCGCATAAAGGTACCTGCACATACAATAACACTATAGAAGTCTCACCATATCTGCCTCACTGGGGTTAATATCACATGGCATGACATTTACACTGATTAACTCAGTTGATGCCGCATGTGGGACCTGGGATGTGAGAGTCGAGCATTTATCCACGAGTTGCTCTTTCCATCCCTGAGTTGCTCCCCCCTTGCTACATGCTATACTGTAGCGCCATAGGTTAACCCCTTGCCAAGTGCTAAACGCCCGATGCCTATACTGCTGACAGGTCTAATAATAAAACCCATAGAGTTCCACTTGTACTTCCATAATTCATGGGTTAACTGAATGATGCTGCTCAACGGTACTAAGTCTGGAAGTCTATTTCTGACATGCCATCTGGTACCAACTATAGGGACACAGTCGGCCATGCCTTGGAGTTATTACTTCATCCATGGAGAATCCATAAAAGTGCATGTTCTGACAAAGACTAGTTGGATCCAGACGGCTTAAAGCCTGCACAACACGAGCTCTCATATTAGAGATATCACAACACACCAACAGGATTCCAATCGGGATCTGGATAGTCCCTTAATGGGAGGCAGACATGCACGATGGAGAAGGCGTTATTTTGTAAGGGGAGTCTCAAAATAAATTGAGTTATATCTATTGAAGACAGATGGCTCGAGTACTGCATGGCCATCCAGCGGGGACAATGGTAAAATATTTACAGGGAGTTCTAGTTTAACATCGTGATATTTGATTTTAACAGCAATGGACCAAGGGAAGGCACCACTGGGTTAGTGGGATTGTGCATTAACCCTTTCTTGACCAAAGACCCAGCCTGCCCAGGAGGGGACCAGGGGGCGGGGGTCCTCCAGTGATCGATGACTCCACACAGACCAACCATCCCATGACCTTGCACTCTGATCCCTGAATAACCAACCACGGGGGAGCCTGCACCATTGACAACCACTTTTATCTATAGAACAGTCTGCCTGGGGAATAACACTAAATAGATATTGTGATACAGCTGTTCTGTGTAAACACTAAACGTATAAGGTATCTATATAAGTTGAAGGATGAGAGAATGGCAATGCAAAACATACATTATTGCTGAAATGGAAACAGGAGTTCGCTAATGCATGGATATCAGTTCCCCATGTCCCACAAGGGGCATATTTTATGCTATCTCATCTCAGCCACTGGGAACATGTGCCTTTCAGTATTGTATTATAGGACACTTTATCCCTCTTGATACACGGAAACACCATCCAGGCACTGGACATAAAAGAAGGTGGGTCTCTAACGCTGCCATCTACATGCAGAGTTACAGATTAACTGTCAATAACTCCCACCCTTGATCACGTCACTGATCAGTGGATCTTTTATCCTCTTTGAAATCAAACACGAAGGCTGCAGGTGAGAGTAAAAATCAATAGAGCTCTGTGCTATAGCACGCACAGTCATGCATGAAACAGGTATCTTTGACTGAGCATTTACTCAGTGAGCTGCTCGTGGTTTAACCTACTACTCATCAGCTCACTTGAACTTCCACCTTAAGGTTGCAACATACCTTTGGCATCTGTGGGTTTCTGGGTAGTTGGGGGTTGAGTTACTCTATAGTGTATCCAGGAAAAGTAATCTGCTGCTATATACAAACACTGTCTATATATTATATGCTTCATTGAGAACCGAAATAATTTGACACCAAGGTAATCACGTAGATGATACCTCATTCTTTAAGTATCCATGTCTCATATAGAGTGGCTAGATATATTCACCCTATATGATCACAACAACGGATGACGTATAGCGCAGTAGCGTGAGGGACTTTGTTCCCGGTATTGATATAGTACATGCTGGCACCGGAAATCTCGTGAGATCTTGGCTCTGTTCTCGAAACATAGCTTGTGCCTGACATGCTATGGTGTGTGGATGACTGGTATCCAGTTAAATTAATCTCGCGAGATATTCCTTGAACAGAGCTAAGATGGCCGCGTTGATGGAGCCACCAGCATTATCGCTATACAGTCCAAGCTTCCCAGCTTCCCCCTGTGTCCACTGTTAGATACAGGGCATAACAGACATAATCTTGTTCAGTTCATAAGCAGGGCCTTTACTAAGTTAGGAATAGTTAATGTTCCTACTTTAAGACATGTGTTTTATATACTTATACCATGATGAGATAGAGATAGTTGTAAATACAGACTAGTAGGACAGGCTGGAGCACAGAACCCCAGGAGCAGATCGATACCGAGGTTTGTTACCGCCGGGGGTTGGGGCACGTCCAGCTGCCACACGCAAGATGCAGTCGGTACCATGCAATAACCTGTAAACGGGGGGGGGGGGGTAAATGCCATTACCTCCAGGCTATACATGCTGGAGGAATATAAGGAAATCGATACAGGGAAGCAGACTCTATAACCTAGATACTCCAGCGTATATCTGACAATGAGTACGAGTAACCCAATCATGAGCAACATGTCAAGATTTGGATGATTTCATCAGAACCTGGTATCAGCTGGGTATTGGGGCAGGGTGAAGTATTGGCCGGAGTATGGGCTCTATTCCTCAAATATACTTCCTGCTGATAAATCTGATTTACTGCCCAGCACACCCTCATGTATCAATAGTTGCAACATTGATACCTGTGACGCTCCCCACTCTTTATTCTGGACCACTGCCTCAGTTCAGCAGCTTTTTGCAAACACATTGCACAGGGATGTTACAACATAATGTGCATATACTAGATGGGCATAGTGACGGTGCATAGTATACACTCCAGACAGTTTGTCTCATTATGTAGATGAGCATGGTTAACGTTGGGCTGAATGTTGCCAGGAACTGGCGCCACTTTGTACTGTTGGTTGGGCAGGTATGGCCAGCATGTGTTTGGGTGACTGGGATACTGCAAACCTTTTATAACTTCTCCCTCCCCCATGTCCCTTATTTGCATAGAACATGCCCATGGCTATGTGATCAGTGACGTAGAGCAGCAGGTGTCCACTGTTGTCCAGAGGTGTCTGCTTCCGACACGGAACACTTTCACCCCCGTAATATGCAAACATTGAAGTTCTATGCAGCAAATTACAAAGGCGAACAAACTGACACTCCATTTGTCACTATCCCCTGAGGGCTACAGTTCTTGCACCCTGAATAGAGGTATGGACGACATTCATCTGCTACATATGGTTACGTCCGCCAATTCTTGACCATACCTGAAATGCGGGTCAAACCCAAACCCGAAAAAAAAGATTAAAAAATATCCAGATTGCCCCCTACCACTGAAGACCCCCTTTTGAAAAAGCTTCACAACTGTTCTGAGCAGGCCCTACCATTGCTTATTAGCTTGTCAACACTTATCAATTCCACATTTTACTTTTCTGCTGTTGGTCAAGGCTAAGGTCGGGCAGTGACCTTAAAGGTCATGGCCAGACACAAACCAACGTCGTTAGACACGTCAAAGAGGCTGACGACGGGCGCATGCGCGAGAGGCGGCCGTGGCGCCCTCTAGCAGACGCGGGTGTAAACCGACGGTCAGTTCCGGTCATGTGGTCTGTGTTTACGCCGTATGTCCACTCTTCAAGCAGGGCAGCAGGAAATGATACACAACCACCACATGCCCTGCCAATATTGGCCAATAAAAGATCTGCGTGGAGAGCGTCTGTGATGCAGTTTTCAAGGTAAGGATGCATCCCAAAACATTTAGAACCCCCTCTGGCCAGATTGCCACATGACCTTAGGTGTTGTGCCACCTGGAGAGAGAAGCTGGCAACGATCTGGAGGTGGAACTTGTCACAATAAGAGATGTAGGGGCTGTTGGTGAGGGTTGAGCCATGGGTCATGACCCCTCAGGCATAACTTCCGGTCAGATTTTACTAGGCTTTATCTGTACACTCTTCACGAATTATACTGAAACCATGCAGGGAACACATATTACAATTGGTCACATAATCATTGGGTACGATGTATGGGCTGTAATCCCATTCCACTGTATGTTTAGATGCTTTTGGATATATTCAGCTCTCTATAAAATAGATGGAGGTACATTTACAAACCCTAGCATTCCGAATCATATGAATGTGCTGGTGACATGAATATAGTATAAATATGCGCTACATGCCCCGACACTCACAATCATAGGGGAAAGGACCATCACATTGGTGCATCCATGGGCCGAATAATGGGTGGTGTATACATACAGTTGTATATACTAGTGTGCATTTTCAGGAAGTGTACCCCGCTGTCAATAGTATAATTATAGGGTCCAGTACTGTTTGGCACGTGCACGTGCACACAATTATCTTACAAAGCACGTCTCAGACACGTATTGGTCATTTGTCAGTCTCTGTGTGGGGCAAACTGCGGCACTTGTGCCGTCATGGTCTTAATTAATTCTACCTTTAATGAGGCACTGGAGGGGGCACGTGCCCACTGAGTCACCTAGGTGACAGCTGGTACCATGACGACCTCTCCCACCCCGCAGAGATAGGGGGTGAGGGGGTAAAGGGTGGGGTGAGGGACTTGTACTATCGGTGAGCCAAGGAAATATATATAATTAGAAAGGGGACAGACAAAACAAAAATTAATGTTCCTTGGAGTATGTAAGCTAGGTTGACTACAGCTCTTGTTTGAGGTCCATTGTGTTCTTAGCCTTGCCCTTGAGATATAGGACTTGGTATGTTAGATTCGCATCTATAATTGTATGAAAATCAGAAAAATTGGATGGTATTGTGTCATACTACATGATTGTATAGGTACCATGCAGAAGGAAGTCCGCTTCTGAGATGAGAAGCAACTTGAGGACAGAGTTGGAGGACAGAGGCGCTTCTCCGGGGGCACATCCATACGGGATCCACTCCGACTAGGAGCAGTGCCGTCCAAAGATACCCCCACATTGCTCTCTCACTTCTCTTTACTCTTCAGATCCATTCCAGAATTACCCAATCAGCTCCCATCAGCTCAGTCTTTGCCATTCTTGCTCATTATCGCACAACACAGGCACGAGCAGCTCCTCTGGGCCTCTGACCTCAGGTCATGACCTCTGACCCAGCACACGTGGCACCACCCTGTGAGGGAAGGAGGAACTAGTCTCGTGAAATCTCGGGCCGTGTGACCACGTGTTCAAATTTAGATAAGGGCACATGTGACCAACTCTGAAGTAGGGGGATAGAGGGTATCGAACACTGATATGAACCGTTTCACATGGGGTGAGGGTATCAGGGACCCCCGCCTCCTCCTGAGCCCTTAATGTACTGATAGGCTGACCACTGGTGTTGGACTGACCAGTAGGATTACCTTCCAGGTGATATATTGACCAGTAGTTTACTGGTGAGTGCCATTTTGACCATCCATCTAAATACTGAATGTGTGTGACTCACAACTGGCCGATATTACCTATGATAGACTGCTGGACACGAATCCTGCTCAGAAATTCAGAATATTCATAATCAGATATTGCACAAAATAAGATTAATGGTCGGGAAAACCCCAAACTCATCAATATTGGTGTCCCAGGCACGTCAGTCATGCATTATCATCAAACTTTGGACAACCATCTGCTATAAAAGAAACAACATGACTGTTTCCTCTTCTGCTCCTGTTCTTACATGTTTCTATGATACACTTATACATGTGGTTAGAAAAAGCATTTGTTTGCCCTACATATCATACACATGTGTACTGGTGATCTATTTTACCACTCGGCCTTCCCACCACAGGTTGTGATTAGGTGCAGAGGGCAGCCTCTCAGGTGAGTGTGTGTGATTCCCCCTGGCACTTCCAGGTGGTATGTACAGGTGAGGGAGTGTTGGGGGAGTGCTGCTGGACAGGTGTTCTAGGTGGGGAGCACAGGTAAGCAGGCTAGGTGAGACAGGGAGCTGGTCACCTGACACTGCCCACGTTAGCAGCACACCTGTCCCACCTACCTGCATGGTTAGTTCCCTCCCTGTACCCACCTCAACACACACCCTGCACCTCAAACCCACACCGTCACGAGCATCAGGGTGAGCCTTATAGATAGGACAACTTCAAAGGCTAGTTATCTCCTCACCAATGGGGTCAGACCGGTGGGAGCAGCTCAGCCTTCAACTCACATCTTGTTGAGCTGCTCAGAGAAAGGCTCTAGATGTTGGGTCTTTATGGGTAGACATTGAATATGGTTGGAAATACCTGAAAGGTAACTCGATCTGGTGAGGTATTCCATGGGGGCTCTTGAGCAGCTCAGTAGTAAAATTGCAAATTGGGCCACTCTACCATGTTCGTAAATGTTCACCTGGTCGGGGCCAAGTTGTTGAGGTTAATTTGACGCGAACTACCTGGTTTGAGTTAAAACATTCTTCAGAGTGAAACCTAAAACTATGGCTAAACCAGATTGGGAATTTCCACCCTTGAGAGCTATTTGAAATGTCATGGGTTAGCTGATCTAGGACTGGTTGCTGGTAAGGACCCCCTCCCCCTGAAGGCCCCGTGGGGCGTGGTGAGGGGAACCCGTAGGGGAACGCGCTTCAATTTGTCTAAGACCACGTGGTCCGTGAGAGATGGCGCTGCTGTCGTTGGTGCGTACGCATGCTGACAATATAAACATCCGGTATCTGAACGTCGGATCAAGCCGTGACACGTGGCCGTTACAGGAAAACAGACATGAGCCCTTGAAAAGACACTTCCGGTTTGAACGAGCAGGAGACTCCTAGAGACCGCCAACCAATCCAGGAAATAAATGTATATTTGGCAAATTACAGCAAAAAACTTATCTGGCATCTGGGGAAGTTATCCCGTTAATATCGCTATCATAGCGGATCATACATCTAAGCCTCCTATGGGGTACACAAAGAAAACGTTTAATTCAAAATGTATATATACTTAGTATAAAGAAATAATACAAATACTTATGGTATCAACCAAGGCCATCCTTTATATTATTCTTTGCTAACTTATCATTAAGATGTTGGGCATGGACAGAAAAATATTTGATAAAGCGGCTGGCACTGAGGGGAAGGGCTTGCGCACATTATGTATAGGTAATAAAGAACACGGGATGAACTGATAAAACAAATATGATGCTCTGCAGCTGTTCGGCCGACCTTGAACCAAGACATTTAACATTAAGTTGAACTGCTGTTTTTCTCTAGAACCCCTGCTATTGTACCACGTGTGAAGTAATGTCCAGGGTTGGACGTTATTGCTGGGGTTTACAGGAAGTGGTGGGGGTTGTTGGATCAGTTGGTGGGTCTAAAAGAGTAGGCAGCACGTGCCTTGAGGGCCTCTTTGTTAAATCATCTGTGAAGGTACTTTTCGCTCCACCTCTTGCTGTCAGTTAGGGCTGCGTCCAAGTGGGGCCTCGCCTATCGTGTCCGCACGTGCAGAATGATCTCTGAATGATAGCGAGCAGAAGGCGTCACGCAAAACCCACTGACACACAGCCACCAGTGTGAGCAGCTCACACCACTCATGAGCTGCTCCTTACAGGTATTTTACTATCACATATACCTTCAGTACTAAGGTAGGGCCTAATCCCAAGGTGGGCTTGGTGGGCGGGTGAGCAGCTGACTTAGACTTAGGGGAAAAACCAGGAATGAGTTGTTCTCTATACTTTAGCCACATGTTTGGAATACCTGAACCGGTGTCGAGAAGCTCTAGATAGTCAGTGTGGTGTTTATGAACCCATGTATACTAGTTCTTTTCCTCGGTGCTGTACGATATATCTAGTATCTCAACTACTTGCTGCTTCTTGGTGTGGGTGGTGGGTGGTGGGTGGTTGGTGTGAGAGGGTCGAGTCGTGGAGCCTGTGTCTGCTGTAGGTGTATACAGCTGTTATCTACCGCAATGACTTGAATAAGCGCACATGTGCTTTTACATTTGATGGTACAATCTACCATGCGTCTGCTCTTATTTGAGGTACAATATTACATACATTTTTATTTCAAAACCGCCCTTTACCATGCGCGTATCTGAAACCTGCGCTTATTAAATACACCTGCGCTTATTCAAGGCACTACGATATTCCTGGCGCCTCTGCTGTATTGTATGCAGTTACCTGAGTGTCCTGTGTGATGGATTGTACAGATAGACATGGCGGATTCGGTTCAGGCTTACCTTGCACAACTGTCTGTCAGACTGCAGTTATCTCTGCCCTTTATGTCATGTATATGGGTCTACCCATAAACATATATCATATCATTTGGGGTTCCTGTTAGTTCAATTATCTACACAAGTATGTGTTTGTGTCTACCTGTTATTCCCAAGGTAACCACCGATAACATGTACCTTGTACACATACAGTTGCTCAAGACTATGTCATTTCTTGTATCTACACATACGACCACTATGCCCCTATACCCCACATTTATTCCCCACCCCCTCTCTCTCCCACATTTGCCTCCATCTGTCCGTACCCTACACATTCCCCACATTAAGACCCCCTTGGGAAGACACTCCAGACGTCCTGGAGTGACAGCTCCTCCTTGGAGGAGAGATGACGAGTCCGTCAGCGCTTGTCATCCTGGACAGGTAACTATGTGAGCACGACACCTGTGGAGAGGGAGGAATCGGGGGATCGGGGCGGGGCGGGGCGGGGGTGAGGGTGCTTCATGGTACTTTTTGTATACATTATAGTGCCATATAGTCCATAAGTCTAACTCCAGTATGTTCCACTACTATACTGACCAATATAAATGATAACATTCCCTGTGGAAGAAAATATACGTGTACATGTATTTTACATCATCTATGCAGTTGGTTCTTAGGCACGTGATATGCATATCACAGTAATATGTATGCAAGTCAGGGGACATAGTAGTTACTACTAGTAGTAGAATGAATGTCATATACGTGGTTGTTCTGATAGAAAAAGAAAACACAACAGGTGGTAGTATGCTATTGTATACAAAATGTAATTGTTTTCTACATTGTATGTAATGTATTGGAAAATATCTGTATAGAGGATATATAATGGTATTTTGTCTCCACATTGGGGACAGCCATCAACCAGAGCCCCCAAGTGTATGTTCCCCCACCATATTGCTCGTGCAAGTACACACCGCACCTGGTACAAAAATGAGAGGGGTGCTTTACCTAATCACCCAACAAAGTGGTGTGGGGGAAGCTGAGATGGGGCGGGAAGGAGGACGACACTGTGTCTATGGGAGGTATGTACTCAGCGGACACAGGGGTGTGACAGGGACCCACTACCTGGCCAGGGGCTCACTTTGATGTGTATTTCTGTACACCTGGTGTATGCCTCCCCACCGTGGAGGAAGGTAAACAGAGTAATAGGCCTCAACACGGAGGAGGTTACTATCGGGAAATGTATATGTGGGTATACTGAGGTTGGTGGGTACTATAGAGTAGTGTAAATAGTACATCAATGTACATTTTCCAGGGGGAATTGGGGGAATCCTGACCATAAAGTAAAATACGAGGTTCTATTGACAGGATATAATAGATAGAAATACTGCATAGGGAATTTGGACAATCCTCATGTTTTGTCTTCCGATCAGAATATGGCATATGCTTGGAGTATTTGCAAGGGGGAAAGTGAAATGTGTTACATCCATGGTAGGCCATTACCTATACATGTTGGGGATGTTTTCCTATAATAGCATGAGCCTAGATGTAGACAAGTTGTGTGTATGACAACTAACCTATTACCTGAGATAAATGAGGTTTGGGTTTGTGGGTTTGTACAGGAGTTGGCGCTAGGTAAGGCACATGTGTTTGTGTATTATCCTGGGGTGGAGGAGAAAGGGCTGGTTGTTGGGTGGGTGGCCAGGAGGTGGGGTGCTGGAGGTGGATGGGAGGGGCAGTGGCCATGCCTCCAGTGTATGCACGTGCAATGGGCAGGCAGAATGCACATAGCATAACGGATGGATTACAGAAAACGATCCATGTGCATCCATGTAGAAAAGGTCATGACCTGATCGTTATCCAAACCAATATCTGCATTTCCCCCAATAGTCCCATTGCATGTCCGGTGTATTGACATCTGACAGCTCATCAATAGTACAAGCCACACCAAGTCCATTCCAAAGACGTGTACAAATAATGGAGGTCAATGAAGCACACGTCCTTGGGGAATTCACCGGAAAGAGAGATCAATTGTATCATGTTGTTCTCAGGATCAGTGAAGTTACCTTAGAAACCGAATGAATAATGGTGAGCTGCTCCATGAGCTGCTCCTCTTACGAGTAGCCACTGCCCCATCCTGGTTCGCACACCTTACACCGGTATTTACAGGTACTATACGGTGGCAACCACTTAGGCAGGGAGATAAGCGCAGCCTTGTCCATCTCCCACAGGTGTTCTGGTCATAGACACAACCACCTGTAGCACCCCTGACCTCCTGACCCACACCTCTCCTTATAATATACACCCATACACCAGTAGTCCCTGACCTCCCCTCTGCCGCTGCCCTCCCTGACCCTGTCCGTGAGCCCCTCACCTGCCTCCTGCTCACTAACCGCTCTGATTAGCCCCAAGGCGGCTCTTATCAGTGGGAGCTACTCGCTGAGCTGCTCTTGTGATGTTTAGGAGGCTCCAATCGGCTGGTCATCCCACACCTGAGTGCCTCATGACAGGTACAGATGGTCAGTAAGTGCAGCACTCTGCTGGCAGGGCCTGGAGGAGGTGGGAGGGGGTTACATGTAGGTATACACAGGTATATACTGGAGGGAACCCTCCAGGGGGCAGACCCCGCCCCACTGTTTCAGCTTTCTCCCTCATTTCGTGCAGGTGCTCCGTGACAGGTATCAGGACAGGTGATCAGCGGCCGGACGCCCCTAACGCCCACTTGGCACGGCATAGAGGGGCTCCTAAATGGAGGCTGTCCTTGTCCCTGCCAATGTTGGTGATCGTCTTTAGGACGTTTACAAGATAATAAACTTAAAATTGAAAACTGAAGTTAAATCACATCGAGCATGCCCATGTAAACAATTAACAATACATAAACAATGTAAAACTGGAAATCGTAGGCTACTCTATCTCGATGTTTATATAGTAGATAAGCTAGTTGATGTAGAAATGTAGAAATATGATCTCACAGAACTGTAAATCGACCACATTGATACAACATCAAACTCACACTTTAGATTCTCACAGGTATCAGATGCTGTGTCCAGCCCCTAAACAGTAACCCATCTCACCTCCCGAGTTTACCTAGTATCCAGCCGTGCTTGGGACGGACTAGAGCCGGGGTGTGGTGTATAGGACGCGGCTGTGGTTAGGGGGTTGTATGGAGGAAACAGAGAGGGCTGGGCAAGTAGGCAGTGACGGAGGGGATGACCTTTACCACCTCCTCCAGGCGCTGCTGCTGACCATCTGCCGGACGTCAGCTTCTAGGTATGCCCGCCCCGACAGCGCCCCACCCTGGAGGAACTCCAGAGGAGGGGCTGTGAAGAGGGCAGCCCCCTCCGGTTAGTGCACGTCCCCCACTGCCCAGCCACCCAGCCCCAGGGCCGATCGACACTGATTTACCACCGACAGTTGTGACAGGGCGTACCTGTGGAATAATAGTACACTAGGCGGAACCGGAAGTGGGGGGAGCAGCTCCTGAGCTGCTCCGCCCTGTTTCTCTCCACTCCCAACACCTCAGCCTGACCTCCCATCCCCACGACCCACGACCCCCTGAACTCTTTGGGCTGGTTTTGGCAACCTCCCCAAGACAAGGGTGCGTGTGTTGCACATACTAGACGGGTCTAATGTTCTCAGCGGATTTCAGGAATTTCTAAAGAGAAAAGGATTGACTCCAACTTCAAGTTTCACCCGCAGGCGGCCATGATGTCTCAATGCCAAGGCCATACAGGTCAGAGACCTGAGGTACTGTCCATTGATATCTGCTTACTGCTTATATAAATAAGCACACTGCAAAAATATGTATAAATTATTGTGCAAGGTGTAATGTGTACACTTTCAACATGATCAAAATGTCATTTCAGTTATTTGAAAAAAAACCCCAATAAATTAGAGCCATTAGATAGCAGTAGGTCTTTAGCAAATATGAGCCTGCCCAGTAAAAAAAATATTATATAACGTCATATAACGTCTCTCTGTGGCTTCTTCTTATGACAAAACGTTATATAACGTTAAAAACGTTATTTTGACGTAAATAAACGTATTTTTGTTAGCTGTGTGGTCAGTCAGTTGATTTATCCCGGTTTAATCAGAGACATACAGATATACAGAGAAGGTCGTCAAGGGCTCAGTAGTGCCGCCGGACTGGGAGATAGAATTCTGCTCATGTATGTCTCTGGTTTAATATAAGGGTGGCTGTTCTAGAGGATAGGAAATATATATGAGAAAATGAAAAGCAGCCAATAGGAAAAAGTCAGGGTCTTACTTACCATGGCTATTAACACATTTGTGAAGTAGGAAATGACCCTTAGTAGACAGAGTGTAGCTCTGGCAGTCAGACAAGAAACAAAGATAAAAATGACACTGGAGATCAAAAGGGCAGTAGGCCAAGCAAGTCCTCTGTTGTCAAACTCAATGTGGACCAATTCTCAGGTACACAGCGATCACCCTCTCGCCTGCTTAGTGCCCTCTTCTTGTGTACAGGAGGGATGACAGTAACTCAGGTAACCCAGGTGGCACTACTCCTCCACACCTGTATCCCCCACCTGCTGAGAAGCTGGTCATGGTTACTAGGGCGATATTTACTGACACATTCAGCTCGACCTTTGGTAAAAGGTTTGGGCCAAAAAGTGGTTAAACTCTAATGTAAAACAGGCAGATGAGTGTAAAAATAAATCTGCAAATGGGAACAAGAATTCACACCGTTTTTTCCCGTGCTGATTACCTCTATCACTGGCACACAATCAGTCTGTTCTCCAAACCAACAACTTTGAAGCAAATAATTAATTAGCAGAGTTGTTACTGTCAGGTCCAGGGCGTGCATTAGCATTTGATTGAGAGAAGGTGTTTTAGGCTTGTGAGAAAAATCACTGCACTGAAGCCAATGAGAAGTCCGAAGCGCAGTGGAACTTGTGGCACTTCTGTGATGGATGGTGAGACACGGTTGTTATTCGTTCTCATGTACACACACCATTATACACCTTGGTGTAGAGAAATGTCTATCTACAGGTAACATGTAGTTTTCAGAGTGAGCTGCTCACAGTAAGAGCAGCTCAGCAGTGGGCGAGGAGAGAGGGGGTTGATGGGAGCAGCTCAGAGGAGATGGGGGTGCCACCAGGCTGTTGCAATCTCTAGGTGGTTGTTAGTTCGCACAGGTATACATAACATGCCCTAAACCCTGCTGGAGGAAAAATAGTGGCTCGTATGCTGGTGCGGCTATAGCCCTGTGTGTAGTGGTAATGAAGGGAGCAGCTCACCAGGTGGGCAAAGGCTATTGACGCGTCTGGCCATGGACATAATAGATATAGGCATAAAAGTCTGCCTCATTCAACCATATATTTCCCTATTAAAGGGCATTCGAATTAGAAACATACAGATATACCTTAGATATGATCCAATGCCAATTATTAAGAGCAACTTCCTCCTCCAGTTAAATGGTCTGATATATAACCACGTGTCGTATTTCTAACATTCCTAACATGATATGTATGGGCAACCTTTTCCCACCCTATATTTTTTAGACTCTTGGCCCGATCATTTCTAGATACTGTATAGCATAACGTATGCATATCGGTGTGCGTATCGGTAGCCTGTTGCTGGCGTGGGGTGGGGTGGGGGATATATGCAGGGGAACAGTTTGGCAGAGGTACACTTTTAATGGAGGTGGTGAGTAGCTCATGTCTGTGGGGAGCTGCTCAGTGAGAACCTCTATAACCTGCTCCTCCTCCGACGCCGTGGCCGCCAGCTCCAAGCACCGACGTGGTCACGGTTATCAAATTTACCACTGAGTTATTGAAGTGTCGACTGATGGATAGGTGCATGGCGTCTACCTCATGGCCTAGGATGACCACTGGCAATGCTGCGAATGTGCTATATATATTTATAGGGACCATGCACGCATATACCCAGACCCATACATATAGGATATACCCATGCTCACATATACCACTTGTGCATTGCATAAAATTAATGGTCATCTACCTCTACATTGCTGATTTATAATGTTATTTGGATGAGAGGAAATAACAATCATAAATAATATACTGTGCAGCCAAGTAGAAAGGATGACCCGCGCCGCACCGTGTGTGGTATCCATTGTGCTTGGCCGCGCACGTATATATGCATGACACATCCATGTCTAAAATATATTCATATCGTGTGCTTAATGACTTTCGTGCCTTGCGGTGATTATTCTATATCTGTAATAAATATCTAACTTCCAGATATATTTGTCTATAGTAATTGGTCTGTAAATCCATTTAGATTGACAAGATATACACATACTATACACGCATCCATGCACATATAATTCAAATTATTTCAAAACCTTTGAACTCGCGATACATATCTATTAGCAGATTATAATCAAAGTAGCCGAAAACGTATTTATCAAAACCGTTTTAAGTACTGGTGAGCCATACGGGTACTGAGTGAGAGCTGTCGTGTTTGTCCGTTGTGGCGTAGTTTCGTATTCATTCGGAGATTCCTCTTCACAATAAGAAGAGGAATCCAACCGAAAACCCTTGGACAAACACCAAAGAGAGATGCGGCCACTCCTGAGACTAATCTGCTTTTTGTTGCCACAATAGCTTCTTCTCTGCCCATCCGGCTGCGCATACCTATAAACAGACTCCCCAAATCCCCAGCCCTGGCCGACAACACAAGCCCATTACCTTAATACGGCTCCCTGTGTGTTAGTTTTAAACCAAATTGTCCTATTCACTTAGCGCCTCAGGGAGTGTAAATAGAAGAAACTCAACAAACAGAGTGAATTGTCGTCTGCTTTATTTGTCAGCGGAGTTCTCGTCTGGCCGCATCTAATGGGGGTGTATTATAGAGATGGAGACTGAACAAAGACCTCCCCGTGTCTCTGTTTGTTTGAGGGATCTTCAGGCGAAGTGGTACCTTTAATAGCTAAGAGAGCAAGTCAAGCATGAAATTCACTTATCTCCAAAAAGCTCATTCACTTCCTTCTCTCCTATTCAATGGCAAAGACCACCACTGTATCGTCCCAGTAACTAGAGTACCTGGGGTTACGTGGCTGTTAACCTAACAGTGCTTGGAGTGGAGGTAAAAAGGCCGCCATGTTTCTTTTTATCCCATGTGTAGCACTAGGAAATGATAAGACACTTCCGTCCACAGAGCATGCGCAGAATGCTTACTCTAATGGCTGCTGAGCGTTCGCAGCATGCTACCAAAGGACGCCTAACTTGGGGATGTGCACTGAGGTGATAGTACTTCATGTAAAAACATGTATACCCAATTGATAAATGGGGTAAGGACAGCAATAATATATATAGCTATCTACACTACTTGTCACTCCATACACCTCCCAGCTTCAGTCACCCAAGCTGTCCCCAGCAAAGCAACTGGACGACCACATAATTCACTGGAACCCATATCACAACAAAGCATCTATAATAGGTTAAAAACATGTAGACGAGTTGGTTCTGTGAGATATGGGGTTGTGTTATCTTGTCTGTCACCTATTCATCACAGCCTCGGCCACTTTTTACACGTCACTTCCTTCCGGTGATGACATCATCAGGACGCCATATGAGATAATGTGCTACTCAGGCTGCCAGCAATATAAATCACCTGTCTCTCTCCCTTTGGAATGGGATACTTTTGGGCAATGCATTTTTTCATTTTTATTTTTATCAATTTTTGGGTCGGGGTTCTAAACCCAAATTAGTTTGTGATCCTAAGGCATAAACCTTCCAGGGTTGACTCACCACCTGCATGGAAACCATTAGGCCAATAGAAAAACTTAAAGTGATAAATATTACTAGGGTGATTGAAGAATAACTTATTTTTGCCAGGGGCCTGATGGGTAAGGACATATAGGGTCTTCACGGAAGAACATCATTTCAAAAAGTAAGAACGGCAAAGTTGTGAACATGCACGTTATTTCCAGTTACGTGCATTCCAATTACATACACCATAAGCTTTCATTTGATACTAAATATGTGTATATTTATCCATATTTTATCAAGTTTTTAATTAATTCTTTCCAAAACATAATTTCCATGAATTGCGAGGTGAAGTGAAACCAGCTTCGTTTGAGTGGCATTCCAATATAACACGTTTTCTTCATGCCCATGCAGAGTAGTTGATTTCTCATTTGTCATGGTTCATCCTCACACTGTAACTTCTCCCACCTGCTGACCAGCGCCTGTGAAGGTGGCCTTAAAGGTCGTGTTCACACGCTGGAGGAGGTCAGCGGCTGACCCTGGAGCCATGACCTCCAAGGCAGCTGACCTCGAGTGGATCTTCACTGAAGACATTTCCGGGGTCTGTATCGTCCTCACAGAACAATATTTCTATCAAGCAAGGAAATGCACCAAAGCGGATAACGAAGATAGAATATTAAAGCATTATCAATACCAATAACAACAAGCACCCCGCAACTAAAAAAAGGGTTGTATCATTTCAAGTAGGTTCACGACTCCTTTTTTTTAATGAGATACTGACTGACATCGGTTCCATTGAACCATATTTGACATTTCCAACTCATAGCAAACCAGTAGGACTCCATAAACCATGCAACGTAACCAGCTATGAAGCTTTATTTATGCCCTTGCTTTATGCAGAATGCGGAAAAGCCTCTTTTTCCCGCCCTAACCAACGGCTTCCGGGACGCCAGGCATTCATTTCCTGTTCTTTTCAGTCTCCTATCTTTTTGTGCCTCCCACTCTCGCGTTTCCTCGTAGTAAGTGACAGGACGCAGGTCAAAGGCGGCATGTATTTATTGGTGTGACTATAATTATGTCTACAACAAGGGAGCTGCTCAGTGGGCTCTATAGCTATTTCTCCTGTTTGACACGAAGCAAGACAGCGAGTCACACGTATCCAAGGCATAGCAGGCAGGTATCCCTGGGACATAGCAGGTACCCCTGGGACTGTAATTATAGAGTCAGCTCCCTGTGGGGGGGAAAGAAGACTGCATATTTATTCTTCCTCTTTCTTATTATTTCCATTCGGATGTATATGAAGCAACAGGACATTTGAGCTGAGGTTCTAGGGGAGTTACTGGGGTTGGTTACAGGTATTATTAGACTTTAGTACACTCCGGCCGACATGTTATCAGAAGATACACATTATTAAATCATCAATATTCCTTACTGACCTAGGGACCTGGATTTTCTGGGATGGGGAAGTCCCATTTCAGGACTCTGTATATATGTAACAGGAATTGCTACATGGTTTGTTTGTCCACAAAGTAGGGCCAGTCCAGATACGTCTAGCTACAACACGTGCCAGGCAGCCCACCCTACTAGTTGTATATTTTCATTATGCAATATGTGGTGCTAACATTGCATAGCGTTGGCTAAGGTAAACCAATTTTATGTTATTAGAGTTGTGTGTGGGCGACTCAAGTTATAATATTATCTACAGAACCTGATGCTATCATTCGTTATCTGCTGTATAGGCTAATGGAGTGACAAAAAACGTTTTGCTAAATGATGCTGTATAGAGTTACAATGACGCAAAAATAGAATGATAGCAATATCCTGACAATGTGGGTGGCCAATAGATGCACGCTTATCTCTAGATGCAAAAGAAAACTACCCCAGCAAACTGACGTCACCTTGAGTCATGTTTGGTGATGCTGAGTGACCATAATTTTGCGTGATCACGCAATGAGTCAGCATGAGCCACTACCTGTCAGTTGTCACTCAGCATGGAGCATCATCACTCATCTTACAAGAACTGTGAGTTAGCACTGCGTGACAATGAGCCACTGCTTGTCAGTTCTCACTCAACATGGAGCATCATCACTCATCTTACAACAACTGTGAGTTAGTACTGCGTGACAATGAGCTACTGCTTGTCAGTTCTCACTCAGCATGGAGCATGATCACTCATCTTACAACTTGCCCTCTGTGGCAGATGCCCACATTTGAAGTATGGATAGTAGTACATAGTAGAGGGGTATATCAGTCAAATGTTTATTTCCTCCCATAAATCAACCCGGTTGGTTACATGATTGTAAACATATGTAAATAGGGAATGTAATGATAGTCAACAATAAGGTGTTTAAATTTTTTTCAATGCATAACTGAGGATTACATTTGTCTATGGGGCATAGCACTGAATGGCAATCAACTACATATTACAAAGTATTGAGACGTTGATTGACCTAAGTCTAACAAAAATCTGAAAGTCTGGTGATCAGTGACCAACATGGTCACATTCAATCATGTGAAAGAGTTAAGAACACTTAATATGAGGGCAAAACATTATGTTGCAGGGGGTGATAATAGGGGCACATGCTATATCTGACCAAACATGGCAGGTTGTCACGCATGCGTGACTATGAGTGAGTGTCTGTCAGCTCTCACTCAGCATCACGCATCATCACTCACAATGACACACTATAGGTTTCCTGGGTTCTGATTGGTCAAATTCAAATTTCCCGCCATTTCCTTTGTTCTCAGTGCAGAGTAGTAGCTTCCACAGCAGACAGGCAGAGACAGTCAAGGAGAACAGTTGTAAGGTGGGTTGTCCTACAGAATTTCAACTATGATGTGTACTTCTAGATTGTGAATTTTACAGTAACATATAATATATTACTGTTGAATATCATCTGCTGCTGGTAAGCCATATGGTTAGCAGACATGAGATATATATTGGTGAACTAAGTCTTTATAATTGCTTACATTTTAACAGGTACTCCCAAAAGTATTTGAAGGAACTCTACATTAACAACAGATGCATAGAGGAAGACAACCAAGGCAGCAATGGAGAATTACCATACAAGTAACCCTAATATGGAAACAGGATGAACAGATTAATTGATGAACAGTTTAATTGATGTATTCAATAAAAACAAGAATCAAAATGAAATAATATGATCCCCCAACGCAAATGGGTTAATGCGTGATTCCTGGTGAGGCTGCGTCATCACGCATGCGTGAGTACGAGTGAGGCTGCGTCATCACGCATGCGTGAGTGCTGGTGAGGTTGAGTTAAAATTGACAACACATGACTCATTTGGGATTTTACCAACTCAATGCGTGAGGGACTCACTCACAGTCACTCAACATCACGCCAATTTGCTGGGACGTGATGATATACATGCCTACAGGAGATAATCATCATAAATAATATAACTGATACGCCGGGATAATTATGCATGGAAAATCTATTTCCACGTGATGTTTCCACGATGAGTATCAGCGACCTCATAGCAAACGCATGCCAATGATAATCTAATTTGTCTACTCTTTTCTCACCCTCGTACCGGATATTTATAAATGAAGGAGTAGGACCTGGGAGCATTTTTCTTGCTGCGCACAAAGAGAGCAAGATAATCAGGGGTAAACATATTTATAAATAGTCGGTTGGTTATACTTAGCGACAGAGTAGTAATCAGATGAGTATGTAACGTACGGCTTGGTGATAGGTGTATGGGTACGTAGTGTGGACTCCAGTGGTGAAGGGTGTCGTCAGTCACATACCCTGAAGACGCTACCCTCCCTACCCCACCCCCGTGCACCCCTCCCAGGCACACCCCCACTAATCACCTTCCATAACACGCGGAACGATAAAACTATTTTCAGTAAAGGTGCGCCTAGCTTGGTGGCCACATGCAGGAATCTCGGTAGGGTGACGACCAAAGGGACAAAAAAACTAAAGAGACCCCTTCATACTACTTGCTTTTCGCATAGGCCAGCGATAAATTATTACCAACCCAGGGAACCCATCCCAGCCCTGATATCGCGAAAATACAGATATCCGAACCTTTATTTTGATCGGGTTGATTTACAAATTACCTAACAGGCAAAGAAATTCTCGATACCATCCCATGGTAACATTTTCATTAAATAGTGGCCTATAATGTAACAAAGTGAGCCCAGTTTACTTCTTTTGAAAATCTATTCCATCCACAAAAATATACGGCTTACACAAGGGCGAGGAGTGCAGGCGGCTAGTACGGTGCGTACCGCATATTCCATTGGTAAAAAAGATGAGGAATGGCCCCCACCTGTCATTGGGCGGGGCTGGTCAGGTGAATAGCTCACCCACCCTGAGCTGCTCCCACTGAGCTGCTCCAGGGGAGGAGGAACCCAGGTGAGCCGCTCAACGCAGGCACACGTCTGCCTACCTGAGGGGAGGAGGCCTGTGGGCCACCAGACTGGTCTTTGATAAGAAAACCACTTCTCTTAGGTTTCTTTTCCATTGGGTAATCTGTTCTAAGTCTGGGGTACTGTGTGTCCTGTTTCGAGAGAAATGTCAATTGAGGTGATATACCTGATCTGATACCTTTATAACCCCACCTTCCATATGGATTTCAAATTAACTTCTTTTAGATGCATCCGAAAGCCAGATACTCATTTCAAGTTCATTGTGCAACCCCAATCTGCTGAACAATTGAGATCCTTGGGTATTAAAGTTACCCAAGCTGCTACCCTACCTTCCATGTATGTATATGCATGTAGCAAGTCACTTACATGAATATGCTTTGAGAGTGACGGAAGGGTTCCACTTCCGGTCGGGTGGCTGTCATTGATGGCAGACTCGGGTTTCCGGGGGAGGACGGCGAGGCAGGGCGGTCCTCCTACCACCGACTACATCAAAAACAGCTGTGCCCAAGCAAGGGACGCGTCCAAAAAAAATAAAAGATGAAAATAAAGAAAATACCGTCCGTAGTAAGACAGTTTTTCATGAGAACATTCCTGTGTTACATTGGAATCCAGCTTCCGGACCAGTGTGGGTTGGGGCTGGAGAGTAAAGACAGGAACTGGGCTGACCTTATGTGGTCTGAAGATGGGTACAACACCTCATGGGTTCACTGTCAGTTGAGGCGACCATGCTTTCCACATGTCTTACCTCTTCTAGAAGACGATACACGTACCAGTTATTATCCAATAATAAACAAAGAAGCGATGAAAATAAAACATTACATGCGTATTCGTTTTACTGATGACTGTCGGATGTCGTGGGCTTCCGGTAGCCCCATGCTATGTGACTTATGGTTTAGTTGCAGTGAGAGGTGAAATCCATGTGCAGACCATCTTTGCACCATCCTGCACCCATGGAATTAAAAGTATTATGGTGGACTTTTGAAATTCCTCTTGTGCTTCTCAGTAATGGCGACGCAACTGCGTACTGAGATATTCAGATTTTGGCACTTTCAAAAAAGGTCTACTATCTGTCGCAACGAACAGCAAGTTGGGTGAATTATACTCAGACAAGATAGGAAAATAACAAATAGACATTACATTAATATAATTATATACATACAGTTCAACATAACATACTTATTAGAAGTTAGAAGTGGAAGAAGTCTCCGAGTTTGTTCACGTTGGGCGCGGGATAGACGGGAAGCTGAGGCGCAGATAAACCAGAAAGCTGCCTTTGATGTGGGCCAGGCAGCGATACGATCCTTGTTGATCCAAGCAATTAAGGGGCACCCGAGACTAGCAGCCAGGCTTTTTTACGTCCCAGCAGAGATCACCTAGATAGAAATAGAATTAGCCTCCTAAACATCTCCGAGCACGAGTATTTTGAGGCCACACAAAAAGTGTGTTACAGGGCAGGTATTTTTAAGCGGCAAAGCAGCTGATGGGTTTGATGTAAAAATTTGACCTTGATATTCTTGATGTCACTCACCTGTTTTGTTAATCCCTTTGTGATATCACATGATATCTGTGATGTTAAGCTGAACTAGTACTCGCGCATGGATATCGGGCTATCAATTTACCAGGAATTCCAAGGGGAATTATTATTCATCCTGTCATTCGGAATCATTACACATGTATCCCGACATTGACACAACTCACAAGTTATCGTTAGAACCGGAGAAACCATTTTGTCTGGAACGTTTATGAATTATTTAGAGATTATTTGCAGGGTGGTGATCTAATTTTGATTAAAAAAAAAAATCAAATCACACTTTTGCTAATTTCTTTGCTTCTTGGGAATAAGTCTAAACTGGATAAGGATCCTAACGCATGTACTATGTGCGTTCCAATTGGTTCCCATCGATCACGTGTCTATCCCGTGATACCCCGCGCGCCTGGTGGGATTTCCTCCACCAGGTGTCGCCACTGACGCGTGCCGAACCAACCCCCGCCAGGGGAGCCACCAGTCAGCTGGGCAGCCATGTGACCCAACCTGACCCCCCCCCCCGCATCCCCATCCCTGCGCTCCATCCTATCAGGCAACCCTTTTCCAAGCCCCCCCCCTCCTCACCCTCCCCAAACGCATCCAAATTATTCTTCAACTCATCCTAATCTTTACTAAAGTCTAATCGAACTACAACTCAGTCTCATCGAACTACAACTCAGTCTCATCGAACTACAACTCAGCCCAAGGAAACAATGCCCTTCATCAGGAAGCTACCCTTGCATTATAGGAATCTTATATACACATGTAGGAATAGTAATATCTAGTGTATACCTATTTGGTGCCTTGGTTTCTCCCATTATTAGATCATATTATGCATATATTTGTCCTCATGTCGGTCTCATGTCAATTATAAAATTGGTTTCACATACACTCCCATACTCCCATCATCATGTTCATGGCAGATTGGATAATACCCCAGACTGTTAGCAACCAACATGTAGCATGTTGTACTGTATGTTGTAGAGGCACGGTGGTGGTGCCCAGACACATTACTTACAGTATACCAGCCTGATGGTGGGTGTGAGCAGGGCATGGAGGTGGGCATGGAGATGGGAGTTAGTTATGTTGTTGTCACAGCGTGTGGGTAAACCAAGTGCCAACATGAACATAGTATTTGCAGCTTCTGCCAGGTCTATATCTATTTGTTGACCTGCAGCTTTCCCCGCCCCTGCATGTTGCCTAACCTCACAGGCACACCCAACACCAATCATATAACTCCTAGTTCTCCTACCCCAAACAAACTAACAAATCAGACCAATTTATATTCAATAAATACATGTCATTTAGAAATCATTCATATTGATCCCAAACTCAAATAACTCCAAAACGTATTGAGGACTCTTATTATTGGTTATTATTTTAATTCCACTGTTCCATTTGATTGTCGCAGATTGGTCCGGGATGGTCTGTAATGTCATCTACGTAAGCGGATCCAGTGCAATTTAGATGATATTAAAAAATGCCCTTGCCATGTCATTTCCACCACTGACATTCTGCATTGTCCATAAACATGAGAGGGGTGGCAGCCCAGTGCCAGTGTAGACGATCCTTCTTTATGCAGTGGTATTGGGTGGTCAAGGGTTAACATTCTCCCGTGCACACCAGCAGAGCAGCCATTATCAGTCATGGAATGTTGTAATTATCTCCATCTTTATGTTCTCCTAGCGCCTTTTGTGTGGCACCCCTGCACCCACCTCCAGTTACCACACACAATGGACAGGCCAACACAAAGCATGCCGACTTCTGTTTGCACTCACAGACAGCCAATGGTGGGCCTGATTGATCGTTTTCATTATTTCACTGACTTAATCCTGGTTTGATTAGGATATTTAGTCATTTTGATGTGTTTGTATATCTCAAAATTAAATAATTCATAATCCATAACTATGAGGGAAAGCTGATTAAAATTGCAAAATTGATATTTGATTTTCAGTGTATGTAATAATTCGATGAGATGACATGCTTGCAGATCGAACGAAAGAGTGCTTTCTCTATTTCTCCTCATGTCTATAGACCTCACCCTCCCAATCCTATTGGTAACCTATCCAGCATTTAGTGTCGGGCCGCAGCCAAAAGAGACGCCGTAAAAAGCTGAGCTGCTCCTGTTTTTGCGTGTTGAGCTTACTATGTGAGTAGATTAAGGTTAGAGGTTGTGAATGGCCAGAGAAGACCACCACGCCCCTTTGGCGAAGGGAGTGCCCACTCAGAGTTTTTGGAAGACTGGCTCACACCCAACGAAGAACGCTGGAAGTTGGAACTAGGGGAGACTATGCTGGCCAAGGTGTGGGTGTCTAAGAGTGAGTTAGGAGCTATTCATTGCTGGGGTAAATGCATAGTGGGTGTGGGACCGTGTGGTTGAACCAATGGTGTACAATGGTGGATACAATTCAGATATCTATCCTGGGACAATAAAGACGGTAGGATACACAACATAGACATAATGCCATAGCTTTGGGAGTGGCATTTTTGAATAGGTATATACTATATAATTCTCATATGTAGTAGTATTTATAGCCAAATATGGTGGACATCTCAGAATCTACTGTCAACATTCCAGACGTGAAACCTTATTTAAAGGAGATTTATTGCATAAAAAGTATGTCTGCCTAAGAACGTCCGGGTGGTATGTGTGAAGGTGAGAGGATCAACAAAGTAATGATTATCCCTACTATTAGCCTCTGGCCCCACTAACATTTTCCCTGTAGATATCAGACAAAAACTCACTTCACCTCAGCCCATTGGGCCCTGGGACTGCATGCTTGGTAATGTCAACACATGCTGGTGGTAGTAACTTATGTTCATGCAAAGCGCGCCCGACTCAGCCGCAAAAAGAGCAAAACATGCACTGCAGGAAGATAGGAGAATACCTGATATTCGTTCTTGCCTTGCTCGCTGGGGGGCTCGGCGTTCGCTGGCGGTTTCTATTACGTTACGTCAACAGGTTGGTTTCCCCGCAGGACGGCGCCACTGTTGACGTACACGTCTGGATGACGTATACACATATAACGGCGTCAACTGGTTTACAACTTCCGCCGCGTGCAGGGCACTTTGGGGTTGGGCAGGGAACCCCTTGATTGCCTCTACCTGTGCCCAATTTACTTGGTCGATAAATGTTAAATTAGGTGAACTGTGCATGGGTTCATTGAGGCAAAGATCTGCAAAAATAGTAGGCCAATCCACAAAAGGTCAGGTTTAAACCTATAAGGACTTCCCTGTCACAAAAATGAGCTTGGACTACAATGTCTCATCTAGAACTTTTTTAATGTGATCAACCTCACAAGGCATTGTTAAAGAAGAATTCATATAACGATAATTGCTCCAGAGGTAGAGCAATTACCATCTACAAATTTTACCTTAAGTGTAAGGTACTGTTAATTACCTTTAGAGGCTGTTCACAAATTACCTCATTGACTTGGGGTATTTATGCCTGGTGATGAATCGTTTCAGGAGCTATGCATTTGAATACCTAATTCCCAAATAATAGTAACAAGAGGATGAGGGTCTTGAAAAGGTCCCAAAACTGGTGACGCGATTGGTGAACGTTCCCTTAGAGATGGCAACTCAGCTGTTATACTATTTGTGGTGGATATTAACTTGTTGATTTGGAGGGGAGGAACGGAGAGGAACCCAGCAGCCTAAGTAGTACCCTCCAGTAATGTATTAGTAGATGTAATGGTAAGCACACCCCAATGCCACAACCCAACACCAGTTGCCACCAAGCTATAAGCCAGTTTATCCTCAACATTCCTCGTTATGATGTCTTTTTTCTCTGCTTCACATCGCCCCAGGGTACACACAAGGTGGCTAATTTTAGAACACCTGTGGATTTATTTTTCTTTTTGTCGGTCTGTTTTGTGTTAGCAGATGCGGCAGGGGTGTCCTCTCTGGTCGTCTTTTTGGTGTCTCTGGTTCCCCTCACTCTACCCCCAGCCTTCACCCCAACGTCGCCGACTGCCGACAGTAGGGCTGTGGGTGCTGAATATAAGAAGAAAAGTTACAGGTGTTAGCCCTTGATCATTTACTCGGTGGGAAGTTTGAGACTGGCCATCCCCCTGCTTCACGAATTGCTGAGCTCTCCACGTCCATGCAGTGTTACTAGAAGTACTAGACGAGCCCCTTCTGTTATTTCTCGCTTTTCCCAAATACGTGTACCATTGAATTCCAACACGAGGCAAGCTTTCTTCATTTAATTTTATCTTTAAAGTTTTGTACCGAGGTTTTGTATGATGGTTTCAATCGATATTTTTAACTCACACCTTTCTCAACGTAATACTTATCATAGCACCATGCGATAGCATCTTAGTTGCTATGGGCCGTACAACATAACTAGCTGCTACATCGTGAGTTGCTCAGTATATCCATAGAATTCAATTCACAGTAGCCTGCTTTGTTTATTCTTGGGACACCTGGGGTCAAAGCAGACTTGGTGTGGATCGATAACATGCATCTGGTGGATGCAGTGTGTTGTTTTCTTATGGTGCTATTGTTGTTGAACACTTTCAGGTGTGTATCTCTAGTACCTATAAGTACAATGTACATTATGTATATGCACACTGTATTGCTTATTGATATTAGAGACCTTACATTGAATCATAATCATAATCATATATTATTATGCATCGGATATAAGGTTATCTGTGCATAGTGGAACAGTTTATCAATTACTTCATTGAGGGCATTTGTCTGATCAGATATCAAATAAAACCTTTTTGATGTTTACACAATCCCTTTTCCCATGAAACTGTACAATGGGTAGTAAATCAAATGCTGCTGCGATTCATAAGAGATAATCTGTATTTTAGTCTGCATATATAGTAGATGAGTTATTTTGTAGTTGAGCATAGTGCGTCTTCGCGTAGACAATTCCCTCTAAATTATGGCATCTCTAAAATGCCCATGTGATAAGGACGTGTATCACATGTACACATGAAGTATGTTTATGAAAGACATATCAGTCATTGGACATACACTAGATAGTGTCCCTGACGTTCGAATTTCATGGCTGACTCTTTGACCTCAGCAGTGATCTGTTGGTGGTCCTATGTGAAATCTCCTCTCTGTCACTGACAACAAATACAGCAAGACCACTTCCACCAAAGGCAACAAATGCGCCCAGCGTGCACTTGCCTTCTCATGGTGGTGACTGTGCCCCACGTGCCCAGGGGTCAACCTTACAGATACTGCTGCCACCTGGAGGCATGCAGCACGTGAGTGCCTTACTGGTCATGTGACATGTCATGTGACCATGGACCCCCAGGGCATCCGATAAAACCAGAAATTTAAAGAACTAAAATGAGAACGTTTTTTTTCCAAGTATTGCAGTTGATATTGACCCAGTCTAGCAATATATTTTGGATATTGAATTAGCCCAAGTGAAGGGAATAGTCCAAATAGCAACAGCAACATAAGTTAGGGTTAACTGACTTAAACTTTCTGAGGCCTTTTAATGTTTTTTCATTAAATATTTAGATATATCATTTCCTGGTGGAATCAATAAAGGAGGATCATCAAAAGTTGTGTAAGATAAATGCTATGGACAAGGTCTCTTTCAGAAGTACCAGCCTCTGCCAGCGGGTGTGGGATACACCTTCCTAGTCCTTAGACATGGCCTCTGCTCGCCTCCATCCGACACGTGTTGCCTAATCTGGCCGCACGAGGCCCGGACAGGGTGGGTGTACAATGTAGTAGGTGCAAACTCCCACCTTATCACACAGATTGTCTAAATGGGGTATCCAACAGAGGAGGTCCAACAGGGGTTAGTGGGTCGTGGGAGAAGGATCTGATGGAGATCAGGATAAACTGATGGTAAGAACTAGACAAAAGTCCCAAATAATACATCTTCTTTGGTCTTGAATGTCTCTCTATACAAATACATTTATATATAAATATGGCCAATATGTCATTAGTGACCTACCTTTTGTTGGCAAAAAAACATAATTATCATGGTGTACATATGTTGAAATAAATCATGATTTTTATTGACCAGGTAAAGGCATTTGATATTGTTTTGGATCCTGCTATCGTAACCATACAATGTATCTGCTAATAATCATGTAACCCAGTACGTCGCACCGACCAGAGAACTCCATATCTCCATACAATACACATATTTGGAGAACATTCCTACCCACTGATATGCTGCAGTCCACCCTGCAGCTTGGGTGGCGGGTATAGGGCAGGGGTCCTGTCTGTTTTAGCTGATGGGGGCAGATGCTCCACGTGGTGGCCACACTTGGGGCATCAAGAACATAGATAACAAACAAGGTCCTGGTATCAACCTCCTATGGCACGTCAACCATCCAACAACAGGGCAATGACACGCCAAGGTCCTTGAATGTCAGCATAATAATGGGGAGTTATTCCGGGGGAGTCATACAGCACTTCTTCATACAACATGATTCATATGTCTAGTGCAATTGGCCAATAGAAGTAAAGATGAGCCTCATATATAGGCTACTTTGATATTTGGGCACGGTTTGTGAGGGCTCATCAAACTTCAGTATAGTGGATCTAGAGGGCCCCCATCCCCGTTTCTGGTCAAAGTTGACCTTTTCTTAAGATAGAATTAGTAGAAGTTGGGAAGTAAGAATTTGTCCAATAGTGCCTCCTCTTTTCAGAATTCTGTATCCGCCACTGAACGTATCCACAATAGAGATGCGAAACCAATTCTGTAAATAAACCATGTCTTCTTGTGTCAGATTGGATAGACACATATACCATGTTCACTCAGTACAGACGGACGTAAACCATGTCTATCCAGTACAGAGAGGGTCCCTCCCCAAGATAGTCTACCCCATGTATACACGACATTCACTAATGACGGAGATTCCTCAGTCAGGTGGCCATTCATAAAGAACAGCTTCTAGACTGCTTTACCCCTCCCACCCCTGTCTGTACCACCTATACTGACTGGCCAGAACCCAGCCCTCAGACTTGTAGTTTTTATAGTTTCCATTGACTAAAGAGAAGGTGAAGGCTGAACACAGCCATGTGGCCACAAACATATCAGTCAAGTGAATGGGCAAGATAATTGACCTGTCGGGGCACATACCATGTCCTGTATGCGTATTAATAGTTCAGTGTAGCTCTTTTTGAACAAGGTTAATCTGGTGAGCAGTACATATCCCATCTACAGTCAATGATCATGGCTTTATACACAATTTCTAAACATTCAAGTGCTACCAGACTCCAATGCCCTCAACCCCAAGTCCATTGACACCCAGTAACGAGCAAAATGGTCGGCGGTCTTTACCAGTTTGCCATCCTCCGCTATGAAATGCTGCTATTTGCGGCTGTATTATATGAGGGATTGTTACTATAATCCGTGATGGCACCCATCGCACCCATATTTCTTCTATGCAGGGCTTCACCCGCGTCTAGCCCGCTTAGCCAATCAAAACACGCCTCAGATGCCCGGATGTCGTCATGGCGCCCCCTGGTGAGATATATTGGCCACGGGTTTTCATAGTGAGCATGCGCAGGATTTATGCGCGTACTTCCGGATTCCTCAGTATGAAGCTCTCTGCATTCAGGTAGCTGGAGGAGTGTCTGTACCCAACCGGAACATCCCATCTTGGGTACCTGGGCGTGCAATGGGTACTGGACTGAATCTGTATACATGCACGCATAAAACATGAATGTTTATTTTTTGAAATACAAGATTTCCTATGCTTTAGCACTGAAGGGCCGTATTCAATGCCCCCATTGAATACAATGGGGCCGTATTCAATGGGATAATAAAAAATAGGTTTTCCTTCATTAAATGGCTTCAAATAAAAAAATAAAAAAATAAAAAAATAAAAAAACACAAATGCCAACTACATTGATACTGCTCTGATGTATTTCACTCGTGGGGGCTGGGGCGCATCCCACTCCGCCTACGGCTTCTTGGGATACTGCCCCAGCCCCCACTCGTGAAATACAAAAGAGACAGTATCAATGGGCGTTGGCATTTGTCTATTTCTCCAACTCAGTCACAGAATATTACCCTTTTTATTTTTTATTTTAGATTTACAATGGCATGGAAGGATGCATCTGCTTTGAATAATGTCAATAATGTATCATAACATGATGGGCACCTTGAATTATTATACGTAGGCTACGGCGTGTTTTTTTTAAAGTATCTTTCAATGAAATATGACACAGTAGAGATGCGACAAAAACATAAAACTTTCCCTTACCATATCCTTATAGCGAAAGTGCCGGCTTGTTATAAAAAGGCAGTTGACCTAATGTATAGTTCTCCCTGAACCGCGGCAATCCTCCCCAGCACACCGGAACATGCAGCACTTCCGGTGCGTGTGTTAATGGTGCGGTCAGGTAGGGTTACTACCCGTAGTAGGTGAGCTAAGGTCACGTGAACAGGTATAATGTTAAAAAGCTAGTTAGTAGTGATGAAACGGCGTCTATATAGATCAGTCTTATTATCCAAATGTATATGCATGACAACAGACTAGAGTGATTATACAGGTAAGTAGCAGCAGTACCAACGGTATAAGTGGTGCCTGGTATAAGTGGAACTAGCACCAGTACATGTGGTATAACTGACAAGGGTGTATAACCTGGACCTGCTGTGAGGGCGAGCACCCTTTTGGATCCCGTCCTTACGCACTTCGCTGACGCTGGAGGGACCTGGAGGACCTCAGTGCCAAGTCAAACATGTTGTCTGTGGGGTGTCCTAAGGTGTACTCTCCCCACCTGCCAGGTGGTGAGGACCCTACCGCCCTATACACCCATAGACTTCTCCTCCTGGGCCCTACCCCTCTTTACCTATAACCTTGCGGCAAACCTTTGCTCTCTATGATAGGGCACTAGAAGTAGGGATATGGAATGAGAGGTGAGGTCAGGAACACCCTTGGCTCCATGGCCTGCCACCCTGAATACCAAAGAAGAATCTGGTAGCTGCAAGCAGGCAGCTTTGAATCCAACCAGTATATAGGGTGGGGGATATCGGCGAGGCTGAGCTGGGTGGGGGCGTTTGGCACCACTGCCAACTTTTGGATCTAGAGATTCCACACTCCATCTACTCATCTCACGCTATGCATCACTAGGACTATGCAGCACCTAGTGTTTGTAAGGTACTGATTGAACATCCACCTGGGGTGGATTGAAAGCTGTCCTCTCAGGTGTGAGGGGTAAGGGGTATAGCTTTTAGGGTACGTATTGGGTGGTGTATGAAAGGTATCTATGTTATTTACTGATGCCGATGGAGTGATGTCCAGATCTGATTCTAAGGAATACACACTTGTTGAAAAGCTGGGGACAGCAAGGTAAGCCTTTGAGTGTCACATAACATCTTGTCACTCTTCTCCCAGACCCTTCACCTCCCCAACCCCCAATGTGCAGCAGGGTGGGCAGTGCCTGCAGGGCTAGGGTGTTACATGGGGGGTCCATACCTAGCCCCCTGGTGTTCGATACCAGAAAATATCAGCACCAGGTCATGGGGAGGACAGATAGGTTGAAGCAGAGGAATCACCACACTGACCCCCAGTCGAGTGAACCCATCCTCAACAGCCAGAGCCAACCTCTGATCCCCATCAAGCACATCCAAGGGGCATTTATCTTGGTGGGGTTATACCCTAATCTTGTTACCCTGGCTTTTGAGACACCCAGACTAAACATTAAAAACCCATTGGTTATAATATGGGCGTGATGATATATTTATAGGAGCAATTGAGGCACTCAAACGTTTGATAGTAGATGCGATCGCCGATAATAGATAGTTTAGGACTCCAGAATCGGAAATCGATGCGACCCTAGAAATGCCAGCAACTAGTATAGAGCCAACTAGAGCAAGGAATATCTACAAGTGGTATCGGATACTATATCTGACCTGCTATCCAAAGTTTGATCAAAGAGCACATCCTCTGACATAATTCCCTTGAAATATACTTTAATTTGAAATTGTAAAGAGATTTATGGGAAATATTATTGTGTAACTACTCCTGTAACAGTACTTGGATTTAATAGGATTAGGGAGTCATTTGTTGTATATATCATGACACATTTTCATCATAATACAATCATTTACACTTTGCGATGCCATCCTCAATTTCAGGGCAAACCCTACTTTTTCTTAGAGACCATGGTATAGAAGGTACAACCCCATAGACATCGTGGAAATCACTGAACCCAACACTAATATACACCCCTGCACAGCTGGCCAGCGCCGCCCATGCTGGACTATTTATACTGGAATCTATCAGGTATACACGAACAATATTGGACATAACTGCTGCACTGCAACCCACGATATCATGTCAGGAGGTGGCTTTAGTACACGTTGAGGCCGCTGGGGGCGCGCCGTGTCGGCCATGACACGTGTCGGCGCGTGCTGCACGTGTACGGTATCAGCGCCCCCTGTTGGGGCCGGCGGATGGGTGCTGACCCCTAGCGGGACGCCCTGAATCCACTTCTGTCTTCATAACCAGTCAGGCAACAAGCGGTTGAAGGAGGTGGTGGATGTGTGGGCGGAGGTTGGCATTGCCAAATCATATGTAAAGTTGTTGTTTTTTATCATCAGGTGGGGGGAATTCCAAGTGAGAGCGTAGCATGACTCTTTTAGTCATTGACATAGACGGCGTATTCTACGCTAGGACAAGCACCCAGCGATTTGCAAATGTAACTTTATATGCAATATACCTGACCGTGACCTTAAATATCTACAATTCTATTACACTGGAGTATATGCACGGGGTATCTGTTTATATTGCTCAACTCTAGCCTTGCTTAGATCATCACACATGGTTGTAATACACATTATACATGGGATTATAGTAAGCTAGTGGTAACGACAATGGTAGAAGTAAGAAAGTGGGACAAGTTATGTTCCCTAACGTTGTCTCGTCAGTATGAATGTGCTCAGTACCGGTGAGTTGCTCCGACGAGCAGCTTCTTCCGCTCTCCGTTCATACAAGTACACTTCTTTCTCCTAAGGACCCCTCCAGACGGAGGTGAGTATTTTAAGGTCACTTTTTAGTGGTCGGGGGCACCAGGAAGCATGTGACACCTTTGACAAAAAGTGGCCCACCTTTGCACACCTGCCCCTAACCCGTTCATGTCCCCCGCAAGGAGGTGACTTGGCTCGTATATTACCGGGGGTTAGGTGTACTGTAAACGAGATCTTAGTCCATGATGACCAAGGGATGGGGAGCAGTTCTAGGTACAAATGTACAGTGTTGAATGATCGTACTTACATCTGGGGATCCAGAGAAGAGTCGGTGTTTTTGATATTCTGAAACACGAAAGTAATACTCGAACGGTCACCATCCATCATTATGAACCTCCTTCGTCCCTGGGGAGTATGGTATAACATCGATAAACTAAAATTATATAGAAAGAGAATAGTATACAGTCATGTACAATGAACCTTTTGAAGTATAATCTATTAATTTCCCAGAGACACGTTGGCCAATATAGCACATGTTGACAATACACAATGTCACATGTGCAGCCTGGACAGACTGAGATGTACGAGCGGGGACGTGGTGGATGACGGCGCCCAAGTGTAGACTACGTCATCAGGTATTTGGGCGGCTAGTCTGGTCAGGCACAGGAGAAAGGAGAGGAATGTTGTCTCACCATATGAGCAGTGGTGAATGTCAGCCCAAGGGTCTGCTCTTAGGGAATGCTCATATTTTACCAATATGGAGGGGTTGGGGTGGAAAAAATGTCATGCCTCCGCAAAAAGTTCCATCCCCCCGTTGTTAAAAAATAAGTACTCCCTTATTGAATAGCTGCTCTGCAATGAGCATTTCTAAAAACAAAATATGGATCGGGGCGAGGTGGGGGAGGGGGCCGTGGACTTCACACTACAATGTATGTTCAATATAGTATAGGCAGGGATCTTTCGTGTTTACTTTTAGTACTTATTACCTACTACTGCCACGAATGCATATAAAACGCTATATGTTGATTTTAGAGACCTCCCTATGATAAAGCAGAACCAACGAAGCCGAGAAGTGGCCGTTTGCTTATCGTGACCCTCTTCACCTCTCGTCTTATGACCCATTGACAAGTGTACCGCCATCATTGACGACTGCCTGGAAGGATGGCTGGGGGAAGATACACTCTCACAGCGGATCTTCCCCTTCACTTTCACTACGGGAGAGGGTGGTCAGTAATGCTCTGTTTGGAGAGTTGGGTAAAGCCATCAATGTCGGACAGGAGGAATGCGCACGCAGCTCGTTACCCTGACGACGCGTGGCGTTAATTATGATCTGGACTTTCACAGCCCCCTGATTGCACCGAGTGGCTTTTGACAGTTCGACACCCTAAACATACCATACCGAACCCGTATATACTAAGGGGTCAAAGGTCAAGAGTGCTAAGGAGCATCTGTAGAGTAGAGTGTGTTACGTCATGTATTTATACGCGGCCCCTGCAGAAGGGTGTCAGTGAGGTCAACTGTACGCTATGGGAAATGCCACGACACCTTTAGGGATCCATCACTTGATTCCATTTCCGCAAACATCATGAAGATCATCACTATCAAAGGGATGTGGTCAGAAATCAATGAAGGTTTCCAAGTGCAAATAGAGGCAGGCCTATTGCAAACCATGCACATTGCTGTTGATGGAAACGTTTTTATTGGCAAGAATTCATTGAACAAACTCAAGGCTTTAGAGAAATGGAAAGACTGAGATGCATTTGTTGCAACAAATGTATATCAGGCATATGTACCAGAGAGTGGGTGATGGTGTCTCTTTCACATGGGTTTACACTACACTGGTGCTGCAAGCATTGCCAACAGCGGCACTACACATCACTTTGGCCGAATTGTTGATCCTGATAAGGCCTTCGCGTAGTACACCTCGCGCTGGCGTGGACCAGCTACGAGCCCTGGGGAACACCCGAGCAGTTGCTCTTATCAGAACGACCTCACATTCAGCCACTTCTCGACTAGCCTCACGGCGAGTTCATTACTGTTGTTTAGCTGGCGTGTCACAACACAGATAGCCGTGACGTATGAGGCCAGACGTGTGACGGACAGCGTGACGTAGGAGGGCATCTGAAGGTCATCCGGGACAACGTCTATGTGACTCATCCCGCTGGGGCTTCAAAGACACAGTGGACAAGAGGTGAAGCAAAGGAAAAAAAGAATAGACGAATACCTTGCAGTCCTTCCGTTTTAAACGTTGTCGTGGAGATGGATTGCCGACTTAGATGTGGGTTTACAGAGACATGCCCACATGTACACCAACCCATGTTTTCTGTCCAAACTGACATAAAGATTGACGTAGCACTGGTGTACAGTGAGTTGTGGGTTTCTAGGCACAGGCAGTGTTGTCAAAGGATAGACTCAATGCTGAGCTGGTTATTGCTCGTAACGATCTGACATTAGATAAACAAGTCTGCAGCTGTGGTTCATGATATAGCAGCACAACATATATAGTGGTGTTATTGGCCTATAATTATGGAAAAAATGACATTATGAATCTTTCCAAAAGTGTCTAGCTATAGCTAGGACATTTCCTACGCTGGCCGTAGTTACCACCCCTCCCTATAACCTTGTTTTTCAAAATTAAAAAGCATACATTTGCATATATATATATATATATATATATATATATATATATATATATATATATATATACATATATATATATATATATATATATATATATATATATATATATATATACCTATGATCTATAAGGCATCCCCTCCACTTGAGGATATACAGGTGGTTGTCAAGTCCACTCTTCGCTGAGAGTGTGATCCATGTAACATACCCATCCTATTGCTCACCTGGCACCTCCCCTAGAGCTATTTCCAACTGACCAGTCCTCATGGTTACCGTTATCACCACTGACAACGGTGTAGCCTGTTGTAAGATAATAACCCCTACAGCTGTTCTTCGGGCAGAAACTGACAAAATGGCGTCGGTAACCAAGGTAACCGAGCCGTCGTCACTGACTGGTGGTTCTGACGTGCAGTTTGACAGGTGTCATATGTGGAGGGCCAGGTACACCTGTAAGCCGTCCCCTTCATAGCTCAAGGTGCTATGATGTCCCAGACCACACCTGGCCCTCACCTGAACACTAATGGTCCGCCAATCAGGGAGCTGCCACGCCACGTGATCTATCACCACTTCCTGTTCTTGTCTTACATTGTCCCTACATCCGGCACCTGAAGGGAACCAGGGTTCTGGGTTATCTGCAATATGTCAGCGATATGACACGTCACTGGCACATGGCGCTGTGGTGATTGTTTAGCATTGTAGCAACATGGTCGACAATGAGTCCTCTACCCATGAACAATGTCAAACATCTACATACATGTACTGTTTTATGAATCACTAGGCCCATAATGGATAGCATCACATTTAGTTAAATGAACGTGTGCAATCTGAAAAATAAAACGAAAAACCACTTATGGGTATGAAAGCAGTGGAAAATACTGTGGAATAAACGCCGATGCAGGTGAGCTGCCAACCCATGCTTTATACAATGTACCACCAATAGTTTTAACGCGAGTTAGTGTGCCATGGAGGGATAGTTCCCGGGGATAGTTCCCACCTCTTTACTATAGTTGTGTCGCAGACGCCGACAGATTCATTTTAAAACCGAGATTGCCAAAGGCAGTTCAGCAAGCACACGGCGCCCATACGGATCGTGCCAGGAACACTATACATTTGCTCCTCTGAGCTGCTCATAGACCTATAATAGCCTGGGTTAGGGCAGCTTGCCTTGCTCAAGGGGAGGCTATGGACCTGGCTAGTGGCCATGGTGAGCCCTCTGGCCACGCCAAGTAGTAAATGGTGCATGTATTCGTACACACCCAGCAACTTGCATAATGCTGCGGGGCCTGTTTATGCTGGAAGGTTACCATCGGCTTTTTATCGACGCCCACCTCCCCACCTACCGATTGGGCAACGTGGGGCGGGTGCGATGACGAACATCGTATAACTACTCGACATAGTGGTTTTACTCCAGATTCCTTTAGATATTTTAACTTCCCTTTTACCTTGCATGTAAATAACAGCTTAGGCCTTTTTCTGTTTCTCAAACATCAGACCTTCTGATGTACATGTGACTCTGCACCATGTACCACGTCTCCATTAAATATTTGGTAAACACACATTCACATACCTGTCATTGCGGCTTTAAGGACTCACTTAAGTTATGCTTACAAATATTGAGGGTGTCATAGAAGTCCATTATGCTCAATCCACACAAGAACTACTTCAAATGTAAGGACTTGTGCAAGAAACTCATATCCCACACAAGGTAATTTATGCAGCTCTAAAGTGTGGAGATATGGAGAGCCTGGGGGGTCCTGTGGGGGTATACCCAGAGGGGCAAAGCAATGCTTGAAATGTCTGGCGGTCCTTACTGGCTGTCAACAAGAGGGGCTGTATATATAATCAGATGTCTACAAATTTCTGGGGACTGAGTGGCGAAAGGCCCAAGGTAGTGAAGTTCTCTCGTCATGACAGCCACAGCCGAACCAAGCTGTCATCTTCCTATACACCTAGGGATGACATGCTACCTCCACCCTACGCCATGTTAACCATGCTAAGACATGTTATGGGGTTGTTTTTCCTGATAACTTTTCTGCCTTTAGGCATCTTCCCCCCCAAAGACTGACCATGTCCCAAATAATGGATATCGCGTATATATTTGCAATGCACCTCTTTTGTTATAATTTAAGTTGATGAATTGTCTACATATTTCTTTACTCCACTTTCTCTTACTAGTATATGAGACATCAATGTGATGCATATCCCAACTCAAGACTAACTTAACTAGCATTCCTGTTAACAGTAACCAGCGTAACCAGTGTGACTAGTGGTGCAGAGAAGGGGTTTGGGAAGAAGCCTGTTGCAGCCAGTCAGGATATTGTATGATTTAAGTGAAGGAAATTGGAATCTCTCTATTTACTTTACCCATTTTCAAGTAGAATTGGAACAATTCTCCCCCAGGCAGTGTTTAGCCGCCAGTAATACAGACAGCCTTTAGAAGCCTTGACATCCAGTTTAGAATGCTGCTTGAACGTCTGAAGTGTGGCTCTAGGCGATTGTAGCCCATATGGGAACATGGTCCATGCACTGGTGGTAACTAGCCTGTTACTGGGGAGGCCAACCTCCCCCTCCTCCTCCTCCTCCCCCCCCCCCCCTCACCAAGAGATGAGAGTGCGTGTGGACGATGGTCAATGTGGCCCACCTGACATCCCTTGTTGGACGGGGCAGTTTGGCAGGGAATTCATACTCTGTGAATAATTTAGGATAGAAGGAACTCAGATCGTGGTTCTGGCGAAACATTTCTCGGTCAGTGTAGTGAATGAATTAGGCTACACAATCCTACACGGATATATCATGCCTAGGTTCCAGTTATAGTGATGTATACGAATATATGAATATATACGACATGTGTATGCATCATAGATCATAGTTTACATTCCTAATAATATGTCAACCCCACAACATGTCATTTAAAAGATGTGTAGGCGTTAGAACCCCCTGGTTAGCAAATAGGAAATCATTACCACAATGAGTGTTGTGGCTGTAAGACCATGGATGCTGACCAGAACAAGCCATACAAATTATACTGACCCTGTGCATGTATAGGTCTACGTCTAGCCTATACCCAATCATACGTTATTTCGATAAGCAGGGGTCGGCCGGACATGCACCAGTGACACGTGGCGACCTCTGCCGGGGACAGTGGACTCAGGGTCACTTCCTGGGCGTAACCTTGACCTCTAATTCCCCAGTCTGGCACCAGGGCACAACATGAGGTCCTTCAACTCTACAAGACCTCGCCAACTCTCGTTAGAAGCTAGCACGTGACCCTTTGCGGGATTTACCTGATGTGCATCCCACACGCGCATGCGCAATTCGGCGCACGCGCAGGCGGTAACTTACGACCGGAAGAGGAAAGGTCGGAGCCCTGTGCACGTGGTAAAAGAGGCAGGTCCACGGACCGGCTACATCTACATCTGGATGACCTTTCAGGGTATGGTTTCTAGGTGGATATCAAAATACCATGACCACTTTATTGATCATCATCCAGGGTGAATAATCTGTATCAAAATATTACCCCGTAATACATGTACCACTCAGTGCATGTACTTCTCTACGTATATCTATCGTAGTGAGAAAGCCTTCTAAAATGCAAATGTCAATAAAGAAACCAATACCCACCAATTCCCCACAAACCATATCGGACAAATTGGCTTGTACAAGCGCCGGACTTGAATAGGTGCCAGGGGTAGAGTGACATTGAATAAGCGCCGGTCTTATATAATCGCTGGGTGAATATGATATGCGCCCATGCATGCGCATACACAGGTCATTCCTGTAAGCAGCTTCCAGCTTTATGTGAACTGTCTGTTATTTTTTGGCGCTTCAAGTGAATACAGCATGGTGCAATGCGTCTGACTCAACAACGCGGTCAGTTAAGGTTGAGCAATACCCTGACGGCACATTCCATAGATAGTGCCCTGCCCAGGTAAAGCCCTGAATCACGGCACCCATCTAGCAAAGTCAGCTGCTGGATATAGGAACACGTAAGTAGGTACGACGAGCGTACGTATTCCTCAGTGGTTGTAGATGGGGCATTTTTGCTCCCTGGTTTAAATTCAATCAGGTATTTAGGGTGGGGATGCGTAGGTGCAGTGGGAATGGGGAGGGGTGTGTTGGAGATATGCAGTAATGGGTGGGAGCTGATATCGGTGCTGCACAGAGGCATAGCATACTGTATTGATGGCGTTACAGCCTGATATAGGACAGATAAGTACAGGTTAGCTGTGGGGGATAGGGAGAGGAGAGAGGGGGAGGGGACCTGAGGATAGTTGTGATTTATAGTAGCACCACGCCCTCTTTTCCCAAGGTTTTAGAACCTCCCACTTCCATCTGATGATGAGGTCGAACGCCCACCTGGCCAGTCTGGCTACTCCTCCTCCAGGGTGAAAGACCACTGGAGGGGTGGGTTCCAGTATATGGAGGGATGGTATGTGAATGGATGCTGGATCGTGGCCACGGGAGTAGAGTGCATGTATTAGCACCCACACGCACTGACTCACTGTTGTGTTATTGGTATTACACCACATCAGTTTGCCGCTAGAAACCTTTTTCACCATTGTATTCAGAGTAACTTGGCAAAGCACATCGCAGACACCTTTTAAAGAATCTATAAGAAGAAGACAACATGTCAGTCCATATTGAAATGAAGCTGGACATTGGCCGAAGGAAATACCTATGTATATACATGTATGAATAGTGTAACATGGATGATGAGCGAGCTCAGACTGGACATGGGGAACGCATCTATACTGTAACATCACAATATTATTGTTGTTATTTTTAAGATTTCAACAAGCAAGGCAGTACACAAATTGTGAAACACATGTAGTTCAGTAGGTTGGCTGTCACAAATGGAATATGATAATATATTAATATATTAATATTTACTTGTACACATTATGACCAAGGATAAGTACATGAAAGCATCTCACAGAAAGATGAGACGAAGATCAATTACTGTACTGCTGGGTGGGGGGTTAATGTTCTATACGTAAAACGACATCATTACAGCTTCATGTATACAGCTCCTGTGTGTATGAGTATGGGGGGGGGGGGGGTACCCGGGGTTGGGGTACATGTAACTAGTTCTTAGTGTTCAGTACCTGAGACAGCAGAGCTGCCACTGCCACCAGAGAGTTCTATTATTACCCCATACATCGCAACAATTTCACCAGTACCTCTCTCACAGGAGAGCTCTACCAACACCTTCTACATCAAAGAGTTTCAAAGACACCTCTCCCACTGGGGAGTTCCAGTTCCGGCGCGGGTGGTGCTGCCACCTGGCGTCGATCTGGATGATGGAGGTGCTCTCCAGGGTCAGTGGCAGGGAAGGGGGTGTAGGTCAGTAGTAATGTAGCATTCTAGGTCCCTCCAGGGGCTGGTCTGGGGGAGTGACCACACGTCTGTTCCCTCACCGTGCAGTGGGTCAGTTCTCGAGATCCACCGTTCAGGTGGGAACTATGTGGAGATGACCCTTGTAGGCGTCGGGTCACTGAGGGTCGCCTCGTCCACTGACCCCAAGTGTACCTCATAGTAAATTATTCCCAGCCAAGGCTGGACGATTCATTCTATGTGGGGCCAGAGGTGAGAAAGGGCACACGGGTGGAGAAAATGAACAGCATAATCATCTCCACTAACATAATCAAAATACCTTTATTTACTTTTTATGCCACTAAATCTACATCATTTTCTTTTAGTATATATCATATTGATATCATATTATAAGACCAGCAATGACTAATTCGGAAGAACACTAATGTAATGTACAATTGCAGGTGTGATGGTGAGGTGAGGTTGATTAAGTAGGGCTACACGCTGGATGGAGTGAGTCTGAGGAGTGAGTGAGCCTGTGTTTGCTGGCCACGTGGCTCCTTCCTCCACGGTAGGTGCTATAAGTGACACCTGGGCTGAGATCTGAGCGCTCAGGTGAACACTCCAGGTGCAACATGTTGGATCTACCTTATACCGGAGGCAGCACGCGTGTGTCGCCGCCTAAGAAAAGCTCCATCCATCCTGCTAGGCGCTTTTTTCATCCAAAGTAAACGCCCTCAAAAAGTGATTTAAAGAGGTCTCAGCACAAAGTGCCTGCATACCGCAGCAGTACTACCTGTGTACACAGGTGTAAAGTCGACGGCCAATTGGTTCTGGTAAAACGGTATTCTTCTATTTTTTTTAATAAGAGTTAAGAAAGATGAGTTCCCAAAATGAAACATCTCATGTACACTTGTATAAAATATTGCATATACATGTACTATGTGACCGAGATCAAACAGGATTGCCGCCATGTGTATTACATTTACAAGAAATGATCTTCTTGGTGGAGAGTTCCTAATCTTGTCAAAGCTATCGTGTTAGAAGGTGGGCATGAAACGATATCCTGGACAACTAACAATGTACAACAATAATAGTTTCTAAACAATTGGTTCCCAGTACAAGGCAGAATCTAACCTATGCGTTGTACAATTCAGCCCCACCTTTTGTGAATAGCCTGTGGGTTCGAAATCTTGAAACAGTTGACATTTAGAATCGGTAATGTGATAGACAAAGGTAGAATTGAGTAGAACCACTTGGGCCCTCTACTTTATTCTCAAACCCCTTAAGTACCAACCCAGAACCCAGGAGACCCCCACACATCACCTACCTACCCATGCACACAGGCATCCTCTGTCGGCAGGGTGATCCCCAGGTACACCTGACCTCTCCCACCTGGCCATGCCACAGCACCTCACCTGTCGGAGCCCTAGGCACCTCCTGTACCCTGCCTACCTGCACTTCTGATGCCTTAAAAGGAGGGGGAGGGCCAGCCTCCCCACCCAACCCCCTACCTCTGTGTACAGCTATCGATGCCGCATGGTCCAGGTGGGAGGTATCGAGGCATACCGCTACCCACCCCCTCCCTCCTCCTGTACCAAGACTCCTCCAGGAGATGTTGACTCAGATCCTGCTGATCATCCTCCAGACGTGAGTGAGTAGGCAAGGCGCCCATAAAGCACGCCCAGTGGGTGTGGCCAATTTAATAGCGGCATGGCTATAATATGATCGTGGAATCCTTCCTTTTCTTCCCAATATGTTCTTTGCATACATCTGTACGTGTATGGAGCCGTTGTGGAGTTTCAGGGTATCGGCGTATTTTATCACTGTGCTGATGTACAGGTGCGGGAATCGTCATAGGATTTGGGGAGATATTCCTGGGTTTTTTTCTACTTCACTGAGGACAAGTAGGCTATAGACAAAAGGTTATATCCAATAAATATAGTTATATATTCATTTGTAATGTTGGAATGGAGATCAATAAATGTCTTTCTGTTTTTTTGTTCTTCTTCTATTTTCTTTTCCCTTCTCAACTGATACTCATATAGTTCTGTCTAACCCCAAGCCAAGCGCCTGTCATTCCTTTCTTCTGTTCTGTACATCTCCAGCACATATCTCTCCTTTGCGACTCCATGTCTGATGTCTGGGTAGAGTATATCTACTTGTTCATCTCAGAAAACTGCCCCTCTACATTTCCTGTCCCTGCATCTCCCAGCGAGTTATGTCAATACAAAGAGACTAATGCTGTTTGTGTATGTGTGGGCGTATCACATGATAATCGCCATGGAACACGAATGCCACCAAGATAGGGGAAAACACAACGCAATATTCTAAACAGAATGGTATTAGGTAACCACATAGGCCGTGTGATGTATTCTTATACACTTGTAGCTTTTGGCTTCGGCTGACTCTCTATGGAACCATGTGAACTTTCTATTGACTCATGTATACAGATAAAAACTATTTTAACCATATGGACCTGGGTATTTCCAATAACAGCTAATAACATTTAAATTTGTTAGTGAAGTTCTTTGATTGACACAGAAACAGCACCCATAGACTTTCACACGACCTTGGCCTCAACATGTACCAACATGCTTTCCACAATTTAATGACGCTAAATAGATGGACACCTATTCTTGCAGGGTATTACAAGTACACTAGCCATCTGCTTGCTTTATGTAGAAGGAGGCTATAAGATACTTTGCGGGGCCCTTTGACTGCACTACAGATTAGGGATATATTGTGTACTTAAGGATACATGCAGATTAAACCCCGTGTAACTTCACATGGAACACTTTGCTAAAACAGCAAACTAGCAAGAGGGGGATGAGAGGAGAGGAGAGGGTGGGATGGGATGCAAGAGAGAGGGGCTTGGTTTAATTTGGTTAGAGATTCTCTTGTTAGACTACTCGGTGCCAATCTCTTGAGCCTGGACGAATAGATCAGCTCTCACACGTGTCCCCACAGCAAGGGGTCGCCTCCTAAACCAATGTTTACCACTGCCTATTAGCTGGTGCAAGGCTATTTAGGGACAAGCTCTTCGCCAATATCAACGCTTGCCTGCCTATCTAAATCACCTCTCATGTTCTGGAGGCGAAACCAGAAGCTGGGTTCTGGAGATGGTTCTCCACATGATGCACATTGGTTTACAAGAGGAGCGTGGTTATTCGTCATGTGCACTCACCTGCAGCGCCACCTGTTGTGAAGGTATGCAGTCAGACACACCTGCTCATCTTGGAGGAGATTGTATTGTCTCTTACCTGTGAGAGTCTCACTAGTAACTGCAAGGCACGAGCAGCTCAGTCCTGCTCAGAGCAGCTGGGAGCAGCTTCAAAGGGTCAAACAGTGTACATGTGGTTCCTGGCCGCATTGCCGGACATTGCATGGTAATATATTCTGCTGCAATGGGGTAAGGCTAGTTTAACGTTATATAAAGAGTTGGGGGTCACACAAAGGTCTGTAGGGTTTTTAGTTAAAGACAAACCGACAACCAAGGTGTTGCCAAACCACTTTGACCTTCAGACAGTTTGCCCTTTGTCTGGGTGATGTACTGACGGACCTTGGATTTACCTGGCACCCAATACCCACACCTCCCGGGAGCAAAGGGTAGTATTTACTGCATGGAACACATTGAGTTCAAGAACAATGTCTCATGGGATTTGAGATATTTAAAGACTACTTTTCTTTAAACAAAAAGAAAAACAACAACACTATCTGGGCAGTCAATACTTTCTTAAATGCGTGTTCTACATCGAGCATGACAGTCCTACTGCATTGCATAGGACTGTACAAGCGCAGGTTCACCTGTATTGGAAACCTACCAGAACTGAACTCTTATTTACTACTTTGATGAAGGTGGGTGTCCCTAATTGTCATCATGCACACTAGGAGTATGTAAGAGCTGCATGATTTAGGAGGATGTACAGGGGTGGTGTCTACAGAGGTGGTATCAAATGGCGTAGTTACAGATAGAACAATCTGCAGACAGATGCCCTGGGAGTTGCAGGTGGGGGGCTGCCTGGGGTTGCTGGGCTCGAGTATAAA
Source organism: Harmothoe impar (assembly GCA_947462335.1). Classification (NCBI taxonomy): domain Eukaryota; kingdom Metazoa; phylum Annelida; class Polychaeta; order Phyllodocida; family Polynoidae; genus Harmothoe; species Harmothoe impar. The sequence continues at coordinate 63,134,769 of OX381709.1, forward strand.
TGTTTGGGTCATCGACAGGCTCACCTAGCCTAACCCGAGCCCATGCGTAGCTACCTGGGTAAAGCCAGGTGAGTCTCTAGTATTGGGAGTCTGCCAAGACTGAACTCTTATCATTCTCTTCGTAAGCAGAAATCAATATTGTTAGGATTCAGATTGAATATTGAAAATGAATATATGTGACGACCAAACAACCACAGCATATAATATATATAATACTCCTTACTTGAATAATTCCTAGTAATCCACAACAAGCAGTTAGCATTTGGAGATTAACATGGGAAAGTCCTGAAAGCCCCCGAAAAAACTTCTGTATTTACACATCGGAACACCTGGAGAGATATTATGGCCTGGGTGGGTCAAAGGTTCGTTTGGCTGCAATGTTTTACATGCAACCAGGGCCTGGCGGGTGAACACCCGAGCACAGGTGAGGCGAGCGCCTACCGCAATCTCCATCCTGCCCTCCTTCAGTTCCATCTGCTGTTTTTGCTTCAATTGAATGGCCATTCCATAGGGTACGTGCTATTTGTCCACCTTACTATTGGACATGTACCCCTGCTACGTCCGTAACAGCGCCACACGCTGTTTTCCCCCACCTGACGGGACGCGCGCACACTAACTTGTCTGACGGACATGCGCACTGGACGGCACGTGACTGTGAGCGTTGCTGCGTCTGTTGCGGCAGCTGGTAGTGAGTTGGGGTGTTTACCTTTCTGGTAGGAGAGGACGAGGTGCTGAACGCTATGGGCTACATCAACCTTAATGATCGACACACAGCTACTAGTATCAGGCATGAAAGACCACGATCATTTTTCACTCAGTGTTCCAAGAGCTGCTGTAGAATTATATTGAGGTTCAAGACTTTTCCTATCTTTTCATATGATTGCCACGTCCCTAGTGACAAAATATTGTCTTATAACACCTGGTCGACTTGTTCCTATATCTTGTTATAATGACGATATTCTGAGGCACATGTATACTATGGACCGGTTAACATACTTGAGTACATCTGATTTCTTAACCTTAAAAAGTAGACTTGAGTTTTATAGTCTGGCACATGCATCATGTCAGTGTAGGAGATTTCCTAATCTGCCCCCTACCCAGTATCCATTACTGCTCAAGCAATTTTATCTTTGGCTAGGGGAACTTACTTTTTCCTATTTCCTCTGTTACTTATTTGAACCACGTTCATATTTAGCTAATTAGGTATAATCGACAACATAAGGGATATCTGCTTACTACAATGTTCCCATAAATCATGATGAGGAGTTACATTGGTTCCGCGCAAAAAGGAGAAATAGATTGTACGTTTATGGCATCATCCGGAACTTAAGTGATGGCTATTCATCATGTATAGAAAACACTCATACCTATCATAGAAAAGGTATGTTATGAGGCTATTAATGCTTATGCTACTCAATATTGATATACTAGTAGTAGAGAAGAGTGTCATATCCGGAACACAGACACTCGTGATTAAAGGATAACCTTTCTGTGTGGGGCTGTTGATTAATAGGGCTGTGGAAAGTAAATGCTCTCCCATACACACATAGGGCTCCTCCATTGCCTTGATCACACCGGGGCTCTCCTCTTGGGAGGTGCCAGGACCTAGTCAGATAACCTTTATCAACAGAAACCTAGACATGATACAGGTATCGAATCTAACAAGCAGAAAGAAGGCATAGGAAAGAAGACCTTGGGATGAGTGGGGATCCTCTTTCCACTTGTTACAGGCCATATTCCAGCTGCCTCCTCCATGGCCTGCACCCTGTCCACTCGAGATACCCTGGTGTTGGAGGTGATATGTTATCTCGTGCACTGTGCCCCACCTAAAACTCCCTGCCCTCTTTCTGCTGTTACCACAGAATTAGCGCCCCCAGCTCAAGTGGACGCTTGTAGCGGGTAGGCTTTAGGATAACAGCCGGTCTCCTCTGCTACCTTTTATCCCCGGCGCTGACTCGATGACGGAGGCCATCTTGAGTGCTTTTCAAGATGGCCGACAGATTATGCTTGACTTGAGACATAGTGGGTTTGCCGGTTGTCGCGCATGCGCGAGTTGCGAGGGACTTCCGGCCAGCCGGCGCAGATGCCAACAGCATGTTATTCAGTGTATTCTACTCCCATATTTATGCTGTATTTGGACAGGAATGGAGCAGTAAAGAATATGACAATCATTGACACTTATTCTTCAATACCCAGAGAGTCTTTGACTGACTGCAATTTTATAAAATATGTTTTGATCTTTAATAGTACATGCATGAAATATTTACAGATTGCCATGGCCTACTACTCTAGACTAGCCTCACTAGGCTGCCTGCACTGTGGCTGTACTGTAGTTTTAGTCCCAGGACCCCTATATCTATTATCTGTTTAAATTCTCTTTAGTTATTCCATGTACATGAACACCATGAAGGGTTACTCTCATAGAAATTGTAATAGTACCGTTCTTTTAAAGTTATTCATTCAAGGCTGACACTTCACACTAGCCTACCCTCACTGGCTTCAGTAGCTGTGAATACACATCCCTAGTACAAATGAAACCAGCACCTTTGGCACTGGTGGGGCAGTAAGGGAATGATCATTTTTTAACAACGGAGGGGGGGCTGGATTGGGGGGGGGTAAAAAATTTGGACCCCTTTACTGGGGGGGGGGGGGGGGTAAAAATTGAGACCCCTGTTGGGGGGGTCCTAAAAATTACCCAAAAATACCCAAGTACAGAGATCTTCCGAAGCAAAAATATCTACATTTACAATACCGGTACCCGCTAGTTCTAAAGTTAAACTTAGACCTGTAGGCCTATATAATGATATGTGAAGGAGGGGGGGGGGGCAGTGAGCCTATAGATGTAGCCCTAAACTTATAATATAGGCCTAATATTATTTTGGACATTAGGCCTAGATTTAGCCCTAAACTTATAGTATAGGGCTATTAAGAGAGTGTACATTTATTAGTTACAGGGGGTGGTTGGTTGGGGGGTGTAAATATTTTTGACCCCTCCTGAGGGGGGGGGCATAAAAAATTCTGACCCCTGGACCAGGGGGGGGGGTGTAAAAAGAATTCACGCTCACCCCCCCCCCCAACCCCCCTTGTTAAAAAATGATCACTCAAAAGGATGATGTGAGGGTTACCAGAGGTTCGGTTTGTCTACGAGTCTGACGTTAGGGTTACGGGAGGTTCGGATCGGTCTACAAGTCTGACGTTAGGGTTGCAGGAGGTGCGGGTTTGTCTACGGGTCTGACGTAGGGTTGCGGGAGGTGTGGGTGGATCTACGAGTCTGACATTAGGGTTATGGGTTCGTCTAAGAGTCTGACGTTAGGGTTGCGGGAGGTGTGGGTGGGTCTACGAAACTGGCGTTAGGGTTGCGGGAGGTGTGGGTGGGTCTACGAGTCTGACGTTAGGGTTACGGGTTTGTCTACGAGTCTGACGTTAGGGTTGCGGGAGGTGCGGGTGGGTCTACGAGTCTGACGTTAGGGTTACAGGAAATAGGATACCCACCTATTAACCCTAAATGTTCCTCTGTAAATTTCATGACATCCATTTATTTCATTAGTGGGGGGGGGGGGGGGGGGGGGTCTAAACTGTGTGTATGTAATTGGTGGATGGCCCCTATGATTAATGTCAAGGTAGATATTAATCAATACATGACTCTCGTAGACAAACCCGCACCTCCAGTAACCCTAACGTCAGACTCGTAGACAAACCCGCAACCCTAATGTAAGACTCGTAGACCGGCCCGCACCTCCCGCAACCCTAATGTCAGACTCGTAGACCCACCCGCACCTCCCGTAACCCTAACGTCAGACTCGTAGACAAACCCGCAACCCTAATGTAAGACTCGTAGACCGGCCCGCACCTCCCGCAACCCTAATGTCAGACTCGTAGACCCATCCGCACCTCACGTAACCCTAACCTCAGACTCGTAGACAAACCTGCACCTCCCGTAACCCTAACGTCAGACTCGTAGACAAACCTGCAACCCTAATGTAAGACTCTAAGACCGGCCCGCACCTCCCGCAACCCTAATGTCAGACTCGTAGACCCACCCGCACCTCCCGTAACCCTAACGTCAGACTCGTAGACAAACCGAACCTCTGGTAACCCTGACGTCATCATTTTGAGTGATCATTTTTTTATACAAGGGGGGGGGGTGAGCGTGAAATTTTTTACACACCCCCCTGGTCCAGGGGTCAGATTTTTTTATTCCCCCCCCCCCCCCTCAGGAGGGGTCAAAAATATTTACACCCCCCCAACCAACCACCCCCGGTAACTAATAAATGTACACTCCCTTAATAGGCCTATAGGCTACTATAAGTTTAGGGCTAAATCTAGGTCTAATGTCCAAAATAATATTAGACCTATATTATAAGTTTAGGGCTACATCTAGGCTTACTGCCCCCCCCTCCCTTCATGTATTATTATATAGGCCTACGGGTCTAAGTTTAACTTTAGAACTACTGGGTACTGGTACTGTAAATGTAGATATTTTTGCTTCGTATTTTGCTTGGGAAGATCTCTGTACTTGGGTACAGGGGTCTTAATTTTTACCCCCCCCCTCAAGTAGAGGGGTCCAAATTTTTTACCCACCCACCCACCCCCATTCCAGCCCCCCCTTGTTAAAAAATGATCATTCCCTTACTGCCCCACAAGTGCCAAAGGTGCTGGTTTCATTTGTACTAGGGATGTGTATTCACAGCTACTGAAGCCAGTGAGGGTAGGCTAGTGTGAAGTGTCAGCCTTGAATGGTTAACTTTAAAAAAATCGTACTATTACAATTTCTATGAGAGTAGCCCTTCATGGTGTTCTTGTACATGGCCCAAATTTGTTTGCCCCCCAAACCCCCCGCCCCCTTGCTAAAAAATTATCACTCCCAAGCCTATGGCTATGGCCTAGGCTGGGCCTAGCCTTCAGCCTCAGACTCACGAGTTGTCAAAGCTGTAGAAAAATATCAAGGCCAATAAAAAACATTTCCAGATAGAATTTCGTTCTTTGCATATGTGTAGGGAAGTTACAATAACTGTCACGCAATTACCCCTCCATTTTGACCAAAAATACAGCATAAATACAGGGCTGTATTACAGTGGATAATGCCTGGTTTACAGTCACGGCAGCAGGCCGGAAGTCCCTCGTAACTCGCGCATGCGCGACAACTGGAAAAGGGTCTATACAACATGCACAGAGCATGTCCTCATGGGCCCTGGGTAGCCTGTAGAGCCCTGTAGAGGGAAGCTCAGGGTAAGATAAACACACCTTTGACCTGAATCAAGTCTCTTTATTGGCATAAATATTTGTAATCAAAGACAAACACTAACAAACTGGCTTTGGCGGAAAATTACTGCAGTCAACAGCACATAAATATAGAAGAGTTTGAACTTCTGTTGAGTCTGCTAAAAGGTGAACTGGGAACGCAATGCAAAATACTCGGTCAGCATTACAGTCGCATTGTGTTGAAGATCAATTGCAAAAGTATTCATCACGGGCTATGTATGTATGACAGAGAAGGCTTTTCAAGAATATCTATTTTAATTTTCGCTCACTTTTCCCCTGGGATGTCTCTATGAAATTTTATTATCTAGAAAACTGACTCTTGGTATGTCTGATATGGAAGAGACACATCAAATTAATATACCTAAAACTATCCACATATTTGAATGTACTGGTTATTGTATAGCTTATAAATATCAGCTTATAAATATTGGGTCATTTTAACTCATCTGTTTGTGTTTGCTCTTTTTCAGGTGTTATAACAATAACTTCACCAGCCCAAGGGGAAGTCACAGTCAGTCTAGGCCAGACACTCTCCATACAGTGCGTCTCAGACGAGGGCACACCAGTCAAATGGTCATATGGTAAGTCATAGTCTGACAGATTATCGGAATTTTAAGTAACTTTTGGGTAGGCGGGACGTTAAACCTCTGATAGATATGACGCTCTAGACAACATGCACTGAAACAAATTCTCAATGATTTCCGAAACCATTTACTTCAATAGAGATTTTTAAAATTATTCAGAATGCTAGTAGATTGTAACCTAGCTGTTCTTATTGCAGTACAGACACGATTTGTGTTGTAGCCATGTTGAAGCCACGAAATAAAGTTTCTTTAACTATTGTGTACCTTTACCACTAGGTGGACAAATACTTGAAGACGAGGATGCCATACGAACACATACGGTAAGTACTTTAAATTAGTGAACCTACAACGTAAAATGATATATTTGATTATTCGGTTAAGGCATTGGATCATCAGTGGAGTACTGTTTTTATGGACAGAACATAACATGAGGATGTAAAAAAGACACAGCAACCATGGAGACACCAACGCCTCTCCTCCAAAGTGACATGACTTAGTACAATATTATTAAACCTAAAGTAATAATAGTTAGAAATAAATAAGTTCGAGGTGGACATGGTATACACCATATACTGTTCCAAAATAAGATACGACGACTGTGTTTGAACAGGAACCACTGAAATAAACTGTATCTACCCATGCAGCATGGTAGTACTCTGTAGAATCATGTTACTATAGATGATAGAATAGCAATACCTTCTTTAAAAGTAGCTCAGTAATGAACGGTTTTATTTATTGATCATGCTTTGGACACTCACAGATAATAAGAGACTCTATAGTAAGTATACTTCGGTAGACCCAATATATAATACATGTAATATATATGCACTAACATCTCTGCTTTAATGTGAAGTTAAACCTATGGCTGAACTCTATTACAATGTATTATGTGATTAATGGGGTTAGTGGTGGTAGCATCCCGTTAATACACCAATCCTCCACGGGGACATTCCATTTTTGTCCATCATCCTACACTGTAACCATTGAAAATGATACATGTATTTATTATTATGATTTATTATTATAGAAATAGTTCCTATAATAGTCCACATAGAAATGTGTTTAGATCCTCACATAAACAGCTAAATAGTGTGATAATCAATGTTTAAGAAGCCTAGCCAGAATAACTGGAGCTATGAAGCAACTTACAAACCTAATAGTATAACGATTATGATAAATGGTAATAATAATAATAGGCTAAACTCTAATACTTTTGCATACTTAAGGCTGCTATATCTCACTGTGATACATTGTAGCTAGCTCTTCTCTATGCATTAGTGACTGGTTAAATCGTTAATGGTTCGGTTCATGCAAGTATTTAATGTTTCTATGCAAACGTACGTCTTTGATTGGCGTTTAATTAACAAAGCAATGTCGATACAGGATTGCTGAATGTCTGAATGCTGATATCGTACCTCGTATATATAAAAGCATTAGTGGGTATAGTGCTGACATATCTAGCTAATGTTGTGAGAATGTTGGCATGTGAATGAAATATTCCATGAGCATTTTTCTCAGCAATGATTTAACTTGATATGCAAATCACATACTTAATAATCACAATGTCCTTATCATTCTGTAATCTCTAACCCTATGCAGGACACAGCGGGACGTCTTATCAGTACCCTAACCCTACTAGATATTAACGAGGCGGGGAAGTACATATGCAGTAATCCAGATGACTTCTATGACAGGGCAGAAGTTACTGTCAACGTCCACTCCTCAGCTCCACGTAAGTATAACAGCATCCATCTCATGGACAAATCTACCTGTACAATTATCATAGAATAGACAGGCTTGTGCATTGTCTTATTACGGTTCTTCCATATACACCTGGTATAGCACTCATGTGCATGTGCATAAAGTTCCACAATAAGACTTTCCAAATACAGTCAGCTCCTCTAGTAAGGAGGGCCATGGGAACAGCTGAATGTGCACCTTGTAGGCAAAGTTCCTTATAACCAATATAAAGACAATAGAGAGACTAGACAATTCGGGCCATTGAAATGGGCTTCTCATAACAGGATATCATTATATTAGTCTGCACTGTATTAGAAACAAGGTGTTATAAGTGTTTAATAATATTGCTTTCATCGATATAATCTTTTCCAATCAAAGGAATATCTATTTGGATCATTCAATATTTGAAATTTGTAAAAAGCCAAAGCCCCACGATAGACAAAAACAGCTAGATGCATATCTAATTAATTGAAACATGAATATTTAACTTGCAATCTTTGTACCTTGGAATAAAGAAAGGGAATGTGTTAAGAGTAGACAATAGCTCTTCGTGTGATTAGGGAAAACACTGGGTGAGCTAGTTTTGGAAACAGGCCAATGTTAATAGTATTAGAGATACGGGACAATAGAAGGTGCTTATTCATGGCATCCTCTGAATGCTCACGACAGGTTCATAGGGGTGCACTTGCCATGTTGAAGTTTCTTTCATTCCCTCGATACAGCTTAAGTGCTCTGTTTCCCAAAGGTGTTTTTAATGCTGATTGAGGTAAAGGGATACTTGAAAATACTGCACCAGCTACACTGCGAACCCCATGTCTATGTGATCCATCCAAACAACATGAGATTGGCATTGAAATCTAATTTTAGATGAAGGGATTGGGCAAAATAGATACATTTATTGGTCAATTATCATGTTTGGGAAAGCATTTACACAGAAATGATGGATGGCCATGTTATCAGAAATGATATGCAGGTATGAACATGGTTTTGAATTAACCCATCGTCGCACATTCCCCCATATACCCCCTTTGGTGTGACATCTGTCAGTCGTCTTAAGTGATCCCGTTACAGCAGGCATGTGCTCTCACAACGGGATCCGATGACCCAGGCCTAGTTGGATCCCTTTGATCAGCACCAGACAGGTGTAGGTAGTTCTGAGCTCATGTCCACCAGGCGCCAACCCACCCATACCCTCTCACCTGCACCACACTGGTCACCTTCACCCCATCAGCACAGGCCTGATAGCAGAGTGCGGCCACCACAGGGGGTTATAGCCTCGTCCATACCCACCTGTGGCCAGGTGAGAATTGATCTACGACCACCTGTCACAGGTAATGCCTATCTATGTCAGGCACGGGGGGTGACTGGAGTTACCCCGTCCCACGCCTATTAGACACGATGGATGCCTTCTCCTCCAGGGCACTTTCCGCCCTGATCACAGTCCTCCGGCCCCTGCAGGGACAATGCGGTACAAGGTGTGTGAAAAGGCATTGACTTCTGAGGCTAAGCCATTCTACATGAAGACATAACTCACATGCCGCTCAAGAGTTTGGTGGATATAATTATACATTTTTAGCAATCAGTGGTGATCTACACCACAATCAAAATTTCAGAAATATAATCATCAGGGCGAGTATAATTTGATTCCTGGAAAGATGACGTGTATTGGGAGGCATCTTAATGAAATAGGAATGAGGCGGCATCAATATTCTGAATAGAAGCTAGAGAGAACATATCACTTTTGGGAGGGAGCAGTAACACTAGGGGGATCCAATATACCTGACAAATCCCCGCACATAGCGCCCCATTGGATCCCTCCTGTGGCTGTGATGACGGCGTCCGCCCTCACACAGAGGGTTGGCCCTCCAGGGTCCTCAACACCCACCAGGAGGATCCTCAACAGCCATTACCGGATCGTGCATCCCACTGGGAATGCCGGGAGGGGGTGTGCAGGCATTCGACCTTTGTAGGTGTTGGACAGGACAGGCTGTGAAGTGTCCTGATATGTATAGGACTACAGTTCATCTAGCTAGACACTGAACAAGCTACATGAGGATGTGGGCGGAAGAGTACTGTTCATATAATAGAAGAAATGTAAACAGGAAAACGCCAGGCATAGAACTTTGCAAATGTAAATATTATCTCTATTTGCTTTGAAATAATAATGCAGATATGATAAGTCATTATAAATTTGGGTCTTGAAAAGGAAGAAGATCGAGTACTAAATTTGTACTACCATCTAGAACTTTTGGTCTAATAATGTAAGCGCCTCGTTCAATACACACTTATGATGCAAGCAAGCTTCAGCCACAACACATGAGGTATTGTAAGGCATGTCATACATGTACATTTGAACATGGTGATTCTGGTGGGGTCACTGAGTGTATGATGTCACACCTTTTTGCAATGGCTGAAATATTGGGCATGAGCGATCCAATTTCTACGGCAGATTCTTCCCATAGTAGACACCAGATAGAGGGAAGTATCTACTGCCGTACTGGCCAATTCGTCAACTTCCATCGAGATAAACAATTCCGGCATGGACACAGAATTCCCCAGCGGCCACATGAAAGCCTTCCTTAGATATCAACGATATTACGGGATTCAACCCGTAGCCCAAGGGTGATATATGTGAAGTGATGGTGAGAGATAAAGTCCCCACGTGCCATCGGAATAACCTCTGGGGAAGTCCCCTCATGTGGTGATATGAGTAGTTGTAAAGAGAGCATGCAGGGGGATGGACCTGGTGGGGAGGGGCAATGTCTTTCCGGCCAGTAAGCCTCCCACCTGGTGGCGACCCCACAGATTACCTGGCCACCAGGCGGCAGAGACGACCTGGAGAGAATTAATTACAGGTTTGAGTACCAGAGTGGTACGTAGAGTACACCCGGGTGGGATCCACCGTCACCATCTTCAGGTGTCTATGCATGACATTTACTTGACTGGACTTTAACTATTGTCACAACTGTGATAATTGGACATTTAGTTTTCCTTCATCAAAGCATTACTGGGCACAATGTTGCTGGAGTGGCACTATGGAGTTATAGTGTAGCTATAAGGTACTGGAGCAAACAGGGTGGCCTCAGACTGAGTCAGGGCAATTAGCCTTAGGCCGCCCACATGCCAGGTGTTATATGCTGACAGCCTGCCCTCCTGACAGTCAATGACGAAACGTCACCACCCTGACAGGGATGACGTAGTAGTCTGTCAGAACAAGGCAGTCACTCAGATATACTATAGTCACACACTGACAGCGGACAAGATTAGTCGCATAAGTGCTGGTCATATGAAAATGTCACACGATGACGTAAAAGAAGTAATAGAAAAAAAGACTAACAAATTAATTGCTTGCTAATGAGCCAGCTAACCAGACTAAGATGTGGGTAGCAATAGCAGAGGCTGTTACGCTGCTTGGGTCAAAACGATAAAAATGGGAATGTAGACAGAAGCATTCCAGCAGATAATGGACTTTTAATGACGGTATACAGGACGATATATTCAACTCAGTTGAGCAGGGTCAATAAAGGCCTGTTGATGTTAATATAAACTTTTAAACGATGAATATGGATATCGAGATAGGTTCTTGCACAATGAATAATTCTGAGGAATATCATACACATATACCTCTTATTCAATTGTTGATATTTCACTATTTCATCACAGTTCCTACTATCCGAATGACGTACACCAGTGATACATATAACATGGCCTTGGTCAGACATGTTTATACAATAATAGCATGGAGTAAGTGGGCAATAGCCTAAGGATCTATAAATCAATGTTTTATATTTGTTTTAAAATGCCTACTGTGAATACATGTATCTGACTGGTAGACACCTTTCCCATGCCAAGTCCCGAGGCACTCATTCAAGAGAATGAGCTAGCTGTGTATAAATCTGCCAAACGTAAAAAAAGTACCACTACAATAGGCATTCTGTTGATTTAGGCATGGCTGAAACCCATACAAATAGTGATATATAGCGATATGGCATAAGGCAAGAAACTTTCTCAGATGATTCTCTAAAATGATACTATATCGGTATACATCAACCAAAATGAATTCAGACAATTAAGACAGCACCTAGGCTGGGTACTTCCCGATCCTAGACCCTTTTGGAATATTAACCAATTGTAACCTACCAGAGTAACATCGATCAGTTTATCTTAATTATTGTCAATGAAGGGATGTGGACCCAAAAAGGACGTACAAAAAGAAAAGAAAAGAAAGTTTCAGTACAATAATTAATGTCGATCTACATGTATTGAGCTTCCACCATTTACAGCAGGTTGACACAACCTATAATAACTCCCTCCTGGTGCCTTGTGTATTACAGCCCAGACGGTACAGATCGTGGAGCCTGATGGGGACGAGCTGCGGACACCCACAGGAGAACAGTTCACACTCAGGTGTGTGGGTGAGGAGGGCTCCTCCATACGATGGCTACATAATGGTAAGTCTCTCTCCTCCCTCCAATCAGAGCTAATTTAAAATCCCCCCTTTTCATTGTTTTAAGGGCTTTATTCTCAAGATTTCATCAATCCAAGGGTGCTATGAAACCTGCTATGCTGATCTCGCGCAGATAGTGGCGTCCGTTAGCTCTTGAGAAATAACCTCCTGGCCAAGTTGTATTATTCAAAAAATAGTTGATGGTCTTTCATCAGTTATAATTTCATAATCTGGTCATACATGCAGGGGAAATCATTTAGAAGTTTGCATGACAACCATCGTTACGTGGAAATACAATCCGTGATGTCTACTCACGATCCAATATGCCTTGGGGTGTAGTCATAATCGCAACTCAAGAGTTGGCCTCTATTTCTAAATAGTGCCCAAAGTAGGATTTGAATAGGATATAATAGTAAATGGCCAGTCTGGGTAGTACTATGGTTACATGTCATGCAATGGTGGGTCATTTATAATCATTAGAAAATTCAAACCTAATGGCAATCCTGATCTTACATCTCGAATATGTTGAGTTTATAGCTTCTGACACTTTGTGGGGGCTGTTTTTGTAATGATGATAATGACATAAAGTTTCTTTATGACAATGTGAATATTTCCATTTTACAGATAACCCTATACGAAGTATGGGCACGCGAGTGGTCATCACAACCTCACAGGACGTGGATGACCACAAGATCAAGTCTCTGCTGACCAGACTGAACGCCACCCCTCAGGAGGCCGGACACTACACCTGTCAGGACGAGAACCAACTCCTGAGCCGAGACACAGTCAGGGTCACATTGTATGGGGCCAGGGAGGACTCAAGTGAGTAAAAACTATCCACCAACTTTATACTCACTTTCAGAGCAGTTAAGCACATGCATAGAATTCATACAGTTGCCCTGGATAGACCATTATCATAGCATATCGGCTCAAAGGTCATTGCACAGTCCCTTTAAGTCAAATATCAAATGAAGAGTCAAACCTCAAGCAGTGAAATAAAGGTGCTGTATAAATGTATATATGGTGTTAATGCTTACAGTCCCTGTGGAGTTGGTGCAGCCCAGGAGCAGTCAGCTGGGGGTGGACCTGGATGCCAGCTTCACCTTAACGTGCAGGGGGGACACACGGGCCAGCCTCACCTGGTACATCAACAACACCCTCATCTCACTCCTCAACGCACCTGTACAGGTAGGTTATCTACAGGGGCATAATGCTCATATATAGTAATTATAGATATGATAGGAAAGTTTCATATAATTCTATTGTCCTATTACATTTGACAGTAAAACATCATGGTGATTGGGTTTGTTCGACAATTGGTGTTCTGTCCTTGTTGAGTTTCTCCACTTGCTGAGTTTCTCTACTTTTGAGTTTCTCCACTTGTTGAGTTTCTCTACTTACTGATCTTGTCTTATTGTTGAGTGTTTCTCCCTCTCCGTGTTGAGTTGCTCTACCATATCTATTTGCTGCCATTCCCTTCTTGTGGAGTTTCTCCACAGGTCAAGTTTGGGTCTCTCTATGCAAATTAACATTCATAGAATTTGTCTACTTTTGGAGATTCTCTACTAATTGAGTTTCTGTACTAACTGCGTTTCTCTACTGCCACCAGATCACCATGAGGGAGGCGGACGGGCCGGCTAAGATGACCATGCTGTCGGTAGAGAAGGCGGCGTATTCAGACAGTGGCATGTACACTTGCCGTAACGGCAAGGATCTTAACGACAAGGACGAGGTGACCGTCCGAGTCAGGCACCCAGGTGAGCAGCAGGAAGGTACACTACACTTTACAACTCTCAGCACGGCCTCCTCCTGTACATACCACCACTACAACCCAGTGGACGCCTGAGTGACTCCAGCATCGTCAGTTCCAGAACCCAAACCTACTCCCGTGCAAGAGAATTCAACCAATTACCTTTCTTTTTTACCACTACTACTCCTACTCCCAATGTTGAATTAGTTATGGTTCTATTACCTTATTATTTCCCTTTATCTGTTGTTTACCAGCAATGTTTCCTGATTCATTTTCTGTTGCGTTCTGAATTCTTTCATTTCTTCTTTGTCTCTAACTATTATTAAACGCATTACACATCTAATACCCTATGATACTGGAAGCTTCCTGCCTGGGCCAGCATGTGGGGACATTTGATTCCCACAATGCTACCATATCTGGGTAGGGGAATTCAAAATGATTAAGAATCATCTCCCATATCTCATATACAGTTTATAGCTTTGGGCCCTCTCTTGAAGTACAGAGAAGAGATAAATCTAGCCGTATTGGTGAGGGACTAGAGCATCGTTCTGAGTTAGTGAATTCCGATCCTCTCCGGAAGTTGTAAGATACGGACCGAATTGTGGAGGTGATACTATGGGGCATGATAGGTGTGGGTGGGGCCCAAGGGTACGTTGTGTAGTAGGGTATCAGGAGATGGCTGCAAGAGGGGGCGTGTTGGTGGTAATAAAAGATAGCTCACGGAATGTCCACGACAGGTGTACAAACACAGCCTGATCCCGACAAGATACCATTAGTGCTCGGTCAGTTCTAGGGTTTTACCCTCTGGGCTGGGTCTCGGGGACCTTTGGCTTGTTGAGCCTGGCCAGTGGCGGTGGGGTTGAGAGGGTATGCTAAGAGGGTCAGTTCCCCCTCACTGGGGGTTGTCTGTTTTCACAGAGCCTCCTAGAGGGATTACAAATACCCTCACCGGAAGCACCCCGCCCCAGTCCATAGCTCAGAATGGCTGCAATCCCCAACTGAATGCACTAGGGTTACCCCGTGGGCTTGTGGACTCACTTGTTGAGATGGGTACAGCCTCCCGCCGGTTGGGAAAACTCCCCAAAATACTCCACGGTGCGGCTTGGGAAGTGCTTAAGTATTTTAGTGGCGGGGAGTAAGGTGGGTGTGGATGGTGAAGGGCCATATCCACCTGTTGTTGATGAAGAGTCAGGGTGCAAGATAGGGATGTGGGTAGAACAGGTGAGCGGTCAGGTGGATACCAGGTAACCTACCCTACCTGGCCCCCATCTCCCCCTCCTCCTGCCCCTCCTCCCCTCTCAGTCCCCCACCTTAAGTACCCCATCCCTCCACCTCCGAGTGCCTTTCACCCCTTTGCCCAAGGAGCCGCACCTACCTGGCTCCAGGTGCCGCCCTGGAGTTGTTGTTACTCACAGGTGCGTCGATGCCAGCAGGTGGTTGCTGCCGCTGCTGCCAGGTGAGCACATATGTCACTAACCCCGGTTACAGGTGTGTTAATTATCCTTACAGCTGAAACTACAGGTGAGAATCTAGCTAGCTACCTGCGCGTGGGTCTGAAATAACAGAGTCTGTGTTTGGGTTGTGCATGCAGTTTTCAAACAACAAACAGTTTTTGCTTTACACAAATACATGAAGAAGTGCTAAAATAAATAGCAGTTATTCACGTCGGAATCTCGGTCGGGATCAAAAAAGTTGAAGTAGCCGCAAAAATACATTCAATGCAGAATAACGTACATGTACACAGCAAATAAAAACAATATAATCTTGCGTGTACACCCTTCCGTGTTATCGTACCATTTTGCCAGCCTAATTTCCAAATCTCTGTTAAAATTGTTAATTGTGGACTAAGTATACGATTAAGATAGTGCTGTGGTGATATACCTAAGGCTTTGCTTCTTTCCTATGGCTATGTGGCTCAAAGTAATGCTTCCCTATCCATTATCTCACTCTCATAACTACTTCTGTGCTATGACCATTTCTGGGTTTCTCTCCTTCTCTCTCCCTGTTATCTCCTTGCTCACTTGCTCTCACCAGAACGCACTTACCCCAATGACATCTGTCATGTCATTGTCCAGTTTTACAATCTCCGACAGATGACGTTGTCGAGGAACCGGACGTTGCGCCGACCGAGATGCGCCGAGAGATCCTGCGGGTTGGGTCGCCGATGAAGCTACAATGCAGCCTGGAAGCGCTGGCCGATTACGTGACGGAATGGTACAAAGACGACCGGAAGTTGGCGTCTGATGGCAGCAAGTACGTCATAAAGAACGTAGGAGCGGCCGAGTTGTACATACAGAACACAGGTACGTCATGGTAGGGTCTTAGGGCTATATCCATGTCCGTTAATAGGTGAAAGAAAAATAACTTCCTTGCCTGAGGCATGAACAAATTGGTTCTTGTATAGCCAATATGAAAGGACTAGAAAGCAAGGCGCTTGGGAACATTCTGTAACCCGGAATTATTTATTTTTATGTGCACAGTAGAACGTTGTGTTTCCTTTGACCTTGTGTCATGTACTGTTCTGTACCCATGCTGTTCAACTAAACATGGGTTTTGCTTTGTTCACTTCCCTTTTAGATTGGATGGATGCTGGGGTATACAGGTGTACCTTCATGTACAGAGACACTGGTGTCGTCATAGCTAATATTCTCTTCAACCTTACAAGTAAGTCGTAAATTCCACGTGCTTTACATATTTTGAAAGTGGGCAGTGCAGTACAAACTAGATGTAGATGTATATGGTTGTAAGGGGTCCCTATCACTGTACATTATATTGCTGAGCTGCCGATATCAAGGAATGGAATACCTTTTTAAAATGATTAAAGAAAACACAATATAATTACCAGATAATATTGCACATACCTATGTCATGCACACTAGAGACGTTTAAACTGTATATACTGTTTGTTATTTCATTATTCCAAAAGACAACCATATTCTCAAGTACCACCCAACCAGGCATAACACATACCCATACCCACTTATATGAAATGCCCAATGACTAACCTATATACATTGCTTCCTGCTGACACAGCGGTCCCCTGTGTGCTGCTGACTCCTCCCCAGAACGGCAGCTTTGTGAACTGTCCTGAGGAACCCGTGTACGGAGACTTCTGCACCTTCCGGTGTCACAAGGGCTACAGGCTCACAGACAAGAGACCTGTCATTTGTGAGACGTTCGACGGGGTAGGGTCCTACCACTGGAACAGGGCCACACCGAGATGCATAGGTAAGTCTGCTTGCTGTGTTGATTTCCTATTTTGGGAAGAGCAAAGGAAAACATGCGACAAAGAGGGCATTACTATATGATATCCCCATGATTTCAGGGACATGAACATGTATGTTTGATGAAGAGAAGATTTATAATGTTACAATCTGCATGCGATGATCAATCTGATAATCTGCCTGTTGTAATTGATCTCTCGGCAGGGTTGGTTATTATTCATTTGACTTAATAATGGGTGTTATCATACCCTAATCATGTAATATTAGAGACTGGTCCTGAAGCATCATGCACTAACAAATACGGCGCGCTCAGAGAGCATCATGTGGAGATCTTGTTTTAAAGCGTGGTACGGAATCAAGGCTTAAAGGAGGAAGATCCTGCTCAAATGCTACCCAACACGCCAGGAATTTGTGCATCAGATAAATATGATAATCATTGCTAGGCATGGCGTAAGACCTTTCAGATGCTGAAGCCGCTGAGGACATTTTCATACTATTTCATATGGGGAAGGGTTTGATAAAGGCACTGGAATACATATTAAACCTGGAGTGGATGGGTCGATTGGATCATGATTGGCTTACAGGGACAGAGGCCATTGGGCTGTACTATGGTTGGATTAGTGACAATGTGCATGCGTGAAGCGGCTTGGGATCAAAAATATGGAAGACATGATACCATATTTAACTAGATGAAATGCTTAGAGGATATCAAATAGTACGTAGTTGAACACATAAGAAAGCCAAGCCTAATGTGAATGTCTTCTTAAAGTGCTTGATACCGTTAGTGCCCGCTTAAATGTATACGTAGCAGCATTGTAGGCACAATTATAGGGAACCTTGAGGATATTAGAAACTATATATCTTTCTATCACTGCTTTGAATACTTTTCCTCTTCCTCACCCAGAAGAAAGTTAGTCAAACTCTCCCTATGTGGCCAAGTCTACTCTCTTTTCAGCCCTGCATCTCAACATGAGTCAGGCAATGCTGGACTCTCCTTTTAGAGTTTGAAAGCTGGGTTCTGGATCCTCATTGCCAGCATCCAGCATTTCCAGACTCTGGAAGAGGATAACAGCATTGCCAGGCTCTCTCTGAAATGCCTGCCTCTGAAAATAATGTAGATTTGGGATAGAGGTAGAGTCTCTCACTTTCAAATATGTGTTGCAATATTTGTCAATAGAATTAGTTGACCTCTGAGGGTAGCCAGATGAAGCTCTATAAATGACTGACTAATGACGACTAACCTCATGCCTACCCTATATCATCACTTCCAATAATCATCAGTATCATCATCATAGTGCACATTGGTTGTCATCTAATGCATCTAGTAGGTAGAATCTGTCTGCATCTCCTATACTAGCGTAGTGGTCTGATCATCGACCCTCACATCGTACCCGTCTATCTCATCGTCTTTCTTATACCCTGCTGTGACTTACTAGTAGGTTGCCTGCATTGCATCCACACCCACACCCACACCGCACCCACCTAACAATACACAACGCCCAGCCACATGACTACTAGACGCCTCACACCCTAGAACCAAATAGATAAAGACACTCTTCCGGCGGACTCGCTAGCAATTGGTCTCTCCTTTCTTTTGCCGTAGGTGGCGAATTGTATGACTCCCTGAGGGATGTTTCCAACCAGGCTGCCCACGTGATCCACGCCAGCCTATGGGAGCTTGCGATACATCTCATGGTGGTCATACTTGTCATGCCGTAGCCGTATGAGTGGCGTCAGAAGATTGGAAGTTGCCCCCTAGGACTGGACATGTGATTTTTTCCTATTGCAAAAAGATACAAATTACATGAACTCTCTACAATCATGACAGCAAGACTCATTGGCATAAAAGCCAGGGCTGTCAGTGGCTACAAAATACAAAAAGACTGTCTCAGATAAAAGAAAATGCTGATGCTTTCCTCTATAACGGTGCTCAATGAAAAAGGAACTTACAGTTTCTAGCCAAGTGCCTAAGGCGTGCATAGATTTTATAGAAACAACATTAAGAAGTATGTAAATTAGATGGTATCATCTATAGAGACCAGTTGCTTGGGATATAAATGTGTGTGTATTTTTGTACTGACAATTTTAAAAGAGATGAAAGTGTGTGCATGAAGAGAATGTGTTCTATATAGGTTAGTAAGGATTGAAGTTCAAAAATGTTTGAAATGATTTGCTCATGAGGTGATTATGACATTGGCTACAATGCATAGCCTGGCTACCAAATTCCCTCCATTCATCAAGTATCTTATTTTAAAAGCAAATTCAACGAAATGGTTGTGATGTGTGATTAAAGTGTGCTTCAATAAATTCCTAGTTTGTTTGAACAATTTCTTTTGCGCAGTCAGTTCATTTTAGAGTATCTAAGGAACATTCCATTTGTCAATGGCGAACATAAAGAGCATTCTTAAGGAAACTATTTACATAAGAATCATGGGCTAATGAGGACCCGAGGCTAGTTTTACGCAGGGTTTAATTGTCTCCAAAATAACACCTCCCAGGGTAAAGCATTCTAGTGGGATACAGGCAATACTTAACTTTCATTTTAAGATGCTGGACTCAAAAGCTGCAGGGCCTGGCAATCCTGGACTTTCAGAAGCTGGCAATGCTGGGCTCTTGGAGGCTGAAAGAGAGGTCTAATATAGGGTCCATCATTATTACACTTGGTGGAGATGGTAGAGCATTGCCAGACTCTCCAGCCATGTGGGTGATTCTATACTATATGAAGATCCAGCATTGCTTGCTTCTCACTAACCTGTTAGACCCATGAAGTATGTTTTTTGAAAACAAAGCAAATGTTAGGCTGATACTCAGTGCACCTGTAAGTCCCACCTGTACTGGTGTAAAACTGGCTTCAGGCCCTCATTGCTAGGATCTGAAACAATATAATGAGGGTTTCAATTTATCACAAGGCATTCCAGACATTCCAGACTGTTTCCGATCAAGCTGTGGTCGTTTTCTGCACTGAGTAACACAAGTAACATTCACTAATTTGAACATGGACCCCCTCCCAGGTGTCAATCATCTTCATTAGCCATCAACTCATCCCCACTTCTTTCTATCAGCTCAGTCACCTATCCAAGGACACCTCCCACTTGCTGGAACGCTTCACCTCAGATAAAAAGAAACAACAGAGACAAAAAGATACCCAGGTCTGACTGCCCGTTTTTCCTTATGGTTGAGACTTGCTGTTATGACATAGTGGAGGTGGGTCTGGGACAATATGTTTACCACGGTACATGGGTCCTCCCGCCCCAACCCTGCCTCAGTTCAACTGCTCCAGGTGCCCCTACACATGGTGGGGTGGCACGGTTCCTGGGTGGTATGTCCTGTGACATGGGTGAGGATAATTAGTGCTGAGGGGAGCAGGAGCTGGTGGTGGATCTCATGGATCCCTGGGCAGACATAACCCCCTGTGTGTATTAGAGGGGTAAATACCAGGGTTTGGACAGGGTCTGGATCTGCGTCTGGAATGTGGGCATATCTATAACAGGAGTGTCGCCGAATGAGCTGCTCTTCAAGTTATTAGTAGTAGTAGGTACGCGAAATAGGCCATGCAGTTCAAATTGAATGTTAGTTCAAAAGTGATGAAAACGATTATAATATCATTTTCAACGTTTTAGGAACATCAAGTCCTGTATATTTGGTTCCTAATGTATGTGTGAACGTTTCAACTCTTCTCCTAACCAAAGGCTAGGTCTACATTGACGTATACATACATAAATGTTTTGAGAATAAAATAACCTAGGCGTTGAGTTCAGCTGAACTAAGAACTGATGGATATATACATCTGGGAGCAAAACTAGGAAATAAGAAAAGAGCGATCAGCTGTTTTACATTGGGACATTTCACTGATAAGACTTATCATCTGTCACTGCTGGTGTCAAGGTAGGAAACCCAGCCCCGACACCTGTCACCATCTAGATCATTACATTTCACTCTACTCTTTTACTCAATTTATTTATTAGCATGCCGATTTTATGTGAAGCTCCCATCCTACTCCTGCGAATGTACTCTCTATGTTGAATATAGAATTAGCGGTTAATTATGGAGATTTTCAAACAGTAAGAGTCTAACGATACAAGGAATACAAAACGATTATAAAACTGAGCATCTTGAAGTTCTTCATTATCAGGTCCAATTTTCTACACTATGCAGTAGCTGTTCAAAGCACCAGTAGATTCATGCACAATCACACACAATTTACAAGTAGTTGCTAGTTTCGCCCATCTCACGTCTGACGACCTTATCAGCAACCAGCTCACCAATTTTGTTTCTGGACAGGGTAGGTTAGTATCGAAAAGAAAAGGAATATTGGCAACTACAACACAGCAAGCAGAGAGAGCCACCAGTCCCCCCCCCCATTCACCACCCCAAACACACATACCTCCCGCCCCCACCCTCTACATCTACCTGGGCCCCTCAGACAAAACAATACACTTTTGGCTGCCGGCAAATGCTACCCTTCCCTTGAACTGACAAGACACATGGGGCGGAGGTAGACTGCCGGTCTTTTTGCTCATGGATACCACCTACTTCCCCGACCCAATATCCGCAATATGTGGCACTTCACTTTCAATAATCTAGCTAGGATGTTAGTGTATATGGTACTCTATCAGCAACTGCAACTTGTTTTATTGCTGAAAATATGAATTCAAAATTACTCCACGGGCTAGCATGAAGATGTTCCTTACTCTTCCCACTTGGTTTCTTATCAGTCAACACACGTGCTCATGGAGTAGAGCGTAGTAGTAGGCGTTATTCTGTATATCAGAAGAACCTTATAATAACTTATATGCGGTTCCCAGTGGGCACAGAACATTGAATCAACATTGAAAAATGGTTGTCAATGTTGATTCAATATTGGTTCAACGTTTATTCAATGTTGAACTGAATTTTGTGCCCACTGGGTTGGCATTCTTTTGGGGTTCTCTAAACATGTGTGTCCACCAATTTGATGACTGGCTGTACACCATTGAATACAACCCGTTTGGGATTGAGGTACAGGAGCAACCCTGTATGGCTTCAGATGGGTATGGAGTGTCTGCTGTTGATGTACATGTAATGTGAACCCTGTATGTAAAGTGTCCATGAGGAGTAGTCTACAAAAAAAGTGAACTTTTCACTTTTGGAGACACCTGTTATGGCCTCTCACTAGACCTCCCAACGACCGGACCACGCCCCTTACCCATCGTGCGTGATAGTTGTCCTCATAGCTGACAGAGAGGGTGTGTAGGTCTATTTGTCGGTCGATCACTTCTATCCCCCGTCCCAAACCCTCACCTCTACCATCCTATGCCACACACCCCAATCTGCTATCTGTCTTCACGACATGTCTTTGATAAGTGGCGGCAAGGCCTGCCCCCAGAGGCCGGCAAGACGTCGGACACCCACCCTAGTCTAAGTGACTTCTATTGCACCGCCGTCCGCCTGTTTATTTTTGTGGAGTAGTTTTTACACCAACAAGTGCATACCTCTGTAAAACATAAACACACCGCGGCGCCCTCTAGCGGCCACCACCGACCGGAAGTCAGGTGCCCGCCGCAGCCGGAAGCCACCTGCCCCAATCGACGCCGCTGACAGCGCCGCCGCTGGCATATTGGGGTATTGTAGGGAGGGCTACAGGAGCCAGCCAGCTAACCGTACTCCCCAGGCAAAGGGACACCATCCCCGTTATGGGGTTCCGAACACCCCTATTCCACTTGTCCTTTCGACCTTTGTCTGTGAACGTCATAGTCTCCAACATAAAGGTGCCGTCGCTAAGGCAACGGCCATTTCACAGGCATTTTTAAAAAGTACACTTTGTCCTCAAATAATTTGAACCCCAAACACGGCCTACTTCTTAGAAAAATGCAGACAGTGTTTGGGATAATATGCACAAATGAGAATCCTGTCTTTTATAATTACAATCGAAAGGTAAAATCACCTCTCCTCCGTTTCAGAATTTCTTTGAAAAGATACCATGGTGAATAGAAGCAGGTATTTAACCCCAAATACCGAAACTGGATGGTGTCAGATATAATGCAAAGTGCAGGGACCAGGCTACATGTATACATCTAGCTGTACCATGAGTTGGTACGCTGGTAGCCTGGTTGTCAGCAGGGGACATTAACAAGCATGGTTTAATGTTCCGGCCGATTCTATAAAACCAAGGTCACTCCATTTCTGCTTATATATTTGAGAAGGTGCCCCACATTCACGAATAGCTCTGTGTATACACTGGTATGTAGCAAACACTTCCTATCCTCTCTCCTTTCACCTATTCCAACGGTAGACTGTATAGAGCACAAACTATCGGGTGTATACATGTACCTCCTCTTAGTTGCTACAACAGCAGACTGATATAAGGAATGGTAGGTGGTATATGTGTGGAGGTGGTAAACTGTTGCAAAAGTGTCAACACAATGAGATAGCCACTTGTCCCTGGGCCTGTATTATGTTCGGTTTCACTTCATCCTCCACCCTGCTTCCCCTAAATGACAATAGTAGAGGCATGACCTTTGCTGCTGAGTCAGATTCTGAACGTCCATTTAGATAGCTCTGGTATTTAAACTATGACCTAACAGGAAAAGGGGTGACCAAGAACAGATAGACCAGTGTAGGTTGTTTGTGCTTTTTAAGCTGTTTGTGCTTTTTATTTCCTGTATTCCGAAGCAGACCGTGTCTAGACTCAGATTAGCAGTTACTATCTTGGGCACTTCCGTGGGTCAGGGGATAACCAATGTTGGCAGAGGGCTTGGAAATGTGGCATTTCAGAGTTTCATGGTTTTCATGATGTTTTCCAACCTGGCACCTTCACACATTTGGAAATGTTTAGCCTTATCTATCCGAGGAATCAGAAAACCACATACTAATACTAGACATTGAACCATTAGATGAATATCGGAATGCATGTATAATTTTATTCCCACACTGCCAGCGCATAGCACAACGTATACAGTGATATTATAACCATCTAAAAGAGAAAGGAAAATGCATTCAGGGTATCCTCTGATGATTCTTTGAACTCATCATTTGTCAGAGAGTCCTTGACAGCTGATCAGTAAGGTCATCACGGCCGTCCATCTCTGACCAGCAGCTCCTGATGGCTGCTCTCAGGGGTGGCGCCCCTTATCAGGACCCACCACGCTGGGGTTGTAGGGCACTGAGCTGCCCACATCCCAGGATTATACACACATATCCATGTGCATTTGCTCAGGATGCTTTAAAGTACCTTACTCTCTACTGTACAACATGCATACGTATGAAAATTCACCAGCAAGGCTGGCTTGGCCGGGATTGTGCTGATGTCCCTGTTGGATATAGTATAGATAACCTGGTGCTGTACAGTGAATGTGTGGAGAAATGCAGTGTTGGTCAACTATGTCGGGAGCAACTCACATATCATCTACATGTACAGTAAGGTCGTAGACTATCACAGGTGTAATAAACACCTCTGGGTTGGTGCAGGATGTAATAGCTGGTCGGAGCTGCTCAGAGAGTTGCTCAAGGCTGGGTCAGGAGGTAAAGGTTAGCTCAATAGGGAGCCTCCTGGGCCTCTAACGGAGCTGTTGAGTATCAGATGCTTTACACTGCAGTTCTGTGCCTGATTTTCGAGAGTCGATACAGCATAACAGAGTCTAGACTAAATGGGCCATGTAAGGTGTTTACTGATAAGATATGGCTGTAGTAATGAGGAGGTTATACTACTCTGTCCCGGTCCCCGCACTTTCAAGTCTTCTGGACACCATCCTCGTTAGAAAAAACACAGATAATGGGTCATATTTTCATATCTGCACATGTCAGCGTTTTTCGAAAATAAGGGGTGTTTTTTTCCTTACACAATCAGCGTTTTTTAGAAAAAAGGGGTCTTTTTTTCAAGTGGAGTTTGGGGTAAAATGATAACCTTTTTACACAACATTACCTAGTAACAAAAGTTAGCCATAAAGATCAGGTGGTATCTCTTTGGTATTTAATGTGTGCATGTTTATATAGTTATATTTGTTGTTAATAATCAGGTGAAAGAAATCTGCGTTTTTGTATAATAAGGGGTACTTTTGGGGCCCCCATAATCAGCGATTTTACTATAAAAAGGGGTACTTTTTCACTCAAAAATACGTGGAAAGGGGGTATATTTGAGCTCCATTAACGAGGATGGTGTCATGTTTGCACTGGGAGTGCGGGGACCGGATACTCTGTATGCAACAGCAGGCCCGTTATTGGGTTCACAGATAGACCCGTCCTGGTAGGTTCTCATAGTGGGTCTTAAATCAGTTGATAGTGAAGAACTGTGAGATATGGCACAGCATCTAGTTAGGTATCTCACCAGAAAATGAAAGATGAATACATTTTCAAAGATTTTATCTTGCACTGATTTATAAAACTGTGGCTTGCAGTCTCTGGAACAAGCATTTACAGCCCGTTTACATCTATTGTCATTTGCAAACATATTACCTACAGGGTGACTCCTTGTCGT
The DNA here is from genome assembly GCA_947462335.1 of Harmothoe impar. Taxonomy (NCBI): domain Eukaryota; kingdom Metazoa; phylum Annelida; class Polychaeta; order Phyllodocida; family Polynoidae; genus Harmothoe; species Harmothoe impar. The sequence goes on from OX381709.1 coordinate 63,160,228, forward strand.
TAAGTTCGTACTCCAGATGCTTATCCAAGGTTGGGACACTCTGGGTGATATTAGAGGTATTGATCATAGCTTTATGTGTGGGGTCTAAGGCCCTATATTCCCTTACTCAGTGACCCTGTACTGTTCGTCATCACTGTAGAGGGTTCCCTGTGCAGTCTTTGCCAGATAACAGACTGCTGGGCACCACCCCTACTGTGCAATCCGTCACCTGCAATCTGAAGCACCTGTATACTATATAAGAGGTTGCCTCGGATATAGGTACATTATATTACAATACTGCTGCAGTGCACATACGGGGGCCCTACTTTCTACAATAGAGTTTTACCAGAGTTCTCATAAAAACACAAACCTTGCATCATTGGCATTGTCATAGACATCTGCTGAATTCTAGTATCTTTAGTTTTGAGAATTAGATTATAGTATGTTGAGCGATTATTATAGATTGTATAGTACATCACCCTGTGGCCAACCAGCTTTGAAGTATCCATGCAGTCAACATGTTATACCCATATGCCAGGTTGAATAAATACAGTTCTAATATCCACATAATACTCATCTTTTCGTAACAATTTCATTAAAAAATTCCATTCAAAGCAACATAGAGCAACTATATGAAGGAGACGATGGCTGCTTTGTCAGTGAGTGTGTCAGACTGCAAGGTATGAGTCTGGTATGGGTGGGACAATGACTACGTACAATAATCCCACTACGGATAGAGATAATCCTGACCCTAATCCCCCATGCCCAGGAGGCAGATCGTCATGTCGCACGGGGAGCCTCACTGATGTTCAGAGCTGATAAACCTACATTGACCTATAATCGATGGTCTCATTAATGTGTCTCTTTGTGAATTCCTGCAGATAATTCCATTCATCTTCAACATCAAGGGCACCCATTGATGGAAAGAAGATACAGATCATGAACATTCTAAGATTAGAGATTTTCTATATCAAAATCTTAGGTACATCTACAGAGGCAATACAGGCAATTCCTCTATAGTTTCATATTCAAATGTTGATCATTACAACGGATTATATGACATTGTAATGTCACGGATAATGCCCCACGATCTCATCCATCTTATTGAAATATGGACTGTTTGTTAAACATGAGTCACCATTCAGAGACCTTCACTCAAATAGAAATTCAGGAGCCTGTTTCTCTTTGGTAATCGTGGGGAAAACAGTATTTCCAAACGAATTCTCTTGAGTGAAGAAATTCAATCAAATTCGTGAGCAAAATCGTTTAGCTATATTAGACATGATAAAAAGTAAGAAATAGAAAATAATGATCACCCAAACGTGCTCGTTGCTACAGCATTTCTAAGTGCAAACGTGGTCGTTTCTAAAGAGAAAAAGGCTCCTGACCCAATAAGGAAGCAGGGGGTCTCCAGATCTGGTTGGCAGTAATGGACTTAACGCCTCAAATACAACATTGTTCACGTGACATGCGGCAGTTACATCTCTCATGTTGCCACCGTTAACAACCTCCATCAACCTATCCACTCTCTACCCCCTCCCACCCACTTCCACACTCACACACCCTCACACCAACTCCACCCCCATGAACACAAAATACATGCGTCAAGACTGACTGACGGGTGTGCACGTGAAATGCACTGAGATAATGTGTTCACGTTCACAGGGAGACAACCCCTGTCCAGCCTTGAGACGATTCCCTCAAGTAGGAGCTTTTCCTCCAGGGTGTGTGAGGCGTATTAGGGTACATGAAGGGGAGTGTATGCACCTTTTCCAACCCTTCACCACCTGTCATGCATGGTGGGCCCTGCACCCAGCTCCCATCGTCCTCTAAGTTGTCCTAATGTAGGCTTTGGGAGGCATTCCGTGGTCTGCACAGCCTCAAGGCACAACTTCGGTGGGAAGCCACGCCCGAAGCCACATCTCTATTTGAAAGGGTGGACGTTATCTAGGGAGGCGTCAGGAAAGGTTGGAGTGTGTTTATTGAGGCAGCACCGACAAGGGCCTCTATTATATAGTACTGGGTGGTATTTTCCCATAGTACAAGGAACAAATACCCTACAATGCATAAAGTATTGCTTCTGTCGATATAAAACATAATGCTAATTCAACTACAACAAAAACAACAACAATAACAAATACCCCTCAGTACGCATTTGTAGAACTGAATCTGAGCTGATTATTGGTGTTGCACACACATGTATATATATGCAGCCTGTATCACATGCACACTGCTTCCTTGGATTAACTGGTTGGGGCTCAATCTGGTGCATATAAGTGATATCTAAACAGGATCAGGCTGGCTATTAGTGACCATGGTCTACCCCTAACCAGCAAGGTGTGAGTCTGTACGTCTTCAAATGTCATGTATATTTACTACCGGAAGCGAGCCCGTGTTCTTAGGCGTGTAGGATGCAGTCCAGACCTGCTATCCATAGGGCACCTGCTGGAGGAACCCTGGAGGAAGTTAAAGGTTCCCCTGGAGTGACCCCAGTGCAGGCTGCCCCCTGCTGCATACAGGTAGCCCACCTGCCGTTATGTGGAGCCATAACACGTGCACTTAGCCGTCCGGAACCCATTGCCCATCCTCCAGACCCTACTACCCCCACCATACAGGCCATTAACTAATAGATCTAGTTCAGGTTCCTATTGTGTTCTTCAACAGGAGTTCCATAACCATATCCCAACTGTAAAGGTGGGGATTGAATGCACGTGTCAGGGTAATATGATAATATACCCATACCCATATATCATTGTTCTGGCACATTTACACATCAATTGACTGGGTTTGAATTGGGCTGTGAGGCTGCAACTCTTGATAGTAGGGTATCACGTTTTTAAATCATACTCACCTCATCTCAGATAACTCATAAATATCAAACTTGATATTTACTTCCAAAGAAGGAGCGACCTTAAAAAACATATGTAGGTATATTAATATTTTCTTTGGGGAACCAGTGCCACTACGTCATTTCAACGCATTTGGATTTATTGACATCTTATTAGAGGTCAGTCTCATTGACTGCCGTCCCCTCGGCCTTGTGTTTTTATGCCGCTCAACATTTTGCGTTTTCCCTCCTTCTCTGCCCATCCTGCATCTTGGGGGCAGAGGGTAGAGCTGGCGGGAGGCCAATGATAAGAACCCCTGACATTTACATCCACTCAGCCGGCATGCCTTAGGGGCTGAAGGTCCGTGAGCAGCTCGGCGAGTACTCTCCCATTGATACGCTCATACCAGGGTGTCTACAGCGCAGGTCCCATTGATGTCAGGGACTAAATGAGCACTTCCCCTCCTAGGAGGTGTACAAGGTGTCCTTTAGGCATCTAGTGATGTATCGACTACGGCAGATATGATGAAGGGTAAAGTCAAAATATACATAAGCACATCCTATAAGAAAGTGTATTATTGGCGTTTCCGGTACTAGCGGTCTTTAAGCACTAATGCTAACCCTTGCGTTAAAAAAACTGTTGTGAAGCGGAGAAATCCAACTCGAAGATGTAAGGCACATCCTTTACACTTCTTCACAGATCAAAACGTCAAATACAGCAAGACGTGCTTAATGGCATGCTGATAAATCTTAATTATTTCTATGACATGAAACATTGCAGTGCAGGAAAAGGGGATGAAGAAATGTTCCTATATTAATTAACGATGTTTCGGAGGTATTTTGTAGATTATGGCCCTTAGTTAAGGGATAAGAAGCATTGCTATAATGCAGAGTGGATATGACTGATACTGATGGGTATCAGGATATATATCATGCAGTCATAGACCTCTCCAGAAGCCACGTGGAGAGTTATTTCTCGGTGAACAGCCCTTCAGAATTGATTTATCTGAAGTGCATAGGGTTGTAATAACCAGAGTAGTTGCTGGAGCTGATGGGTTGAGAGTAGTTCTAGAGCAGCTCTATGGGTATAAACGGCTGCTCTAGAGAGGTACCAGACCCACGGTTATGTCGTGCAAAAAAGAACCATTGGTCAGTAAATACTAATGCACACATCATAAAAGTAGGGAGCTCAGTGCCGTTTGGCTCTTGGTTCAACCATGCCTCTGCAGACATTTGGCAGCTGGTTCTTAAATCAGAAACCTCATTACCCCCAGACGTCCCACGCACCAAATATGAAAATAAATCAGCTGCTTAATTGTTCACAGAAGTTTTCTAAAGGGTGACTTTTTGATAAAAATTAACTTTGGGGTCAAAATCGACTTTGGGGTAAAAAATTGACAAAATTGACTCGGGGCCAAAGGCTACCAATGATGTGACAGTTATGGCATATGGAACTTTTGACAGTTTGTACTAGCAATAAGAGAATAAAATGCCCTTATCGACAGTTTTTGAACTATAAAATAAGAGAATTTTTTCTGTTATTGATGTTTCGAACTGTCATTAAGGGGATTTCGAACTCTCAATAGTCACGGCCTAATTGACAACCACACATAGACATCAAATCCAAAATGATGAGTAAAAAGTAATGTTAGCAAAATATACTTACTTTCTATACAACATAACTCCTTCGGCTCCAGTAGTGGTTGTGTTCACCTGGGGCTCGATTCATAAGTTTGTACGATTTAGAGGGCTATTTTACTGCTACGACCAGTGCTGATCGTCCAGGGGTCATTTTATGCTATGGCTACGACACCTGGGTCTCGATTCATAACAATGTACGACAGCTCAGAAAGGCTACGACCACAAAAAATCATGTCTGTAGGGAAAAAAGGGCAAATAGTTTTTTTTTTCAGGTAGTAGTCAAAGCATCATCCAAGGCTGTAGTACAAATAATTTGATATCATTTCACAATGAGATCGTAGGACACATGCCCATAACATAATCATACCACTACCCAGCAAAGGGTGGTTGTAACAATAAGTAATCTAAAAATAAATTACTGTATTGTAGAAGGACATAAGAATATTACACATACTACGATTTAGGGGTAAATAGTTGAATAATGATTTTCAAAAAATGGGTAATATTGTGAATCTATGAGGCACACATTCTCACAAGGTGATCTACATGTCAATATCAGACATGACATCTTGGTTTGGTACAAAACAAACCATTATTAAAGAATTTTTAGATGGCTGAGATGACTTCAGAGGCTGTCTCAGCCATCTATTGTGCAATGGGCATTTTTGCCCTTAAAACGACCTTATACAGGTATTCTGTAGATGAGAAATTTGCTACAATTTTCTTGTGAAATGCACCCTTTTTTTTGTACGACAGCATTCTACGATTTTCTTGAGATAAGCTAGTCATATGAGATAAGCTGGTCGTAAGTGTGGTTATTTTTCTTCACCTTTACAACTGATATACAGATGTCGTAGGTATGGCATAAAATGACACCTGGACGATTAGCAATGGTCGTAGCAGTAAAATAGCTCTCTGTGTCGTAGAAACTTATGAATCGAGCCCCTGGTGAACAGTTGTTAGGTGGAGAAAAATAAGCACACATACGACCAGCTTATATCATACGACCAGCTTATATCAACAAAATCGTAGAATGCTGTCGTACAAAAAAAGGGGTGCATTTCACAAGAAAATTGTAGCAAATTTCTCATCTACCTAATTGTACAGAATACCTGTATAAGGTCGTTTTAAGGGCAAAAATGCCCATTGCACAATAGATGGCTGAGACAGCCTCTGAAGTCATCTCAGCCATCTAAAAATTCTTTAATAATGGTTTGTTTTGTACCAAACCAAGATGATATGTCTGATATTGACATGTAGATCACCTTGTGAGAATGTGCGCCTCATAGATTCACAATATTACCCATTTTTTGAAAATCATTATTCAACTATTTACCCCTAAATCGTAGTATGTGTAATATTCTTATGTCCTTCTACAATACAGTAATTTATTTTTAGATTACTTATTGTTACAACCACCCTTTGCTGGGTAGTGGTATGATTATGTTATGGTCATGTGTCCTATGATCTCATTGTGAAATGATATCAAATTATTTGTACTACAGCCTTGTATGATGCCTTGACTACTACCTGAAAAAAAACACGATTTGCCATGTTTTCCCTACAGACATGATTTTTTGTGGTCGTAGCCTTTCTGAGCTGTTGTACATTGTTATGAATCGAGCCCCTGGATTCCACATGGTCAGAATTCCAAGCAAACCAAAGACAGAATATTGCTACGAGAATAAGAATACTTTTACCTCTCTCCCCCACAAAAAACTACCACTCATCCCAATGGGACTACCTGTGGCACAATGTTTTCACAGACAGAAATATCCACTCACCCCTCTGATATCGCTACAGGCTTCATTCAGAGACACAACGGTCTCATTGCTGTGCCAACAGAGGCCGATATATTTACCAGATCCCTAAGAAACATGTATACAGGGCAGAGGAGCAAAAAGGGGGAGTAAATATGAATAAAAAATACCCTCAATACAAGCAAAACTGTTGTAATGGCGGCCTATATGTCCAGATGCTGCCAGAATAGATAAGTTAGACGGTATAACACGAGTCTGAACATTGGATGGGGGCCGAGCATATCCCACTTCCCATTAACCTGCACAGTATGAGGAAAGGAACAGCGTCTGGGTGGGACTGGGAAGCGATCCTCAGGAGTGAAGGGTATTGATTTTTCTGGCACTTTTATCGATCCCTTCCGCTCTGATTTCATCCAACATGGAGAGGGGATTTAGAAATGGATCAGGTCACCAACTCATTATTTATTCTTTAGAGAATATGGTACTGTAAAAATATCCCGAGAAAAAAGTATAGGCGCCATCCTCAATCAATATTATTTTCACTCTGAGATATAATTGATTTACAATCATAATCCTAAATAGATAGCTATAACACATTATATCTGTTTTAACAGGAGCTCAGTCAATACAATATACTTTACGTAAGCCCATTGATCTGGTATGAGGCAGGTACCCAAATAGACAGCCTTCCCTCATCTCTGGCTGGAGGTTATGTTGAAAGGCTCTAACCCTAGCATTGGAGGTGTCTCTCTGTTACCATTCCGGGTTCAGAGGCAATATTTCAGGTCTGGGTTTGGGCATAGCAACCCTTCATCTCCCTCTTCACCTGTCCACTTCAGTATTCACCACTTCTACCCACACCTATGCAAAGACTGCGAGACCAAACACCTGAATATTCCACACCTACATGACTAACAATGTTAAAAGCTGATTTAGGACATTTAGAGATTAATGTAGCATACTGGTATGGCGCACTGAGGATTATAGATGAGTCCTGCTCCGTCCTCTGCCACCCCGTGCCTGTGGATAACATCTGGTGGAGAGGTGGTGAAGACACTGCTATTTTGACATATGCCTGCACCTCTGTCTGGTCCTGATAGGCCTGCCTGCTGCCTCCCAGACACGTGCAGGAGCAGGATTGTGTAAGGCCCATGGACAGGATGGTATAGTGAATGAGGTGTCTGCCCATCAGTGACCTTCCCGGACCACTGTAGGGTTCCACAGCCGGGATGACATGTTTCCTACTGGTCTTTATGATGATATGGGCCATGTGTATACCATACGTAGCCCTAGTTGTATATATAATAAATGCCACCACTGATGTCTGCTCATACTCACTGTATATTACCAAACCAACTCTTCAATCCAACTACATAGTGTTAATAGTCTACCATAGGGTAGAGGCACCCATCTCGGACGCTCCTGGACAATGGAGAGCTGACCACTTTTGGATGTTAAATTTTAAGCCCTTAAAGGATGCCAATTCTAATGGGGATAGCATTTTTGAATACTTTGTATATTGTAGGTCGTATTCAAAAGGAAATTGCATCAACTTTAATCACATAAGTATATATAAATCTCCATCTAATGTGTGCATTTCAAAAGAGTAAACTGCACCTGAAGTCGGACACTTGATTCCAGAAATGAACCTAAAGTCGGACACTATGTTTATCCATTGGTTTAACAGGTATTCTTGGCGGTTTGTGCAATAACCATTTAAGGAATATATTATGAATGTGTGTTAATTTTTGCAATATTCTATAATACAATCTGGATAAAGATATCATAGTGTACATGTCAGTTTACATAAGGGCCCCTGGGCTGTTGGTTTCTGGTATTAAAAGTTCCTGTAGGACAGTTAATTTGGGTTAAACGAAAGACAATTGACCTCATATAGCATGCTGCTTGATTTTACTATTTTATATAACAGGCTATCCTGTTTCAATATTAGATTGTTTGAACTGGTTTGCTTTCTAAAAATAGTATGAAGTGTAATGCAAAAATTTGTGTCCGACTTTAGGTGCAGTTTGATAGTGATGTAGAATCCTCCCTCACAAAGTACCAGAAGTGATTTATTTATAATGTATTGACCAAAATCATCAGGAAAAATGCATATATTTCCATTATCATCCAAGGAATACTAATAACTATACCAACGAAGTCAAAATAGATTACGCAAGAAAACCAATTATCTCATTTCCTGCTGACTTTGATCTTGAGAAAACAGTGAGAACACCCCAACTTCAAGCTGTCATTTAACCATGAGTCAGATGGATAGTATTTAGTATTTAGTAATTTTCAGAATGAAGAACACCTCAATTTTCATATTTAGTTCACATGATGGGTGAAATAGTCATAAATACTATGTAATTCAAAGCTAATGGTGTCCGACTCAAGGTGTCTGTCCGACTCAGGGAGCCTTTACCCTACCCTAAATCAGATCACATCTATGATAACACTATGATAAAGGTAGGCCCTACTGCTGTTAGAAATTACTATTTTTATTCTATGAATATTTCCCTAAATGCAGTGATTGGAAGTATCATATGTTCTTATGAAATAATACAAACACACGTATCATGTATTATGATGTTTTTCTGGCGTTCAGTATTGTAAATATGGGCATTTTATTGATACCTGCTGACATGCAACGTACCAATTTTCGCCATCTGATATCCAAGTGCCAGCCATTGACATGTAGCGACACGTACATCCTATGATTTTATGGCATTAGCACTGTCAGCGCTTGTCCTTTGGTACCTAATCTGCAGCCTCAACCCTGTCATGTCTTATTCCCTTGGTAGGCATGACACCTGATGACCTGGTGGATAGCGTACCCACGTCGCTGAGCAATGTGCTGCTTAGGGTAGGCAGCAGTCTCAAGCTGCAGTGTCACAGCGGCTCATCCTGGGTGAAGGCTGGTGAGCGACTCGTCAATGGGGACAAGTACACCATAGAGGAACACGCCCTCATCATCAAAAATACAGGTAGGCATGGGCTAAGTTCTCAGCAGTATTATGATTACATGTATAAGGCTTGCCAAATTGAAAATAAATAAATAAATATGCATAATGTCAGCAACCACTCAGTAGCGACTAGTACTATGCAGATACACCATGACATGTATCCATTATTATGTATTTCAAAGTGTTGAGACTGGTTGCAGGAAAATACCACCGGTTAACATGATAGTTTATGGCCCATGTACTTGGTCTATAAGCGGGTTAAAGTAGCGTATATCCTTATACTGTAAATAAATAAGACAGTTATATATAAATGAGGATTCCTACCCTTTACAGACTTGTGGTGAATAGTGCAGTAGATCTTGACAAAATGTCGATCCCACTTGTAATAGAAAAACCACAGATGCATTACAATCATTGAAATGTGTACACTAAAGGGAACCTGCGATGTGGCTGGCGTACAAACAAAGCACAACTCTAACTATAGACTGAAGAGCGGGTAAAAAGTTCCGGTCCAATAGAATCACCCTATAATTCACAGTGTCAAGGACCATGCAGCTACTCTCCCACCTGTGAAGTGGTTGTAATTCACGGGGTACTTATGGTGCCCTCGGCCTCCCGGGTACCACTCGACAGAGACAATATAAGGTATACAGCTGGTTGTGTTGAATAGTGTCCAAGAGGTACTCAACACTGCTAACTAGTGCTAGAACCCAGGATAAGTGGCCATGTTGGGAAGACAGGAGAGGACCTTTCTCACACATGGTCCTCGTATAGACCAAATTTAAACGATAAAACCATCTCCAATGTCATTTCATTCTCTGATATGTACTTCAAAAACACAGAGAGCCACACATGCCGTTAATTCTGTTTTCCGAATAGCATCTCTTACTAATAAAACGATGTTCTTCTCTTTAGGGAAAGGAGACACAGGGATATACGACTGCAATGTTGTAAGGGAGGACTATACGCTGAAGGGCATTAAGAAATTTAACGTCACAAGTAAGTATTCTATTAATTTACCTTACCACTCGTCTACCCCATCCTCAACCTCTCTACATCTCGCCAGAGTCGGGCAAGTGGAAGACATAGCCCGTCACCTCCCTTGTCTGTGAGAATAATACAAATTAAAAGCAGACAAAAATGCCAAGAAAAACACTCAGCATCCTTGTTTACGCAAATATGGCGGATTACAAGCAGACAAATCTGCCATCGCCCCACGCCTGCTGCCAGGCCGATAGGAGTTTGAAAGGAGCTGTGTAGTGAATGTGTGGGGTAAGGGATCCCTCCAGTGAGGGCCTTCTGTTGACAAGAGAGTTAGCTGGAAAAAAAACTGTGGATTGTCATGGGGGGCTCGGACAGAGAAGCAGTCATCGATCAGGTTTGGTATTAGGCGGCGTTGACGTCCGTGGGGGCTGGGGCGTGAGGGGGCTGTTTGAGGGTCAGGTTGGGCTGCAATGGGCTGCATTGGGTTGGGAGGGGTTCGACTGGGGCTTTTGGGACATGGACCGAGTTATCTCATTGCTGGTGCCTGGCAAGGGTCAGGTTTCTAAACAACTCTCAGAGGACACAAGCGAATCCAGCCAGGCAGACATGCAATGGACGGCTTCTGTTGGGTAATGTAGTGTTGGAAGCTTTTGGAATGTCCATAATAGTTCATCATGCTCATGCTGTTGAATGTTTATTGATTTAACCTCATGTAAATAAAACCAGCTGTATACTATTTAGATTTGATGACATTGGGTTTATAGTTTCTCCCCGCCATATCATGTTGTAGTTTCACTGCTATCCATAGCTAAACCCACTGATGTCGTTTGTATCAAATGATATACTCCAAATGATGACAAATATTTCCATCAGCAATATTCATTCTGGATCCATTCAGGTTTCTCTCAACAGATATCATGGTACCCAGAGGGGAGAAGAAAATGAAACCATTCTCAATTTACTATTGCTGCACATGCATTAACATCACCTGAGTAGAAGGTTCATATAAGACACAAACTATCCCTAGATTATACCAATAAATCGTCACTTGGACGGTACTAACAATTGTCACCCATATGATATTTGTAGAAACGAACAGGATCATCGACTGCATCTGACTGCAATGTTGCTCAGCAATATAATTTGCATTGTAAAACTAAACTTTTGGGAGTCTTTTTTTTTGTCTATGATAACCATGTTCCGCTAACTAAGAAGGGTGAAAGATGAACAAGCTTATAATGAATGTGGGGTATGAACTAGATTTCTTCTTCGAGAAACAAGCAAACAGCAAAAACAAACAAAAAAAACAAAAACAAAAAATGCTTTTCATCCAGACGCTTACTTATGATATTATTGTTTGCCTTGGTGATTGACAGCGTATACTTAGTGCCTCTCTCAAGTTGGCATATATTGGTATATATCATCTTGCTTTTGACCAATTTTTCTCCGCTTCCCTACTCCACCCATTTCACCTGTGGCCCTGGTTTACTTGAGGTATATACCTTGTCCTGACTGCACAAAGGGTTCAAGCACCACCCTGCTGGTGCCCACTCTCCATACACGAACTGCGGGGATCAGGTATACTGGGTGTGGTGAGAGCAGTCAACGAGACAAAATAAATGGAAACCACTTCAGGTGTTTTCTGTGGGGGTGTTTTTCTCTTCTGGCAGTGGCTGCCTGCAAGTGAATATGGATTACATGCCGAGATGTGAACGGTGAGGGGGGAAAGGTGGCATGAATAAGATTCCACAGAAAAGGGGAAGATACACATCAAAAACGCTAGGAACTGAGGATTTATTGTCGCTGTAGTAATTAGGTATGTGTGGATCGGGGGAGAGGTGTAGTAGTATTACCCACTGCAGTCAGTTATGGAAGGGATTGCATTGCTGTTTAGTCTGCAACCCCAAGCTGAATAGTCTGGCAGCATTCAGTGATATGAACCTAGCAGCTGTCACACTCGGGTATAACATCCCCAGTTTACCCTCGGTGCATCTAGGTGCCCATCAATCCTAAGGTATTTGGAAGTCTCACTATAGCCGGTCACGTCTATGGAGATTATCAGAGTCAATCCTATCTGTTCATACATTCACATCAGGGGGCTGCACGGCTGTCCTACTCCTCACCCAATACTTGAACTCCAAGGATTCCTTACTACATATAGATAAGACTATTTACTTGGCCCGTATCTACCCACCGTTTTTCATAATGCTCCCTACACATTACTTTTTCCTCTTCTAAGGTACTGTAAATCATATCCCCCACCTGTTGGAGGCTCTAACATAGTTCCGTGCATTCTTCCTTCCAGCTCTACCCTGCCCCAAGTTACCAGCACTGTCTAACGGCAGTATAGACTCATGTTCACGGGAACCAGCATACGGAGAGACGTGCCACTTCCGCTGCTTTATGGGTTACAAACTAACCGGAAGTCGGTCGCAAGTATGTGAACTTGCACACAACCAGTTCCGGTCCTATTGGACGGGCAATGAAAAACCATTATGTGTACGAGGTGAGTAACATTGGGAGATGCCTTTTTAAATATTTGACTCAGAAATACCATAGAAATAATATCAGTTTTTAAGTTCAATAGTACAACATGTGGTACATGTTTAAATGGCCACAGTATCGAGTCTCAAAAGTGTTTCATTCATTCTTTACAATATCTGTAACATTCATTATAGGCACACAAATTACCTTGACTCATGTCTAACGAGGTAATTTGGGTCCATAAAGAAATGTTACGATGTGCAATACGCTCAGTATATGAGGCAATTCTAACCAGATGGTTTGGGCCTAGCTGCCGTTTGAATAGTCTAGACGAAGGGGAAACGCTGAGGCAGCATCTTTGATACAAGGGTAAAAAAGGTGAAGGGAGCTTATAGTACAGGGAATGCTGGGACGTCTACAGGGCCCTATACATGTACAGGTTTAGTCTGAGTAGGGCCTACTATCCAGGATTCCGTCAGTGGAATGTATATTCAACTACCTGTAGGCATATAACTCTTGGTTTGTACAGAGATGAACGTTAGATACTAAAAAGTTATTGGCATAAAACCCAGCATAAATAAAATATAACGATGTGTATTCATTTCAATGGAAAAAAAAACAGATAGTAAACTGTTCAAATATGTGTTTATGTTATAGCTCGGCTGGAACAACAGCAGTGTTTAATCTCGTTTTTGCCTACTTTTTCAGATATACGTTCAAGTGCGTCTGGCCACACAAGCTGTGCCAGTCACAGCCTGTTTTCCCGGACTTTAACATTAGTGACAGTGCAGCTGGCAGTTTGGCTGTCCATTCATAGCCAGCTTCACTGACTTCAGCCACTGGGTCTACATAATATGTGACCATTAACCCTACCTTCTCTACTGCTGACCAATATTCTGGAGGCTGGCCACACTGGTCAGTGGGGCTGATTCCTAAATGGAGCTTGTCAAAAGTCAAGGCAACGCCGGACAATCATTTAGGTATCATGCAGGGTGGCACTTGATTATAGACATGATGCACCTGCTGGGTGTGGCGACTGTGGCAGCCAAAAAGGGCCTCTGGATTTGGATCATCTACCTACGTAATAGTGCCTTGATCGTTGGATCCCAGATGTTGGGTTCCAGATCACTGCCAATAGTGAACATAGTATAAAGGAAGGGGACGCAGGATATTTTTGTAGAAAAATGCATAGATCGGACCAAAGGTGTACTATATAGTTGTAATTATTCTGATTTTAATATATTGTCATTGTAGTTAACGTGTTGAACACCTAACCCAATGCTTACGTATCTTGTTTTGTTACTAACATGTGCCAGTATTGTTGTACACATGTTGAAAACGACGAACCTCAAAGTATGACCAAAACAGTAATTATTATATTGGTGTCAGGATTGGGAAGACACAATGATATTGAGACTAAAACCATGCTATATATGTTTAGCAAAGCATTTCATTTGAGGTTTAAGCATTTCTTAAAGCTCCAAAAGGCTCACATTGCTTACACGGAAACTCTCATTGATAGCCATATAAAGGTTGTAAAGTTACACACTCAGAAAAGTTAGCGTCATTGTCGCTAAAACCACGCTCACCTGAAAGTCAGGCATTGCTTGACTTTCAGGTGAGAGTGGTTTTAGCGACAATGGCGCTGGCTTTTCTGAGTGTGTAGTAATCACTTCACGTGGACGTCGATGGGCTTTAACTGTGCATGTCGTGGTCCCTTTGGAGTATTAAGGAAGGTGTATACCCCTAACGGGAGCCTGTGCATGTGGGGATGTTTATCTTGTACTGATAGATGGACATTGAGGAGGGGTTTAGTTTAGAAGCTACGTGGAATGTACTAGGGGTTAGATGTTCAAATATTGCAAGGGAGACTGAGACTTACATTGCCTATTTATAAATTAATTGATGGGATACCATAAAAAATGTGATGCAAATAGAAATAGAAATTAATTAGTGGAATAATTCTAAAATACTGAGACCCACAATCCCTTGTATTCTCATAGGATAGAGCTCCTAACTTAACAATGGTTTAGTTTGGAATTATAACATCTTGGGTAACGCTGAAAGGTTTAGGTAATAATACCTTTGGCCGATGATCTCTTATCATTATGTTATACTATTAAGCCATGACGAACCTGCCACTTTGCCTAATGAAGAGTAAGGGAGTGTAACAAAGCGGTGTTTTTATGATTTTATATTTGGTGTTATTCATGTAACACTCCACACAGTTGTGATCTGAAGGCGTGACCGCAGCGCCGCTAGTGACAAGATGGTGAACGATCTCCGACTGTTGTGATAAATCAACACTAGGGGGCACCCACGATCGCCAGACGGGTGGTCGACTTCCCTTCCAGACAGCCCCATCCCGTGATTAATAATACTTGCCCAGTTAGCTTTAAATTATTTCATTCCCACTAACCTCTTTAAAGGATCTTGTCACAGTGTTGTCTATACCTCTGGCCACCACGGGGGAAAATGTGATACTTATGGCGCCCCCTTGTGGCCTCTTGACACATCATACAGTCCCCTTCAACGTCTTCCATGGCTATGGGAAACCATGAATGTTCCTGTTGACCTCACCCCACCCGAGTCTAGAGTGCTGCGACCCTGTTGTAGATGTGGCCACCATTTAACTGCCATCTGCCTCATGGGCACGGACTATGGTAGATGATATTTAATCAACAAGTGTATTCCAGGTGTGGAGATGTCCGGGGGATCATATGGCTCTGTCCTGTGGCGATGTCTGGTGGTGGCTATCTCAACTGAATCCTATGAAAAGGAACATGCTAGTACACACATCAGATACATGTGTTACTGTGTGGTTACTATGAGGGTTGCCTGGTGGTAAAGCCTGTAGATTTTGGGCGGAGGCGAGGAAACTGGAAGTCTCTATTGGTCTGTGGTATACAGAATGTCGATGACAGTGCCATCTGCTGGCAGAGGCCATGGCTAGTACATGGCTTGTATAATGAACGTGATAGAATAACAAAACAAAATGAAATGGATATACCTCATGTTAATCCTACGAAAAGATGACTAATTTATTCCCCAATTTATTGATGTGACCTTGCTTCCCATGCTGGTTGGAGTAGAAGTACGTTGTATTTAATCGTGAATGTGTATGCAATGTTCAGAAAGAGCAATCAAGTGGACCGTCCAGTTCATCTCACATCAGTCTAAGAATCAAGAGAATTCCACTTCACATTTTTCACATTAGATATTCCATCAGATAGTTATGTTAATTAACAAAAACATATGATACACCATCACAAATGTCATGATTAGTTTCGAGTTTAAGTCAGGGTATAGATAATTGTAGTCATGCTATTTTATGTCCAATTATTATTCGTTGCCAAAGAGAGGGGATGCATCCCCATAGTCTAGAAAGCAAACTTTCAATGCAGACAGTTGTACATAGGGTTGTAAGCTATTTCATATATGTAAATCTTTGCGCGTAAGCTGTTACATAGCTCCCTTGTGAGTGAGTTTCCTGAGGCAGATTCCTGTATAAATTGATGTATCCTTGCTTATGTGACTAACAGAGAAGTATGTGTATATAGAGGCAGAATGGTGTACAAATTATGGATGAAGACTTAATATTATTTAACTATTATGTTGAAGATATGATAATATATAGTTATTCGAGAGTTATGTGCTGCAGAGTATGTATGAGGAGGACGAATCTGAAAAATAATTTATTATTGATTGATTATATCAAATGCTATCCAAGATAAGTAAATCTGTTTGAGAGGTACTTAATATACATGTCTTACTGGATGCATCCTGTTGATATGTTACTTGTTGAATCTAAACTTACCTAAATGTATTTGAAAGACACAACTCTGTGGTGTAGGGCATTATGACTATGATATGCATCCGTTTATATATAATTCAAGAATTACAGAAACCAACAACTTGTAGTTGCAAGTTTGCTATATTATCAAATAAAAATAGATAATTGATATCACAAAGAATCTCAGAAGAGGATTAAATTGTTTGGAATAATTTCATATCTGCATATCTCAAGTTGTCATGGAGGTTTTGTATTGCAAATTTCATTGAATGCTTGTACTCACAGGCTTGTACTAAACTGGTGCCTTGGAGTCTTTCTCGGATATCAGAACCAAGGTTAATAATCTCATATGATTCAGCTAGAAGATGTGAATACTATGCATTTTGTACATACAGTTGTTTCATAGTCTCAGGTACATTCGGAAAGCTAAACTCAATGAAGCTGGTGGTTTGGGCATGTTTGTAAGATATATTATGAAGAATGATAACATTATTAATATATTTGGTGCTAATGCTAACGATGTTTCTATGAAAGTATATTTTTGTGGGTGTAAATATCATGTTGTCTGGATGTACACTAAGGAGTAAAGTACAATTCTGGAATAAATTGGTGCCATAATGATTTTTATCTGACATGTATTTATGATTTCCAAAATTGAATAAATACAAAAAAAAACAGGTGTAGCTTTGGTCGTATAACTTGTACCCCAATTCTACCATTTTCTCTACCCTTAGATACATTTACAATTACAGCAAATGTCAGGAAGGTCTTGATCTATGATAATAGACAGACAGACTGGTTTTTGGTTGGGAATTTAAGACCCGATTATAGATATGAAAACAGATAAGAACAAGATTATCTTCTACACTAGTCTGTAAAAATACTTTACTCCAGTGTGTACTGGGAGTGGATACACTGAACCAGTGTGGTGGTGTCAATAAAATTAAAGACTATTTCTAAAAACAGACTTGTTCTTTTTATAATAAGGTAATAGTTGATGATAAGATAATTAAGTTACCTACTAAATATATCTAGAGACTCACTAACATTTTGAATAAAACCTAATCCGGGTAGTAGAATTTAGATATAATCAACGTAGTATAATCCGCTAACCATAATACACACGTTAATATAAGTATAAATGAAAGTCTCTTTCAGAAAGTCTTTATTTCATTCCATTATACAAAATACGTATGACATTGAAGCGATCCATTCTGGCCTTTCATCCATACAAATATAAGCAATATGCCATTCACATTTAAGCCATATGCCATGCAGATTCAGAGGCATTCCATACATAGCATGTATTACCCACAGACAAATGGTTAGTTTACTACATTTGACTTGTTTTTAATGAAATTACATTACAAACAAGCCGTTAATGCCAAGGTAGAATGCAAGGATAATTATAACTGTAGGATCAAAGAGGGAAATGAAACGATCTATGTGTTGTAACATGTAACATGTAACTGGTATTGTCTGAACTCCTTTCACCCTCTAACTTATGATAAGTTTTAGACTCTCCACAATGTAGGTGATACTCTAGTGTGTGCGTAGAAGCTGTACATATGTACGCCATCCTTCTTGGAGGATACAGGAATGGGTGCTAGATATGGAGTGCTAGATTTATTTCCATTTAGACATCCATATTCATGACTTTCAATTGAGAATTCTATCAATACTGAATCATATAATCACCGTATCAAATATGATTCGCTACATACACAACTGGGTAGGGACGCATATATGGTGCCCATGGGTTACTGGATGTTACATTGAAATTGGACGGATCCTCAGATTAAACACCGGTTTACAATAATAAATCATAATAATAGGTAACACGATTTAATATATAAAAAGCATTATATTCATTAGTAACTAACAACATTGTGTGTGTTGGGGACTATTAAAGTTGGTATCCCAACTATTGCGGTGACTAATTTCCACTTCCAGCATGGGGATAAGCATGCTGATGTTGTAAGACATATGTGAAAGTATTAAAGCTCTATGAGAACTATTTCCATACAAAAATCCCCACACAGTAGCAAAAATGAATTTTCACTGAGCAGTCAAAAATAAAGCAATTAGGATGCCTCTCTTCTAAACCACAAGGTGGCAGCTGTGCATAGTGTTTACAAAATATTCCCATTGCAGACCCATCAGCTCAACTCCATTCATGAACACATTAGTACATTGACATCTCTACAGGTGGCAGCATATCTCAGATGGTTTGCCAATGCTTGAGTTTTCTCCATGAAAGCTGTAGATCTAGATTTTATTACACACTTTACATTAAAGCCTTTAAGACTCTTGGTAACCAGAATTAAGCACCCATTTCAGAAGAAAAGTGTACATTAAAGACTTTCAGGTAATTATTGAGAGGGGTCAATTCTAGTCACTCCAATTGGGATACCAACTTTAAGACGATGAGAAGCTGAAAGGAATCTAGTTAAAGGTGAAAAAAAAATTAGAACCTGCCTATACACGAAGCATAGAACCATGCTTGAGTAAAATAAAGTATTCTCAAGTCTTTCATAACCAGGTTAACTTAAGTATGATATAATGGCTGTAGTTAACAATGATCTTTCCAAAATATAACTGATCACCGGACAAGCCATCTATAAGTATCAGGAGGAAAAATAGCAGATGCAAAAGAGTTACCTTTGCTAACCTTTGGTTTTAAAGAATGATACCAGTCCTCACTGGGTAGGACTTATTGTAAATGTAACAACAATAATAGAATACCTGGCTGACTGGCAAGCCATATAAAAATCATATAAAGTAGCTAAAATGCTAGTTCTATTATGTATTGTAGCTTTTAAACTAACAGGTAGATGCTCCACAGAGAAAGTCGACAAGAGAGTCCAAACACGTGACACCGATCATGCCGCTAACAATGTTACTTTGAAATCCCTGTCTCTTAGAATAACAGAGCGTCTCAGCCTCAGTAAAACTTTATCATTCACAAGGACGAGGGCAATTATAGATGACTATATTGATGAACCTGTATGGGAGATGAGACGTATATTATAGTTATAACATGAATAATTGTAACAGTTTGCAGGGGTACATTAATGATGAATTTCTTTCCAAGTACAGGTATGCGCAGGCCCCTATAAACGTCCATGCCATTCTCTACACCACTGAGACAAACACACCTTTGAAGCTATCAAAGTCTAAGCATAGGATTCATTTTTATGTTATATTCTACCGACGGTGTCCGGCACCGTACCTTTATGCATACTTTCTGTGGAGTATCTCATAAAAATATGTAATATATTATTTATTTTAAAAATGTCTCTGGCATCAGTAAATCTCTACTCAAAGGAATAGACACACTTATATCCATATACCCCTTGACTTGTAGTGGATTCTAATACAAACAAAATACGTTGGAACATTTTTGCCATCTTCTCCCCAAACCTCTATTTGACTGCTTATTCTTGCTTCACAAGATGGATCAGATGGCATACACCATCAGGAAAATCCCAAAGTATGCACCTTTTAGTATCCTTACTGGGCCAGTGCCAGTATAATTATCGGTAGTTTTGTCTGATGCGCCAGATACAAGATAAGCAAAGGGGCGGCATGTATCTTTATAACTTTCAGACATCGATTCTCATACCTCCACAATAAAGGGTACATGTACTATCTGCTTCTATTCACGTCAAAGAGGTCATTGTCTAGGAATAAAAGCCTTAACAGTATTGTCAAGTGTCCTGCAGCGAAGGTTAGGTACAATGATGTTTGAGTACTAATATTTCAGTACAAAATGACTTTCAGCACCTTTCATTGAATAGTTGATATTGTGTGCAATACTTTATCATACAATACCTTATGGAGCATACAGATACAACATTTTAATCAATAGGTTTACTTCTGCAGTACTTCGTATGGAATGTCACATGAGTATGACAGTATTGTCAGTAGGAATCAGCACGAAGGGTCCTGGTATCCTCTATTATGTGCGGATATATATGGTGGTCTTTGCATATTAAATAGAGAATTGTATAAAAGATAATGGAATACTATGCAGAGCCTGGTATTAAAGCATAATGTCATATGTCCAACAATCCCAACGATTCACACAGTAATCCCCACACATCAGAATGGAGAATCTATATCCTGTAGCTTTCAATTGGAACTCCTTTCGATACAATTACACACTCCTTCCATGAACAATCTATAATCTATACAGTAATCCATCCATCCATATGAGCAAGTCTAGTCTAGATCAGACTGTAGATTCTTGTATGGTGTTGTCCCCTAATACTAGATACCTCCGGCGGCGGGCATGGGGGCTCTGTTGTAACTCCAGGACCTTGGCCATGGAGGCCTGGAAACTGTAAAGTCTGTAACGGGGACTGAAGTCATTCTGGTTATTATCACCTGGAGCATTGGGCTGGGCACCCTCTGGAGTCAGGTCCCAGCGTATCCGCTGGTTGGGCGGCAGGAACTGAGCTGAGGGAATGAAGCGGACATCTAGTCAAGTTGCTGTACATGAGAGACGACATACTATCCGAGGATTTCTATGTGTCACTGCTTCAGTACGAAAATTAAAATATCTACTACATTCTTGTACCACGACTACAGATGGCGCCCCAATGCTATCACCAGAACCCCACCCCAAGCATCTACCTCACAACACGGACTGGTGTGAGTTAGTCCTGTGATACATGTACTTACCTTTATATACATGTGTAGGTGGGGAGGACGATGATGATGATGGTATGGAGCCAATGGTGATAGGTTGTGACAGAGATAAAACCATCCCCGGCATATCAATCAGTAACTGAAAACATAAACCTTACATGAGACACTATACATATACAACAGTAAGCCAGAGCAGGATGGACACAGATTATATCTAATATCAATGGTATTATGTGACCATTATTATGTAGAATATATGCTCTGGTCAAATATGAATGGCTCTATAATATGTATATTATAATATAAGGAATATCCTTTCCAAATACATATCATAATCCGGTGATTCCACTGTAAAATTCTAAACATTCAACACAGATAATGCAGAAAATACACTTACAACAACTTCATATCGGATGTCTATAAACTTGCAGCCCTCTAGCCCTGAGGGGGTGACTACAGGCACCTCTATGGCCCTGGTCGTCCAGCACTGCCTCTTACCAGGCTTCAGGCAGTCTCCGGGGATACGCCTCAACTCCAGCGTCACCTGGTGGGACTTCTCCGAAGTAGAGCCATACTTAACCACCTGGGTAGGAACAGAAGAGGTTAGTAACGACTATGATGGTACCCTTTGTACAATGGCTATATGTGCAGTTGTACATGTCTTGCTATGTAATGCAGGTGAGTATAGTGATGCTGTTCTGACCTTTTTGACTTACCACCCCTCAGGTGGCAGTGTCAAAACTACAGCTGTGCCTGATAAACATGCATTTGTTCATATACTACTTACACCGTCCTGTCGTGACAATGTTGGCATGTCTAATCATTGCCACATGGCTATGGTTGTGGATTGCAACATTATAAATACGTGCATTCCCGAAATGAGCATATAATGTATCCAGCTGTCGTAAAACACTACTTGTGAGTGATTACCCTGCATCTCTAACGAGTGATTATCCTGCATAGATCTCTAACTGAACCACAATAATTAGATTGGTTAATTTAAGTGAAAAGTGAAAATATGTATAAGAACCCAAGGATGGTATTACTAATTAATTAATGTATCAGTATGGGTATCTTCCCACTTTAATACAATGTCATATCTGGAAGAGTACCACAGAGTGCGCTGACCTGTCTGAGGGCTAGTGCTGTGGTCTTGACCCTGCGGGGTGAGAGGTTGGCCACGTCCATGTCGGCGTGTATCCGCTGCCCAGGGACGTAGTGGGGGGTGTGGAGTCTGAGGGAGGCGTCCACACGGCCAGCCTTGCAGCACGAGGCGTGCAGGAGGAACTCCCGGTCTGTCTTAGCCACTGGAGGCTGCAGAGATAAATACACAATGTTTGGGATTAAGGCTATGGACTTTTATTATGATAGTGATGTGCAGTTGAAAAAACCACTAAAAAATAGATGACAAAAGACTAAATAAAAACACACACTAGTCCTATTAAAATGATAAGTTGGTGAATAAAGTAAAACGAGTGAAACATGTTAATTACAGTCGCGTGCCCGCTGTATTCCTGGCTGACAATAAGAATTTCTTGATTATATTATCTGCTTTCTGAAATGTCAACTGGTCCTGACAAGACACGCAGGCCAGTGCTATTGTTCTTTTTTATGATGGATAGAAATTTCTCTCCTTTGGGTCTCTCTCTGGTTTGTATTTCCATAACAATCTAGAGCGAGACACTGGCGGTACCAACAACACAGTACTTGCATTGGTCATGAATACAAATATTATGCGTAGACATTGGTACAACATTCCTATTGCATTCCACCCGTTATAAGGCGTATGGCACACGGATGTTTTTCACTTTCTCCTGGGCCATGTTTGGGCAGTGGGATTGATTGGCTTATGTTTTGAATTTTTTCTTACCTTAAAGAGTGTTTTAGATATCTTTTATGCAGTGTGATTGATTAGTCGCCTTGGCAACAGGACTGTAGGGGCCTTAGTTGCAGTTTTGTAGTCCCATTCGTCTGAGTGTTTTGATTCAGACAAAGATTGAATGGTGAAAGGGGAGCCCACAGGGGACCAACAGGCACATATAGGGGATGGGTTGTGGTGTACACTTATATTGTTCAGTAAATATGTCCCATTTTGAGAAAAATGCTAATAATAATTCTTGCACATTGATAAGCAGAACCTCCACTACAGTATTTAGGAATTCCAACATAGCTACACTATGCAATACACATGGGCCCTATCCAAGCACTGCCTCGAAAGTTGTATATACAAGCAGGAAAACGAAACCGACAGCAAAACACTTTTTGGCGTCCATTCCTATCTGTGTATATATAAACAAATTTACTTGTATATAGGTTTCTGTCCTTTACTGCCTGGCCGGCTTGTAGGGACTAGGACATTTCATTTGCTCTAATGTAAACCAGCAACCGTCAGGGCCTTGATTGGTTTTAAACCAAAAAAAAGTCACATTGTTGAAATAACGACTTCCGCTCTCTTAATTAAGGGACGTGTCACACTCTGTTTACACAGGAAGCCTAGATGTTGAGATTGAAAAATGAAGTGGTCTTTTCCATATCACGCTGTCCTTTCTGTTGGCATTACATCAGCTATGCTGGGCTATCTAGAGATGGGACAGACTGATGTAATCTGATGGTACAGTCAATCTTTCTAATTAACAATCGCAATGTTTTAACTTAAATCATCCTACAGGGATGATCTACCATAGTGTTCTGTTTAATTGTATGATTAATTGTTAACTTATAAAATTGCTTTTGGCAAGAGATGGGAGCGGCATAACCTATATTAAAGCACAGTATTACCTAACATGTTGGGCTGGTGCAATAGGAACATTACCAGAGATACCACATTCCAACGCTACTTCCATTATCCTCTGTTTTGCATATAGGTGTACCATTAATGTATGAGGCCAAGATGTATTCATTGCACTCACGTGCAGTTTAAATAGTGTATTATTGGTTGGGGTTGCTATTATCATATGTATATTGTGCATATTTGTTGCCTTGCTATCAGCCGATGGACTTTATAGCAAAAGAGATTCTGTCGACGGAAAAACCGACTGCTTTGAGATGCCAACGTATGTGGTCCATTGTGGTGCCAAAGTGTAGCCTACATGAAGAGAATAGGAAAAAGGCATATTGATCATATGGTTTGGCTCGTGCTCAACTGCAGGAATATCAACGAGCAGGGGCACCATTATAAAACGCATCAAGTTGGATCAATGCTTTTCCATTTTAGTTCTTGATATCTTCTAAGGCATGATATATATATATATATATATATATATATATATATATATATATATATATATATATATATATGGTGAGGCAACCAACTGGTATGTTTTACGTTAGGCATTGCAATGAAACCAGTATACATATACCATACTTCTTTATCCCTGTCCCGTCTATGGTGGGACTATGTAATAAAAGGTAAACTGTGTTGCATGACTAAATATACCAAATCAAATGGCCTACACATGGGTATAACATGTTCCCATTCACCTACATGGTATAGGTACAGCACGTTCGTGCAAAGATCTTCAATAAATGCGCATGCCTGCTCACAAAGGCTTCCAAAACGATGTGCCTCTCCTTCTCATGTCAAACACTGAGGGCATGCATTAGGCCAGGCTGAAACCCACATTACCTGCATGCATGGTCTCAAACAGAATGAAGCTACATCTAATGACTCATCCCTGTTGTATACTGCAGTACGACCTGCCCTACACGGACATGGCTTTCACATATCTACCTCAGTGCCAAAGACATCTCACGAGCAGGGTTTACATCGGAGTCCATTGCATGAGTAGCCAGGAGCGTACAGGAAGCATTTTCACTTTTAGAAGGGGGGAGGGTTGGAATGGATTATTGTAGGCTTTGTATAAAATGTAGTGCCACCTGCAGGTTCTGATTGACCCACCAGTACCTATTTATACCCCCTTCCCTTGTACCTTGCCCTTTCCCACCATGATGTGACTGTGATGAGGAAGAATGGCTTGGTAACTTGGCATTTTATTATAGGGTCTTACACCAACCCCCTCCTCTCCTAACGACTGATAGTGGTCTAGTTAAAGCTGCTACACCAGTTGACACACTCAAACCTACATTTTCTTCATTTGTATCTCAGATGATTGTCTAACCCTTCCCCTTATAATCTATTCATTTTAGTAAGAGATTTGTAAAAGTCACAAATTAGATTGAGATCTTACCAGTACATTGCACTAGGTGGACCCTTTATAAATATGTAAAAAGTGAACTATCTATATATCTAAAATGGTATGACAGCTTTAATGGGCATGATTATCTCAAGATTATGATGATAATTATTATGTGAATGACCGCCAACGTATTACAATAAGGCCAGGGCCGGGGGCCAGACCTACATCGCAGTGGGGGAAAAGTAAGCAAATTACAAAAAAAATGTCAGTCCAATTAAAGTTGGTATCCCAACTATTGCGGTGACTAATTTCCACTTCCAGCATGGGGATAAGCATGCTGATGTTGTAAGACATATGTGAAAGTATTAAAGCTCTATGAGAACTATTTCCATACAAAAATCCCCACACAGTAGCAAAAATGAATTTTCACTGAGCAGTCAAAAATAAAGCAATTAGGATGCCTCTCTTCTAAACCACAAGGTGGCAGCTGTGCATAGTGTTTACAAAATATTCCCATTGCAGACCCATCAGCTCAACTCCATTCATGAACACATTAGTACATTGACATCTCTACAGGTGGCAGCATATCTCAGATGGTTTGCCAATGCTTGAGTTTTCTCCATGAAAGCTGTAGATCTAGATTTTATTACACACTTTACATTAAAGCCTTTAAGACTCTTGGTAACCAGAATTAAGCACCCATTTCAGAAGAAAAGTGTACATTAAAGACTTTCGGGTAATTATTGAGAGGGGTCAATTCTAGTCACCCCAATTGGGATACCAACTTTAACCTTTAACTGACCTTGTCTGTGTTGATACTGCTGAGATCCAAGTCCCTAATGACGGCGAAGTAGGTCTTGGTTCGGACGGACTGGTCTTCTTGAAGGCTCTGGAGGACGGCCTCAACGTGGTAACGCACCCAGCCGCAGGGACCCTCATAGGATGAGGGGATGCCCGGGGCCAGGTACACGTTAAAGGGGAGCAGGTGCCGACCCGCCTCCAGGGTCTCGCCTGCTGCAGGGGCACGACCTGTGGGAAATCAAAGGGGGTATAGGTCACTTAAAGCTCGCTCCAGATGGTTTTATTCCGTATAGACCAACGCTAAATCCACGATTTTCAAATCTTTAAAGCCGATTCAAGTCAATAGGTTGGCTTTCAGTTTTACATACGCGTTACACAGGGCACATCGCGAAATTATCTTATCCCCCAAACAATAACATAATCTCCATATCAGAATATACTTTTAAGTACTCCCATGACCAGAGGAAAACAGTGCCACCCTGTGCACACTCATAAAAGTGAGCGTCGCTGTCGCCAAAAGCACTCTCAGCTGAAAGTCAGACAGTGCCTAACTTTCAGGTGAAAGTGCTTTCGGCGACAGTGACGCTCACTTTTATAAGTGTGTGGCATGGATGGTCTCTTTTACTACCTACTAGATTTCCATCATCAGTCATATAGTAAGTCATTCTACAGTCATATAGACTGCCCCCTTTCCATTTTTAGGGTATAGTTGCACATAGGTAGCTGACCCACTGGCCCTGTGTACATCCCAGTATATTCACACTGGACATTGATATTAGGTCCCTGGTGAATCATATCTATT
The DNA here is from genome assembly GCA_947462335.1 of Harmothoe impar. Classification (NCBI taxonomy): domain Eukaryota; kingdom Metazoa; phylum Annelida; class Polychaeta; order Phyllodocida; family Polynoidae; genus Harmothoe; species Harmothoe impar. The sequence continues at coordinate 63,187,054 of OX381709.1, forward strand.
AGGCCTATGGTTGATATCATGTGCCTATATTAATCAGGGTAAAGGATGCACAGAACAAGAAAGCGATATTTCAGCTGGGCATGTCAGCGAAGGTGGGATATGTGAAGCACCGTTGAAAACAGGGTTTACCAAGAATTTTACATGTGCCTAAGTCAATAAAGGCTTGGATACGTTTTAGTTATGTGCGATACTTATGCCACAGCAAAAAGAAACACTGCTTTTAGATATCAAAGTAATTTTTGATCAATCCTTGTGAGCTATGCATAAAGTCATTTCTATCTCTATATAACTGACTTCAGCTACAATGGAGCTCAAGTAGATTAATGGCAATGGCCAGGCAGTATAAATCAAACGCTAAGCCTTCACTTAGGGCCTCCTTTTTATTCAGCTCACCCTTCCAGAGCCTCTATCACATATACATTACAAGACGATGGCTTGGCGGTCCCTTTCCCTCAAGCATGTATAATTCACAGTGAGATTGGTAAATAAAAGACTGCCTGATCTGGAAGATATAGCTCTCCCCAGGGGAACATCCAATAGGACCGAGGAGGCAGAAGGCATCTGGTTTACTAAAGCGATACATATGTTACAGTACATTGAAGATCAGATGTACAACTAGCCCTAGTTAATGAATCCCAAACCTCATCAAAGCATCCTTTATAGTGGCTCAGAAATCATAGGGTTTAGGTCGTAGTGAAGAGAATTATCGAATATTGTCATACTCACTGTATAAGCAGCACATTTTGACATGAACATGCATAGTTCCAGAATATCATAAGCAGACATAAGACAGGTATACCAGTTGTTCCCAACAGTGTAGACACAAATGTGCCCTCCCTAGTGTCCAGCAGATTACCAACACCCACCACTCAGACACAGTGGCTCTCTATACTGTCCCATAAACTGCCCATCCTCATTTACAGCAGACAACTACATCGGTGGACAGACACTGGCCTTGTAGTCAAAGCCATATACTCACAAGTGACACCTCCATCATGGAGAGGGACATGCAAAACCAGAAGACTATACAGTCGGCCCTCACTTCCTCGAATTGGAAGAATGCAAGGAAAAATGTCTGAGGAAGCAAATTATCTGGGGAATTAAGTCCATATATGATGGAACATATAAGGGAAGTTGCCAGGCAACTGTCTGAGGAAGTGAGGGGTCTGATATAGTAAATGTCCGAGGTAGTGAGGGTCGACTGTATTTCAGCTGGGTAGGTGCATGGGCAATAGGATGTGCCAAATAGCACTGAAACACAGGCAGCCACACTCTAAGAATAGTGTGTTACGTTTACACACTTATCAACACTCTTTTCTGCAGCCACTTTTAACACACATTTTGGTGTAACACACTACACACTACACACTCTTTGCCAAAAATGTGTTGATCTCAAAATTGTGTTGCAAATATGTGTGTGTAACTCGTTATGCATGTTCCCGCAACACACTGTTCTTAGAGTGCAGAGAAGAGCCACATTGCTCAATAAAGACAGAGTATACAAAATGTTAAAGGAAGCTACAGGCTTAAGCACAATAATGACCCAACACCAAATAGATACTCATGATTATTCCTATTCTCAGATGGCAAATCCTGTCCTATAAATATAATGTTTTAATGATACATTGTATAAGGCAGTAGGATAATTATCATGACTAATATAAACCTTGGTTTCAGACCAATTAGAGCAGGAGAGAGGGTTGTGCTTTATGTGATATGGAGTTCTTGTACACTGCTACTACTGTTATACTGAGATGCCTGTGCATAGTTTGTGAACTGTTTGTTAACTACTGTGAATAATGGACACCCTCTGTATCTATTCATCTGCCTTTGTACCAACACAACCTGACAACAGTATACACTGCTGAAAGCAAAATATGTGAACATAAAAGCAAAGTAAATGGTATGGTTTTATATTCAATTGGCCGTTCAATTAACATTCAATGTGATGTGAATCATTCCTGATTCAATTTAGCTCCTTCAGTGTGTGATACTAAGGCTTTATCATGCTTAGCTGATAAAGCTTAAAACATTTGATGAAAAATATTATTGCAGATCAAAGAGGTCTGTATCATTGATCACAGCATGTCACTCAGCAGTTCCTTTTAACTCACATTGCATATCCCTGGTGCATTTATCGCTGGAGTCCTCCATAACATCGGCTGAGTGGTCCCTTCCCACTGAGGTTACTACTCCAGAAACCAGATAGCACACATTGTGTTTGTATGAACCATCTGGTCTGGAAGATGTATTATCCTCCAAGGGAACATCTAATAAGGCAGGCCATGCAGAGGGCATCTATTTTGGATTCACTGTTACATATTACACAATTGGACACCCCTCTTGTCCTATCCATGTACTCCCTGGCTCCAGTCATGGCTGAACTTGCTCAGCCTACTACATTGGGGTTGACTGGTCAATTTGTTAAAGGCAATAAATAAGATAGGGACCCGCTCAGAATTATGAACAGCAATTCATGCTCAGTACTTTTGCTACCTGCTGCAGCCAGATGCTGGTTAGGGAATTTGTGGGGAATTTGATTCCTGGTATCAGTGTCATAATCAGTCATACAGCCAGGATGGGCCAGGTCCATTCCAGGCAGGCAGTGAAAAACTAGCCTAATCAAATGGAAAGCCATGTGGTATCCTTCATCTGAATCAAAGCCCTTTCTTCACATGTTTGTGTAGACCTTTCTGGGACTATTTTCCATTTGACGTCCAACATCAGGAGTAAACAAAAAGTGGGCAATGGCATTTGAGTCAATTTTATGCTGCCCTTATCTGAATCTGTCCGATTCATTTCAAGAAGAGGATATAATGATGTGATTTCTACCTAATGCAATCTTGTTGATGGACATCGCCTTAAGAAACTACTGACTGGAGACTTCAGTCTCACAGAACTCAAATGTAGGTTTAAATTTTTTTTAAACTGTTGTGCTATTAAAGCTCATTGCCAGGAAGCAATACGCTAGAGACTAGAAATATGAGCTCGTGCATGTCTACTTGCATATAAACTTATTGAGCGAATATGATGCATGTATGTACCTTTCCAAAGCTGACTTTTCTGCTATCCCTGTACATGTACAAAACATAGCAAATTCACAACCAGTCCTAGTTCTGTAGCCTTCTGCTCATATAAGAGGTGTGTCTGCCCATGTGATTTATTAGCAGCCTCATGGACCTCACTTCTCTGGAGGAAATACTAAAAGGGGAATTCCATTGATGGTTGTTGCCCCTTCCTCATTTAGTAAGCTGCTCTTTGTTGCTCAAGGTCTGTGGCAAAACTAGGGAGCCGCCTCAATAGAGAGAACTCCGAGAGAACTAGACATCTCACTTACTTGGTACTGCTATCAGTATATATTTGTGCATGTGATTCTATTGAGGATATGCGTAATAGTATTTAACTTGGGTACAATGTAGGACATTTTAAAGTTGGCCTAGTATTATGCAAGGTAAAATTAAAACTTAACTGTAATGGCTGAAAGTTTGGCTACCTTTATCAATGGCTGTACATAATTATGTTTCTTTAAATAGTTATACACAATAAACCAAATGCGGACAAGGCAAGGCGCAAGGCACAGGGAAGATGGTATATATGCTTATCTTATGTAAAATGTAAAAAATGTACAGAGGCCTAATTCAATAAAGGCCTGAATATGTTATATAGTTATGAGTGATACTGATGACACACACAAACATCATCCTTGCAATTCGCAGAATATGCTTACAAGTAACACCGCATTCAAATGTCAAAGAAGCTAACGATTCATTTCTGTATAATCATCATGAAGCTATTTCTATCTCCATCATTGACTTCAGCTATATTAGAGCTTAACATAGATTAATGATAATGGTTTATTAATATATCAAACAATGAGTCTTTACTTAGGGATTCCAGTTTATTCAATCCACCCATCCGGAGCCGTTATCACAGATACATCACAAACATATATATGTAGATAAATAGATATAATTCACTATTGGAAAATGCAGTGAGTTTGGTAAATAAGAGACTGACTGATCTGGAAGATATCACCCTCCCCAGAGATGGACTGGCGGGGCAGAATGCCCATTGCAGATTAGATGTACTTATTGTGCTGCCTGTATACTGTCTGCCTCCTGTATCAGCTAAACTACCTACCCCAGGTGCTGATCAGGCTCTTGTAATGCAAAATTAGGTTTTCATAGTAGCTGAGAAATCGAAGGGTTTATTTTGTAGTAAGAATAATGATCTAATCTTTGTTTGACTCATGTACACATTCATGTATATAGAGGTAAACTTCCCTTAGCGATCCATTTTAATTCCCCTTATCCTCTCCTGGTGCCTTTATCTCTGTAATTGAAGTCCTCCAGGACATCAGCTTAGTAGTTCCATCCCCCTAAAGTATACATAGTTCACTACTGAAGAAACCAGAAGGCACAATTTGTGTCTGGTGTGGAAGATGTATTTATTCCCCAGGGGAGCATCCAATAAGGCAGGCAATGCAGAGGGTATCTTAATTCATAGTTACATATATTACCAAATTAGACATCCCTCTTGTCTTATCCATTTTATCCCTGGCTCCAGTGATGACCCCACGTAATTCATTAAAGGCATTAATTAAGGGCATTGAATTTGGATGTGACCTCAGAATTATGAATCTGGTGATCAGACCTGGTTGATTTGTTGCCTTTCAACAACTTGTACTCAGTACTTTAAAAGGATTTTGCTGCCACAGCCAGATGCTGATTAGGGAATTCATGGGAAAGTTGATTCCTGGCAATCAGTCATAAAGCCAGTCCATTTCAAGCAGGTAGTGAGGGCCTGGCTGAATGAAATGGAAAGTCATGTATCCTTCATCTGAACCAAAGTCCTTTATGCAGACGTTTTTGGTAACCTATTTGGGGCCCATTTTCTATTTGATGTCCATTGTCATGAGAATTAAACAAGACTTTCAAGCTATAGCACCCATGTCGATTTTATAGTGCCCTATATTGAACCTGATTTATTTGAAGAAGAAGAGCAATTGATGCGATTCCGACCTAATGCATTATGACACTACTGATTAGAGACTTCAATATCAGAAAAACTCAACTTTGTAGGTATGATTCCCTTCAAACAATAACCTGTTGTGCTATTTATGCTAATTGCCAGGAAGGAATATGGGGAAGAAAGGAAACAAACACAGTAAGATTTAACATTCTCAACAAGCCTTTCTGGAAAAGATTAGACACATGGGTTGACACAGATCTACCTGCATCTATATTCAGTTAGTAAATATGATACATGTATGTGCCTTTTCAAAGCTTACTTCTCTGCTGTTCCTGTAAGCATAAATGTACAAACACAGCAAAGTCTTCTATTCAGATAAGGGTGTGTCTGCCCCTGTATTCTCCTAGTGATTTATTAACAGCCGTATGGACCTCACCTCCCCTGTGGGAATGCTAAAGGAGAAATGTCACTGATGGTTGTCACCCCTTCCTCATTTATTGAGCTGGTCTTTGTTGCTGAAGGTCTATGGCAAAGCTAGGGAGCTGCCTCAATGGAGAGAAGTAGTCGTCTCACCTGCTAGGTACTGAGCACTATCAGTATGTATGTGTATGTGGTTATTTTGAGAACATGTACTTTGGTGCAATCTAGGACATTATAAAGGGTGTTTAGTATTGTAAGCTCGGCTGCTATGGTTGCAGGTTTGGCTATCTTTATCAAGGCGTTTTGGTGTAGTTACTTGAATAGTAATTGTGCACATTAAACCAAATTCAGGTAAGGCTGTTGCAATGTGTCAGATAATCACCATGCAGATTTCACATGATCCACCTTTCTCTTAGTAGTATCTTGAGACACACAGAATTTTAAACAGACCCAGAAAATAGGGGTGCCTGGATTTCCATATCAATTAAGTGGTTGTCACATTGTTATGCCACCTAGATTGCCACCAATTACTGGAGGATCCAACAATACTCTCAGCCGGGTAGTGATCAAAATAAGGCTAAATCACCATTTTAACAAAGGCATGTAGGGTGGTGAGAGTCTTGATGTAAGGAGGCATATCTGTCCTAGAAGACAATTTACATGAGACAATAAATTATGGACATGCTAAAATTAAATACCGCTAGGACACCCTGAAAGGCTATGTTAGTAAAAGGTTTGAGATACTGTGCACATAATTATTAGGATCTTGCCTTTATTATTGAATTTGAGATTGACCCCACCATGGGAATCTGTACAGCAATTTCTGGGTTCTCTAAGAACTGCTAGCATTGCTTTCCTTCTGTTGAATTCCTCTGGGTAAGTTGTTAGGAATATTGTTTGAGTTCCACCACACCTACTTCAAATTATAGCTCAATTACTTATGACCTACATGAGAAACTATCTTATTTCCACGTTCACATTGAGGCGGGTCCAAGATGTGCTCATTCCGGCGCTGAAATATCCACCTAGAAGTAGGCAGTTAAAGCTTAATTTATGATCACCCTCTCCTTCCTTGCAACTGGAATGTCCTGAGAAGCGCTGAGGGCAGGGACCGACATGTTGTGCCTTACAGGAGTAGGGCAGGCAGCTATGCCCATACAGGGGTGGGTTATTAATGGCTTCCCTGCAGGCGGGCATCAATGAGGGTGGTGTGTGCAGGGGGAATGACCCTAGGAGACAGTATCTATACTGTAGCTACTAACATTATTACTGCGTACACCTCAAAGGATAATTCAAATGCTGCCGCTTTTGTAGGAGCAACTGTCGCAGGGCTACTGCTGCTACTCCGACCTAAACTGCTTACACTTCAAAGGAAAATTCAAATGCTGCTGTTCTGATAGGAGCAACTGAGTGTCTCTTCCTTCCCAGACCTAATGCTGGAAAACGAAGGTCCATTACGCAAATCATCCAGTCTTACATAACATAACATGACATGACATAGGACGTTTTATAACAGGAACTGCTTACGCAGGAGGGTAAATCAGCTGGGCCATCGATATAATATTTCTAAAATATACATTCACAGACTAGCTAAGATATAGGGTTAACAATTGCTGACAACCACGACGTTGCCTAACTATTTCTGAGCTCACCTAGGGCTCCTACAGCATCGTGCTAGGCCAAAGAGCTTAATATGGTAAATCCTAAACCCTCTCAATACTGCATAGTCCAGCACCAGTGGTATGTAACAAAACAATGTAAATTTATATTTTTCCGTGAAAGATACCCGGTGCTCAGCAGAATTTTGTAATGTATTGCAAAGCTTAGTTCAGCAACATGTTTTCACCCACAATCGTAAACCTTATTTCAGTCAGGCGCTAAAACTTACAGACACAGAATAGGGCAGTTATTTTCCACCATGTAGACATTAATTGTGCCCTATATACTACCTGGTAGATACCAAACACCCATTATTCAGACACTCTGGATTACTGTACTACCCGGAACTGCCCCTACTTGATTTACGTAGCACAGCTACATGGGTAGACGACCACTGGCATTGTAGCCATAGCCATGTATCCACAGTAGGTGTAAAGTAAATCACTGGTGAGGCACAACTTAAAGGGCCTTTACCATGTACCCTCCATAATGAGGAAGGGCCAAACAAGACATCTACATTTCACCTTACCAGGTATGTACAGGAGAAGAACGATGGGTCAAGTATCAGTAACTACAGGTTGGTAACCATAGAAGGGTATACGTAGGCTACATTTCCAGTATAGTAAGCTGTCGTAAGATATAGGGTCGTATGGACACACAAATACCAGTATTGGTGAATGTGAGTGACATGTTATTGCCTTTGTCGGCCTATACTAAACAGAAACACTACAGTTTGATTCTAGACTAAATGCATATTATTAATCCTGTCCGGGGTTGGCTATTCATAATTATGTTTATAAGCTGTTATGGCCACCGTCCACAGAGCATAAAGGAACATCGTCGGTACAAAATTGCTGACTAAGCAATTAGCGAAGTTTGCCCCCACCCACCCTGCTCTGTGGGCACTTCGCCCTACTATATACATAGCTCTTATGCGGCCGTCAGAGCTCTATATACGGCCGTCAGAGATTCGTATATGGCCGTCAGAGATAATTATGCTTCTATTTACACTCAAACTACTACCCTCCCCCCCTCCCATCCATTAAAGCTTATACATCCAGGATTTGGCCGATAATATCAAGCAGGTTTGATTTTATCGGCCGATTATCTCTCACCTAAAATCTAGTACAAAAAACCCTCATCGGCCGACTATGAAGTAATTTGCAACGTCCACAGGGTGTACACATCATTTACACATTGTTTGACACATCATTCACGCCGAAGTTTGTATACAAACATTGTGCAAAATCAAAATAAACAAGGGTTTATTCCGACGATGTTCCCTACTTTATGCTCTGTGGACGGTGGCCATCAACACTGGTTAAAATACCGGTGACAAATCCTGTTCAGAGCTATGGACTTTCTCCAAGCCCCTACGATGCTGTTCAAAGAGCAGAACCTTTGCACTCGGTCATTTAAACTGTTAAAGGGGCTTTGATGCCTGGTGATGCCAGACACTGAATTCATGGAGTATTTGATTCCTGGTATTAGTGTCATAATTGGACACAAATAATTGAGGGTGCAGGTGTGTTCCAGTGGTGGACTGGCCTAATCAAAATGGAAATCCACGTTTTATCCTCTGTCCCAACCCAAGCCTTCATGCTCAACGTTATCCCTGATTTTCCCTTATCTGTAGATTTTTCTGGTAGTCGTTTCATGTTGTAAATAGGGTATCAGAAACAAACAAGAAGTGGGGAAATGATATAAGTGGATATTTCTATGCTGTCATGTAACAAAATATTAATAGTTTGTCTAGCTCAACTGAAATTACGTTCCATTCGGTAGTCCTTAAAGCAGCAACTCGACCTCCTCAGACCTCCTCCAACTCTAGCATGAATTTAATATTTATAGGACCATCATTTGTTTTTCTTTAAGGCAGAGCAAAATAACATAGCATATAAGGCCTCTCTAAAGCATAATGGATGGGCTAAAATACAGATATTAATCCATCTATGGCGGGAAGGAAAGCCATCTCTGCAGGGACCAATGCCAATATGACCTCTTGTGGTCGAAGATGGAACTAAAATGGCTTAGTCTTGTGTGGCTAGTACACTTAGAGCAATCAGTACACACTTATGGTGGAGGTCTACATACAACAAATAAATAGGGAAGTATATATAATGTATAATCTGCATGAATACACATGAAAAGCCTTATGGTTGTGGATGGGAATAGTGCTTTCATTATGCATATAAATAGGAGCACAGTGAGATGTAGTTCACCTCAAGCCCAATAGGCGGCAGCTTGGAGTTGGTATCCTGCACATCGTTATGTTATCCGGTTTACAGTTGGTTGACTCCTATTCTCACAGGAGGTATTTTGCCTATTTTCATATAGATAGAAGCACCCATATTATTTGTAAATCAACCTGTCCACATATGAGTCTGTGAAGATTGCTGACATATTATAATCTAAAATTCGATGCTTGGAGCTCGAGTAGCTGCTTTAAATGTACGTTGTCCACTGGATACCTGATGCAAATAAAGCTTTGATGTGCATATATATTATGACCCAAGGTGCCCCAGTGTCTTCGAGACTCACAGAATTGGGGGTGATCCTACTGCGCAAGATGTGTGAGGATTTCCATATTAATTGAGGGCTTGCCACATCTTCTTGGCAGGAAAATCCCCACAATCACTGGAGGATCCAACCAGGCCCAGGCCAAGGTGGTGATCAAGATAAGACTTGATTACCACTCTTGCAGAGGAATGTAGGGCAGCGATAGGCTTAATGTAAGGAGATAGATCTCTCATATAAGGCGATCTACAGCAGACAAAATATGGACATTCAATGAGAATATGCGCTGCTGTGACACCTACCCAGGGGTTGGCAGAAATAAGCCTAAAATATTGGGCAAATATCTCGACCTATTTATATAATCTTGATACTGATTTAGTATAGGACGACCCCAACGTTACAACGAGCCCTGGAATCCTCAGCTTCTCCACTCTCAGTTTACTTACTTGAACTCTGTAAGCTTCTACTTCAAGTGACATCTTGAAATTTCACAAGCCCCCCCCCCCCCCCAATTCTACGAATCATATCTATTGATGTACTCTTTCTTCTTGATATTCCTGTAAAATAATACTATAGCCTTGCATACTTGAGAACAGACATTTTGAGAATGTGCCATACCTTTCCATTTTGAGCTGCAAAGGACATCAACACAAAAAAACGGTTCTCACTTACAACACAGTATTGAAACTACTACAACCTTAAAAGTTCTCAGTGCCTTGCTATCTACCTTCTCCCACCCTGTCATACACCCCAAGATGTCCTCCTCCACCTCACCAGTTTAAACTTCTAGCTGTCCTAGTCACCAGAGCATATTCACTTGCATATTGATGCAGGTACAGGGTGTGCTCATCCATATATACCTTTAGAGATATCAGCATTATGAAGGCAGGTCTGTGGTTTTGTCAGCCTTACCCCTGGAGGAGGGCTGATAGCTGGGAGCCTCCTGGTGCCAACATGTTGCACCTCACAGGAGCAGACAGCCGTTCCCACGCTGGAGAAAGCTTTAAATAGCCTCCTCTAGACGAGCGTCAATAAGGGTGGTGTATGTAGAGGGAAGGAGCCCGGGCTACAGCCCTGGGGCAAGGTGACAGTATCTGTACTGCAACTACTAACATTACTGCAGCTTACACATTATTGAACGCTAATACTGATTTTTAAAGGAGCAACTATTACTATGCCTAGCTATTGGTACTGCAGCTTCTGCTTTTACTGTTGCTGCTATTATCCCTACTCTTTATACTGCTACTATTGCTATTAGCGGTGTTTTTGTTGCTACGGTACTTCTACTATAACCTGAATTCCTTCAGAATGTGGCCGGTCTCATTAAGTAGTCTTACAGCATACTTCAAATACTGTTGATATGACTGCTGATCCAATTGAGACATCTAACTTGCACGGCTACATGCTAGCTAATTGTATTTCAAGTGCATTGAATGTTAAGCCATTCATCACATTATTGCCCCAATGACTTCTACTTTAGGTGGCCTTATCAGCTGCCAACCTAGGCCAGCAAAATGTAATGTAATCATGACGCTTACAAGTGCTGGTTCTACGCCATTTTTTAAAGGATGAAGCGTGGTAATCATGGATTGCAAAAAGGAATATCATATTCGACGTAATGAGCGCACAATGTTCTTAGTAAATAGTTATAAAGACGTTTCTAGTATAATTAAGAGTTAATTTAGTTGCAGAATTTTAGATGTTTTGAGTTATTCATAGTACAAGGTTCAGCCCAAAAAGGGGTGTATGCTTATTAAGGGATGTGCGCTAATTACGTCGAATACGATAAAACCATGGTCAGACCCTGTCAGAAAACGTCCATCATATCTAATACACTGCTGTAGTTGTTCAGCCTCAACAATAATGTATCCATACACCTCTAATGGTATGTCTATATTTCTTATAATAGTTTCCTCTCCACAGTCCATGTGCTAGAATTCCTGTAGCCCATATGGAATATTAATACTGCTATATACCACTGTTCTTGGATCACGAAAAACTATCCACTCAAGTCTTCTCACTACATGTATTTCCCAAGCCCAGATCAATATATTGTTATATACCCATAGACCCGTAGCCTTGGACTTCCACTCCAATGGAGCGGGGCAAATACCAATCCATGACTTATAGAAAGGACCTTGTGGGAATAGTTGTCTTATGGTTTTTATTAAGACGGCTCGTCGGGTGCATACAGGATGACCATTTCTAAGGCAGCTATACCTACTGCCAATCATAGACCGTGAATGTAGGCACCAGTAGGGTTAGAAGATATCTGCACCCCCTGCAAGATTGGATGATTAACAGGATATTCAGAGCTACACACAGATTACCACATGCATGGTAAGCCCCATTTCCATATACTACTATCGCGGCCGTCAGGGGAACTGCAGTCATGTGCCTGGTGTGAATAGAATACTCTCACTAAGAATGAACCCCATTTCATGTCATTTGCTTCATCCCGTCCATAACCATTTAAAGAATTTTTCAACTTCACATCCTTTTAGCATTTGAAATATGTTTACGTGGTGGTGCCTACCAAAAATAATGATACAAAAGGCATGAACGGTTGCGTTCTTAGACAAAATGGCCCATAACTAAATAGGCCGTATCTAATATAGGGCCTATACATACACACTTTGATAAACCGACACCAACCTTAGGGTTGATAAAACCATCTATTAAAGGGTCTTCTAACGTCATTAAAAACAAACTTTAGTGGGATGGGGGATGGGAGAAGTGCTGGAGTATGCCAACCCTTTCCAGGGAAATAGACTGCACCTTTAGTCTAAAGGGAGGCTGACAAATAGAAGCCTGTGACCTCTATTTTCACAGCGCTACAGCGAAATTAGCTTGGTTGATGTTTAATTCCTCAGCAAGATTAGCTTGGGTGGTGTGTAATAAGGCCAATAGCGGACACTAACGCCTACAGGAGCCTCGGCGTCATGACAGCAGCACTACACGGACACCTTGGTCAAATAGAGGACACTCCTTGTAAGCCATCTGCTTGTAGTTGTATTGCTTATACCAAGGACATCCTCCAATTAAGGTGCATAATCCAATTGTAGACAGTGGGCACATTATAACAAGATTCAGATGTCCCCCTTCTCCTGTCTGTCTATCCCCTGGCTTCCGTCATGGCTGAACCGATAGGACTTGCCCTAAACTGCCCCCTTCTAATCAAGTTCCAAGAGACTATGACATGAGTAGATGACCACTGGTCTTCTACTATGACCACAGCCATATATATACTCACTGTGCAATATATTATGTAGGTGCTGACGAACCACAAAGATCTACAAAAACGTTTACCCTCCTCCATAATTGGAAAAGTAAGAAAATACTATTTCAGATGGGCAGGTTCAGGGGGAGTGGGATGTAACAGCAGCCAGATATATCTGATGCCACCAGTGATGGCATATGAAACACTATAATTATTATGGCCTTTAAAAAATGTATTGTCCTCATAAACAGTGGTAATTTCCTTAGAAGCTGTGTCTTTAGAATACGTCTAAGGCTGTACTGTTCATCAACATTGACCATTAGCCGCTAAAGATCTGGGCTAACTCTTACAGAAAAATATGAACTACATCTTACAGTGTTGAAATGGGAAAAAACGAAATGGCTGGTTCAAAAATATTTATAATGCATAGCCACTAATTCTTCCACGGCAATTTCAAGATTGAATTACATTATTATTCCTGTGTACGGCTTAATGTTGAATTAGTTTAACGTCTTGGGGTGTCAGCTAATCACAGCTTATGATGTCGTCCTAAAACCCAATATTGCAGACTAAACATCTCTGTATCGTCCAGAGCAGACCATCATACAGCTATATTTTTCAGCTCATTCTTTCTTTATGCGAGGTGTAGGCTAGTGGTCCCTTTCCACTGAAGTATATACACTGAGATGGTGTATGTACATTGTAATTGTGAAAGAAACTGACCCAGAGGAGTATCAAATAAGGCGGGTTAGACAGAAGCCATTTGTTTGAATACACCCTTATACATTGCATCCAGACTATTATAGACATCACTGAATTGGAGTTGACTGGTGTCATATGATTCAATTTATTGAAGGTGGGAATACTAAGACCTGCTCTGAAGTGTAGATCTGCTGCGAAGCTGTCCAATAAGGAGTTGAACTGCTCTTCATTTAATGGTGAGTGGGTTTCTGAATTTTGTTGCTGCCAGATCGTTTGTGAAATCCGAGAGTATTTGATGCCATTACTTGGCGGCATCAATGTCAAAATAATTCATAAAACTAGGAGTGAACAGGTGCATTCTGGGGAAGCAGTGATGGACACCCCTAATAAAATGGACATTTCATGTTTTATACTCCAGCTCAAACCAAGCCTTCATTTGAAGACGTTTTCTCTGGATCCCTTATTTGTAGCTTTTCCTGTTGAGGATTTCATGTCTGGTGGTTTAGAATGGGGTATCAGGAGTAAACCCTAATTATAGGTACTGACACTGGTGCGTATTTCTACAGTTGACCTTTTTGAATCACTCTGATTTATTCAACCGAAACAATTGATGCAGCGGCAGAAACGGTCACATAACGCCACTGCTCCCTTTACTGTATAATAAATCCTACTTATTGAGGTGTCCATCTTCCTATGGGTAGTTTCATGTTGAGTGTACTTGAAAACTGACATACAGTATTGGGATACACCCTGCTTCGCCATGATAAACTGATAGAATATCTCACTTACAACAGAGTGTTAAATGAGCTTCTGAATTAATGGCTTTCAATATCACATAGTCAAAGCCTCTTTACTACCTCCTCCCACCCACCCACCACTGCCCCCAGCCTGCATTTCCAGGAGTACCTACTGCCTAGTCACTAGGGCACATTTAAGTTGACATTGATACTCGTGCAGGGCTTGTTCACCTGTCATGATATAAATATCATGGATGAAGGCAGTTAAAGCTTAACTCCATTGCCGCCCCTGGAGGCTCATGGAGGAGGGCTGGGAGCTGGGAGCCCCCTGTTGCTGACATGTTGCCCCTCACAGGATCAGGGCAGGCAGCCGTTCCCACACCGGGCTGGGCTATAAATAGCCTCCTCCAGACGAGCGTCAATGAGGGTAATGTGTGCAAAAGGAAGGAGCCCTCAGGCAAGGTGACAGTATCTGTACTGCAACTACTAACATTGCTACTGCTTACGCATCGTGGAGTAGTGCCAATACTGCTATTTTAGAGGAGCTACTAGTAATACTGCTACTACTCCCACAGTACTTAAACTACATGATAGCACGTGTGTTACCTTTCCCACGAATTTCTATTGCTTCTACTACTGCTGTTTCTCCGATTGCCCTCTTTGCTGCTAATACTCATATTGCTATTAATGCGATCACTGTTTCTATAGATGCTCGTTTTCTGGGAGGATGTAAACAAAACCGACTCTGCTTCACCCTGTTATACTTATCATGAAGCTACGAATAAAGTAAATCTACTAATAGAACAGCATCCAGGGCCTGATTTCCCCAATTCATAAGCGGTGCAATTGCCATTCCACCAGCATGGGTACTGGGGGGTTGGGTTATGAGGAGGAGGGGTGGTAAGGGGGTGGGGTGGCAAGAGATCACAGAGAGCCAGACGGATGATTATTAAATCTCGTTGATCTCAGACTTCTCATGTCAAATTAATATCAAGGCCAGAAAGTTACTGGCCAAAAGACCTCTTTGATCCAAATCCCAGGATTTTGAGATGGCACAGAACTACCTTTGGAAAAGATTTCCTGTGAGATGCCTAATCTGGCAATTCGTCACATCGATAATTCTGCATGTCTAGCTAAACTATGGAAAGCGGTGGAAGTGCGAGACTCCGACAATTGATACGGGTACAAATACTTTATAATCTAAAAGATATATGTATAATGGTGATCTTCAGAGTAGATATAACTCAAGGCACCCAACACTGCTCTATCACATCTGGAACTGTAAATATGATAGAAACTCTGTATCACATTAAATATATTTTTGCATGTACTAGCCTGATTGTATGCCACAGGTACACTATCAGGCATAGTTTGATATCCTAGTATGCAAATGCTTCAGTTGTTTTCATGAAGCATAACAAAAGAGATCTACAGTTCAAGGTGACCTTACCGATGTCAGCGCTACTTTCGGCAGCAAAGTAGCTTCATGACAATGGCTCCCATCATCCACACTACCTCACTAGGTGGCAGGCAGATATACAGGGGAGGGGGGGGCTTTTAGTAGTCAGCCACCTCAGATAGTATGAGCCTGGAGTGGGATTAGCTCAGATAATGTTAAAATGAGGCAACTCAAAATACAAACGCCTTGAGCAGCCTCACTTGGACGGTGTAAAACTGCCTCATCAGCACTTAACATCACCAGAGTGTTAAGTACAGATATGTTAAGTTAGGATTATATAGGGGCTATAGCATTGGAAGCAATCTCTGTAAATCATGATGTAATGAACATCAGAAAATAACATTTTATTTGGTATGGGTAGGTTCCCTTAAAATTTAAGATTTTACATGGCCTTATTTGGGGAGTTATGACATTGTTGGGGCAATTAAGGTCCTCCTTTATCTACGCTATGCACCATTAACCATCAGCATAATTTCTGATCAGATCCATGCATCTCTCTACCTCCGTCTCCCTCCCTCCCTCTCTGTTCCTCCCTATTCCTCTCCCTTCCTCTCCGCCTCTCTCTCCCTCTCTGTCTCTCTTTATCCCTCTCTTATCCAACCCTTCTGTCTCATGTCTATACTTTGAGACGTGAATCCATACCGGCACTGTACTGTCGCACCTCTAGTTTTCCATCACTTCTAGAATCTCAAGCAATTATATTCACGCTTGAACCAATCAACCTGTTGGCACAGGGAAACACTAATACCTTTGGCCAGATTGACGCGACTCGGTCCCAGCCCATTTGATTGCAATAGTACTGATAACACTGATATCTGGAAAAGGTAGGAGCCACTTACGACAGCCGTCAATGCAATTGCTGAATTTAATTTTCTTATATTTTTGCATAATGTATTCCTTGATGATACCCATTTCAAACATTGATGTTGAATCTCTCGATTTTTTTTATAAAGATTGTGTGAAACGTTGTTGTGTAACAAGGGGGGAAAGCACATAAAATGAGGGAATTGCGAGAAGTTCTCACCTTGCCCCCAGAGAACGAAGTTATCGTTGAAGTAGATCTCCTCTGCTGCATGCTCGATCTCCGTTTTCTCCTGGTCCTCTCGTTTTTCTGACCATTTAACAAAGGCTCCTCCATACACCCTCAGCTCAACACCTGAAATATTTTAAAAAAAGAAGAAAAATAAGAGATAAAATCATTGTATTATTTTTCTCACATTCACCGATTGACGCAATTTCAAACCAATTTCCACTAGAAATTGAAATGGTTTTAAGCGGAAATCACGACGGCCACTTGCGGCATCGCATTTCTTCATCTAGGCGAGATTTTGTGTCTTTATAATTAGTTTGAAGATTGTTGCCGAATAATAGTCATGGTGGACTTAAGTTGAATGGGGTAGCAAGAGGCAAACGTTAAAATGAACTGAACAGATTGACACAGATGGTTAAAGTAAGTGATAAAACAGTTTTCGAGTGTGTAATTTATAAGTTGAAATGAATTGTAAAGCGCAGATAAGGTAGTTCACATTGGTTAGGTTATGTTGACCGTAACCATACTATTGAATATCAATATCAAATGGCTCTAGAACTTTCCAATTTCCAAATGACTGCTACCTTTGTATCCAAGGATATAAGGGAGACCGCAACTTAGTCTTAGTAAATCATATCTCATGGTTCTTCAAAAGCTCTGGGTTTGATAAGATGACACTGCCATCAGTGACAACATTCTATGGTGATCAATATGTACATCGGTTGCTAGCCTAGCCTTCTGTGTATGTCCTGTCACAACATACTTACAGTCTGAGGCGAAACAATGCAGTTTCACAGTGTTTCAGTAAGCTATGAAGATGTGTTATGGACCTATCAATATATAAAATGTCTCAAACATAAGCCCCATACTTCATTTAGTATGTAGTCAGATTATAACCATTCAAATGTCACACACAACTTCCTATATTAGTCGGGCAGTAATATCAATTCCTTGGTAGAAACCTGATATAGGAGCATACATTAATTAAACTCTGGGGGACATAAGCTGACATATGACGCTGAGGGAGGCCTTATCCATTTCCTTTAAAGGACCGCTCGCTGATGAGAAGTGATGTTCGAGGTGAGCAGAAGTGACAGGACCACCGTCTATCCATACATGTTGTGTGCTGTCTAGGTAATTGGAGTCTAGTACGCCATAAAGTGAGGGAAATTGGAAACGCCAACAAGGTAGGGGACTGGAGGGAGTATCAAGGCATGGTGTGGTATGTAGGCCTGGGTGGCAAGTTGAAGGAAAGGCGGCAATGGATATTGGACCATGGTAGCAAGATATTATACTGATAACGGATCAGTAAAAGTTAGTCCCTGTAAACGTTAACCAAGCTTACAATTAAAAGGAAATGTGCCTTACAATATTTTAGGTAAGCATGGCCAACATTTATAATGTTGCTATGTCGCTCCCGGATATCCCTTGAGCATGTTGAAAAGCGTTCCCTGTAAATTTAGCTGTAGATTCTAGAATATCATCGTCGGATCTATTCCCCATCTCTTCCTATTTGAAACCTGGACCATCCATTTATCCAATCTATGTCTATAGGATTGCCATCTAAAAGTGGTTTTGGGTTTTTCATCTGATTTTGAGGGGTGGCACAATTAAAGACTTTGATGAAAGAGAATAGCAAGATCAATGATATTTCAATGATATTTTCAACTAACACTTTTAGATAGATGGTAGTTAGCTGTAGTCTGTGTAATGTGTATCTCCACTATAGTTTTATATTGCTAACCTGGTCTTAATATCAAATACATGTGGAACCATTCTATTTCCGTCAAATTAGCTAGAATTCATTCTGGAGGACAGGCTTGACACTTCCTCAAGTCACCAATTTAAAAACGGCTTTTGCTCTTGTATCAGGGGATATAGGGACAGACAGAAACTCGATCATAGTGAATGATATCACGTGCCCCCCAAAAGCGCTGGGTCTTATAATATGACAGAGGGTACTTTCAACAGTAGAAGCTTTCTATATCGCATCACGGTCCCAGACTAGACATATCCATATATTTCTGTCACACGAAATTAAACGGACTCATTATAAGCAGACAGACCACTTTAAAGTAATTTAAGGACATGTCATGTAGGCTGTTAGGACGGTAGTTAAATACTACATATATGACATTGTGATCACATTGCAGCCTTACTTTTTCATTTGTTTGCTATTTATTTCCCACCAAGAAGGAGAGCGTATACTACGTAATAATGTCCTCATGACAGTCTATGCCTGCATATTGTGTGCTGCCTAGAGGGCAAGTTGGGAAATAAAAAACACCAGCATGAGTAGCGAGACTAAGGATGCAATAGACAGGCATAGCAAAGAAATGAAAGTAATAAGGGAAATGTGAATTGATATAAGATCATGGTATGTGTTATGTGGTATGGTATGCAATATTGGTGAAGAGTAAGACTGACATAATAATTATCGACAGAATATGAATATCAATTCTGATATTACTGTGCATTATATCATAGTAACGATATCAAATGTTACTATACTGCCTTTTCAATATAGGGACAATTTCGATTCTATGAACGGAAAGCCCATACAGCTTCATAATTATATATACAATTGCTAGCCATTCAGAACCTTTTGACATTTACGTTTCCACTAGTCGTGATTCTGTATCCCTGTAGACATTGTTTGGCAGTACAGATGAAATGGGGGCTTAGAAGTCATCTATAGGAACAACGCACCTCTGCCACAACACTGGTTCAGGTGTTCATAAATGATAAATGTACAGCTTTCAGGTCTATGTGGTCCCTCTCAATAAATACAGATGTACAGCCATATCGAGTCTTGACAATGAATCTGTCCTTTTAAATATTATGCATGTGCAAACTCAAATCATGTGTCGTTTGATAGATTCATTTTCACCCTTGAACAAAACTCCATATAATTTTATTGACGAGGTTTACGCCCCCTTCCCGGCAGGTCCCATATGTGATGTTTAGTCTAATCTGGTGGCTCACACAGAAAGATGGGAACGTCAATGTCGGTAAACCTACACCCTTATCAGCGTCAGGCAGTGCCTGACGCTGATAAAGATGTATTTTTGCCAAGAATGAACCCCACCATTTCCCATGTGTTCGTGTGCTAGTGGGAATTTAAGCATCAGTCCACGTGGAGGATTTGTATAAGTCAAATCACAATGCCTCATCAAAGTCTACATTTTGCAAACGTTGCATCTGGTTTCCATTTGTATTGGCACACGCCGAACACCGTGGTTAGTCCACTAATGGTTGGTGGACGCCGCTAAAGCAGCCGGGCGCCACGAGAAGCACAATACCACAGGGTCCTGCATGGAGGCTGCAATGCCACACCCACTAAATGATGCACATTATGTACGTGAGAGCTGCCCCACTCCCCAATGAGCAGCTCATCAATAGGCCTGAAGCAGAGCTACAGGTAGACGTAGGCGTAACGCCGGGCCTCCCATCAGCCTCGCCATCCCAGCTAACAAAAAAACGTTAATTCAACGTTAATCCAACGTTAATAAAAGGTTGGAACAACGTTAGGAAATAACGTTAGATTGCAGTGAAATTCGTGGACTCAATCCAACGTTTTTTCAACGTTAGATTACTGTTAATTTAACGTTAATTTAACGTTTTTTAAACGTTGAACAAACGTGGATTAACGTGCAGAGAACACTGTTAGATTGCTCAACCTAAGAATAACCTTTCTTTGATTCCATAAACATGTTATGAACGTTAAGATAACGTTAATTATACGTTAAAATAGTGTCAATTCAAGGTTGAGAGAATGATGGTGAATTGGTCAACTCTTATCTATCCATTATTTAGTATTGTATCTCTCATCAATTTAGCAAATTTTCCACCCTCTGTGTATATCCCATGACGAAAGGTTTGGAAAAAACGAGTCATTCACCCCAGCATTATTTCCTGGAGGTGGCGGGGGTAAGACTCATACATTGATACATCAGGGCATTAGGACATGGTTCTGTATATCTATCCTCTAATTCTACAAAACAGGTGTATGCGATAAGTCACATGATACTGTATGCAATTAAATATTCCTTTTTGTATTCATTTTATCAGACTATATTCTGATATGGAATTCTATTGCTAGGGTTGGTCAAGCATCCATGTACTCCCATTATAGATAGTTTATTTTAGACAATTATAATGATGCAATCTCAATTTAATACCATTATCAGCTAAGCTGCCATCTAGTGAGATAGATTGAAACCACAAATAACGTTAATTTAACGTTATTTTAACGTTATCTGATATGAATTCCAAGGCCACATGGTGTTAAGCTTCCCTATTATCGACCAGTGCACAATTTATTTCTGTTGCGTACTGCAAATTCGAACTATATCTAGATCATTAGGTGATATGAGGAGATGCTCTACCCCTTATACTTTGTAAATATAATATGACTTAGGGCTAAATCTGTTTATATTCCCCATTAAATCCCTATTATTTACAAACAGTGCTAATCCCCATAGGTGAATTAAAAAGGGCCCTACGACTTGAACAATAATATAAGTGCAGGTTATTTGTTTTTCATGGTGTGCCTACTCCCAAATGATTTCAACATTTCCAGAAAATCAATCAAATTATATGTTGATTAAAGGTTAACAATCAAATTATTGGTTAGAGTTGCATGCCCTATGACAGAAATACATATTGTATAGGCATTCAGACAAAGTTGCAACAATTATTTCATCAATCAAGTATTCATACTCATAGTATCTGTAATCTTTAGATATAGATATAATCTTTTCACATTTATCTAACAAAATACATGGTTTAAATATACATCAGTCTATACAAGTTATCCACTGTACGTTAAGCTAATGTTAGGTAGAAAACGTTCATTTACTGAACCTTTATTTAACATCAAATGCACGTTATTCGATTGAGGTTGTTGAGGAAGGTTAGATTAACGTTAAACTAACGTTTTTCATGTCTTGTTAACCAGTTAACCTCTAAACAACGTTGACCAACGTTCGAATAACGTTTCTTGTTACCTGGGATGAGGTGGTAGGGGTGAGACCGCGGTCAGGTAGGAACACACAGGTGAGCTTCTATGTTACTGCACACCTGTGTATGTAACAGGTGAACAGCACACATTGGCTACACAGGTATTGCTTATTTAATGAGCCGGTATTGTGAGGTTAATGGGTGTTTCTAATTGTGTATGGAGATAATTGTGGGTGTTGTCATGCAGTGTGTCAAGGATCTGACCTTTAGGAACCGTGACCTGCTAAGGAAAATATAGAGCACCATCTTTGTGATATACACAATGTTGGTTATCATATATTAAAGTGGGTCCGATTCATGCTGAATGGGGTACCTTTAGAATACAATACTTTAAATTGGAATATAGGCTATGGATAAACCCCTAAATGAATATACTATTGTAACACTGCATGGAGCACATTTGAGTAGGATTTAAAGAATGTGAAAAATCGGACATAACAGCTCCGTGAAAGACCTTGCATAATACTTATAGTCTGTATGAACCTGATACATACAACTTAACATCCAATATGTCTTGTTAAAGTACGGAGATGGACCCAGATGTAAATTGCGTTAACTGGTTTGCAGTTCTCTTCACTGCCTAAATATGGGACCTATGCTTGGACACATTTGGCTCTTAACGATTGTAATATTTAACATCACGAAATTACTGTGAAGTCAACACCATTAATCCATAAATACATGGTAGATAGTTGGTAGATTCCATAGGAAGTTGGTAGATCTGGTGGATGGTTGGTCGATGGTTAGGGAACCATCGTCATACAGAACCTTTCACATTTCCTCTCTTATTGGACCATAAACCTCTTCACGAGTCCCATGCGGCCTTTTCTTACATAGTAGAAGTGTAGCAAGATTAGAAACCAGTCCCTAGAGAAGAAGGAAGAAAACGACAAAAACATCTCATGGCTAACGTTCCACTATTGCCATTCACGGCCAGACTCACTGGAGCTAAAGCATCCATTTGTGGCCAAGGCAATCTACATCGCCATTCTGCCCCCGGGAAAGGGAAGCTTCTCTTGTAAACTATACATTGCCCCGGTCCTTAGATGATCCCCTGTGTACCCTGACCCTGGTGTGTACTACAGAGGGTGCTAGCCACACCCCCTGTCAGCAATCCCCACCGCAGGGCCTCCAATCTGCGGCACACAGGGGCAGGCAGATTGGAGGTCCGCCGGGTCGTTCATGTGGCTTCCCATGTGGCTTCGTTAGCGGCTTTGCTTGTCTGGCACTTAACAGGGACCAGCCTTATCTCTGGTCTGGTGTGCGGGGCACCACGGCCTGCCTTATCAGTGCACTGGGTGGCAACCATCCAGGATGCTTCGATCCAAACTATCTCTTGGCTATACATGGCCTATATAATATGCTTATATTGGATTGGGTGGACGAGGGGAGGATTCCTTCCAACATTCCTCAAGACGCCTGTGTCACTATGATGCCGAGTGACTGAGGCAGGAGAAAAACCTAATCCGTAACATAGTGAGTGACTAGATTTGATTTGATTTCAAAGAGAGGTTGATGTGCAGCTAACAATTGTGCACTGATATGGGCTCTGAAGATAGGCAGAAATTGCACAGAAACAATTCACACATGAAGACAGTTAAAACAGTAACCTGAAAAATATAACCATGGCTGCCAATGTTTGCTAGCTCTGGAGGACCTTAACACATCAACTATGATCTGGACTCCAGCCTTCATAAGACATTTTTGGACTACCCCATATTGGCAGCAGAAATGGTATGCTCCCACGGTTCATGCCACGTAGTATTGGAAGGCGAGTGGGGACAACGATCGATTATGTAACCCTTCCTACCACAAGACTGGCAGGTCGGGATATAGAGCCCAACGGGATGGATGGTAAAGTAATAAGAGAACAGAAAATATGGCTCTATAATGACTAGGCATGTTGCAGAGGGCCTTTCAAGGTATGGCTATAGATCACATTCTGTCTTGGATGAGAAAAAAAACCAAAGCAGTGCATAACTAAATTGGACATATATAAGCTGTGGCTCGTAGAAGAGGTTGCTACCGGCCCAGGAGAATTACCTAGAGCCTGCCCCGATTAAGTAAAGCAGACAAGGGCAAGAGAAAATGTGTATAGACGTACACAGTGCAACGGCAGCAGCATGATATATAAGATGTTGACCAGATGGCTTTCGCTGAACACCGTTCATTGTGGTGTATAAGGCCGCTTCCAAAGTACACATGAAAATTCCATTTTATAAACGATATTACATTATCAGCATCCACATTATAACCTACATGAGTGGAAAGCTATAACATGGAAAGTCAGTATGAATTGACCTTCTAAGCAAAGATAATTTGATCGCAATATTTTTTGTGATACTATTAATTTTAAAACCCTCTATGACAATACACAGAAATGGGCTCTCTCAAACCGTAATATTACAAACTAGGAAATTAGGGGAGTTGAAGAAAAGTGAAAGGTAGAGGTGCATGGATGACGAAAAGCAAAATACAGAGAGAAGGTAGGACGAAAAGGACGGCAGCGGGGAAGAGGAAAAGGCCTTGTAGTAATATGGCCATCTGTCTGTCCCAATATATGATATGTATTGGTGGCTTAGCGTGCCTGCACTACCAACATGTCTTTAATAGTAAGCCAATGGACGTCTGATGGAGAGCAGGACCTCCAGTTGGTCCCACACCCACAGTGTTAGGGACACACCCTGCACATCATTATGCTCCTGGTGGAGGCATCAATTATGTGGAAAGCCCAATACCCTACCCGGACCCTACCTCCGTGTACGTGCCACCAATAGCATTCTTACATGGTAGCTAATGATACCTTGTCATAATAGCCTTTCAAATTTAATTCATAACCTACTTCATCCATGTAAATGATTTTTTTTTACTACAACACCGCTCTCTATTTCACTTTATTTTCAAGAGTTTGGAGGGGAAACCGTCAACTTACATGGAATAGTTGGGGGGTTGGAACTGATTCCCTCTGCGGTAATAGACCTGACCCAAAACAAGGAAAGCAATATGTTTACTCACAAGGATTGGCATTTGTACCCTTTGCTATATTGAATTGGATGGATGGATTTTAATCAATGCTTAAAGTGTATACATATCTTGGGGCCCTAGGCATAAACTTATCCGATCTGACCATCACATTACGTTGGGTTTACTCATTATCACAATAGAACACAGATTAAATAATTATGATAGCAATGTCAAATCACGTCCAGATAGGGTAAAACAAGTGCTCGTATGTCATATTAGTGTTCGAATAACCTGGATTTGAAATATGAATATTTATGGATAAGGATGCCATCAACAGACAGATGCGTGCTATTCAACACGAAATGATTTGATTTGAAAAGACCTAACATGGCTTTATAACCTGTGAAAAATCCGTTTCTTGTCTCTTCAGATATTAGCTAGGTAACATAGATTAACTGCTAGTATTGACATAACGATGTAGGCCCCTAATGCATATCATTCCTCTTTGTGAATGCTTTGGTATTATATATGTATATTTCTAGTCTAACTCGTTCTATTAGTCCTTTACTCATAGGACCCCATATCTCTCCTGTGCTTTGGCTTGGAAGGACAGACCATGTAAGAGGGGCTTCTGTGGAGGCAACAGCCCTTAGGCTTTGAGTGCTATCAAGGTGGTCTGCAGGAAACGTGATGCAGACCTAGAGGGGATCGAGGTAAGCTGCAGGGGGATTGTGGAAGGTAGTGAAAACAGGTATCCCATGCTGTAAAGGTGGATTCAATCTAGCAATTAGGATTATCAGGACATCGCATTCATAACATGGCCAGCTGCTCGCAAAACATTACTGGTTGAACTCTTGGAGTAAGCCTGATATTTATGGGAGTGTCTTCCCCAACAAAGACACTTGGCGATATACATCCAGTTTGGGATCTGGTGTTATTGGTCACTGACTTAAGAATTACATATTTTAGCATTTAGTTATGCACTAAATGCTAAAATATGTAATTCTTTTCCATATACAGCATTCAGGATAAAGGCACCCACTTTGCAGATGAATAGTGATATCTTAAATAGATGACTCAATATTGTGCAGAATAGTTTTTTGGGAACCATGATAACATCACGCTGTTTAGATTGTTGCGTACGATATAGATGGATATTTCTAAGAACAGGAAAAATATCTATGAAAATAGGTAGCCTTTGGTACAGTTGCAACCTACATATTCAAGTCAGGCCAAGAATGGCAATGATTCTCGTATGCAATTACACATTTTATGGTACCTCTGAGGCATTTCCTATTAGAGGAATAGTAGGACAATGGTCCCTCACTATCTACCAGCTCTTTGTGGTTCAATCAGGTTAGGCAATTGCGACGATGTTATTCAGAGAGGACTAGAGATAATTAACAATGGTACCATAATCGACAGACAACCGAGGTTAACAACATATAAACTATACATCATCACAGGGTGAGCAAGACCATACACAGAATGTAAATCTAAGGATGATTGGAAAAGTTGATTCAAGATATCAATTGTCCAGAACCATGGTCCAAAATTACCTATGGAGTTATTGTGCCTCACTCTATTTATCTTATATATATATGGAAGAATAGTATAAAGTATGTATACATTCATAGGTGGCTTTCTCATCATTGGTGTGCTCCTACCAGAACCCTACACAGAGGCAAATATCAGAGTCACCCAATGTCGCCAATACTACTCTCAGACAAGGGTCAGGCACTGCTGGACTATAATAGATGGGTCAAGGGCCATTCTAGTGAGGGTCAGGCTAGGCTGGACATTGAATAACAGGCTGGACCTTGGCAAACTTGCTTGAAAGTTTGGCCATGCTGGATCCTCATGCCATAGTCTGGCAATGCTGGACTCTTGCAGGCTGATAGAGACTCTCCCAAGAGTCCAGCACTGTCCAAAACATAGGATTGGTTCATAGCTTGAGCAAGAGTAGAGGGGAGGAGAGAGGTGAGGTAAGTAAATAAGTAGATGATGAATAGGATGGGTGAGTGATGTGAAGGAATGACAGGCCAAACATGAGAGTGGATGCAAAGTACAGGGATACCAGGGATTAGGGGATTCTAGGATTGTAGAATCGGCCAGAATCACAGCATGCTTCCTCCAAGAAGAGATTGGTTATTCAATTTCACACTAGGGTATGTTGTGACTACCCTAGTAGCAAGCCCGCATGGGGCCAATTTGGTTTTAGCTCGGATTGGCTGTTTGAAGTCGGGCAAAACTGAGCTGGGTTTCATGTTGGGCAGATGGCTGGGCTGAAGTGTGGCCCCGATCGGGCTGCCCATTTTGGGCTCAGATCAGTTTCAAAGCAGGCTGCCCGAATTGGGCTCAGATCAGTTTCAAAGAGGGCTACCCGCTTTGGGTTCATGTTGGCCAGATGACAGGAAACCCGTCCAAAACCCGTTCTGAGCCCAATTCGGGCAGCCCACTTGGGGCCACACCAAAACCCAGCGTCCTAAACCAACGGGCGCCCGTCGGTTAGCCCACTCCGGGCCGATGAGGGCTGAGGTTGGGTTTGGACAGGGCAACTGGTCTAATAGTTCTGATGATTGACACCAGATGTCACTACTATACAATATCTAGAGTTTTCCAACAAAGCCAGATGAAATTGACATTATATGATTCCCCTATATATAAAACGGCATTAGTTGGGACCAGCGAATCACCCCATTAAATTAGGCTTGAGTGCTTGACAGGAACAGATAAACCAAAAGAGGCTACCCGAAAGTATGTATTTTTTTCAAAGCTAACTCGATTTTCTTTCTTATTTCACTTGAATTAATATTTTAATTCCTTTAAATGTCATAAACGTTCTCCCTAATGCATCAATTCTTAGATTGCCAATGTATAATAAAGGAAAACAGCATAAAAAAAGTAAAATACTCTCGTACTGCTGGCCTAACAACAGGAGGCACAGAATCACACAAAATTCCGCCATTTTTTCCTGCATCTAAGATGCACAAAAATAACTTGTCAACTGATAAATGGTGATCAAATACAACAAAATTCGAAAGTATATGCCTGTTTTATCTAGCATTTTTGGTACAATATCATAAAACATTCAAATAATTGAGAAACCCAGGCCTAAAGTTCCCAATCGGACCCTACGAAAGAATCTGTTAGGCGAGTGACGTTGTCATGCGCCAGTAATTAAGGTGATGTAACTAGGGCCATCTGGGGCAGTGGGACGCAGCTATAGGGGTGATTCCACCAACGCCACGTGACGGATCCGTCCACTTTTTGGACGGATTCGTCCACTTTTTGGACGGATCCGTCCACTGACGGGTTGGTGGAAGTCATTTTCCCTGTCATCAGCACGCCAAAAATGTGACGGATCCGTCAGAATGGCTTCCACCGGTCCGTCCGTTGACGGATCCGTCAACGGACGGACCAGTGGAACCAGGAAAATGGAAATCCGTCCGTCAACGGGTGACGGATCCGTCACCATTTTGGCGGATCCGTCAAGTGATGGAAATATCTAAATATTTTAATATTTCCATCCCTTGACGGATCCGCCAAAATGTGACGGATCCGTCACCCGTTGACGGACGGATTTCCATTTTCCTGCTTCCACTGATCCGTCCGTTGACGGATCCGTCGACGGACGGATCAGTGGATCATTTTTTTGGGTCCTTATGATGGCTAATTTGGCTTCCACCAATCCGTCCGTCGACGGATCCGTCCATTGACGGATCCGTCCATCGACGGATCCGTCAAAACAGGTAACCAGTCTATCAAATATGGACGGATCCGTTGACGGACGGAATCAGTGGAAGCAGAAACTGGACGGATCCGTCCATATCGGACGGATTTGACCAATCCGTTGACGGACGGAGAGGACAGGGAAGTTGACGGATCCGTCACGTGGCGTTGGTGGAGTCAGCCCTTTAGGCGAGTTCCCGCCGCTGTCCTCGTGCAGTTTCCGTCCTGAGGTAGGGGGGGGGGGCGGAGGGGCGGAGGGCGGGAGGGGGGGGGGGGACAGACAGTAGGCCTACATTGGGATGGGTCTTTTTTTGGGGGGGGGGGGGAGAAATGTCCCGAAATAGGCCTATAGACTATACCCCCACCCATAATCCCGGCCCCCGAAGGGGCTGGTAATACAATAAAATGTTAAAGTGATGTAGAATAGGAAACAATAAATAGATGTTCTCACAGTTTGGAAATAAGATAGAATATATATTTGAATGATGAAAAGGAGGTTCTCTAAGCAGCTATCCAGTGTAAACACTATTTCTGTGGCATTACAATCTTTATACAAGACTCATGTGCCCCATGTAGGTATGAACTATGGCTTTGAAGGCCAATGTGCACCATAGACACTTGTCTATGCTGCATGTGGCTCAAACCCGAAGATAATAGGCCTGCTTGATACTTCCATTATTGGGTAGGAAGAGTATGATTATGCCTTAGCAGGACCTAGGATATCTGGTTCAACAAATACAAGAAATCATTGGAGAATGATTGAATAGATTCTAAAAACCCATATTTATCGGATCTTAGCCCGCTTTCAACCCGTCCAAAAACCGATCTAAACCCGCTTTCAACCCGTCCAAAAACCGATCTGAACCCATTTTCAGCCCATCCAAAAACCAATCTGAGCCCAAAGTGGGAAGCCCGTCCAAAAACTGATCTGAGCCCAAAGTGGGCTTCCCGTCCAAAACCCGATCTGCGCCCAACATGGGAAGCCCGCACGGGGCCAGACCAAAGCCCAGTGCCCTAAACCGACGGGAGCCCGTCGGTTAGCCCACTCCGGGCCAGACTTGCAAACACAGTCTGGCCCCGTCCGGGGCCACAGTGTGTTTGCTACTAGGGTATGTTGCCCCGAAATGGAAGTCGAACAGTTGAGACCATTAGTAGGGACGTCTTCCCATCATCGGGCAAACTGTGGGACATGCCTCCTACTTCCACCCTACTGTCCCCTTCCTTTGAGGGCATATGGTAAACATGGTAAGCAGACAGTAGCACCACTTTTCATCCTCACTCCTCACATTAATACATCATACAGGTAGCGACACACATGCACAGTTTGTAGGGAATAGGGGAGGACATATGGCAACCATATCTATGAAACCACCAGCGCCCTTCCTACAATTTCTGGTGATAAAGCCTTTGTTAAATTCCCCCATATATTTATGTAGTTATTTTATTTATTATTTATGTAGTAGCAGCAATGTCCTATCCAGAGCCCATGGGAACAGATCAATGTTCCTGAACCTTATGTACGCAGTCCCAGCCCACACAAAGGAAGGAATGGTAGAGTAATTAAAGAGTCACAGCCTTCAATATCTTTAGAAATATCACCACATGATGTCCTAAGTCTAGTCACTGATACATGAGGAAAGATACCTTTAAATGCATGTCTTATGCAGAAAGTATACATATATAACGAATACACAGATGATTGAATACCCCAAAAGGACAATATCATCACGGTGCACAATGCAACAGGAAAAGGATGGGAAGCCTCATTACTGCTATTGGATGACTGTCTAGTTTGTATAACCATAAGATATTTCTAGTGTCAATGTTCTACAGGGAAAGATTTGCCTCAGGTGCTTTAGTATTAATATTTTATTGAAAGGTCTGGAGGCCAAACATAATAGCTTACATCTTTTATAGAACATTCGGTTTTCTTTTTCAATAATACTACTAAAATTACTTGTAGGCATATGTATTTCATCCAGAATTTCATGTTCTATCCAAATAAGGCTTAATCATCCTTCTACTCATAGTACCTCATGTTGTTGTTCTGCTTATGGAGGGCAGGTCAAGAGTGGTTGCTGTGGAGGCTACAATCCTAAGGCCTTGAGTGGTATCCAGGTGGTCTGCAGGAAAGGTAATGCAGGTCGAGAGGGGATCGGGGTAAGCCGCAGGGGATTGTGGAAGGTAGTGACAACAGGTGCCCCAGGCTGCAGAGGTGGTTGAAATCTAGCAAGCAGGATTATCAGGACATCATGTTCAAATCACTGCAAGCTGCTTGCACAACAGTACTTTACAACTCTCGGGAAGGCTTCTGATATTTGTGAGAGTATCTCCCCAAGCAAAGAAACTTTTCAATATGCACTATATTCAATATATACTATACAGTATGCACTGATCAATATAACTTTTCAATATTTCAATATTTGATACTGCCACACGAATGTTAGTTGTCATTAGGGAATTTAAAGAAAATATCTGGTAAAGGATTAAATGTTGAAATGGGTAACCATATTCCACATAGAGCAGTCAGGAAAAGGACACATACTTTGTCCACGAATAGTGATAGGGTAAATAGCCGATTCTTCATTGTGCATATAGAACAGTTTTTGGGAACCATTCATGAGGATATCACTTTGTGCAAAGGATGGGGGAAGATGTAAATGGGATGATCTAAGAATGGGGATAATTGTATATAGTTTAAAAGGACTTCCCACAGCTGGGCTTAAAGGGGCAGTCCCACCACTCGCGCAGCTACCACACAGTAGACTAGAACAGTGCTAGACCTTTAAAATGCTCGGTGATTAAATGCCACTTTAAATTAATCAGACATTGTATATTGCCTTAGGAACAAATGCAACCGATATGAGTCAGGCTGGGAATGGCAATAATACTCATATATGCAATTACAGATGCAGAAGCAGACTTTCCAACAAGAGGGATAGTAGAACCATTTGTATAGTAATAGTTACTCTCATTACACTTTATTCAACCAGGTAGTTGTGGTAATGGTATTCAGACCGTATAGCTATATCAGTGTCCATGTGAATGCATTTATGACTGCTAGCCTATATAGTGTTAGAGTAATATGGTTGCCTACAGGAATGCCTGCAGGTATTTGCAACACTCCTCCACTTACCAGACTGCTAGACTGTTAGGAATTGGTTGCATTGATAGCAAAATGAATTTATTCAGTTGGCAGACACACACAATTGTCGATTAGTAAATAATAGTCATGATTATGATATTGAAGAAGGGGACATTCCAATCATTGACAGGGAAAGGAGATTCATCTAAGATATTCTAGGAATTTGGCTCAACCATGTCTATGTCATGTGGAGACTATAGCATGCAATGTCATCCCAGTGTTATTGAATTTTTGGTTATACCTGTACAGTCGGCCCTCACTTCCTCGAATTTGGAAAATGCAAGAAAAAGGTCTGAGGAATCAATTATCCGAGGAATTAAGTTCAAATAAAATGGAACATATAGGGGAGGTTGCCAGGCACCTGTCTGAGGAAGTGAGGGATTCGAGGAAGTAAATTTTCGAGAAAGTGAGGGTTGATCGTATTCATTTTGTGCAAAACATCAGTGCAGAACTAATTGTTTGAAAGATAGATAATCATGATTTCTTATGATATTTATAAAATCTGGAAAGAGTTGTTATACAAAAAATGTATATGTTATACACCCTGTAGACTAGATGACAAGACATATTTAACCACAACTGTGCACCATTCATCACAGACTAAGCAAGTGCATGTACACAGAAGGACAATTTTAGGATGGTTTGAACAAAAAACTGGACCTAAATTGTCTAAAGGAATATGGAACTTTGCTCTATTTATCTGATTTATGTAATGATATCATATATACAGTATATGCACATGTTCGCATTCAAGAGTATTGTTGTGCTCCTACAAAGCTGCTACCTAATTTAGAGTCCCTGCATGCCTCCACAGTCCTATTGGCCCAAAGATCGATTGGATAGGATGTAAGGGCAGTCTGTGTCGCCCATGCTAGTGACCTAGAGGCTGAATGCGCTGCCCTCCATTTCTTGTTTGGGCCAGCTCTATGGCCAAGACTGGTGAGTCTCCTGAGTAAGGTGAATAATATGAACTGTCGGTAATTGCATTGATCTATTGCTATTTTTATGCTTTTGCTCTTTGTGGACATAATAGACAGGGTTAAGCCTATTTCCATGCCATAAGTCATCATTTTACGTCAATTCTTTTGATAGTTTCTACAACACTACAACATAATAATCGCACATCCCTTTAGAAATAGTTTTTGGATGTATGCACCATAATGTATTCTTTTGGTTTATCATGATGTTTATAAAGTTAAATTAATAATGTAATAGATATTATGAAAGCTATCGTATCTTACATTACTGCAGATCATTGTGTGTACGTTTACAATAGAGTAGCTACATATATCTCCATTAGTTTGGGAATTTGATACACAATAGAGACTTGTTTATTCGTTTTCTACTTCCAAGTGTACATTTTGATCTGAGGGATGTGAACAGCCACGTGACAGACTTCCAGTCTCAAAACTCATTGTGTTACTCTGGTGTCTAATCAGGAATCTACTGTCATGTAACAAGTGGGTAAACACTAAAAAAAGAATTGCATAAGCCTCCCTATTGTTCTCAGATGGCATTTTCAAGTACTGGTAAATTATCTGGTTTTAAAGGAGAGCTGTTAGAGGTAAAACACCCTTTGGCTCCTGTAGTAATTAACTGGCGGGAAATTGCCACATTGCCCTTCTACATATAATCATGCACTGTATTACCTGGGGAATATTGAATCTATACATACACAATATTCTTCACAACCATCCTAAAATGTCCTCGTATCAGTGTTGTACATCAAACATAATCTGGAATTCATCTGAGGTAACCCTTTTTTTAAATTTTTTACTAAAGTCTTCTTCATCTGCAAGACTGCAACAGCACTAACCCACGAGAACCTGTAAGAAGCAACATATCCAAGTTCTGCTGTGGTGTCAATGATTTGTCAATGGATTGCCTACCTGCTTGCTGACCCTAATGCAGGAGCTGCTGCCCTACCCGTATGAGTTTCCAGTGTTTGAAAGGGCTCCAGGATCAGCTTAGCATGGTGCAGAAATGCCTGGAGGTGAGGAGGTGCCAACATCTATGTGACAGTTTGCAGAACAGTAAAGTGAGATAGCTGTCATATCAGAAACTAATCGCTTGGGAGAGATTGGCATTATTATATTAATGTCATCTTTAAACCACTTGTGCAATCTGCATGGATTCCCCAGCAAAACTGATCTGTTCTGTAATCGCCTGTAGAACCCCTGGAAAATCTAACCACTAGCTCCACTAGTTCCATAGAGACCAGCATCAGTTGAATTTGCTGCTTCTGCTGTTTCCAGGAATGGAGTGAAGGACATACACATGAATATTTATATAAAGATGTTTGCTTGGCTAAGGAATGATATTCTCGTTCCATTTTCTTCATGGGTTAGACACACTGATCATGCAATAATTTAGATGAGCATGTATACTGATGGGATGAGTGGTGGGAGAAATTAGAGGGCCAGCGAGAGGTGATTGTAAATAAATTGGTATAATGAATGGTATAGGTGAGAGATATGAAGGAATGACAGACCAAGCATGAAGAGAAATCTATGAGTCAGCAGCTGGATGCAACGTATAGGGAAAACATGGATCAGGGGAACCTAGGATTGGAGATTCGACCAGCATCATACCATACTTCATCCAAGAGGGGGGTGGTTATTCAATTTCACACTAGGGTATGTTGTGACTATGTTGCCCCAAAAAAGATGCAGGATATAGTTGAGACCATTAGTAGGGGTGTCTTCTCTACTAAGGGGCAAAGAGTGGCACATTCCTCATACTTCTACCATAATGTCCCCTTCCCCTGGACATGGTAAAAATGGTTAGCACATAACAGCACCCATCCACCCACCCCACATAACACACCTAGCTATATAGACAGATGACAACACACATCCACAGTAGGATATAGGAGAGGACATTATATTATATGCAACCAGAGCCATGAAACTGCTACAGCCCTTCCTACTATTTCTGGTGAGGTGCAGAAAACCTTTGTTGTTCAATTCCCTTTGGCAGTGCAGAGTCGGTACTCATCAGTGGCGTTTGCCCAACCATTCAATCATTATTTGCGTATAATATTAAGTAATCAAAGATCATGATGTGTGATCCAATGATTACTAACCACCCAGCAACTCTTGGTCACACTTTGCCAGCCTGCCAAATTTCCAGTATTTTGGCTCATGGGTTGCCGAATTTGGTCATGCCAAAACCTCACCAAAGTTGCCGAATTTGGTCATGGCCAAACCTCACCAAAGTTGCCGAATTTGGTCATAGCCAAACCTCACCAAAGTTGGCCAAAGCTCACAGTTAACATTATGAAGTACCGTAAAACCTCGCGTACAAGCCGATCAGATCGCCAGTGCGGTTTATAGGATCGGCACAGAGTCAGGGTGCGGCTTATACGCGAGTTTTTGCTCCTATAGTACAGTATGAAAGTCACTAGAATCAGATTGCTGGTGCAGCTTATAGGATCGGCCCAAAGTCGGGGTGCGGCTTATACGCGAGTTCGGCTTATACGCGAGGTTTTACGGTAACAAACAGCCCCTAGCCATTACATGATTCAGTGGTCATGGGGCTTTAGCACTTGATATATATTGTTGGAACTCTCAGAAACAGAGTTCAATCCCAGAAAGATCCATGATTTTGTTATACCTTGAAATGTATCGTAATTTGTCAAATTTAGTCATGACCGAACCTGGCCCCTTATTTAACATTATTTAACATTTTTATAGGGTTATGTTTTATAATGCAAATTTAGGAACAAAAGAGTTTCAATGTGTAACAAAATCATGGATCCTTCTGGGATTGAATCCTAAAGCCCCATGACCACTGACTCATGTATTGGATAGCCTAGGGGCTGTTTGTTAGTTTAACTGTGAGCTTTGGCCAACTTTGGTGGGGCTTGGCTATGACCAAATTCGGTATGACCAAAGTTGGCCAAAGGTGGCTAAAGGTGACAACGATTTGCTGGGCATGTACATAATATCCCATTTCAATAAAACATGCTATACATCAAAACACATACAAAATGTTTCCATAATCAAAAAGAGCGGATTTCTTTGCTGCGTCTGATGCTCTAAATACTACAATTATATATGTTTGTAAGTAATCTTTAATCTTATTTCTCTTTTTGAATAGATTATGAATTCACTTTCAATGCCAAGCCATCAGCTGTACTAGTGTCTCTGCATAAGCAGAGAGGGATGCAAGGCAGCGCGAATGAATATGATTTAATTATGTTCTTAAGGTTGATCGCTACTCTTAACTTTGTATCCATGAAATGTCCTCTTTTTCACCCTTAAGGTAGCTTTCATTATTTAGAAATGGAAAATGTAAAAAAAATGGGGGGGTCCCGAGCTACTTTTTTTATTACAGATTTTTGTGCAAAAAAAGTATTCTCTATTTTTGCCAAAAAAAGGAAAATTTTCATGTTTTTTTTTCTTAGTGAACCAAGGACCAGATAAATTTTGTATTGCACATGAATAATCCTAGGTTATGTCCTTTAATGGGAAAAATAGAATGATGGTCCAAAAATGTACCTTTGTATGAAAAAACGTGATGGTTTTAGGAGGACTATTCAAATTTAATGCATAATTCTTCGGCAATATCTAAATATCACTGAAAAAAATCCATGAACTTTTTTTTTTCTTTTTTCAACAAATTGTTCAGATCAATAGCTAACATTTTAAAGGACTTTTGATAGGTGGTCCCGGGCATATTTTTATGGTTTTGGGCCTTTGAAGTTAAAAAATAGTGCAAAAATGGTCTAAATCTCATATTTAGAGCCTTAAAAAATGGGTAAACGGGCAAAAATTGGGGTGTAAAATGGCTGTATTTCCTACCCTTGGTAATTTCAAAGAACCTGATGAGTTCTTTATATATCTAGACAATGATTTATTGATTAATAAGTCCAATGTTCTAACTTATATAAAAAATAGCAAATATTATTGGCTATAAATACATCAAATATTCAAAGTCCAATAAAACGCTCAATTTTGCTCGAAATTGTCTGATCTTTTTATATAGGTTAGTCAGCATATATATGATTCTAGTTTATTAATATTAGCTCAATCGGATACATATAAGCTATATGCGCAGAGACCTGCGCAGTGGTCCGTATTCAATGAGTAGCGATCAACCTTAACTGGTCCCTAATGAGATGTTAGATGATGCAGAGGATTCAGGAAGAACAAACTGAAGACGGGTGAGATAAAATAGTGGGGCCTACTAGAGAGTATATAATTGGATATATTGGTAGGTTAAGGTGGCTTCACTACCAGCCTCACCTCACTAATGGTATGGACAACCTGATGGAGAGCAGGACCTCCAGGTGGTCTCATAGTGTTGAGGGCACGCGCCGTAAATCATTATGTCCCTGGTGGACACAGCAATTCCTGTGCAGCCCACTACCCTACCTACACTTACGTGCTGGTGAAACAACCTTGTCGGTGGTAATTCTGCCTTGGAGGCATGGCCTTTACAGTCATGAGCTCGAACTCGGGGTAGCATATAATCAACTTTTGGAATACAGACATAAAGTTATAAGGGACCTTGGGCAGCTGGTCAACTACTTGTTATCAGTCTATTCCACCACATTAGGTATTGACTCTACCCACTGATGCACAAAAGGAGACAGTCTACACACATATTCCACCTGCATGTATCATGTGGGGATTCAGCTACAAAGGAATCACACACACAATTAAATACCCCAGAAGGGCCGTATCATGATGATGAATAATGCACCAGGAAAAGAAGCGGAGGTCTTTATTGATGTGTATCCATGACGATCTGCTTTGAATAATCAACATGTTCCCAGGGTTACTATTATAGAAGGAGGCATTAACCTTAGGTGTTTAAATATCATATTAATATTTTACCGCAACGTCCCGGTGTTAAACAAAATGGCCTATATTTATTATGGATGGAGTAGCCACCAACATCCTGTTGAGAGTAATTTTACTCTAGGCAATTTGAGTGAAGAAAGCCCTTAAATAATGCATCGTCTTGCAAGTACAAGATTACCTGAACGTGATTACTGGAGGAGAAAATGCTTCATTTTCTTTTTTCTGCTAGCTGTACTGAAACCATTTAATGGATGCCCATTATTCCCTGTGTAATTCCATATATAAGCAAACCACGTGCAATACTACTTGTAGGCTTAAGTACACTCTCCATTATTTTCATCCTCTATCTGAATAAGGATTAAAACCTCCGTTCAAACTCTTGTATTATGCCTCTACTTATAGTACATCATGTTGGTGTTGTGCTTGGGGAGGACAGGTCAGAAGCAGCTGTTGTGGAGGCTACAACCCTTAGTGGTATCAGGGCGGTCTACAGGAAAGGTAATGCAGACATGGAGGGAATAGATCGGTTAAGCTGCAGGGGAATTGCAGAAGGTAGTGGGGTAAAGTGCCCCAGACTGCAGAGGTGGATTCAATAAAGTGGGAATGTCATGACAAAAACTTCCCATATGGAACGTGCAGCCTGGACAAAGGTTCATACTGTGCATCAATGGTGTTTAGAAATGAATATTAATTGCATTAACCTATATGAATATAGTTAGTTTCAGAGGTATAATACTATAATAGTTTCAGTGGTATAATACTATAATAGTAACCGAAATATAGATACTACCTGACTTCATGCATAAGGCCAAAAAAAAAGGTGTGTTTCAGGCAACATGGTCAGAATGTCTAGGGTAGGTAGGTCGGATTTTTTATTTTTTATTTTTTCATTTTTTTTACATATAGAGAGTACTAGGAATGAGTCGCGAATCGACAAATCAATGCGCGACTCTCCAGAATGACTCCACAACTCCTCCATTGACAAGGAATATCAAGAAGTTGTTGGACAACCTCTTAGAAAGCCATTTCCTGATGTGAATCAATTATTCAGGCCTCTGAGGTTACTGGGAGCTTGTTATTCTTGAAAGAATTAGGAAAAAAATGAGGAAAAAAGTAACAAAAAATAAAAAAAAAAAAAAAAATCTCCAAAATTGGGAAAAAAAAGCTAGGGTCTGCCCTGTTTTGAATCTAGGGTCGGGTTGCCTGAAACACACCTTTTTTTTTGGCCTAAGCCTGCACCCAGACCACAATGGAGTGGGGTATGCCATTAGGGATATCATTCCGGTTATTGAATATGTGTCTGCTCTATGTTGTATAAGAGAAATATGCATTGCATCTCTGCCCATATATTGGCCTGATAAGGGACTATAAAGGCAGCGCTAGCTGCAATATTAAAAATGCAAGACACATTTTACAAGACACACACAGTCAGTATGACCATAATTAGCATACCTAAAGGGGAATTGCTGTTTAACGACAAATTATGCTGACTCCAATATTAGAAGGAGACTGGGGATATCCTATGGGCATTCAGCTGAACCATGTCTATGTAGTGACCCACATTTATTATATACAGAGGCTAGCATGCAACGTCGCATTTATGTTTTTATTGTATCCCAGGTTCTTAGAGGGTATAGCTGTGGCACCCCCTAAGAGCAAGAATACACTGTAAGATGCATGATACATATACAAATACGTATATTACCCTTCATGACCTTCATGGATGTTTACATCAAAGGAATCCCGAAATGTATCCATAATGGACCAGGTAAAATCCTCTGTTCTGTGCATTTCCTGTTCATGAATAGGTCTACTACATTACTATAATCCCCCTGCTGTATATACGTACCAGTGTGAAGCTTGTCGAAATACAACGCTTAAAGGATGCTTATAATGTCAATGGTGCTCCGATTAAAATCCTTGTGATTGTTCCTTTAGCCTATAGTCTACCAAAATAGGAGACTAGGTCCATTGCATGGACGACAATTTGATGACAACCGTCATCCTTCTCATACGCCAACTATACTCAGTCAATTTGTGCATACACCCCTTGCTTTCTATTCATATATCTTCTTCAATATATATCTTCATATATCTTTTTCAATATATATCTTCTTCAATATACCCCTCATCAGATGGCACGTAACAGGCACAGACATCTATAGGCTATGATATTATGTGGTGCTAACATTAGACAATACTGAAACAGTGGGTCAATGCTAGATCTATGCGTTATAAAGCTGCACGTTATCTCCCCTATTGTGGATTTCTACAAAAAGCTCAAACAGCAATTCTCAAAACCATTACATTAAAACCAAGGTATATACATTATCAGCTATAATATTTATTGATGTCGCACATCGGTATGGCTTCAACAGCTGGAAGAACAAATCAGTCCCAAGGGCGCATTATGGAATATTCAATGATACTCCATCACTTCCCCTTGACACACCGTCCAGGCATAGAGCCTTACGCCATTATACATGTGCATAATTTAGCATAGGCAATACTAATTGAATAACGTTTATGCAAACAGGCACATAAACAATTCAAGTACTAATTGTTATCTTTCTAGGAAGCCGCTCACTAGTCACTTCATCTCGACTCCTCTCCATATAGCCCACACCTACTTTAGAGTTCATCCATGCCTCCGCAGTCCTATCAGACCTCCGACGTCAGCCCAGAGACGGATGGGATACGATGTAAAAGCAGTCTGTGTCACCCATACTATAGTGACCTGAATGGGTTAGCCTCCCTTATCTTGTTTGGGCGAGAGTTATGGTTGAGACAGGTGAGTCTCCTGGGTCTGGTGAATAATATGAAATGCCCGTAAATCTACAGGATTGATCCGTTGTTGCCAGACGTGCCCTCTTCACTTTGGGTGTTTAATGGACAAGGTTGATCTCAATGGCATGCAGGGGCAGGAATAGTCAAACATTGTATCTCGTGGAATTTGGTGATGGCATCAGAATTTTGCAGAGATTTAAACACTCACTGAGCACAGGAGATATCTATATTAAGCTGTACACCAAAACATAACTTGGATGTAATAATCAATTTTCATGGGTACTTTGGGTTTTGACGTCTATGAACGCTATGGGCATTTGACATAATCTATATTACTGAAATTCAAACTTTTCATGAAGCAAGAACAGAGCTTCATGATTGATTGGGATGATGGCTAACATGCTAAAATATGTTGAAACAGACAACTTTGGAACTGAAGACCATAATCTTTTCATAGGCTTATCACGGGTCTAAAGCAATACAGAAACCAGGAAGGGTGTTTGAGTTAGGTAACTGTAAATGAATGTCTGCAAGAGTAATTCAGGGTACTAAGTATAACTACTCACACAGATTACTAAATTTAATCCACTAGACAAAGAATGTCGATGGGTTGATTTGTTTACTTCTGCAAGAAAGCGACCTAAGAGAGCAGAAGTGTCTTATGACAGACTTCCAATTACACTCATTTTAATTAAAAGTCTAATCCGCACTCTGCTCTCATAAAATATGAGAGGAACTGAAGTTATAGGACAGTGCTAACCTCTCCACACTCTTTCTGTTCCTGTGGCAAGTACAGGAGGGTGTGTTATGGAAAGGGAGCTTAACAGCTGTTAGAAGGAAAACAGCCTCGCGCTGCTGTAGTAATTAAATGTCGGATATTGCCACTTTGCCTTTCCATATATAGCCATGTGCTGTGTAGGCAAGAGTTCCCCAGGGTAGGGACTGAAATATGGCCACACATGGGCCTTCATAACTACCCAACCCTCTGCTGCGAGCGGTTATATGCATCTGGGGAATGTATGATTCATCATTCATACTAGGTCAAGCCAGTAGCAGATAATTGTGACCACAACACAGTAGATGAAAGCTCACAGATAGGGTGGGGCATCTTTTTCACAGGTAGGTCAATCCTGTGATTCTGTCAGAATGTAAATTTATCTTCATAGTGAACTGTCTCTCACGATATCCATAGTCATGCAATACATAGATGCCATATGGGATAGTGCATCTATGGAGACACCATAATATATACACCATAACCAGACACAGGAATAGCCTACTTATTGGTGATTGTTCTATAGAGGGAAGGGGTATCATACCTGATAGTGTCCCAATACAAAAAGGTCAACAAATTACCCCACCAAGATGTGCAGGTATATACTTTTTAGTGCTTTAGCCACATAAGAGGGGCATCGCCAGTACATATCTAGTCTAAGGTGTCCATTCTAGATTGAATCCAAAGAGGACCTCAGAGTAGCTCCCATATCTGCTGACACTGAGGCACCCAGGCAGTGAGCTGCTCCCCGGTCGGTCTATTTATAGCACTGCACACTTGACTAGGGCAGCATTACAGATAAATCTGATCTTATGAAGAGGGTGCCGAGCTCATGTAGTTAAGATGGCACCTAGATCTGGCTCTTGCTGGATTTCTAAACATTGTTGTGTAATGTCAAATTTTATCAAGATGTAATATCGTATTATGCTTGTTGAAAGAGGACCCCGTGCAAATGGCTATAGGGTCAGACGATATTTTCTCTAGATGCAAAACTAATGTTAGAATGACCCATGTTACTACAAAAACACCAACTTCTTGCCCCCTATAAATCTATAGAAGCCAACAAAGGACTCAATACTCTACTTTTCTCACTGGCAACCCCATGTCTAAGCCAAAGGCCTCAGACGTATGCCAGTCTGTCTCAGACGGATGCCAGTATCGGGGCAGCTTTTCCTAAAATGCATTTGCAAATTGAACTTACAGCTGTCTGAGGCAAAGCTTAGTAAGAGAGACATTGGCATTGTATGTCTTCAAAATAAAAACTGCTACCACAAGCCTCCAGCAGATTTTCAGTCGGCCCAAAGGGGCTTTCTATGGGTTACATACAGAGATCTGCTGCTCACTGGTCCTACTGCAGGAGCTGCTCCCCCAGCCGCATGAGCTGCTCACACGGCCTGAAAGGGCTGCTCCGATCAGCTCGCCATGCTGCGGGGTCTCCGGGGGAGCACCAGGAGATGGGGAGGAGACAGCTAATGCACTTTTGAGGTGACAGATAGCAGGGTAGTAAATGTGAGAAGGCTGTCACACCATAAACGGACCTCACATGAATTAGCTATTGCTGCTTGGGCAAAAGGGGCATAGGACATGTTGATGCAAATGTTTGCTTAGCCACCGAGGAAAAGAAAGCACAAAAACAAGGGCTCCATCAGTTGTTCATACTTATTGTTAAAATATGGCCAGTGTGGCATTAAAACACAGGCAGTAATGTGTGCATAAGCTAAAGAAAAGAAAACAGTCTGTCAGGAGATTAAGAAACAGTTGTGCACATTGAGATAAGACACATCACGAAAAGGTCACTCTGTAAAAGGTTGACTACATGTGAATTGCTGCTGGCAAGGAATTATTACTTTCCAAATGTCATAACAGTAGATGCATATGAGTGAAGTGGGAGAATGCAGTCTTATTTCCATTTCACAATTGCTTGGGATGAAAGCTGCAATGAGTGGTAATATAAATGTTTAGGAAAGATACGAAGAAAAGAAGATGAATCTGTTGATTAAGAAGAAGATGACTTGTATGCTACTGGGATGAGTGATGTGACAAGACGAATTAGCTGAGGGACATGTTCAGACAGACATTGGGGATGCATATAGTATATATTTTTGTGTGCGACCGTGACAAGGAATATTGGGGTGTATTGAAGAAGATATATGAATAGAAAGCAAGGGGTGTATGCACAAATTGACTGAGTATAGCTGGGGACGACGGTTGCAACTTTCGTCGCTGATATATAAGAACGGGTGAGCACTATGAAGGAATGACAGACCGAGAAAGGGGGCAATCTATAAGTTGGCAGCTGGAGGAAGATAGAGGACAAGAATAGGAACAACAAGGATGTGGGGTGGGGCGAGCTTAAGGCCAGGGAATTGGCCAGCGCCATGCCATGTTTCTTTCAAGAAGAGGTTGGTTATTCAATTTCATGCCAGGCTGCACTTTGGGTTTGTTGCCTGGAAATCGATGCCGAACATTTGAGACCATTAGCCGGGGCGTCTTCCCATCAGGGGGCAAACGGTGGGGTGTGCCTCCTTCTGCCTCAGTACTCCCCGACACGGGGCAGGGTAAACATGGTTAGCAGGCAGACAACCAACCCCCTACATCCTTGGGGATCCAGCAGGGAGGACGCCCACCTACCATACGCGGTATGTTTTATGGAGAACCAGACACACTTAGTCACACATTTAGCAGGACATGGCTGGAAACGTGACAGCCACACCCATGGAACCACCAGACATCTGCCTCATTTTTAATGTTGAGTTGCTCGTGTCTGTTGGTGAGTTGCTCAGCTGCTCAGGTCATAAGAAAGACAATTGTCTCCCAGTGAAATTCCCCTTGGGAATGTTAAAGGCAGAGCCAGGACTCGTCAGTGTACAAATGGGTTACTGCTTGGCATCCGCCCAAGCAGCAGCTCATTATTTGTGTAGTAACATCAGGCTATGACCCATGCCACATGGGAAGAGACCAAGGTTCCGGGAATCTCAGATTCTGGTTCATGTAGGCAAGGCCATAACTATTGAGGGAGATGTCTGGCAAAGAATATACATGCACAACTATGTATATACACATTGGTATATCTATATATCTATATCTCTCTCCCTATTATATTGCATAAGTTTACTGTGATATTATAGAAGAGGAGCCTCTTAATTTCCATTACTGTATACACAAGTATTGTGCTATTTAAAGACACTGTGTAAAAGCTCAATGCGGTATCAGGATGTCAGTGTTTTCTCATGGACACCTGGTTTGTTCCCTCAGACACAAAGCTCCAATTGCCCCATATCCAGGTATCATCCTTTATCTAACAAATGTAGGCCGACACCCCTGCTTCTATCTTAAAACACAAACGTTTTCCTTTGGATTATACTATAAATGTGCTGCCAGCACAACACAACTTACAAGGGAAAACAAATTCCCACTAAAAAGCAGGTGTGGATCCATGCACACATCTGTTTCCATTATTTAACACCATAGATCGGGTTTCCACCACAGAGTCAGGGGGGAAAAAGGTAGTTGGCGACCAGCAGGGGCACCACTACTACTGGTGTCTCTGTGAGCGGCTTGTGTATT
This sequence comes from Harmothoe impar, assembly GCA_947462335.1. Classification (NCBI taxonomy): domain Eukaryota; kingdom Metazoa; phylum Annelida; class Polychaeta; order Phyllodocida; family Polynoidae; genus Harmothoe; species Harmothoe impar. The sequence goes on from OX381709.1 coordinate 63,231,571, forward strand.
CCTCCAGTGCTGCTGGGACGTGGTGCTTGCTACCTGCCCAGGGTACTGCAGTATAGCTATAAGGACGATGATGGAGGAGACCACGTGTTTACCCTACTCCCCTAACCCACCTTGCCTGCCTCCACGTCTGCTAAATCTCCACACAAGTTCTACGAGCGTGCATATGTGGGGAAGGTTTGACAGAATGGTGCATTTTTGTATGCTATTGTGGTGACAGCTTTTCTATGGAGAAGCTGATCTCAAAGGATAGATAGTTATTATAGTGTACATGTATTTTTATAATCATGAACATCGACTGCATATGATACAGGCAACAACATGCAAATAGGGTGGGGGTGTATCTAAGGGGATGACAGAAGGGGAGATGGAAGTATGTGTGATACGACTATAGTTAGACCACAGTGGGGTAGAGGAGAGAAATCTAGCTGTGCCACGTAGTAGTGGAGATGGAAGCGGTAGCGAGGTAAGCTGTGGGATGTGATACTGATAAAAGAGTCACCTTGAAGCCGTACACCTAGCAGGTAACACTATCAGCAGGCAAACACATCTAGGCTTCTACACTACTCTATACTACTGGAGGCTCAAACCACCTGCCCCTGGGTATATCCTATTACATTGGATATCCCCGAGCTGACCAAATCAGTAAATTTACCCGGGGTTAGATCAGTCTGTGAGAAGTCTATAAATTCAACATCTTGGATTGAGCATTAGTTACATTCCTTATCACATCCTCTGGTGTATCGAGCAGCTCGTGAACAGCTCTCCTTATCAGCTCCCTCCTTCCGTTTCCACCCGCTCCCAATCCCTGGAGACACTCACAGGCCTCCTCTGCTGATTCCAGGCTCAAGAGGAAAATTGGCTTCTTCCAAGAAAAACACTCCACTGATATAAACTGAGACAGCATCCCAGTAACATCTGCCTAGTGCTAGTATGTCTTCTAAGTAGCTGTGGTAGGGGAAGAAATAGGTAAAACTGGATCTTGGGAATTCTAGGGGGAAAAAGAGATATTATGTGTGCTTTTAAAAAGACACTGCCTTATTCTCTCCTGTCGTGGTACACAATTTGTTAGAGTATACGAAAACAAACTATGTCCACCTATTCAAACCTCTTTGCAATACAATGCTAAATATATTTGCATAGGGAAAATATAATGTATTATCTGAACTTGAAGGAATATTATCTATGCAACCTTGAAATTACATTTGATATCAGCTTAACGCTGCGTATTTCCCTCCATTTATTTTTCTCGAGACAAATTAATTTACCCAATTATAACTAGTGTTTATGAATAAGTATCCTTTATAAAACCCCATCATGCAGTGGTGATTGATCATCCTCCCGGGCACTGAAACAATATTGGATCGGTTGGGATCAAGTGGGGATACCAAAAGGTTAATTAGGATGGAAGGGGCCCAGGAGTCTAACTCAACTGATTGATCGATCATTTCAACTGTTGGTCCTTGGTCTCATCATAGAGGTACACATACTTTTTGATCTAGAATCTCAGTGATCAGCCTAGTCCAGAGAGAGATTACAATATGTAATAAAATAAAGGGTCAATACTTCCTATACATTATATTATGCGAAAATGTAAGTTATATGAAACTGAAATACACCTTATTAAGCTCTTGAAGTGAATTCTATTAAATTTCTTTCGTTTCTATATCCTGTAAAGGATTAGCCCAGGGCCTGTCCTGCAAGAACTGCACATCACATTGGAAGCTTTATATGAAACAGCCAGTATATTGAGGGTGGTAATTGAGGCACAATGCCTAGCAGTGGAGGAGAAACATGTTCACAACAGTGAAATAAAGAGGGAGATAATGTGCACAGAAACAATTTTATCATTTAAGGACCTTTAAGGTTCTTTAAATTGTAGCCAGAGCTCCTACCTTCTGCGTGAACAGTATTCATATTGCATATTGTGGACCATCACTAACATTTTCAACTCAGAAATCTGTATTCACTGCATGAGCAGACACGATATCATCCAAAGTCGGTGCCCACAGGGGTTTGCATATTTTATTTGCTCTCTTTCACACCCGAATATTCCCAATCCTTCCAAGCGGCACAGGCACGATTCACGACAACCAAGCCAGATTAGTCCTATGCCTGCACCCGAGCCTGCACCTACTACAAAGCATCAGAAATAGTACATTGTACCCTCTGTTCAATAACGCCAACAGTTCATTGCTACTATGTATACTGCATATATAAGATATGCTGATAGGTTCTTGGGGACAATTCCAAGAGCTGGCATATAGCACATTAGCCATATAGTTGAGTATCTATTATTTCCAACATCTCATCTCCACAAGCAGCTGAGCACTGTTTGGAGATAAATGTGAATAGCGTATAGGGCTTGTACCAGTAGGTATCTATTGGAGTGGTGTGGGCTGCCCTAAAAAGATGATAGGAATTAATGGCCGTGTGATTGGATGAACCACTAGTCATTACACAGTGGTAGATATCATATTATGTGATATTTAATGGGCAGGCAATACGATGTCTACTGATTGTGGTCTGCTGGCTCACTATATAACGGATTATATACATGACCAGTGATGTACATACAGAATTGTATAACACACTGTGAATAGTTATCCCGAAAATACCATATTTCCTACTGTAAATGTCCAGTAGATTATATATATATATATATATATATATACAATATACTATTCGTGTACACTTATACTGTAGTATATTCTGTCGAAGTACAATAGATTCTCAGACTAACTAAAAGGGATGAGCAGCAAGGCTACAAATAGCATCCAGGCTGCCAGATATATCGGTTGGCAAAGCTTTAATTTAACAGAGTAGGAGCTGGTGGTTCATAACATCAGTCAGGACCCGGCCAGGGAGTCGTCAGTTATTGGCGAGGTCTGTGGTTCAGTAATGGTGTTGGAGACTGACCACATGCAGCCTGCAGTAGTGACCAGCAACTCCTTTATTGTGCAGGTGTGTGTGACAGTGCTGCTACGTGAGCTGCTTTAAATGTCACCTAATGGGCCTGTTTGTGTTAGAGGATGGAGGAGAAGCAGGTGTGGCCCGTAGACCTGGCAGCCTAATGGACTTGAGGCAAACCACGACAGCAGCAGGACATTATCTACTTCACCTGTTGTTCTCTAATGTGCTAGAACGCTGATATGTTCTTGTCAAATATAAGTAGCTAAATTACTTAGCTCTTGTACAGTTGGGTATTCATATGAAAGTAGTGCTGGCAGCGCTTATAAGTGCAATTTATCAGTGCTTATTACCTCTGGCTTTATGATAGGTCAGTCATCAAATTTGACAGAAGTGAGTCACCAATGGAATGGCGATATAAACCCCCTGCATATCGGTACGTGCATCAGCCCACCCAAATACACTACCCAGCAAATTAGCGTCAACTTATGCCTAGCTTGCACTGACAAGGCAGCCCAGATGGGTGGTGCTGGATGGGTGTGAGCTTGGTGATAATTGGCTGGGCAAGAAGCAGCACCTCCCTATCTGACTGCCACACCCATACCCAATTCCATCTGCTGGGAAACATTGGCCTGTATATCTATTGTATATAATTACGTGAGAATTTATATTCACGTGTGCACAGCTCATCCATCTCCTATCACTAGCCTAAGTAGTACAACTGATTAATTATAAAGGACCTGGACACAGGTACCAAATTGGCTGCTAGCTCTGTGTGTATTTCTATATGCACCATGTATTCTAGTTGGAATTTCTCTTAAGGGCATTGGTCAACTGGGTGGCTTCGCAGACAATCCATAGCTCCTCTAAATCTGTCCTCTCCACCTTATTATAACACCGTCCATAGCCAAGAGGGAGAATCTTAGAGCTACTTTGAGTAAAACAGTTCTTTGGTCACTGAGCAGTTAACGAAAAGGGACCTTAGTGCGGAGAGCACTAAGGTCCCCATTCCCAGTACATGTCACAAATAGACTGGAACAGAAATGGGGGGGGGGGATATGCATGTGCACAGGATAGCTCATAATATGCATCACCTCAAGCAGCCTTACAGCCTTCTACAATATGTTCACACAGCTGCTCCAGTCCAGCACCTCGGCAGGGACATGCTCTCGGAGCTGCTCATAACCACTCCTTTTTGTGGATCTGTTCACATTATTGTGCCTTTATAAAGCTATGTCAGTACCAGGGTATACCCAGTGACCCGCTCACTGCCTACTGGACCCATACCGTGAGCTGCTCCTACTGACACAGATTGACCGAGCGGCTCACCCACGAGTAGAGGAGCTGATCCACTCACCTATCATGTCCACAGCACGCGTCAGCTCCAGCCTCACCACTCCCTTGAGGGTGTGGCCACCGCTGTGGACGGCGTCCGGCTTCTCCAGGTCTATGTACAGGCTGGAGGTGGCCTCCATGGCTCCTCCTCCAGCACCTGCCCCTCCTCCTGCTCGTACTACTCCTCCCGGGCCCTGCTGGCCGTGTCCTCCGTCCGCCGCCCGACACCCGCCCCGCAGACATCAGCTCACCGTGCAGGGCGGAGCGTTCCGACGGTAGGCTCGTGCTGCTACCGTGGTACCACTGCTACCTTAGTCCTTGTCCCTCCCGCACCGCAGTGCTGGGCCGACTGAGCAGGAGAGACTACAGGGCAGCGGGTCCGGGAGGAAGCCACTAGCGCGTCATCACCACCACTAGGTACCCACCGCCGCGCAGCGCTCATGGCGCCGCCCGCCACCGCAGCGACCTCTGTCGGCGTCCAAGTGATGGATGAGCAGCGCCGACATAACGGGACCACGTGTCACGTCGCCAGACTATCGCGAGACACCCGGACCCAGATCTCGCGGGAGGCGGTTGACGTTGGTGGACGTGTTGTGACGTGACGTCTCCACGTCAGATACACACAGGTTAGACAGGGCACCCTCAGTTCATGGGTCTGTAGAACGGGACGACACTCTGGGAGGGATGTGTACGTACATTGCCATGGTGGCATGATCAGCGAGAGGGGACCTCGGTACAGGGTGCACTATGGTCCTTATGCCGAGTACACAGGGTGCACTATGGTCCTTATGCCTAATACACGTCATCTCAGGTCACGACATAGAGGCGACGTTAGTTTCGGACCACCGGAAATGACAGTAGTATATGGAGAGTGTTGCCCTAAGGGAGTGATCATTTATTATCAACAGGGGGGGGGTGGTGGGTTGGGGGGGGGGGGCAAAAAAATTTGGACCCCTTGACCGGGGGGGGGGCAAAAAAATTTGGACCCCTCTTGGGGGGGGGGCAAAAAAATTTGACCTGTTTTGAGCCAAAAAGCCCGCGCGTTACTATGCTTCAAAGGGCCCGCGCGCGAGCCGATTTTCGACCCTAAGGGGGGGGGGGTAAAAAATTTTGACCCCTTGACCGGGGGGGGTGTAAAAAATTACGCGCGCTCCGCGCGGAAACCCACCACCCCCCCCCTGTTGTTAAAAAATGATCACTCCCTAATCGGGGAATGGGTCAACATTGTGAGTAGTATATATAGAGGGGCGTTTAAATCGGGCTTGTTTATAAGCCTAACACTTGTGGTAAAAGTACGTGTGCATGTAGTGCAATTTGTGACTTCAACATCTATTATTAAGCACGGCAATATAATAACCACGGTAGTACTCTAGCATTTGCATAACATGACACAGGCACATGCTGTATATCACGAGCGGTACTAATATATTACGAGCTGTTCCACTCGCATACGTAACTCCCCATGCGCTATATCAATGTCAGATATGGGAAAATGTACGAAGAGTGAAGAAGACTGTGAGGTCTATAGCTAATGCTCTTATAGTATCTAAATACTATAAATGCGTATATTTAAGTCCAAACCGTGTGGAAATGACAAGCAGGATTTTTTAATGTTTACAAACGATTTTACTTTATTTCCGTAGATAAAATTGGTGTATGTTCTGTAACAATATGATATGAACATTATACACCACCATTGTATAAAAATAATACGACTTAGATTATATGACTCTGAGCAGAAACGGACGGACTCTGATCTATGGATGTATTCACTATAGTTATCACAGTATTAATTGGTTTACCAGCAAACATTAGCAAACATGGTAGCCACTAGCTGCTTCTCCCAATGGAATAAATACACATATTTACTATGTTAAAATCTCATAATAACAATTAGGCCGTGTGGCCGTATGGCTAAGGTTATTCCTGCATTGCTAACATTGTGCAAGTAGTGCCTGTTAGGCACGGGCTTAAACAAACAAGACATTGCAGCATAAACTAGGGGACAAGTGCCTACAGGCTTCAATGTCAACAAACACACCGACCATCACAATGTCTGCTTTCACATTAAACTCGGTATACAACGGACCCCTTCAAAAGGGGATGACTCAGGACAAAATGCACATAATTATAACCTCATACATAGTCTAGAACCCATGTGAAATGTCCTCTACATCGCCCACTATGGAATCACAGAAATAGAGCCAAAACACAAAATGATTTCATCCATGAACAAACATGTTGAATAAAAGTATCCTGTACTAATTGATAGTCGCTTTGAATACTTCAGCAATGAATGTTTTTAAATATATGAAACAAACATTCTACACAATACTAGCAGAACAACAGTATCAATGTGCTGGAGATATGTCAGCCTACTGAATTATACAAATTGCTAACATAATCATAAAGGCTACATAAATTATTGAGCACCATCATCATCTGGTTATCATTCTCATATTTCTCAAGGTAACCTGCAATATGTATGATATAGGTCTATATGGAACTTTGCAGTACTTAACCATATACGATACGTATTATATACATTATGTATGAACTATATTACAACCACAGAGACCATGGTCATCAGAACCAGTGCTGAACTGCCTTTAATAGTAAGTAGCACAGGAGGACGCCCAGACTACCCCTTTTCAACTCGTTTGAATTTGGAAAGACCATCATCAATATTGCTATTTTAAATGTTTACCACTGTACATTTACGAACCCAGGAAACAGATGAAACTGTAAAATTGGATAAATCCAGTATGGAACAAGGCTATTTCGTGCAGGGTTATGAAGTTGAACGTCCCAGGCACACTAATTTGTCCAAGCATTCCGATTTTACCAGCCATTACATTTGTTATTGCAGTATGATATCACAGATATTGAGTCAATGAAACATGCAGAAAGTACGTAACTGCCTTGGTCTTGAATCTAGCGAAAGTGATATAAAACAACATGCAGTCACTTTAATCCCTCGAGCGCCAATGTCCTGTTTCACACATGTCAAAATGCCAAAGTATTAAGATTGTTTGTAGAATTATCACAGTTTTCGCTGGTCATTATGTCAATTAAAACTTCCAGGGTGGCCGGTCCGACTCCGAGCGGCGCGGGCTACCTCCGCTGCGTACCGGAAGTGGGATGTAACTTCCCACCAGGGGACGCTTCGGACTGCCTGACCTTGACCTTGACCTGTCAGCAGGTGACCTCACCACTGCACAGGAGCTCCTTCCGGGTGAGGCTCTGACGTCACAGCGCGCACGTGGGCTGCTCACCGGGGACACGGCAGAGGGGATGTTCCTGTATGACTGCGCAGGTCGGAGATTTGACTTCCGGATGTCTACCTGGACTGGAAGTCGAAAAGCCGCGCGCGTCTCGCGGGCCAAAACCTGCAGTCTCTCCTCGGCCCGCTGAATCGCCGCCCTCTGTGGAAGTTTACTCAACCTTGAAGGGGACGTCCAAAACAAGTGAACCATATTGTAACGAGCTATCATTGGTTATCCATATAGTCACGTGAGCAGTTTATTCGAAATGTCGGCAGCGGTTAGTAGGATCGCAGCAGGAGAACTATTTTTACCCACAGGCGGCCCAAAACAGTACGAGAAACATTAGTGTCTTTTTACCCATTATATTGATTTTGAATCTGCATGCGACATAATCAAACTGCCATTTAGTTTTCGGTTCATGTTAGTGCAAACAAGACGTGTTTTTATCAATGCTGACAACATAGTGACTTGTTACACAACCGTGACATTTGTCCAGTCCCGCTTTAACCTTCTCCCCGATTATCTTAGCATGACAACATTGAATTGAGTACACGGTACGGTTCAAACATGACATATATAGTGATATAAAACAAATTAAAGTACATTTATTGACAGCATGCAAAATCGAGTGGTATTTACGTCGTTCTATAAAGTGACTTTTAAAACATCCACTTGTTTTAAAACAGTTTGTGAATTATGAAAAACTTAGGACCTATATACTTACTCCCTAATTATCTCTATATGGGATAGCTGTTTCCAGCAAGGAATTGGTTTGGTTCAAAGGAGAATTATACTAATCTATATGCGTTTTATGTTTAGCATGCCTCTATGTATACTCTCCAGTTGGCACAGGAACATTGCATCAACATTGTTTCAGTGTCCATTACCACGCCCATCAACTGGGAATAGGAGACTTAATGGACCCTACACTAAGGTCCCTTTTCGCAGATCATGCCATGAAGATTGGCTCCACTTCACATATCATCGGTGAATCAATATTGATTCTGTGCTGTTCACCATGAAATGTGGACTATCATCCAACCCTGACATTTCAATGCTTAAATGGACATCGGCCATACAGATTGATAGGTATGACCGTGTTGAAGCGATGTTGATGATATGTGTTGGTCAGCCAGGAGTTTTCCACAACCATTGCATGAGTTTGTGCCCACTGGGTATGTATCACTTGCTGAGGGATGTAAAGGCCTAAAACATCTCTATTAATATGAAAAAAGTATGTTTTGAAAGCAGCGTTCCTATGTGCTCATGCGTGTGACTAGACTATTGCTGTTTTTCTAATACTGTGAGTAATTACGTGTAAGGCATATGGGAGAAAATGTCATTTTACCTCAGGCAAACGGATGAATTTCATTACAGGTATTCCATCCTAAAAATTAGTGAGAAATGCACATCTTTAGTTGATTAGAGATACCTTCACCGTGATAGAAACAAGACAATGCTATACAAGAATCGATGCCCCAGATCACATTTGGGTTAAAAAATGCAAACACGATGCCAAAAACCAAAACATGCATGCTGGCAACAAACATAAAAAGCATAATAGGGTTTGGCCTAAGGTTGCTAAACTACAAAACGCACCTAAGCGACCTAAGCTAGGGAAAACATCTAAAGTTGTTAACACAAAGGTACACCAACTTAGACCTACACGGATGGATGGAGGAGTTAAAAATGAAAAAGGGGGTTACTGAAGAAAAACCTCTCTGCTACTAATTGCTCACATTATTCTCAAAGATGAGGTCAAAGGTCACAAATGATCAGAGGATCATCTGGATCCTCCTCCGGTTCTGATTCACTAGATGTCAGAGAAAAGATGGAGGAGCTGCAAACAAGAATTATTAAAGCAAAATTAGCAAAGATTTGGGGGGAGTAAATCATTAGCTGTTTTCTTATCAAAGGAGAAAAAACGGGAAAGAAAAGTCTACGTATGATAGGACAGGAATCAATATTGAAAAGTAATTCTACATACTCTTGGTGCTTTAATAGCAGGCTCGATGAAACAGAAGGGATAACAATAGATTATGTACATTATTTAAAGGGGGATACCTTCATAAGCCTTTTAGTATTTTCTGCATTACAACAAAAATATGGGATGTACAAAATAAGGGCATGCTTGGCCATGAAAACAGCAAACATGGGCATGTAAAGAAGACAATAACACAAGATAAAACGATTATACTGATATTTCGTGTTCAAATAATTATGATGTAATTATGTTAAACATCTATACATCAGCTTTATAAATAGCATGATTAATCATATCTAAATTCATATTTGAGCTGTGGAAGATAATTAGACGCCGGAAGGGACTTTCTTGGCGGTTATAATACAACCTAAGGAATTCATTGACAGACCTTATACACTAAGTCTCTTCATTGCAGTAGGCAACACAGAGGTTTAAATCGTGGTAGTTAAACATGTAAGGTTACGTCATAGTTATGTATTCTTTATGTATGCCATAGTTATGTATTCCGAAGAGCATAATATTTTAGAAGAGCCACGTTAGTGTAAGGGCATGGCGCAGTGTGGGACCCCTACCTGTAGTCGGACGCACCGCGCTTCTCGGTCGCCTTGTGATCGAGGTCGGCGAGACGCAGGGCGCGGGTCACGTGACAGGAAGTAGGCTTTGTGGGTGTTCTGCGCATGTCAGAAGACTCAATGTCGCTCTCAAGGTCGGCCAAAGTAAGCTCGCCGCTGTGGGCGTTTCCGTTCTCCTCGCGGTTAGCGTCAGGACCAATATCCGGTCGACCATTGTTCACTTCCGGTCGGCCATTCTGGTGGATGTGAGAGGGATTGGTGTCGTTCTGGTACTTGCCGGGTGAGGGTGGGTCCAGATCGGCCAGAGAGATGCCACCGAGGAGCGCCACGGCCTCACTAACGTCTTTCTCAGTGGTAATCGTCTCGAAAGTCTCTTTCTGCGCTTCGAAGATCTCTCTCGCTACATTTCCGGAGAGGGAGTGGGTGGGACTGGCGCTCTCGGACGTATCGTCGAAACTCTCATTGAGGATGGCTGGGGTGAAGGTGGGTTCTGGTGGGGGTGGGAGGGAGGTGTGTGGTTGCTCCAGGTGGGGAGGGGGTGAGGGGGCGTCCTCCAGGGGTGGGATGAAGGCTGGGTATTCTTTGTCGGCAGTGGAGGTCAGCGTAACGCTGCTACGGGGGCTCTGGTTCAGCTGGTTCTGAAGGATCCTGTTCTCTGTGCGCAGTAACTCCATCCTTCCAGCATCTGTCCAAGGCAAATAAAAAATATAAATATTAATACTGTTTCTCTCTCTAAATATATATGATACAACACTGAAAACAGTGATATTTTTTCACCGGAAGCTCAATGCATTATACGTACTATGGGCAGTTCTGTGCGTTACTTACATATCAAAACTCGGCTCGCATTATTCCAGTTATTAGTTATTATTGTGATGTTGATGAATAAATACCACAGCGAACTCGTGCATATGTAGCAGTAGCCACGTTATTATTTCCACAACCAAATGATAATTTACGATTAGCACAAATCAAACTCAATGATATCCAACTCAAGTTATCCAGTATTGCACTCAAATGCTCACAATCTAATGTCAAATGCACACATTGCCTGTACCCCTGCACACTAAACATTCTGTTTGCCACTTGGTATTGAGAACTCGTGCACCCAGTTTCCGTTAGTAGAGCATAGTCTATCATACAGATATATGTCATGGGTGTTCCATTTGTAAGAGTGGGTGCTGGAGTCGCCAGGGTTAGGAGCATGTTTCTGGTTGGGAAGCACTGTTAATGGCAGGCTGGTGGCTGGGTGTTGATGTCAAGGTGGTTAGTAAATATAAGGACCCTATACAAGTGTCACGTGTGGTTGTTTGCTCCCTGGTGATTGCATAAATGTTGGAAAGGAACCACAAAATCCCTTTCAACAAGTCCCTTTTTACAGAAGAGACACAGAATATAACAGTGTCTTTGGTGGGTTGATAGCTCCCATCTTATTGCAAATCAACATTAAGGTAGGCTCGTCAACTCTCCTGTACAGTATGCAGCATTGATTGGATTATGATTGTCATTAATGGCATCTAATCAACATTTTAGTTCCAGCACCGATTGCTACTTGACTACACTAGATAGCTCCGATTTAGAATCACTAGAGAAGGGGAAGCAGTCATGTTGACTTCTTATCAACCAATCAGCGCGAGGGAACAATACACGTGACCTACATGTGCGTCTACACCACCGATAAACGGAAGTGATGCCGAGAGTGCTAGTCTATTCGTCATTCCATATCTCCACTGAAAGAATACAGACAGCCAGTGCTACTAGAAAGTCATAAAATAGCTGACTGAATATAAAATAAACTAGAAGATATTTGTACAGGCAAACATAAAAGACATTTTATGAAACTAGATGAGGTGATGGTATGCCGAACAGGTAAAGGCTGTTTGGCAATGAATTTTCGATGTCTTGTCTATTTTAAGTTATATTTCAAAACCATTACGATGTGAGCAAGAAGCTTTAAATTTGCGATTAATTTTCTTGATCTCTCGAACTGAAAAAATATAGACAGGTAAAGAACGGGAAGGACATTTCGCACGGTCTTCTTCTCACGGTTTTAATCGCCGGAAGTTAATATCTAAGTTATTGGCTACGTGCCCCCTCTCCGAGCATAAGCCTGTTTGGAATTAGAGCAGATATACCGGGTTGGTTATATAGTGTATGGCAGATAATGCATTGGTATGCGTTCCATACATACTGCGTTAAACGTGCACGTGCAGTCATAAGGGGTGCGCGACGATAACATAAATTATACCAGCCTAAAATATGTCTACTCCTAACAGCAGCTCCCGCTATGTACGTCACGTCATGACGTCATGAACGGAACGTCACAGCACGTGACCACGTCACCCTCGGCTGTGACAGCGCAGGTGGCGGTGGTGGCGGCGGTGGTGGCGGCGGTGGGGGTGGCGGTGGTACGGACCGCCATGGGGACAGTTTGGCCGGCGGAAGTTTGGACGGCGGCAGTTTGGCCGGCAGGGGAGCCACCGTGGGCGCCCCCACGGCCTGGAAGACGCAGCACACCTGGTGGCGGGGGGACGGGTGAGCAGTACCTCGTTTGAGCTTCCTGAGCTCGTTGTTGGTGGAGGACCGGAGCTGCTCCTCCAGACACTCAATCTGACGCTCCTTGGCGCGGATCTCGCGCTTGAACTTCTCCTGCAGTTTGGCTCTGTCCTCGTCGAACATCTGCTGTAGGTCGTCCAGGCCGTCCCGCAGGTCGGCGGCGTCCTGGAGGGCCATGTCGCGCTCCTTGACCAGCTCGTCCATCTGCTGCTGGAGGTCTGTGTGTGTGGTGGGGTGGGGGCAGGTTAAGTTTAACACTAGACACACCACGTGCACGCCTCAACAAAACATGAGCAACAACACAGGAGAGGTTCTAGCAGAGCACACAGATTCAGGGGTGGCTGCGGAGGTAGGAGGGGCCGTGTGGGTGTGGGTGTGAGTTTTCATTAGGTATGGGTTAAATAAAGGGCTGTCAATTTGTTTGTAGGTCAATAAGTGTTCAGGAGTATTGCTTATGTCTAGGAGTTGACCTCCGAAATAATAAGATGTAAGGAGTAATAAGGTAAAATGCACGAAGGAGGTAGATCTATAGTAGTGATTCCAGCACAACCAAGTGTTCATGCCTCATGGGTCGGAGTTGTTTTAACATTGCTGGATTGCATCGGGGACCATCGGGCATAACTGTTGAGAACTAGATTTTCCCCCTCAATTTCCCGAAATTTGACAAGCTCTGATGGAAGACCAGCTTAATGTTGCATTGTTTTTTGTATGTTTAGTTGCATGGTAAGGGCTGTAAATGAACTGTATTTTCTTGGTAAATGTATGAAGATTCAGTGTCAAAATTAAAAATGGAAATAGCCATACATAGGGAAGTGAATATAAAAGAGGAAAGAAATGCTAGGTGAAATGGAATGAACCGTAGAATAGGGCAGATAGCTAGACTCTTAACAGGCAAGGTGGAAGCTACTTGAGCCATAGCCAATGGGGAAAAGGGGTTGTCCAGGAAGTATACATAGGAATGTGTGGGCCCGCTATCTGATGCACAGACGACCAATGATTTTGGCAGTTATAAACAGGTGGAGTTTTTCCCATCAATGAATAAGAAGTTGATGGATCACTTGCATGGTCATTACGGTTACGCCACACACGTTTATCTTAGCTGGTTAATCGATGTAATTCCAAATCAAACAACATTGCAATATTGAGTAATCTTGTGAAACTTTTGAAACAGCTTGTGTGTGAATCGTTCAGACTTATACATATTGTGCATCTGTGCATCAGATTCAGAAACAAGGTGAAAGGTATGGTACAGGGGATAGATAATATAGCTAAAAAATCTCAAAAATCACAAATAAAATGGTAACAATACTCCAAAGTATGGCAAATTATGTATATTATGTATCAAATACTCTGGTTTTAAAAATCATATAATTATAATCAAAGATGTGTCACAAAATCAATACAAAATTACTTCATCTTATGAGGAATTCACGCATAAGCCTTAAGAATAAATCACAGTCACTGTTTAGCTTACATTCATGTCAAACATAATTCAGATGTGTGTTAGCTTAGGTGGTCTCTCATGTGGGTAACGCTTGATCTTTGATATAAGTTGAACCTACCATTTCTCTCAGACTCAAGCTCACTGATTTTCTGCAATAGGTCTGCTCTGGAACTGCCGGAGCTACAAAGAGGACATTGGAGAATAGCCTATCAGAGTTGTTGAAAGGTAATAACAAACGTTACATTGGCTATGTGTTTTCCTGATGTTAAGCGTCGAAAGATATTCAAAAATTGATATAATGTAATTCACTGTTTAAATAGAACATGATATAGTTGGCAGGTGTAGCTGGCAATCACATAACTCCATACCATGGATGTACGATATACCCTCGTGTTTACAGCGTACAACTCATGTTATTTGAATCTACTGAAACATTCTTCAGCAGTATATATGCATCTAACACATTCCATTGCTATTCTTCTAGCTATGTTGCTGATGTTGCCTGGATTTTTTTTTTTATATGCGTGATTGTCTATAATAAGGTTGAACGTGATAGAATACTTTCCTTCAAGCTGAGAGCTATCATACATCATCTCTCTATCAGGTACACAACTGTATATTTTAATATAGGAAAGCAGTCACCTGCACAAAAAAAGAAACGATTTTCTGATAGCGAATACATTTATGTGTAGCTAAAGCAAAATACAGACTGGAACTATTTAACCGATGCAATATGACATTTTATCCAACACATATCAATCTCTAGTATATAGTGTGGATGCAATATGCGATATGTGCTAGGAATATATCTAAGAAATTACACTAAGAATAGGCAACAAAACTCGACAAAGCAATGACCACAGATATTCCGAGAAATGATAGTTACGAAAAGGACATTAATTCAAATGCACATGCATCATTCTACTATATCTAACTACAGCAGGACCAAACCTTACCCTCCTCAAACTGGATCTTAGCCTTCGGGTTAAGAGGATACCTCCTGGCCTGATATTAAACGAGTGTAATTTACGAAGAGGTTATCTGATCAGCTAGCTTCACATAATGGTAATATAGTAATCAGCTAGAACGCATAACATGCTAACATTCCTGAAAGCAGATCGTATAAAATCAGTTCCAGTACATTTAATATCATGCTGGAAAGTGTATTCCTGTTAAGTGCCCCGCGTTCTATGCTCCCTTATAATACGACCAATGGCAATGCTTCTGACAATCAATTGAAGGCGCCATAACATTACTGAATTAAACAGTGTTAAGGTATCACGGAATGTGAATTCTCCATAGAATTGTACTGCCATAACACTGTTCATCCCCAGGCACCAACGGCTGCTCCAATTCAACCCCACCCCACTGTGAAGGCTGCCGCCATGTGAGCGGCACCGGCATTGAATGTGAAGTGAGCCTTGTGTCCTGCACACACAAACAGTTTAGTTACATTCAACCTTAATGCAATTTAAACAATTATCATGTTTAATTTAATCTCGGGGTTCTCCCTTTGTCCTCCACTCACCAGTTTTGGACGTCATCACAAAGGACACTTGCGTCATTGTCTGTCCTTTCACTGGCCTCTAGTTCTCCGTTTGATCGAATCGATGATGTTAAAGCTTCTATCGTTCTTTCTCTGGAATAGAATACAATTTCGACAAATTGTATTTCCTGTTGGTTGAGTGTCGCATGTTCGACAATTTACAACACATGCTGATACATTAGTTACTAACTGAATAAACAATATATATATCATATCTTTTTATACAAATAGATATATATCTTCCCACATTCCTCACATTTGGTCCCTGGAGTACTATTGCTTATTCATTATAAACACCATCAAACCTACAACCCTCTATAACGATGTCTCTACTGCGAAGTACATGTAGATTGGTCAAAATATCGTGTAAATGTCAAACACAAATGAAACAAAATAAAATAAAACAAATAATAAAACATGTTGAAAAACCGTCAACGTACACACAATGATAATCATGGTCCCCATCAAACATCCCTTAAACCTGAAAACCTGCACACGTATTTCTACAAAATTATTGTTCAATTTACAAAAGAAAATCCCTGAAAATAGATTTAAAGTAGTGCTTCACCCACACAAGTGTAGCTCTACACTATGAAGGTGCCATGATGCATGATATTTTATATCCACACTGGTGAGATCCTTAGGATAAGACATGCAGGTTAGGGGACGCCACTTATTTCTAGTGAGGGTATACCGGTCTCTATTGTTGCGGGAGTATTTAGTGCTAGTCACAGCGGAACTAAGCACTTTGATTCGCCATGCAGCCTCCTTTTGGGAATTCTTCCTGTAGAAATGAAATACTAGTTGAGAAAGGGTGAACTTAATTTCTAAGTTTTGTATTTATGCAAATTATTTATGTAGTGACTGGATTCGGACATTTAACGTATTTGAACATTTAAATATTTATCATGGGTTAATAAATATTTATTGGAATTTGGTTCATCTGAGGAAGAAATAAAGAAGGGAAAGAGGACACCACATAATATTGAACGATCCTGTCATGTAACCATGGGGTTTTTAAAATACCATACCAGATAATTGACCCAGTGTTGACTTACCCTGACATCATCTAACTAACTGAACCAGCTTGCAAAATAACCACAGATAAAATTGTGAGCATAATCAAAGAAGAGTGAAGCGTCAGTCTGACTCTCCTTCCAGATGAATGCTCGCCAAAATGTTACCAAAATTATTAGCGTTGGAATATTCAGACAAAGAGAGTCCAGCTTTGTCTGAATCTCTTTCAAATAGAGCCAGACAATGCATAGTGCAGCATTTCTGAATTTCAGTGCTAGGCGGGGGGAGGGTATGATGTTATGCTGGACTCTCGGAGTGATCTATGTAGAGCTGGACCCAGAGGGAAAGTCCAGCATTGCATGACTCTCCCTCCAGAGTCCTGTATTACCTGACTTGCCAAATGCCTACTTGTCATGTTCATGTCCTATAGTGTCAAATCGCATAGATATGGATTTTTAATGCAAACATAATTTGCATAGGTTTTTTTCTTCATTAATGTATCCCTATGATTGGTGTAACTGTATCATGCCCTTACCTGTCTGAGACCTCCCTCTTGGTGACCTTGAGTTGTTGCTCCAGGTCCTCTATGGCCTGGTCCTTCACCTGGATTACCTCCAGTAACTTCTGCAGCTCTGTCCTCATGTTGGTCAGCTCATTACCAACGTCATCCAGAGATTGCTGCAAGTGGGGACTTGATTAGTAATGTATTCTCCCGTTATCTTCTCCTATTATTGTTACATTTCCCCTCTCTTCGGGGAGTTAATCATTCTCTATTTTTACAACGTAAAACTGATGGTAAAGGGTGACTCAAGCCCTTACAGCCTTCCCAAATATGAAGTTGCAATTGTATCCTTTAATAAGTCAGCAAAACATAATTACAACTGCAGATGAATAGTTGTCTATTATCGTGTTGATCACACAAAGAAAAGTATGTGGGTCGGCTTGACCAACCCGCCTCTTTAATTAAACTCAGGCAATCAAATGCACGCATTGACTGACATTGGATCGTTGACTGCAACTGACTTTGGGAAGAGTCAGCGTGACTCTCTTCCCAATGTCAGACTGAACTTTTCTCCATAGTCACACGGACTCTCTGGTCCTTGGCGCAGACATAAATGTGCACCACATAACAGTCAATAAGTGCCAATGCTTCTCAAATGAAAGCATATAATCTTGAACTAAAAACAAAAGAATCATTGGAATTAAACGACGTTACACTTCAACAGAAAGTGCAACAACAATAGTATAACTGATTAATTGGACAAACAACTTATTCTACATCAAACTAGAAGAAACGACACTGAATGGAGAACAGGTACAGAAACACGAAATATAATTCTAATGCAAGACTCTGACGATGGACATCTAAGTGCAGATCTTCACGACTATGAAAATAATAATTAGTAGGAATAGTGAACATTAAAAAATGTATAGCACATTCTTATCTATAAAAAATCTTACAGTTCTGCTGACTCCCTGATAGGTTATTGTTGAATAAAAGGTTTGAATTTGTGAATCGTGAAATTATTGCATTGTATTATTCATGCTATTCTTTTCTTCTACGTTTGTACTATGGCCTCTTTGCTCTTGGGAAATACATAGAGCAAAGTCGATATGCTTGCGATAGAATACACTTAGGGAACATTGTGTTTTGTAATGAGATGCCGATTGAAAGAACATGAATAGGCTGTTGAGATTCAAGAGCAGTACAGTATATAGCTGGACTTACATGCATAGGAGAGAACGAAGTGGAACACTTGAGATTTGTTTAACTATTTAGTTATATATTTATATCATCAGAATTGATATAAGAGTATATCATGAGATATATACCAGTAATTCCCATACAAACAGAGAATTGATGTCGATAGTAACCAGGAGGCACTGGAAGTTGAGGGTAACAGTTCTACCAAGGAAAGATAAGGAGGAACAGGTCACACACCAAGAGGAGGTAGGCTACTTGGATCTTACCCGGATCTTAGAGGGCTTCTTGGTTTTCTCATCCTCAAGTTCCTGGAGGGGATGGTGTAGGGGGAACAATGATATAACGTAGTTGTGCTGGGTATTTGGGTACATACAATCCAATGCTTAAAATCTAAAGGAGTTTGCTACTGAGATAGAAGATGTGTGGATGTCTTACAAATTCATGGTTGGAATAAATGCATCGCGTTAAAAGAAATTCCTAGAAAGCGTATATTTCATATTTAGAGTATCAAAGAGAAGTATGCAAATGCAGTTCCCAGGGAGCGAGACTGCTTATTCAGAGGACCTTCCTTCCATATGCAGATTGAATCGTGATACACCCTCAATAGCTAAATCTGCATTGTGTCTGTGCTGCATATAGATGAGATATGTCCAGACAAGTGGTGGGTCTACTACTTGCCTACTCACATATGATATTAGGAGAATGCTAACGGGCTATTAAATTATATAAATACTCTCTACTGTACTGTTTACAATCAAACGATACCAGGGAATTATTTAAGTGGATATATGAGTCTTACTGTAGGGGTATTTGTACATTCGTATGGGCTTTATTTACCAACTGAGCAGCTCACTGACTTGCTCTGTTATTTACCATATGCCGCCTGAGCTACTCACCTCACGAAGGGACCCGATGAGCGTCTCCTGCTTGGCTTGGATGTTGCGAGCGCCCTCTAGTTCTGATTTCAATTGGTTACACTTCAACTCCAGTGTCGCCATCTGCTCGCGATCTTTGGACCTAAACCCAAGTGTGGAACGATGAGTGTTTACAGCTCTAGTGTTATCTTCAATCTAAAGTTGTCTCTTTTAAAGATGACATTTGTATTTCCAATAACCTCTAAGGGTATGTGTAAATATATAAAAATTCAAAATATTCTCAAAGTTCAACGAACTAAGATGAATTCAAGGACCCAGTCATCTGCGATATTCATGTAACTTTCAAATGCATTAATTAACATATAACTCACATGGATACGGCCCTGGAGGTGGCTTGCTCCAGCTGTCTCTCCAGGGCGGACACTCTGTCCTCCAGGCGGAGTTTGGTATTCTCTGCCAACACCAAGTCACTCTTAACCAGTGCTAGGCGCGCCTCGGCCGACTCCCGGTCCTTCCTGGCTGCAGACACCTCCTCTGTGGTGAGAAAAGAATAGGATGTGGTGGTGAAAATGATGTAATTATAATGACGTTATATCTGCTGTGATATGGAGCTTAAAGCAAACAGTGATATATCCCTAGTAGTGTTCAGAAGTGGGTATAGAAACCGAGGGCATGCAGACATAGAATTGCATAGAAGTATTTTCTCTCGTAAGTAGTATATAGAAATGCCCGTAACTGTAAGGCATCATGTAAACATTCAGTTCTAAAGTTTACAACCTACGTGACATTTCGACTACAGAGGTTAGCATTCTCGTTCAGCTCAGATTCAGTTATTATTCAATGTATTATTCATAATCTTATTGTATGTATTAGTGCACGTACCACACTGTGCTATTTGACGTTCTGCGATGACCTCGTGGTGTCTTTGTTCGAGCTGCTCGTACTGTATCCGGACCCGGGACAGGTCCTGCTCCAGACCCGCCCTCTCCGCCTCCACCCTGCAGGAGGAGAGAACACAGGTATTAACACAGAGGGGCACATGTGTGCAGCCAACCAGGAAGGATGCTACTAGCATGGAGCATACCCCCGGGAGCATACCTTCTGCGTGGCTGCTCACCTATTTATGTAATGCAGGCAACAATGGCTTATAACAAACTACTTTAATATACTTTTCTATGGGTAAGTCTAGGCTGAGGTCATTCCTGTGTGTGTGGTGTGGGGGGCAGTGCCCTGCTTCCACCCGGGTCTACATAGCACTGGTTACTCGGCGTCCTCACACCTTCTACCAACTCCAGGTGTGTAGAGGTGTGAACGGTGCACCAAGTGGACGTGTCAGAAACAACGACCCCGACCACAACTCCCGCCTTACCACGTCATGCCTTACCACTCATGCTGAAGTTTTAGCATTCTGACGATAGAGTAGTTGTTTCTGACACCTCGTCTAGGTCCCACTTCACACCTGCAGTGATATACGTGTGGAGAGGCAGAGTTCCCGGTGCCACAGCCACACTGAGGCCACAATGGGCCGCATGTCCCGTCCCAAATACATGCATCATGAATCTAGACTGGGATCTAGATAGATAAGGATGTGTCAATAAAATCGAATTATCAAGAATCCCGAGTCAATAATTTACGTCCCTGTGCTTACATGGCTCAAGAGTAGATGTGTTTGTTCGTTGGGAATGTCATGGCAGCGTCAGCAAAGAGGCCTTTATGACCTCCCTAACTGAAAGAGACCTCGTACCACTAGACCCTATCATAGTCTAATGAAGAATCTAATCTAATGTAGTAACTCACTTGCACATTTAGTGACCATAAAACATGTAAATTACTGAACAATCTCTCTCTTTCTTTTGGCATCTGATAGAAAAACGCCCTGTGTAACTGTGACAACCTCTGCCAAAAAAAAAGAAGTTTAAACGCAAACTCAGTGTAATAGCAAACTACGAGTGATAATTTATTATTGCTATTGGTCCCATGTACATAGACGTACGTATATGGTGAAACCTACCCTAGAACCAACACTAACAGCTTTTCATCTACATGCTCACGATAACAAGAGTAAAAGGAACTTCTGCACAGCTACTATTGATAATAATGCTATTGAGAGGAACGTCAATAGAACCCATTTGCATAATGTAAGAGTGAATACCTCCGTGTATTTTCATTTGACCTTACAATGGACACAGAACATTGATCCGATGTTCTGTGCCCACTGAGACGCGACATTGTCTATAGCATGATGGTATACATGGTGCTTTGGTGCTGGAGGATGTCGTAACGAGGTGAGGTACATGTACTTCACACCTTGGTTCTAGACCGCTACACCCCCACCTCCTCCACCTCCTCCTCTCACCTTGCCGCCCTGTCTTCACACCTTACCGCCGCATGCAGCATGGCGGCACTGGTAGCATGATCTGCTCACCGCCGCACCCACCCACCGGCCCGCCGACTACACGGCAGGCGTGAGCTAGTGCCACAGGAGGGAGAGGTTTATGTCAACCTCCTCTACCACTATATTAGCGGTGGGGGAGGGTGGACTCGGCATCAGTGTTCTACTGGACTTCCATACAGCCACATCTACCACTACCTGCTACCCAGTACTACAGCTTAACCATGAAGGTCTCATCCAAGAAGGTCTCATCCAAGAAGGTCTCATCCATGAAGGTGAAGGTGCCTAGCCAGGTGTTGTCTGCCAAGTACAGCCTGCTGGAGGGCCGTGTACACAAGTCATGTGACCAGCTGCAGATGCTGAACAGGAAGATCAGTGACCTGCGTGTGCGTCACCAGCGGGCGTGTCATCGTGGTCAGCGACCCTTCTGTAAGAACCTGCAGCTGCAGCTGGACGTCTACCAAGGTCTCTACAACACCTTCTACACCTACACAGCTACACAGGCCCACCAGCTGTCTCTGGTCGAGGCTGCCCTCTCTCAGACTCCTCAGGCTGCTCAGCCACAACAGGCTCCATCTGCCTGATCTACTCTCTACAGCCACCAGGGGCCACCGTGCTCCTACCATGGCTCTTCTCAGAGCCACTCACTCTCACAAAAGTTGCCATCAATCTCTCTCACTCACTACAATGTAATCGTAGCCCTATATTCATAACCCTTTCCAAATTCCCAAGTACCCGCCCCTTCCCCAGTCCATCCACATTAGTGTATAGAAACCATACGAAATTTGACATGTTCATATTTATAAACTTAATTTATCTCGTGTCAAAAAGTTAAGACATTTCAAAAACAACTCACCTTTGGAAGTCTGATCTCGGAAGCAGATCTCCTACTTTGCTTTTCATAGACACATTTTCCTGACGAGAATTTAAAATGTAAACATCAGTGTGCATTACAAAAATGTATTTATATTTAAAAACAGCATGAAATACTGACTGAAGTATTATGCAAATATAAATAGCTGGTCCACGTAGCTAGATAGCACTTTCATACCCAGTCCCGCCTGTGTGCAGAATTGAAAAGGACATTTCGTTTTTCAGGCATCAATTTAGCATTATATATATATATGTACATTTCCCCACGTCCAGTTCGCCATCCCTATAGTCCTCACGCCACTTACCTGTTCCAGCTTGGTGAGCTGCTCGGTGACCTTCACATTGATCTCCTGGAGCTGCTCGTTCTGCTGCTCTAGGTCCTCTATGATGCCCTGACGTCGCCCCCCGCGACCTCTCCGTCCTGACCGCGGACTTTGACCTTCTTCGTCTGAGCTGTTCCACTATGTAGCGGAAAAATTAATTAACTGGTTAAACTTTTTCTTACATGACAACCTACAACGAGAAGATGCGTCTAAGTCTAATAGTTTGGAAATAAAACGTGAAATCTCATATTTTAAAAATCGTTTTTAGACGATTGAGATTCTGAAGATAAGATCTTATTGATCATTGCCAACACCTTTGACTAAATGCTGTCAGCGTGTATTTCTACGTCCTGAAAGGTCAGCCAATATATGGGTGTAGTAAGGAGAACATCTGACTGAAATGTTAGTTTTTTTTGGTCTGCACTTCAGCGCCGTCCAAAGAGCCATCGTTACTATAAAGAGATTCTGTACAATACCCAGCGACTGTCATGCCATTTCCCTAACACAATACCATAACAGTGGGGCCTATAGTTACTATCAAGAATATACCAGCAGAAAGGTTGGCTCAACAGTGAGCAGTTTTGCATGAAAAGGAGAAGCTTATACGCCGAGATGATAAGATAATTATGTTTATTAATAATTATAATCTACATAAAACTATTATTCATTTAAAACTTAGATGGGGATATCAGCTTCTATAACCAAAATGGCTGTTAAAATGTATGTCTAAACATATAATCACACCCTAGCATATCAAGCAGAGATCTAAAATATCAATTGCCCAAGTGTAAAAAAAAGCGAAGTCAAAAAGTCAAATGCATGCAGTAAGTTAAGTTTATGAATACCAAACATCCCACTTACTCAAATTATGTTTGCAAGGTCCAGGAAAACCAAAAAGGAACCCAACACACAATCGTTAATAAAATACCAATATCCCAGAAAGGTATGTGTAATTTCATAGAATGTCAACCGTTGGCCAGCTCAGTGGAGGTAATAGTTTTACATACAACTCTTCTACCACCACTACCAGCTGAAACATACCTTACGACGTTGTCCCAACATTTGTATCTGACATGATCAACGAAGGTGAAACTGATGAATACATCTATAGAACATTCTTTGTGTAACCCACAACCTATCAAGACGTATAACAAGTCATGTCTTAGTTCAATGACAACTGCACTAACTTATCTATACAGTTATAACGAATACATCAAGGTATCTTACCAATCTGTCTTCCTTTTCTTTTGCTAATAGGTCTCTGGTGTGTTCTGCTTCTTGGATTTTGTCTCTGTTAAAACAGCATAAATATCAATGCGTTTTAGTATACATCTCATTGATGCAATGCAATTAATTCATAGACTGAAATGATACTTGATAGATATAGAATGATCGATATTCAATTGGGAAACTGTTTATTGCGTCATTTTGCTCTTAAATGCCCCCATTGGATTACCCTCAGAGCAGCACATGTAGCATGTGTCTAGGATGAATTGACACACAATGACATATCATAAATGTACTTACTGTAATAGATTATTTTCAGCTGTCAACTGGTCCACTTTACATTTTAGCTGCTCTGTATCGTATGCCTTGTCCATATTACTTTCAGACTAAAAATAGAATGGCATATAGTATTAACAGTTGATTACAATATTCTGACTTTAGTTAGCATTCAAAGATTATGTACAATAGGGATAATCAAAATGTCATCTACTGAGTCAGTCAGAATGTCACATGTTTATGGTACAAATGTCTTCTGCTAAGTTAGAATTTCGTCTCCTCACTTACTGTTTTTGAGAGGATGTTTTTCTGCATCTCCAACAGCTGGATGACCTGTTGGTTCTCACCACGCTCCTGTACCAACCGCCGGTTCTCCTCCCGTAACCTGGAGTCACCATAACCTAGTACTCATCACTATAGATCTAAAACAGTCAACATACTGGTACAATGCAGAACGGTTATCCACATTAATCATGATAGAACATAATAAGGTTTATGATTATGGTTTCATTAAGATAATTCATGGCCTGGCATTTTATTAATAGCCTGCACATGGACTTAACACACAGTGTTTTCCCTTACCGCATGAGCTCCTCCCTGGACTCGAGCAGCTCATCATACTGGGCCTGGTGGTTGTCACGAGCCTCCCTCAGGTCGGTGAGCTCCTCCTCCAGGTCCCTTATCTTACCCTGGAGTTCCCCTATCTCGGCGTCCCGTCTACTTAGGCCGGCTGCCGCCTTCTCTGTACTCCTCCTCCAGGTGTCCACCTCCTGCCGTGCTACCTCCGACTGTTCCCGTAACTGGGAGTCAGACTGCTTGGTGCGCTGAGGGTATTAATAAGGCAATGTTATTATTCTAGTTATTAGGTAACATGGTCAAAGTTATGCTATACGGCATCGTATAGGTGTAATCAGGTAACATGGTTTCAGACTAAACACCGATGGATGAGGAACTTTACAAGGCGGACGGTAAACAACTTGATACAGGAGGCATGAGGCAATTATATATGATAAAATATATGCCTATTTGTAGCTACTTGGTTGGGTATATCGAAAGCTTCTCTTTGTATACAAAGTCCTGTAGGAAGCCCAAATGTTAAATGTTAACCATAACTTGATATTTGACCTCTTTATATAAAATAGATGTGAAGCTGCATGTTTAAATAGTATAAAACATTCACTTCCACCAACACATCACAAACCAACATATTGCATCATGCTGTTATCGCCATTTTATATACAGACATAACATTTTTGTCTAAGTTATTCAGTATAATATTTTAAAATGACATGTTCAGTATTTACATAGTTTTGTAATGGACCATATGTCACCCATGTATTAAACATAAAACAAATAAATGCGGTTGCCCATTCCCATTTAATTGACATATTATTACAGTACATCGTCGATTCTACGCCCCCGGATTATTGTTCCAGAAGTACGGTTATGAGTCTTCCTGTCGTATATTGTATAATATCATTACCCTGAAGGCTTCTGTCATTTTGACGTAGGAGTTGTAGAGTTTGCAATACTTTTTAAGTTCCTATAATATCATTAAGACATTCAAATGACGAATCCATGGTGGAATTCAATCAGTCAAGACAAGGGACTAATGTTAATATTGAATATCACTGTACAAAATCAATTATGGTGAATTAAAAATGACGGACTTTAAAGTTTAAATATTGCAATATCTTTTGAAAAACTCGATTTTTTTAAATGATATAAAATGCAGGAAGATATTTCGAGAAAAATGTCAAAATTAATGGTGTAAGACTGCTCTGCATCAATATATTATAAAGAAAAAAATCATGACCGATCTGGACTAGTTACTTACTGCCTCCAATTCGTGAACCTTGAGTTCGAGTTGGTTCCTTTCAGACTTTAAGTGCCGTAATTCTTCCTACAAAAAGTACAAAGAAAGTGATGCACTAAATGTTATGTCACAATACTGGTAGGAACCTGAAAAAAGTTTATAATTATAATAGTTTTAATCATAAATAATAGGTCAAGACATAGGGCGTTTACGACTTGTTTTAATATTGTTAATGTGTAGACCAAACAATAGTGACAGAGAGGGACAGATCCCTACCTTTAGTTTCAGCTGTTGCGACTCATGTATCTCCTTTTCTTTGGCATTGTCTTTACGGAGATTTTCCATCGACTGAAATAGACAAATCCAGTCAGCGTATAACATTGATGATTTCAGAATAAATTCACAAGTATATAATATAGCTCCGTGATGATAATGCAATGTGTAAAACATGCTGACATAACTACTGTATTTACAATTTAATTAAAAGAAATGAACGATTGGTCCTCGTACGTCCCTTCGTTATTACACCTTTCATCCATTGGATGATAATCTTTTAAGACTATGATTATAACTAATCAAAACCATATGAGAGACCACCCCTAACCTCCCCTTATACCTTTTTGAGTGTGTCGACCTGTTTCTCCAGGCTGTGTGTCTCCTGCTGTGAGAGCTGCTCCTGTTGCCGGGTGAGTTGGTGTGTCTGCTCCAGGGCCGACACCTCCTCCAGGGCCTTCTCCAGGCGGGTCCGTGTGCTGCCCAGCTCTGTAGACAGCACCTCTCCTACCTGGTGGTGGTGTGTATAGGAATTATATTATGAGTATTCAAAATAGCTCCCAGGAATGAACTCGATAGTCCAGTGACACTCTGGTAATTCTTGCTGAAAAATATGCGCTTACTTGGGCAACTTTGATAAAAACTAAACCCACTAGAGCGACGTTGGTAAAGCTTTGCTAGAGCTAATTTAGCTGAAAAGTCGGAAGGCGATTTTGCGAGAAAAAGGCACATAACTAGCCGGATCTTCTTGTTCTATATTTTAGATATCTGAGCGGGGAAAATTAAGAACTTCTCTCTGGTGTAGAAGCTGGTCGTCATGAAGGATATACCTTTTTAACGGCGGCAAACTCCTCCTCTACAGCGGCGCGCTCAGCCCGCATGCGGTCCATGCCGTGCCGCGCCTCCGTCACCTGCTCCTGCAGCTCGTTAAGCTGCTCCTCCACAGACGTCTTAGACTGTCACAAGGCAAACACAATGTGAGAAACATATGTAAAGACTTTACCAAACCAGTTTGGCTCAACGCTTATAAGTATACCACTGTTATCTCTCTAATTAGAATTTAACAATTAAAATAAAGATTAGCGGCTTATATGAGATTTCACGAAAATTCAAGGACTAATGTTAAAATATTAATACATTATGTACTTCTCTTTTGGATAATTTCTTTTCTTGATGTTTATTTTTCCTTAATTAGTAGACACATGTGAGTACCTTTAGGAGGGCGTCCCTGTCATGTGACACCTGTTGCACCCTCTGGTGGAGGTCCAGTTTCTCCCGGAAGTAGCGCTCCTTGTCGGCCGTCGTCGACGCCAGCGACGCCTGGATGTCGGCGACGGCAGCACGAAGTCGGCCAACCTCGTGGTCCACTCGGAACTTCTCCTGTATGGAGGTAGAGATGTTAAGTACAGGTTAATTGTCTGTATGTCTCAATGTTAAACATGAAGAAAAGAATGATACTATCTAGTCCTGTCCTAACGGGAAATCTTCTACAATAAATTAATTTAATTTGATACAGAAATTCAACGAACAACAAGCAACCTAGAACTGCCAAATGAGTGGAACTGGCACTTCTGGAATTTGCCATTTTCATACTAGGGAACATGTAACCTACAGAAGGTATCATATATTATTTTGATACGAAGGTACAGTACATAAACATATTCTATAGTTTTACATTCAAAGACAACACACTCACATCTTTTAGTCCTTGCATGGTGGTTGATATTGAACTCGATTCTTCTTTCAGCTTCAAATTATTTTTCTTTATTTCTGTCAACTGTGAACCCAAACTTCTCTTTTCCTCTGCCAACTTAAGGTTTTCCTGTATTGTAGAATACATTCAATCATTAACCTGTAAATGGCTTTGCAGCTGTAATTGGAATTATGAATCAACTGCCAGAAATGGTGAAGGGACTTCTTATACATAATCCCAATTCCTAGCAAGAAATATAAAGTGGACTTTATGCCACACTTAGGGTGAATGAGGGAGACATTATCTAAATATGATGTTTCTAATATCAATCGATTGACCTTACAACCAACGTAATCGTGACAACCTTAAACTATAGATTATAATTAAATGTAATAAGCATATAATTATGTACAAAATCCCAGTTTGGGGATAGGATGACACAAGCTCTTGGGCACACCAGGGGGTACAGGTAAAACTTGAAGGCTTCACCATAAACAAACATAAAACACAACTGTAACTAATCATCCAGGGTGAAATCAACAAAAGATACAAACAAGACACTGGGAAGCAAGTATTCTCCTGCTCGCAGCAAAATAACAGTGGTCTTAGGATATACTAAAAGCGGAGATTTGGGAAGTATGACTACATCTACAATCGGGGGCCATTTGCCTAGGGTATATTCTTACATACCGGAAACTCATATCGAAACTGCCATCTCTGCTGTGACAAGAACCAATCGTTATACACTGTCACCTTCTGATTTGGAGTTGTTATTCTTTTTATTAGGTAGTTTTGTTGTTCATGACTTTATGTTTCAAAAATAAGCAGCGATTGCACGATTCATGTGTACACTTTCCCGGGACAATTTCTGAAACGAGGCCTGATTGAAAATAGAATCATATTTTTCCGAATGTAGTATCAATTGTGTAATCTTTTCATGAAATTTATTTGGTGAAGATTCATAAGGCAATATCACCCTCATTTACATACCTATTATATTATAAGTAATTAGATTAGGTCCAGTGGTGACACTGATATATTCTGTCACTGGGAAAATACTTGCTTTACAGTACCTTATGTATGTGGTATTCACAGTGTGTATGTGTGATGATAGGGCACGCATGTTCAAACTGGGAGTAAGCAGGACAATCTGGCTGCATGATAAATCAAACTAACCTGTCTTAGTTTCTCTACCTCTCCTTTACTGCCTTTGCTATGGTTTTCTAACCACGAGTTCCTGCTTCTCGCTATGTCGAGGGACTCCCTTAGTGCAGAAAGCTCTTTTGTAAAGGACTCTTTGGCCTAGAGGGAACCAAGTGATTATGTTTTTTTCATGTTGTGCAATGTATTTGTAAATCGTTATTCACGCCTTAGGTGTTTATACCACACAGGGCACTCTATCGCTCAGGGGGAAATGGAGAAACAAATCAAGGAAAATCAAAATGTATGGCAAGTAGTTAAGGTCAGTTGTAGAGGCAGAATTATGCATGTCGTATGTCTTCTTCTACATGAGTGATTTGAATAACCAAACAAAGTTTATATCTCCTCCCCCACTCCCTCTATAAGGGCCGAGAATCTCGCAGACGGTCCTGTTGTGTATAAAAGAAACAAAGGGATTTCGCCGAAAACAGGCGACATATATGTACGCCTTCCCGCTAAGATGTCACAGTTGTCACACCCCCTCCAAAATACATAAGCAGGGGGCAAACTTTGAGCAGTTCTCATGCTCTTTCATCAGTGTCTCTACAAATGACCTCGAATTTCCATATGAGCCAATTCACGCTGGTGCTCAAATATAGCATGCACTTAAGCTGGGAGAATTGGTGTGGAGTATGGCCAAGGTGTTTGGTGCGTCTAATAGTGATTGGTGCATTTGCTTGGAATATCTTGAGGTGCATATGGTGGTTGGTGCGTTGATACTGACTTAAAACTCTTTTCTGTGTTTAGTGCAAAGTCTGTGTTAGTTAGTACCCTATGTATATAGTGCATGCATAGGCTATGCCACTTAGTAGGTTTCTATATCACATCATTTGTTAGTAATTATGCTGTGCATGGATAGTACATTTGTACTAATAACTATATATCAGTCAATTATATTTATCATAATTTGAAAATAATGCATCCAGAATACAAATGGCCACAGAGCATGCACTGTGTCAATTACTTATAAGTTATTGTTAACAGTTTCGAATTAGGTAATTATCAATGTATATATCCAGTGATTTAGCTACATGATCTATTGTGGAATTACAGAATCTAATCTACAATAATAAACGCCTGAAATCAATAATACATTATGCGTATCAATAACTTAATTGTTGTGGATAAGTACTAGACTAGAGAGAAACATCATAGTGAAGATTCGCAACATACTAATAGAAAAAGACTTACACTAGCAAGTTTGCCATTTTCTTGCTCTAGAAGTGTCAATGTGGACGTTACAGAATCCATCACATCTTTCTTCTTGGTGGCTTCTGTTTCAAAGTGTTGCTTTTGTAATTGGAGTGAAGATAGTGTTTTCTCTAAGCTTTCCATCCTGAAATACAAGCCAGTAGCCAGGTGTTATAATACAGACCCCATAAATAACCCAGGGGCGGACCCACCAATTTTGAATATAGACGGGATCCGTGTATTAATAGCCAACGACTGAAAATACGTTCATTTATTCCCCCACTCACATAATTGTATCAGACTGTGAATAAAGTGTACCGTTGTTGCTCGTTCAAGCGCCCGGGCACTTGTAATAGTACCACTATATACCCCCTGCGATTATACAGGGCAGGCGCTTATTCAAGATACAGTTTTAGTGCTTAATCATTCTTTCAATACCCCTCTACTGAATCATTCTTTCAATTCCCCTCTATACCCCGGCGCATATTCGAATACCCGGCGTTTACCCGAGGCATATTACGGTGAAATGAGGCATATTACGGTGACAATGTACAATATTGCCTACTTGTCCTGTAGCCGTTTACTGCCGCGGGCCTCCTCCAGGCGGCGTCTCTGCTGGTCGTCCCGGTCCCTGTCCGAGGCCGTGAGCCGCTTCTGCAGCTCCTTCTCCCGGTACCGGAGCTCCTCCACCGTGGACGACGTGTCCCGGGCCGAGCACTCCACCGCCTTGAGCCGCCCCGTCTGGTGCTGGAGGAAGAGCCGGGAGGAGTGTGTGAGACGGGGGTGGAGGATGGAGTGAGTAGTGTAATAAATGGGGGTGAAGGATGGAGTGAGTAGTGTATGAAGTGGGCGGTTTTATGCAGGATGATAATGATATAGGCTATGACTTATCATCAGTATCCATGACACACACTAGGGAATGTTTTCTTGTAGGAGACATTTAAGCACGGTGGACAATGGGGCATTTCTAAGCTCCCCATCCATGGTAAGCGACAAGGGTGGGGCATTATACAACTGGGTCGACCGGTTTAATAGAACACTCTGTTGGCATCGAAACACGCGCTTTGAGCACAGACCTAACACACTTTGTTTCAAGTTGTGTATAGCTGCATTGGAAACTTTTCAATAATCACATAAATGACAATGTCTTCAGGATAAAATAGGTCTCTACTCCCTGACAACTATTTCTTACCTCTATGGTGTCTTGGGCCTCCCTTAGTTTCTGTGTTAGAAGAACTCTCCTCTGTTCACTCTCCTCCAAGGCCACTTGAAGGTCACTCACTTTCCGCTCAGCAGAGGGCGTCCTTGTGGGACTCGTGGATCTCAAATTGGAAGACGACGGGCTTCGCAAGGACTCATGGGAGCCCCTGGAGCCACTTGACCTCAGCATTGACCTTGATGACCTTGGGGAAGGAAGGTCATAGGACCTTGATGAGCAGAGGCCATCCTGGGTAGTGTGTGTGCGGGGTGAGAGGCTACTGAACGAAGGGCGCAGCCGGGTGCTACAAAGCCAAGGGTGGTTAGTCTCACTCACACAACTACAATCAAATCAACATAATTAGTTAGTTGACCTTAAAATAGGTAAAATCATAAGTAAATACATAAGCCATAATGCGTATAGGGCTTACAGCCAAATGCACTCAAAGGAAAGTGAATGTACACAAATCATTAATTTTAAAATTGACGCAATTTGGAGTAGAGCTCAGTACTTCTTAATGGCAATGCAATAGGATAACAATAACACAAATGGGACACATGGATTAACTGTTGACAGGTTAAAGCTGCTATGCAAGCTGGCATACTCAAACCTGAGTTCTTAATTTATACATCAGCTTTCCCTCCTATAATATGCTATTAATTCTGGAAAATAACCACTCTTTATATAAGTGTAACGGGTTGACTATAAAGTCTAACTGTTATTGTTGTATATCTATTGTATGTTGTATGATGTAAGACAACACGGTTCTATTGTGTTTAATAACTGTTTTATTCATCTAACTAGTGTCGTCGGTTCGTTACATACACCGACTCCTCTAGTTCGGTTATCTATACGGTAGTGTACCGGTACCACCTTCGGTTACCGTCGGTAGTTGTTACATAAGCATTTTACATAACTAAATCTAACAGGTGGCGCTGCTAGTACGGTCACGTGGCTATGCAGCGCTGTATATAAGACGGCTACTTCTCCGTTGGAAGTCAGTCAGGTTTGGGACTGTCGTGACATGACCACCCTGTGCTCACGGGCTTAACTCTATGCTATAGGGTTGCCCCACTGTATTATATATCTGTTCTGATCTTGTATATCCGCTGGTTATACTTGTACTATAATACACAAGAGTTACCTTTACAATAAAGTCGCCGTATATTAAAGTCTAATTTACCTTGTCTGGTTTTTGTACTCAAGTGTTACATACGTAGTAAGAGACCAACTACATTGGTGCCGTGACCACTTGATCGAACCGACCATTGATAGGGTATTAAATAGACTTACAGTATATGGATTACCTATACGATTTTGTCAGCTCGTTCAGCGGCAGGACTAAAACCCCTGCTGAGGAACGTGAAGAAGCCGTACAGAATGTACGCTTCTTCACAGGCAAATCCAATAGGCGGGAGAGCCGGGCAGCCTTGGAGGTGCCCGGTGACGACCTCTCCCAAGAAGCAATAGGTGATCCTATTGTGGAAGCCTTTACCAAAGGAGAGGATGGGGAGCAATCTCCAATCCCGGGACCCTTTGATATAAGCTCCAGGAGATCGTTGGACTCCCTTTCCACGAATCTTTTCTGTCCTGAGGGTCAGAAAATACCGGGTAGAGAGCCTAAAACTCTCGGCCCAGCTGCCTTCGGTTCTACACCGACGGTAGCAGATCCTTCATTGGATCCAGACACGTCGGTTTTCACTGATGGTGCCACTCCTACACCGAACGGTATGGGGGGTGGCGGGCTATCAAAGAAGACTAATGTGGCAACAGAAGCTCCTGGTAAGGGGTACCCGCCAGCAGTAGATGAGCCATCCAGTTTACCACTGGATGGGGACCTACTAGCTGCCATGGGTATCCCCACCAGGAAAACTGAGTTGCATGAGCTCGCGGAAGCCCGGAGGGAACTTGCTTCCATCAATCAAACTAGGAAGTTATTCCTAAGGGAGGTTGATGAGAAGAAAAAGTTCCTACTGGAACTCCAGAACGAGATGGCTTCCCACAAGGTGGAGGTTGACAAACTTTTGCACCAGAGGGTGTCTGGCGAATGTGAGGTTGCAAGCTTAACTTCCTTGGGAAAGGATTTGAGCACGCAGCTCCACTTAGCCAGACAGGACCTCGCAAGCTTAAGGCAAGTCAATCAGGACCTGAAGACGAAGTCGGAGCAAGTACCACCACCTACCACGGTGGTACCTCCAGTCATACCCGCACCCAGTGTGTACACGACAGTGACACCTTCAAGTGTCCCGCCGCTAGTACACACCACGGTAACAGGTATGACACCTCAGATGGGGGCTAGCTATCTACAGACTCCGGTCTGTGGGGGCGCCTTTGGAGGCACGGCAACACCTCCAGGGTACACCCACCCATCTACTGGTTCAACGATGTTGAACCAACAGCAGACCATGGTCTCAGTTCCAGTACCGAAACCCAGAGCTAGACAGGGCTTAACTCCTGTCCAGCGGGCTAAGTACGACCGGAACCCGGCTATTGAGAAGCTGGGGACAGACATCGTCCCGCGGGACATCGATGAACTGGATGAACGGTATGCTCCTTTCAACTTTGGGGAGATCAAACATCCTGATGCAGCCCGTCAAAAGGCCATCGATATTCCGCCTTTCACAGGGTCGCCACCCTGGAGAAAGTACAAAGTTAGGTTCAAGGCTATTGTGGAGAGCAATCGCTGGAACAATCAGCAAGCGCTGGTTGCTCTGAAGCAGGCACTCTGCAACGGGCCAGGTGAACCAGCCCTTTTGGCATTCGAAAGAGTGAAGATCAAGACATTGAGCTCACTTGAAGAAACAGCTGAATGGGCGATTGGGAAGATTGGTGAGCATGACCCAAGGACTAAGCTGCTCAAACGTGTCCAACGCAAGGACGAGCATCTGAGATCCTACGGATTTGCTCTACAGGAACTGATATCCGAGTGTTATCAGGGATGTAGACCTGACACCCCCACTGTCATCCAGGAGTTAACCTCCAGGTTTGTCAATGGAGTCAGGGACACCAATCTCCAGGCATATCTGCGGGAGAAATGGCAGCCGGACTTATCTCTAGCTGACCTTTTTGACCATGCAGATGTGTATGACACCAAACAGGCTGTTTTTCCTAGTGGAGGAGTGTCGGCAGCTCCATCTGTGGCCCCGAAAGGAGCTCAGGTGGTAGAGGCCGCCACAAAACCACCTAAGAAGAAACAGCCCGCCTCCGAGGAGGTGGCGGCAGTAATGCCTGACAGGGACATGGGAAAGATGATTGAGGGTTTGTTGCGGAAGCACTTAGAGAAGAGCTCTGCGTCCACTTCTGATTCTGGATCTGGAAAGAGAAGGAAAAAGAAGAAAAAGGACACGAAACCTCAGCCATGTAGACGCTGTCAAAAGATGGGTCATTGGGCTAGCGAATGCAAAGCCCCTGCACCCGTCGCTGCTAAAACCGAAAAGGAGACGGAAAACTGAATGGGGCCCATCCTCTTGGCAAGGATGGCGCCCCCACAGTTAGCCATGCCTGTAAGGGATTAGTAGACGGTGTTAACTCTTCCATGAACCAAGGCCGCGCAGAGGCAGAAGGGTCTGTACAACCTGTAAGCGTCTGGCAAGGCGGGGCTGGCACGGACGAACGGAATCCGGAGGATTCTGTAGTCGCTGGCTTAGAGGAGTCTTGGTTAGAATCAATTGCCCAGAGCAGTGTGATTCAAGACTCCCCGAGCGACCCGTGTTGGGATTATCTCCTGACAAAAGGGGTTGCTATGGATGGAGGGGGAAGCCCGATGCTGACCTCTGAGTGTGTCCCTTTACGGGGACAGCGTTGGTACCTGAGTCTGGTTATTTCCGGGACGCGTGGTGAATTTTTGGTCGACACGGGTGCATCCCACACCTTGGTCGATCGTAAATTCATGGCCCGTCTTTGCAACCAGCCCGAAGCTCCGCTACTAGGAGTAAAGGCTCGGACTGCTACGGGAGATAGTATGCAGACTTATGGCAGAACTGTAAAACCTATGTTGGTTGATGGCAAGACATACTGGATATGTCCAACCATCACCGACATCACTGATGATGGCATACTGGGGATGGACTTTGCTGCTCTTTACGGGTTAACAATGAACACCGCAACGGGCCGACTTCAGATTAAACATCCTTATAAACAATCTGTACAGTGCGTTTTAAGGAATGGTTCTTCTGTGGCGTCAGTGGCACAAGACACAAAGTTGGCAGCAGGACATGTATCTGATGTCCTAGTCAGCTGCGTGGGAGTGCAGGCCAAACGGCCGGGAATGTTTGAACCAGAAGATCAAAAGCTCTCTGAGTTAGGTCTTGCTGGCTATCATACTTACCTGGCCAACGCTCGTTGGGGGGTGATACCGATTTGTAACTCGAGTAGTAGAGAAATCACTCTACGAAAGGGGACGCCTATTGGTAACACCACGCGAGCATATGGGGTAGACTCACTAACTACGGACTTTGTGGAAGTAGGTGTGGTGGCGGGAGACTCTTCCCACGAAGAGACTCTAGCTAAATCCAACCTACCGAAACATTTAAGGTCCCTGTTGTGTGAGTCACACCTCACAACCCTAGAGAGCGAAATGGTGGCAAATGAGCTGTCGGAGTTATCTGACGCCTTTGCGCAGCCAGGAGATCCTCTAGGGCGTACCAATACGGTACAACACCGGGTTGACACTGGGGACGCGCTTCCCAGTAGAATCCCCTACCGTCGGTTACCCATGGCTAAAAAAAGTGCTATGGAGGCTGAGGTAGAAAAGATGTTGGATGAAGATGTGATTCAACCTAGTGAGAGTCCATGGTCAAGTCCTGTGGTGATGGTCACCAAAAAGGATGGTTCCTGTCGATTTTGCATCGACTATAGGAAGTTGAACGGACTCACTAGGAAGAATGCATATCCTCTACCTCGGATAGATGAATGTGTGGAATCTCTGGGTGGGGCGAAATGGTTCTGTACACTAGATTTACAATCTGGTTATTGGCAGATCGGCATGGACCCCCGGGACCGAGAAAAAACTGCATTTTCTACCCATATGGGACTATTTGATTTCAACGTCATGCCATTTGGGCTATGCAATGCCCCGGCAACCTTCGAGGCAATGATGGAAACCATGTTACGGGGTTTACTTTGGAAAAAGTGCCTAGTATACTTGGACGACATCATCGTCTTCGGTGGTTCTGTGGAGGAAACTCTACAGAACCTCCAAGCTGTGCTGAAACGCATCTTATCATATGGTCTGAAATTGAAACCTTCAAAGTGCAAGCTTTTTAGGAAGTCAGTTGAATACCTAGGTAAAATTGTTTCTGAACATGGCATCATGGCTGATCCTCATAAGATCGAAGTGGTACAGAACTGGCCTCGTCCGATGGACACGAAGGAGATACGCTCTTTCATCGGGTTTTGTTCATACTACAGAGATTTTATACCTGGATTCTCGAGAGTCGCAGCTCCCTTACAAGAGCTGATGATTGGAGAGAAGAAGGCTAAGGCTAAAATAGTCTGGTCTCCAGCCGCAGAACAGTCTTTCAGTGAGTTAAAGAGACTCTTCTTAGAAACACCTGTTTTGCACTACCCTGCACCTGTTGGTAAGTTCATCTTGGACACTGATGCTTCTAATACAAGTATTGGTGCTGCCTTGTCGCAGATCCAGGATGGGCGAGAAGTGCCGCTGGCATTTTCGTCCAACAGTCTAAGCAAAACACAACGTAACTACTGCACAACCAAGCGTGAACTCTTGGCAGTGGTGGTTTACACAAAAAAGTACAGACATTTCCTATATGGTGGGAATTATCTCGTACGGACGGATCATTCATCTCTGCAGTGGCTCCTTAACTTCAAGGACGCTGAGGGGATGATGGGTAGATGGTTGAACCACCTCTCTGAGTTTGGCATGACGAATGAGCATATCATACACAGGAGTGGAGTAGATCATGTGAATGCGGACAGCTTGTCCCGCTATCCTATCCGGAACTGTCACCGTGTAGACTGCCGAGACTGTGGGTCTCACAATGCAGTGATTGCGTCTGTGGGTGCGAAAGTTCCTAACTGGACGTTAAATCACTTGAAGGATGAGCAGCTTGCAGATCCAGCTATTTCGAGGGTGTACTCCTTGAAGTTGTTGGGCCTGTCCAAGCCTGTTCGCCCCGCACTTTCGCTGGAATGTAAAGAAGTTAGACAACTGTTAGCTCAGTGGGATAATCTTTTTATACGGAACAGTGTATTGTGCCGCTGGAGGGTGCAACCTGGCAGGAAGAGAACAGCTCAGTCTGTAGTGCCTTTGTCACTCAGACTACAGTTGCTCAATTACTGTCATGGCCACCGAACTTCAGCACACTTTGGCAGACAACGGACTGAGGCAAAGATTAAGAGTAGATATTACTGGCCTGGTATGACTTTGGACATACGGCGTTGGGTGAAACAATGTCCCCAATGCTGTTTATCAAAGCCTGGACCTGGTATTGGTAAACTACCTCTAAGTCAAGAGCTATTCGGTGTTCGATTTGCCCGGATCGCTGTTGATATCATTAGTGGTTTCAACACGACCCCCCGTGGGAATACCTGTATGATGGTGGTACAGGACTACTATACCAAGTATGTCCAAGTATATCCGTTGGTAAATCATACAGCTGTTACCTGCGCAGAAGCACTTTTCGAGAATTGGATCCTCACGTGGGGAGGTCCTTTAATGCTTCACTCCGACCAGGGTCGTGAGTTTGAATCTCGACTGTGGGCAGAACTGTGTAGTAAAATACACATCTGCAAGACGCATACGAACCCCTACCGACCTCAATCGGATGGTATGGTGGAACGTTTCAATCGGACGTTGATCCAATGTCTCACGACAATGGTTAATGAGCACCGGGATGATTGGGATGAGCACGCTCGCTATATCTCCCATGCTTACAATGCTACCGAACATGCGTCGACGGGCTGTACGCCTAATATGCTCGTAATGGGTGAAGACATAGTCATGCCGAGTGACATGGTCTATGGAGTGCAGGGGCACCAGCTCGAGCAACCCTGCACAGTGATGTTTGTTGAATCACTTCGACAATCATTACGCGAGTCCTATGGAGTAGTAAGGGACAACTTGGAAAAATCTGCTAGTTTGCAGAAGGTGGGCTATGACACGGGCCTTAAACTCCGCCAATTCAAGGTGGGGGATAAGGTCGCGAGATTTAGCACACCAAATTCCAAAGTCAAGACCCTGTACTCCTGGGATGGTCCGCATACGGTTACTATGGTGGTGAGTGAAACTACTGTAGTAATACGGTTGCAAAAAGGGACTCTCACTAAATCACATGTGGCTAGACTCCGACCTTGGTATGGAGTTCCATATATAGATGACGGTGAAGATTCCCTCGGTGCTGGTCGAGTACCAGCACCAACCGACCCTGCGCTGCCGAAGATACCGAAGGCAGGACCAACGGTCATACCGTCGGTACCGACGGTAGCGCGCCGAAGGGGTCGTCCTAGGAAATTACCGATTGAACCACAGTCGTGTGTTACCAAGCCCAAGCGCGGTAGGCCTCGTAAAAAAGGGTCAGCTGTGCGTAAAGGACTAACCGTAGGCACCGGTAAACAAAGCAAGGTGATACCTCC
Organism: Harmothoe impar; assembly: GCA_947462335.1. Classification (NCBI taxonomy): domain Eukaryota; kingdom Metazoa; phylum Annelida; class Polychaeta; order Phyllodocida; family Polynoidae; genus Harmothoe; species Harmothoe impar. The sequence continues at coordinate 63,270,836 of OX381709.1, forward strand.
GGTGTCATCATTGCTGGACATACCGGTACAAGGTCTACGGAGGAGCACACGTGTCAGAGAGCGAGATAAAATTGTGTAAACATTTTTTTCTTACCTTGTTGACGACATTTTGGCTGCTGGCTTGATTAAATTTCCATGGACAGTTCCGTACTGGGCCGGTGGTCATTGGCCCGGTACTCGATCACCAAAACACAACGAGAAGAGACGGGTTATCCGGTTTGGTTATCCGTTGGAGGTAGAAAAGCACGTGTTCAGGGCGGGTGGCTGGCTTTGCCGATTAGTTCTAAGTATGGGATTAGTTTTGACCACATATTGCTTAGTAACACGCTGCTGTGTATATCCTCTAATGCCGGTATATCATTCCCGGGTTTTCCGGTGGCTCCGCCACGAAAATTGTAAACAACAGTGAGAGTTCCCACCGTCGGATATGCCAGACGTGGGAAGGGCGCTGCCCGCGTCACCTGATCGATTTCTCCCGCCAAATGAGCCGTGAGAAATTGGGTCACCTCGGCGCGTCTTCGAGACGCGACCCCTGATTGGCTGAGAAGCCGGTCAAGGGGCGGGGTCACGGGGGACGGGTGGGGTATATAAGCCCCACAGGCGGCCAGGCTTCTTCAGATCAACACGTTTGCCCGTAGGGTAGCGTGTTGATCAGTGGTGCCTAGGTCTGCCCGGCAGTACCTACACTGTTGTTTACTTGCTGTGCTACTAAAGGCTCGGGTGAGTGAACCGTGAGGTTCACCTACGCCTGAGCTAACAGTATGGCAGCCCGTGTAGATGGCACATGCACGGCCCCGGAGAAGGCTGAGGCCTCCGACGGGGATGACCGAGTTCTCGAGTCTGACACGGAAATGGACACTACCGGTGCTCCAACCGTCGGTCAAGGCTCGGCTTCGGTACCAGCTGAACCTAACCCTGAGGGGTCGGGTGATGTTGTTCCGAAAACAGAACCTGGTCTGGGTGGTAGTAATACCAACCAGGAGGAGAACCCTGCAGGGGGATCTTCTCCGAAACCCGCCGGTGTATTGGCACAAGAACCGACGGTCCCTGATGGTGATTCATCAGACGGGTCCACGGTTCGTGCTAAGACCAAACGGAAGCGGAAGCGTAAGAGGAGGATTGCATCTTCCCCTGAAACTCCTGCTACCGAAGAGGTCGCACCGACTGAGGCAGATAGGCTCAAAGCTGTTGCTGATAGACTGTCCAAGGCGGAAGCCGAGGGATGGTCTGTCGCAGAGAGCAGAGCCAATCGCCGCCTCCGCGCCAAGGCAGCGCATGTTCGTCTAAACCTGTGTCTCCGTGATGATGACCGGAGGAACCTGAGCCTTTCTGACTTAGTTCAGGAAAATGGCAAAATGGCTCTTCCTGCACCTCACACGACCGAGGGTTCAGACGACGAAGACTGGTTGACAGGTGATTCCCACCCCATTGACTGGTACCTCGTGTACCTCAGGGCAGTGTTGGAAGGGAATAAACCTAACATCCACAGGTCATGCCGTCCCAAGCTGAAATATGCTTGGAAGAACTACGTGCCAGGGGATCCCTGCCCGTATGTTCGCTGTCAGCGCCTGAAGGGGGCTTCGACAGCTGCAAAACGGTGGCCGAACCTGTTCAAGTTCGCCCGTCATTTAGTAGAGAAGCACATGAATGTGCGTCCCTACTTGTACTGTGTGAGTGGGAGTACTAGTACTTCCTGCCCTGAGTACAGTGACGGGGAGCTATTCCGTTGCCAACGGAGGGCTGGTTTGGTAAGGCATCTTTGCGACAATAAGGGCGTTCACAAGCGCACTATTAGTCGTGGAGTTGAGGCTGCACTGAAGGTTTGGGGGTGCCACAAACGTGTAGGGAATCTACAGTATAAGTGGCGAACCAACAAACTTAAACAGTGGAATTACCTCACGGAGGCTGACTGGGAGAGATTGTGTAAGGGCGCCAAGTGCGAACAAACCGATCTCGGGCCAGATACAGAAACTCCGATGCCCACTGTCAGAAAGGATACCCCTCCTAAGAAGAAAGATCTGAAAAGGGGCCGCCAGTCATCCAAAGATGATACCAAAGGTGGACGTGACCGTTCCCGCAGTGAACCTGCGAAGAAACGTGTCGCCACCGCCACGGTAACATCTGAGGTCGACCGTAGCCAAACCGTCGGTACCGTCACGGTATCTTCGGTTGCATTGCCCCCGGTTGCTGATCAACTGCCCAGGCAGGAGAGACAGAAACTGGGTGATGCACTGGCTATTGTTCAGAACTCTTTGGGTGACGAGCAGGCGGGTCAGGTTGCTGCTGACTATGTCAAGCAGTACAAGTGGAGCCAGAAGCAAAAGAAAGCTTCAGCTCCACAGGAGAGTATCTCACCTATCAGTGACGCTGAACAGGTAGAGGTACAACAGCGGGATGGGGCGTCAGCCCAGCCGACTGCTCCACCCCAGCACGGAGCAACCTCTGACCCCGCAAGGGATGACGAGGTGACTCCAGTACCTGAGCACAGGGCTGTTGACGAAGGGCTAGCAGGGTTACCTGTGTTGCCTGGAGACGGTCCTGCTTATGACACTGGATTCTCTGACACTCTAGTCCCCGGATTTGAGTGCTACAGAGCTAAGATGGCTGAAAACGCAAGTAAGCTACTCCAGTTTCAGGTTTCTTTCTTGGAGAAGTCCTACTTTGAGCAGTACAAGTTGCTCAGAGAACAGGCTATCCGGGAAGGGAAAGCTTGGGTTGCTGAACGCACCAGAGTCCTTGCCGAGCGTGAGGCGAGTCTGGAGCAAGATCATGCCCTCTGGAGGGCTACGATCGAACAGCTTGAATCAAGGTTGACAACTTGTGACGCCAAGTTCTTCCGGCAGTTCGGGCTAAAGCTGACAGAGTGGGAGAGAACTGGTTTTCCAGATCTCCAGTCCAGGTTGGGGCTTGCCGCAAGGCCTGCTCCTCCTGTGACCCCGGTACTGTCAGTACACCCACCTAGGTATGAGATGCCATTTTCTTTCATGGCACAATCTACCCGGGTGGTCAGTGGCGGGGAGCCTACTGCGGCGCCGAGTACCCTCTCGGTAGCCCCAGGTGGAGCCCTTCCTCTCCAGGTGGAGGCTGCTGTGGTTTACACCACGGAGGCCCCTCCTGGAGGAAGTCCTGATGGGGAAGGAAAGCCATCCGGCGGTGTCCCTATGGACACCTAAGGTTGGTCCCCCGTCAGGCCCTCTGGGGTGCACTGTTCCGCCCCTCGGAGGTAAAACTAAACCATCGACGCAGCTACACGCCCCTGGACAACCAAAGCAGACCGACGGTGCTGTCGTGACTTAACCGAGTCTCTACTGCCACCACACTGGAAGCAGCCTGATGTCTTCAACCGTGGTTTACTACTAAGCCACAACCGTCGGTGCTCTACTACTGTCCAGGGCTCCTGATCCTGTGGTCACATTCTACTATTGTGACCTATGAACTATTATATGGATCATCCTCCTGTGATAATTATTTATAGGGAGGCACGGACCTACCTTTTTATATTTATATTTCACAAGAGATGGAAGTACTATACCGGTACTGGACTCTATCCATCTCTACCACCATAAACTGCTAGGTACTGGAGTACCGCCCCTAATAAGGATGACGATCTATCCCACCTTATTTAGGATACGCTAATATGGATTTTTATATATAAACTTTTCTACGCCAAAGGAAGTGGGAACTGCTATAGTTCCAATTATAAAACTTTTCTTCGCCAAAGGAAGTGAGAGCTATTATAGTTCTATTATTTATATATAAGGACACTAACTCCACACGGATTCGCACCATTGCTGAATGTAGTAGGTGATGTGTTGAGTTTCCAAGGTGGTTATTTGGTGCCTTTACTTTTAACTGATACTAGTCTAGGACTATCAGTTGGACAGTTTTTATATCATGTGCCTACGGGACTATGGTTTGATACCAAAGACTATATTGTTGATATAAACTGTTATATACATGTTAACCTGGTTGTTCATGTATGTATGCCTGTTGTTACTATGAGTAGAAATGTTACTTGTTGATAAATAGATATACGTGGTATATAATGTATCCAAGAGGTATTATTATTATAAAACCAACCCTTCCTACATTCTAAAGGGGGGTAGTGTAACGGGTTGACTATAAAGTCTAACTGTTATTGTTGTATATCTATTGTATGTTGTATGATGTAAGACAACACGGTTCTATTGTGTTTAATAACTGTTTTATTCATCTAACTAGTGTCGTCGGTTCGTTACATACACCGACTCCTCTAGTTCGGTTATCTATACGGTAGTGTACCGGTACCACCTTCGGTTACCGTCGGTAGTTGTTACATAAGCATTTTACATAACTAAATCTAACAGGTGGCGCTGCTAGTACGGTCACGTGGCTATGCAGCGCTGTATATAAGACGGCTTCTTCTCCGTTGGAAGTCAGTCAGGTTTGGGACTGTCGTGACATGACCACCCTGTGCTCACGGGCTTAACTCTATGCTATAGGGTTGCCCCACTGTATTATATATCTGTTCTGATCTTGTATATCCGCTGGTTATACTTGTACTATAATACACAAGAGTTACCTTTACAATAAAGTCGCCGTATATTAAAGTCTAATTTACCTTGTCTGGTTTTTGTACTCAAGTGTTACATACGTAGTAAGAGACCAACTACATATATATACGGCACAAGCTTCAAATTGTCAACGATTCTCTCCCTTCTGTTGGAAGGGGGAAGGGGGAAATCTGGATTAATTAGTGCCGATTACAAACTTAAGAACATCAGATGGCAGCACTGAGTAGTCTTTTACCAGCTGCACCTTACTGACCAGTATAGAATACTAGTGTCTGGTGTGTGACTACGGATGACACTAAGTACTGGGGTGAAGTAATTAAGTAATCGATTTTTGATAGAAGCATTTTATTTTTCTTCATCTGTTTCCTTGAAGTTTAGCATGGTTAGCAGCCATAAAATGGGCTGCGATACTACTAGTACATGCCAGAAATGAGACTAGCTGTCTATTTATCATACAGCAAGTGAAATATCTATATATCATCTCAGCTTGTATAGTAGCTTTAACAGCATTGACAGGAAAAAGGACTTTAGGTAGTTGGGGCCCTCATGGGCGAATACAAAAAAAGGGGAAACATGTTTACTGGATATTGTAGGGTATTGAATATTACTACAATATGGTTAGACAAGCCATGGTATAATGACTGGAAGAGCTAGTACGTCATGCGATATCATGTGTATTACTAGTACTGTTAGCATACCGGGAATGGGCTCAGGATACACTAGTAGAGTGAGTGAGTGAGTAATGGTCATATTTATGGCGAGAGAGCTACACTAGAATCATTTTGATAAATTTATACATATGTATGTGTCCGTGCATATGGTCCACCAGGCAAAGAAAAGAGTAGACAGAAAAAGAGGAAATAAAGACGCTGTTAAGATGGGCTAGGGCAGCCCTGCATGTGTAAAGCAAAACTTTACAATGCCACTACACATTGGGTTTCGACCATAAACCTGAACTCCAAACCAAGAACCAAAAGAAAAGAAAAAAACATAGGGATCTGGGGAGCATATTACCCTGCATCCGTCTTGCCACATGTCCAGGGATGTGGATAATATATCTAACCTACATCAGTTTCTCCCCAGGGATGGGGGTACAGGTATTTAGCTTACACCAGTTTTTCCACAGGGCTGTATCAATGTCTCCACAGTGTATGTTATGATGCACCTGTACTACATTATATAAAATCATGATAACGGATCGGTGCTATCCCAAGAGAGGTACCTCAGAACATTGAATCGGCTGCTTTTTGGAGGAAAGGCCACTTTAGTCGTCATTGGCCCCAGGCTTAATATCTACCACACGCATGCACTGTGACTACTATGACTACTGCTACTACCATAAATCCTCGCGTAGAAGCCGCGGCTTAAACAGGGGTAGACACTAACGCTGGCCCGGGAGCCAATGGCCCGTAATTTTGGGTCCGGGCCCGTAGTTTTCTTCAGAATTACCTTCCCATGGGCCCGGGTGGCCCACAGGAAATTTTGCAAGGTATTTGATAGGAATATGACTGATCAGTATAGACATGTAATATGTCGTTGGAAAGAGAAAAATGTGAGGAAATGAAGCAATTTGGTGGCATTTTAACATTGGTAAATCAGGAATTTATATGATTTTCTCTTTGAAAAAAGTAAAATATATTTGCTGGCCCACAGCTAAAAGTCCGGGCCCATAGATTCTTGGAGCTACGGGCCCGGGTGGCCCACAGCTGAAAAAGTTAGTGTCTACCCCTGGGCTTATACACGAACCAATCACAGCTTTGGTAATGATACCAAACATGGCTAACTAGGGTGCGGCTTACACAAGGGTTTTTAGAAGTATACTTCAGTAAGAAAAGAGAAATATAAAGAGGAAAAAAAGACGCCATAATCAGACCCCCTGTGTGGCTTATAAGATTTTATCAAAATTGGTATGCGGCTTATAAACGCTGGTGTGGCCTGTACGCAAGGATTTACGGTTCTTCACTACGGTATGCACTACTACTACAACATGCACTAAACTACGACATGCACTAAACTACAACATGCACTACTACTACAACATGCACTAAACTACATCATGCACTAAACTACATCATGCACTACAACTACAACACGCACTAAACTACATCATGCACTACAACAACAACATGCACTAAACTACAACATGCACTACTACTGAACTACAACATGCACTAAACTACAACATGCACTAAACTACATCATGCACTAAACTACAACATGCACTACCACTACAACATGCACTAAACTACATCATGCACTACAACTATTAAGAAAGTGGTGACTTTTTCCACAACAGGTGGCAGCAGGGCTCACTATTTTTTGGGCCATCCCTCTATTATTTGTAGAAACGTACAGGCGTTTTCGCTAAAATAAGGTTCACTTATTTGGGTTCCTCAGAGGGGTCCGAATATTTTGCTTCTAAAAGAGTGGTTCAAATGCTTATTTTGCTCCTTTTGTTAAAATGTGACCACTTCCTACTACTACTACTACTACAACTACTACTACTACTATAACATGCACTACTACTACTACTATATGCGACTCAAACACAATGATAAGGGACCCGACAGGATTGGGTGGGGGTCATAAAATGGCCAGCCCTTCCCATCTCCTTGTGGAAATGACGTGGTGTACTTTTGTTTCCATTTAAAATACCAGTAAACCCTCTCCACAGCGAATATCATCCCTGCAATTGTTGGATTGCATTATTAGCACTTCTCCTTATGTACGCAAAGTTTAGCACTACTTGTAAATGCATTAAATACACAAGGTTAACTGGTACGTACATAACCAATAATAGAGACCTAAACAAACCAGTCAGAAAAAGAGGACACACTTATTAAGGTCCCATTCAATATGTTCTTGTTCCATTGTGCGTTTTACTGCGTCGATAACTGCACATCTTATTCTGTGCAGAGAGATTTTACAGATCAATTTTGGGGTGTATTGGATGTCGGACATTTCAGGTTCCAAGGGTCAATAGAACTTTTATAACAGGGTTGGAATTAATACGCTGGTGTACCGCCTGCGATGTTGGGAGTTGCCTGAAAAAATGGCATAACGCCTTGATTCCACCAAATCCGACCATTTCTGATAATCTCCGATTGATTAAAGCTTGGACGCGTTTGGAGCTATAGTCTCCCAATTATTTGATATAGACAATATCTAAATTTTGAGATGCACTACTCAATGTAGGCGCTGTTTATATCAGAATTTATGAGAATGGTTCGTATTCTATGAGGAAATCTTATGATGAAGTCCCAGCTTAAGGGAGTTATTGGAGTAATTTTTTATTTTTTTAAAAGATTTTTATTTATATGGTTTAATTCTGTGCAGTACATCCTAATGCTATCGGGGTACGATAAGGGTCTCGATTGCTCTTATTTTGAAAACTGACTCTAGTAATACCAGCTTAAAGGACATTTTGTGGAACAAGACCATATTGGACCTACCTGATACCACTGTCTGTGTCTGCATGGAGGCTGGTGAGACCCAGGTCATGGGAGGCTCGTAAGGGGGAGCTCCTGCTGGGGTAGGAGGGTCGGTCCCTCACCGGCGACCCCCCGGACAGGGTCGGGTGAGGGCTGTAGTGGTGGTACATGTCCGACGTATCGGGCAGATCCCGAGTTGGCTTCATGAAATCATCACTCTGCGAAATATAAAAGAATTTATAATTAATTATAATGTAATTACAATAATCGTTTCGAACTCATTTCCGGGTGATTTCTATCATATGTGTAGATAAATAGGAAAAAGAAAAATTAAATTCTTCTTACATTTCTTGCATCGCATTCATATTTCTACTATGTAGTTAAGTGCGAGTTGTAATATTGCTCATTTAATATCATACTTGTAGTTTCCATTATACATGTGTAAATATGGTATCAGTTATCAGTTCCCCACATGGAATCTTTGTTGATAAATAATTCAAGTAGTGCCCTTATCTTAACAGGTCTTTATTAGTTTGATAGCTGTTTTACAACTAAAGAATTCCGGAGATCTGAACAGAGAAATGTCCATTTGATATTCTGTCATACAATGGGGGGGGGGGATAAAAGTGTGATATAGGTGGACGTTCATGGCTTTACTTTCTTTCTCTTGGAGCCATAAGACAATGTCAGAACTTCTCAAATTTCAATATTTAGCCCATCCCGAAGATCAGTATCTATGATATTGTATCTTTACTGGACAAATACCAACAAGGATAAGTATGAGTGGCGGTGCAGACCTCCAATCTGCCAATATAGACATGAAGCATATGCCCCTACGAATGACTTATTATAAAATGGACATTCCCTTTCGTGACATACGGGTACATGCCTGTGTTACAAGTGTGAATTACCTTGCCCATGAGAATATGCACTCCATTTAGATGTCAAACGTTATTGATAGTCATACCATATCATATATTTAATCGCTAGATCATAGAACATTGATATGAAAAGGAATGCAATATGCCAGCTATCGAGGTTACACATCGGAAAGAATTATGGATAACGCAGTTAATACCATTTTGATTGTGTCAATGCTTTAGTAAATCATTTTTGTATCGTCATTATACTCCAGATATTGAACCTTCTCATAGTGTCTACCCATTTTACCAATTTCTCTTTTACATTTGAGTCTTTAGATGCATGTTGATAGCTTGATAGTTAGACGCGATTGGCATAATGGCAATAACTCTATGCTAATATATCCTTGTCATTAGTATATTTATGCCAAACCTGTCGATATGTTAGTGGTATTGATGTACCATGGACGATCCACACTCAGTCAGTTGGAACGAGGCCATGACCGTCTTACCGAGCAAGTCAAATAGAAAAGGGTATACATAGTTTACATAATATAATCATCCTTTCACGATCCTTAAACACGTATGATATGTTGACACTAAGCGGTCATATTTGCTGTCGCATTAGCTACCTTCTTAACCAACATGTTCACAATTTCCTGTCATAAAGGAAACTATTTGCTACTTGCATTCAACGCCTTGTGTCGAGAGATGGAATGAGAGGGTGGGATCATAAATATCCACATACAACTCTGTATAAAACCTAACCGTTCGTTAACCTTTTTCGTGGTGAAACTGGTTGTGTCTACTCACACATAGACGACCACTCTAAAGCCCGTAATGCTTCTAACATATTGACCAAAGCTGGGGCTTACACTGCAGGCAGTTATAGCCACTTCAATAGATAAACATGGAAGGGCACGTTCCCCATAGATAGACTCTTGTAAATGTTTCCCTAACCTCCCATAGAATGGTTGTGAACTTATCCCACAGTTCATGTTTACACACGTGCCTCTGAATCTGGAATTTATAATCAGTGTTATGAAATACCCTCCCTGGAGGGTCATTTCAATTTACACCTTTCGCGAGCTGGGGTTATTGATAGGACAGCCATTGTGCGACAATGTGCTGTATGCCACGATGCTTAAGTAAATATGTTATTAGCAATAACTATTATTATGAATTCTACTAAATGTTGTTTCAATCACTTTGCAAATATCCAGAATATCATCCTTAATGGATGGTAGATGATCAAATGTTATCAATGAGCTGTAAGGGCTCAAGTAAGCGGTGCCATGATACCTAGCTAGAGTCTTGTTCTTGTGTATTCTCAATGAGTGCAACTTGATTCGTGCCCTTCCAAAATGTGCACCATGGCCCTAAATTCCAGGAATATCTCAGAATTCTGCGAAAAGCAGGGAATGAGAGTTAATAGCATATGTATTACATAAAGTATGATCATTATGAAGATCCTTGCCAATATTTAAGGAAAATCATTTTCGAGTCCCCATCATCGGTACTAAGTTTAATTAGATATATCTAAGTGTTACTTTATCACACAGTTCCTTACTCTTCACCTTCTATACTTGTGTTCCACGACACACACCGATATATTGAAGACACGTTGTTATAGAATGTTGATAATCTTCCCTGCTCAACCAAAATACATGCATCTAGTCGACGCCATCTGTACCTATTGAAACCAGTGACCTGTGACAAATGTATATTCTCACCCGTTTTGTCATTCAAAAAGCAGTCAATGGATCGATTAGATAGGCAGCTGATCAGCTGAGTGGGCGTGGCTTGGGCTGATTGATTGACAGCTGAGGCGGAAACCCCCCATTGGGGTAAACGTTACTGTGGGTAATAACTACTGGGTGAATCACGTCGTCAATATCTAAATATCCATAAAACCAACAGGTCGACATCTAACTTTCCACATGAGCCGGATGGCTATACCTGGACGATATAGAATTGACGTTCAAACAAAATGCTATACTATACAGACGTTTGATATTACATGGCACCTGCAATAACTGCTGGTGACACCCATCGTTATCTCTAAATTATGTGACAACAATTCAACCATAATAATGGTATTATGCGTGTTAATTGTATGCTATTATGACTTTGTATGAGAACTAACATTATGCCGCTTATATTACCGCACTTCTTATCCTTGCTAAAGATTATGGCACTAGATGCACATCAGGTACCGGTACCACATGTTCCAACAAACCAGCGCTTTGAACAGCCATTTCTATCGTATTACGATAATTCTACACTGCCTAAATTATCGCTTATTTTATTCCAATTACAACATGCTCGTGTCCCGATACCTTGCACTCAAAAAAGTTGTTTCAAATTACATAATTATATCATGAGATCAGACAAAAAGCAAAACGAGAGAATACATTGTTTTAGTACACAGAGCATTCTCTGTATCCATTCTCCTGCATTGAAAATCAATTGCATATGTATAACTTGAGGTCTTCTAGTTTGGACACCCATTTTTCACGGAGTCTGCACTGAATACAATGACTCTCCTTGACTTAATCCTGCCGCTTACCCTTTGTGACTCATTCCTTATTCATGTAGATCCCACTTGGTCTGATACTAAAAAATAAACTCGCATGACTAGGTAAGTCCTGTAATCATAGAATATCCATTCAGCCACTCAATCCTTCCAAACTTTCCACTCAGTATGGTGATGTGTGGCTGCATGTACTCGGTTTGTGCTGTTCCTGTGGGTTCTAAGGCACAACTGTTACCGATAAGCCTTATACATGTGCATGTAACAGGGAGTGCAGTTCTCTAAATCCCAGGTGTAGATGTAATACCTACGATAATCCCAGCCTAGTAATAGCGTATACCAACCTGACATGGATCCCCATGTAGGGTACTGGAGGCCTCCTCCTGTGTGGGGTATAGGATCCAGGTTATCTCTGTACATGAGGTGTACAAGTCTAGTACAGACAAGTCAACTGTTGATGTGTCTGTGGTAGGAGTGTGTGTGTTAGGGACAGTGGCATGCACGCCGAAGGATCAATGAACACGTGCGGCGTACGCCACTGTGGCGTGTGGCGTATATGGATTCCGGCCTCCGCCACATGCAGATCAACTTGGCCTAGTATTATCGTTGCATGCTGCATGAATGGCTCAAATAAACGATACAAGAAAAAAAAAGCTATTTATGGGAATTAAAGATTAGTTTTTGTACACCAATTAATCATACGTTAAGAAGACCAATAATGCTTCGTATAATCTTGATTTCTGGACATCAATATGTGTAATCAGTTTTTAGAATTTGGAGGACATCTGCATCTTTTCTAATAGGCCCACCATAATAGCTTCAACAATCGACGTCGTCACTTTAAAAAGCCATAACTCTGTTTCCCTGAATGGTATTCCCTAGGTGTCGATGAGAGTTCACGAACTCTGTCAATATTTATTGATCTTTTTGCATGTTATTGCTGGGCTTTTCATTTTCTGACTTTGCCATCTGCTGCAGCACCCAGTCTTCACCCCTTTCTATATGCACCCACAGCTCCTCCCAGGGTTATGGCTAAGTGACCATGTCACTCCGCCAGGGGGCTAACCATGCAGCTAACCAGCTGACCACTTTTAGTTATTGGCTTTCAGCAGCGGAATGGATATTAAATAAATTATTCATGAAGAAAGGGGGATCTGATTTTGGCAGTATGGGTGAGCAGTGATCGGTGGCCTTCCCCTCCCAGGGCTAGGGTAATGGGTTCAGTGTACGGTTACAGCGGTATGTGTGTGTATCTGTAATCTTGCAGCATGTCACTGTAACTGATACCAGATAAAGTAGCTGTATAACTGTATAGGTAAACCTATACTCTCCTCAGGTCTAACATCAATAGAAACTGCTGGCCAATCCACACTGACTGTAACTGTGATACTTTTGTAGATATAGATCTCCTTGCAATTCTGTTATTGACAGTTTGAACAGTCAATAAGGGAATTATATCCTCTCATTGGCAGTTTGAACTGTCATTTGCTAGCCCCGTGTGATATAACTGCTGACAATTTGAGATAATTTATGTTGTTGACAGTTCAAACTAGCAATAATAGGAAATGATTCCATTTTTGACAATTCTCACTGTCAATAGTGGTATACCATACTGTTATTGACAGTTCTTCAGCAAACCTTTTAACTTCAATATCAATTTTATCAAATTTGACTCTCATATCGCTTTTAGCTCCAATGTCGATTTTGAGTCCAATGTCAATTTCGAGTCTATGTTATTGATTTTGAATCCAAAGTCGATTTTGACTCTCACATGTCTACTTTCACTCCAAGGCCGATTTTGACTTCAATTTCAGGTAAGACGAATATTTCCATTATTGACTGTCAGTAGTGTTTTGGTGTAAAAGAAATACTACAATAATAGTATAATGTTATTCATTGTCACCAAAGCTCACTTCAAAATGAAGATTAATGCTGACATCATTGCATCTATGCCTGCCGCTTACACTATACAGCCATTGGTCAACAGTATAGCTTTGATTCCTGAAAGCCTATGTACACCTCTACCCACCTATACTACCTGCTACTATTATTGCAGACCCTGTGTCCATTGGTAAGACCAATATTGTGAGGCAGTTCAATGTGAAGGGGGGCTTTCTGAAATATAGACTTGAATAGTGTTTGGACCGAGGCTACCGTTCTCAGTCATTCCACACCCACTCTAGTAACTCAGGCCATGATCTGGTTTCTGTCTAGGGGTCTGTGCATGTGGAGTATTATTGTAGGATCCGAGCAAGACGCGATTCGGTCCAGGTTCGTTTAGTAAAATCAAAACGGTCCCTATGATAGATTAATCAGAATGTGAGTTATGCTCAGGCAAATTGGGGAACGTTCACCATTGACGACACCAATTAGCAGGTGGGGGTTGAGTTTTATGACTAATTGTTACCGGGACGAGACACCCCGAGTTGGGCCCCACCCCCCTTCACACCCAAATAGTGACAAAGGTGTGGATGGGATATTGAAAAGGGACCGAGTCCCAATATTAGTGACATCATTTGTGAACGGCCTCTTGAAGACTTTTTATTCCAAGGGTGAATAATAAATGAGAATTAATAAATAAAATACACCTTCATTTACCCCCATAATCATGCACTCACACGCACAATGATTGATTATAGATACAAAAAAGGCATTCTCTGTTTTCACCGTTGACTGGTTTCATCAAGTTACCCCTCTACTGACTGGCTCTTACAGCTGTTTCAGAGTATCTACTCTCTGTATTCAGCTTGTGAGACGGAATTACTTCCACGGCTACACACTTGGGAAAATGATAAAAGTATGGTTTTGATGAGCTAATAAATTTTCATACTTGTATGTTAATAACATAGAAACAATATCAAAATGAAAGAATTCATGAAAATTAACATACTGTAAGATCACTTCCAATCCTTACCACAGTGCCCAAGGTTGATACATGTCACATCCTCAAAGATCATATAGATTATAGGGGATTAACATGTTGATCACAGCACCTCGTGACGTACTCAGAGTGGTTTCACTTTTGCAGTAGAGGTGAGCTCTCTATTACATCGGTTAAGTTTATCACAACCGTTTTCACGGTCATTTAGTCATTTAAAGACGGTGGTTGTGTGATGTTTAGCTTCAGGAGATGCTATCTTTTCTAAGAGGATGCAGTTGGGGATATGCAACTTAGAAAAACAAAATAGTTTCATAATCGACATGCATGGATTTAGCCTTGGGCATTTAGGTTACTAATGTAGCTGAGCTGCTACCATTTTGATGGCTGACTGGTTTCCCCAGAATAGGTTGTAACTACATGTATTTGGAGGTTGAGCTTAACTATGCTGAAACCCTGATTGCAACCCCGAATATCTGACCCCACTGTATCTCATTGCCGCAGGTTTAATTGGGTTCCCTGCTTGTGCATATCATGAATGTACATGGTTTAGATATTGACACCCTTGGAACCACATTTCAACCCCTCGCCCTGAAGCGTCCTACACAGATGTACTGGATTTAAGGGTCGTATTGCTTTACAAATCCTATTAAATTCAACTGGAACAGTTATTCTCCCTAAACATGTTGAAGATTGTCAAAAGTTCTTTTCTCAAGGCCACTACATATGGGGAAGATTACATAGGCCACATTTGCAGTTAGATCTATACATGGGCCGCAACTGACATGGGGCCGTGACCTACTTACTATTAATAGAAGAAGGGTGCGTCACCCTGGGCCCTACACTGGCGACCTATGCATGGTTCTCTGTCATATTTGCTCCCCTACTGTGCTGTGGCTATGGAGGTCAGTCCCACAGCAAGGTCTGTGCAAGGCAGAGGGGGGGGGGACTTTGCTTAAAGGGGCTATATCATTAGTTTAAAAATTCTTTGCAAATCCTAGATACCAGGAAAATTCTTTATTATGCCTTATGATAACTATGTCACCTTTCAAGGCATTTAAATACATGTATTTTCATCAGAATTGGATGCTCAAAGGAGATGGGGGACTTCTAGTGACGGACCCTTATTCTATATTACCCACCCAACCACCAAGACTGTGCTTGGAGATGTAGGTTCAGGCCCTTGGATCTATATATGACACTTGGCGGAAATTCATGGAGTGTACGTCAGAATCTATTTGGCATACCGTAAATTCTCGCGTAGAAGCCGCGGCTTATACGCGAGTCAGACTCCGCTTTCTTTTGATACCAAACATGCCTATATAGGGTGCGGCTTATACGAGAGATTTTATCAGTATACTACAGTACCAAAATCGCAATATTCAGACCCCCTCTGCGGCTTATATAATTTGTCAAAGTTAGGGGTGCGGCTTATACGCGAGTTAGGCTTATACGCGAGAATTTACGGTAGTATTTGTTGGATTATAAAAACAGACCACTGCTCTATATCCTATAATGTACTAGATTGGTGATCACCACACCTGTGACCAACATCAATATTTCAGGTCAATCTCTACTCTAGTATACACTAGCGCTGTGTATATGTAACCATCTATAATTATTGTCTCAAATATAAGTGGTTCATGAACCTGTCTTAACTCACCTGGCCAGGCATGTGCAGGTAGGACCTGGAGGACCTCCTCCTGCGTGGGGAGCCGGGCTCACTGCCCTCCTCCAGGCGGACCAGGTCCAGCAACCTCCCCATAGCGCTCTCCCCGACCACCGACATTCATACACACTGTGTATATCTAGTCTCAATAACCCAGCTCCCCTTTCCTCCAGGGTTGGATCTTCTGTTATCAGCCAGAGTTAGGACATCTACCTCGTCCAGCCCTCCTGCATATGTATCATGTCTACAACCCTCCAGTGCCAAGTGCTCCTGTGTTTTGTGTGGCAATCAGCCCTAGCACTTAGTGTGGGCTACGCTAGAGTAAGCAGCACTCCTCCAGGTGGGCACGTTTAGTATGATAATCCGGATTAAAGGTGATCTGTCAACCTGAGAATGTTGACTATCGATGGTGAGCAGGAGCAGGAGAGATTCCTGTGGCTCTGGGGACAGTGGTATGCTCAGGCGTGTGGTGTCCGGGTGGCAGGCTCAGGGGAGTGGGGCAGGGTGTCTACTTACAAAGTCACAGGTCACAATTATTACAAGAGGGACCAGTGGAGACCGCATGCATACAACGGGTACCTATTTCTACAGGTGAGGTAATCAATGGGCACATGATGTAAGGTATGAGGGGGGTTACCCTGCTGAGAGGGGTTACTCGGCATAATTTGATGGGACACATGCGTGCAAAAGGACCTTTGACTGTGAGCACGGGGATGCCGGATGGGCTTCGCGTCGAATTTAAGAAAAAGCCATGTCGTATTCTAAGGTCGCTTAACAATGCTCACGTCCCATGTCAATTCTAAGATATATGCTTATGTCCGCTGTCACCTTCTTTTTAAAACGTGTGTCCCATGTCACTATGCCTCATGCTGGGTCTCATATCGCATGTCGATTTTAAGAAATGGCCATGTCGCCAACTGGTATTTAGGCATCCACCCTCGGTCCTGTCAATAAATAACTAATTAAAAAATATCTACATTTTACTGCCATCGTTAAATAATAAAAGCCATAATTACCATATGAATGCACCAACGTATAATGCAGAATTGTTAAGAGTGCACCCCCCACTACCAAGTGTAACTTTAGTGGTTGTAACACGACCGGTCTGAACGTGCAGTCAACTAGCCCTCAGCGTGACTCCTCGTCTCACATTAAACACAAGTGTCATACAAACCAACTTATAACAACCTGATAATCACTGGTGGCTAATGTCTTATTTAGAAATGCACATGCGAGAAATGCCTTGCACTGTATTCATGCTATTTCATTGAGAAGTGTGATATACGATACGCACAGGTGTTTGATGATACAGGTTTATGATAATAGACATAAATTTAGACAGCTACCTACGGTATACCACTTCTACTACACTCAACGACCGCTAAGACGGACAACACCCATTTTTTCCATTAAAGGTAGACTGTTGATTAAGCCAGCAGCACTGCAAATTAAATTTCGATCATGGGCTTTTCATAGACCTACATGATAATATAACCATCACCACTGCCATGTGATATTCGCTTTAATAGTAAAACGTAACATGATTGCTGCATTCTTCATAATGTAACACCGATATTAATTGTATTAATAATCCTAGTGTTAAGATGTCTTATGCTTATATGGCTATACATAGGCAGGGATTAAGATTACTTCCAGGTTTGTCCAATTGACGGGAGAGATGAACAATAGGCATAATGGTTATATAAGAAGTAATCCTATACACCTATGTGTATTTTGTTTAAGCTATTGCAGATCAATAGGAAGCCATAGATTAGATTCTTTACAAAATACTTGTACGTACTTCCCTCGAGTTAATTCTTACATTACAGGACAGAATCTGATAGTCTAATGGTAATCGAAATATAAGTCTGAAGAACACCAACTCCGATTGAATCTGTACAAATATACCACCCCATTTGAAAAAAAAACCCATTATGCAACATTTTATAACGTTTCTCTAAGGCTCCTTACTATAGCATAACGTTATGTAAAGTTTTAAAACGTTATTTTGAGGTAAAATAACGTTTTTTTGTTAGCTGGGACATCCCAGTGGGCACATACCACTTATTAAAGTTACATTCAAACATTCTGGATGTAAGTGTAGTATCTTCAAATGTCTCTGAAATCTAAAACAAATAGGCCTAAGTGTTTTTCTCAATTAAAGAGTTGGGCTGATTTAAAGCCCGAGTCTCTGGGAATTGATAAGAGATGTTGGGTTAAACTGTTTTATTGGAAACATGACTATGCCAGTTATCATCTCGTATTCAGAACTTAATGGAAAATGGCATTTTAGACCCCCAAAAGAGAATTTTGCGGGAAAAAAATGGAAGAGTTTCAGCCAATAATCAGTTGTGTATTTCTCAAAGGTGAGAACCCAGGGGGTGTCATCTTTACCGACAGTGTGCAGGAGCCTCGGAGTCCTCCTCCAACTGCCTTTTGACCGGCAGACTAGCCTCAAGTGTTGGCACATGGGGTGTGACAGCAGACCAATATATGAACAAACCCCCATTGCCTAAATCTACACCCAACCTGGATGAAAACGGACACGAATGAAAGTTATTCTTGGTTATGTGGTGTTTAGGTTAAGGTGAGCATTAATACCCACATTGTTCCAGGCAGCCAACGCCTGAGTTCTGAACGTCCTCAGGAGGCCTGGGTCAACATAGAGAGTGACCGACAGGAGAAAAATCAAACAAGCCTTCATAATGGCTGATCAAGGTAGCCACTTCTGCCCACCTGCCTGGGCCCTGTTTATGCTGTTGACATAATCAGAATCCATCAGGGTTCACTCAAGGAGAGGTGGGAGCTGTCAATGAATATTCTAATCGATATTGGAGTGGCAGTAGCTTTTCTGACTATTTTGATTGTAAAGACTATATCTTAAACTTGCCCTGATACCTATAAACATAAGCGGATGACCTTGAAATACAGGGGCTTCCGATATATTGCCAATCCGCTATCACACGAGGATGGATTCTTGCGTTGGGTTCATTGGTGGAAGCTAATAATTATAATCATAAATTAACCTGTGAATCCCTTGGCTTTACCTCAGTACCTAACTACGGCATATAACGCTGCCCTTGCCAAGGGACGCCTGCTCTTGGCGTAACAGATAATGATTGTTATGGTATACAGCTGCTCAGCTGATCCAGATATCAACATCGTCAACATAATATACACCACGCACCAGACCAAATATCTCTGAAAACACATGGGAGCCCTAGTAGGAAGTAAAATTAAGAGCATAATTCACCTTTCCCAGTTACATGTAGACATTTCAACTCATGAAGGGGAAGCCATTTCACTCATCTTAATTTGTACCATTCTGAGGAACATATATATAAAAGTTCATGCTTTCTATTTCACTCTCTTAAAATCGTAATCTTGAACATTACAATAGTATCATACATACCACGTTGTCACAATTGGTAGATCTCCCAATGTCTAATTAGCATTAGGTAAAACGGTCATGTATATAATACTGTATGAAGGATTCAACTACATTAGTATAATTATTATACCAGGGAGAGAATAGTTCTAATAATCTTCCCTGATTATAATATATATATATATATATATATATATATATATATATATATATATATATATATATATATATATATATATATATATATATGCACACAACCTTTCAGGTTCCTCAATGTATACACATGTACCGAAATCCCATAATCCCATAACGGTCTTGATGCTATCAAGCCCACTGTCCTATCTGTGATCCCAAATCAAAGCCAGAGTCATGCCCAGACTTGTGAGAGCGTCAAGAGAAGTAAAATGAAATACCAGGAGTGAATTGATGTATTACTCTGCTGCGTTGGGCCACCTTTATCTTAGGAGTGCAGAGGAAAAAAGTTACCTTACACACACCCCAAGTACTAACAATGCCCAGAGGGCAGAGGGGAAAAATATGGAAACCCCCAATTTTGGGTAATCTAACGTTGAGAATTATCCGTAAGTTACATGCATCACTGCATGAAAAGAATTTGTCATCAAGAACATTTTTAAGGTTCATTAACCACACCTTTTCGTAAACCATAAAACTCTTACAAACCTATTCTGTTCGAGAACATAATATACACCTCTTGCAGTTATGGATGGTGCTTAAATCAATATACATCGATGGTCCTCATCGTTCATGGCACTATTCAATTGCAGATAGCAAGTGATTATAATCTTGCTTTTAGTGCCACCCTACTGAGCTTACTGCCGAGCATTATCATTCATAATATTATTTGCTAGTCTATCCCTGACTGCTCACACAATCTATAAAGTCCACTCACCTCACAATAACTCGTCTTCCCCCAATAGACAGTCTTGGTCCTAGGTGTGTTGGCACATTTGTTGTCACCGGTATGCCAGCACTTAATCTCAGGTGCCACACTCATCCCTGCACCTCACACACGCCGCCTTATCAGGGGACACCTTTAGAGATACCTGCTAATCACTGATAAGGACCTCGTGGTGCACAGGTGTCAACCAGTCCTCCAGTGCCCCTCATTCAGAGATCCACTCCATCCCCCAGAGGGTGTCCTCTTTACAGAGTGATGTTATAATATTAGATGCACTTCCAATGTTACCAACATTTACTATGACTCTGAGAGCTCATGCAGTGAGTGGACCTGCGAGGCTATATGTTACACTGAGACCTGCCGTGGTTAATCTCTGTGGTTGGGTTTTGTTACAGCCAAAGCCCATTGTGTTACTCTCTACAGGTGGCCACAGTGGTAATAGGCCACAGGCTGTTGTGTAAATCTCAGTCACAGTCGATAACAATACACATAAGTCATGCTATTTATTAAAGCTGTGGTGGTCGTAAGGCATGTAGGTGCACATGTGGTGTGCTGATTTGCTCAGGTCAAGCAGAACACTGAAAAACTATTCAAATGGATATTGATAGTCATCATTGAATGGTATCAGATGATAATAACTGTAATCAGTAATCATGATTGTGTACCTATACACGTGTATGTAGCATGCGATGTATTACACTAATCCCCCTTTTTGCCTAGAATTCATTGACATAAGTTCATAACAGTTTCTATATATCTAATACATAGGGGACACTGCCATATTGACATGCATTATGTGCGCTCTACACGTCTCTGTGTTCCTGGTAAGGGCGCAGCTATAATGTAGACAGGTCTGGGCAGAGATTGCCGCACCCGGTCAGATCCCAAAGGTAAATATACAGCCCATGCCTTACTCGCTGCGGGGAAGGTGGGGATCCAAACATGTATGTCAATATACACATACATAGGGATAATGTTTGCTGATGACTGCAAATTCCAGGGTTATTGACGACTTAAGTCTGTATTGTTGTCCATGGAAAGTCGATGAGAAATGTCAGTTATATATGTATTATACAATATCATGTAAGTGTACAAAAACATGTATCATTTTTGGATCTGAGCTTAATGGTTTGATAAACGATAGACATATTTGGTTTACATGAACGGTTATACTATGTTCAGTCTAATAATAATTATGGAAAATCGGTTTTATTTAGAAATAACCAAATAAAATTGGATTTATTAGTCTAAGGTTGGTTCTAGAAGGAAGTTTTGCATTCTGTTTTCAGTTTTGGGCAACTGGTAGGATTTCCATTTAGGAAATTAGGATTATTACCTCCAATTTCGGCTTCTGGGATGGTTTCCATGGCAACCAAAATGTCTTACATGAGCAAATTCTTCATAAAAAAAACATTCTTTTTGCATTCCATATATAGAATGTTACCATCTAAGATGGAATCATTTCATGAATATCATTGCATTCTACATTTTGAAAAATGGTCCTAGAATATTTTATCATGTATCTAACACTCTTTTGCAACTATCGTGCCCCCTGGTGACCAAAACCAGAACTAAAAAATCCGCATGAAGGGGTCTTTTCCCTATATTGGTCACAATTGCAGTGTGTAAGAGGGCATAGGAGAAGTAAGGAACTTCGACACAATCGGATGCTCGAAGTGGGGGATGTGGTGCTGAGAGAACGTAGTATAAGGGGGAGGGGGATTCATTTACAAAATGTATACCTATATTATTTCAATTAACCTTATGTGTGTACAACTTAACGTTGTTCTACTCTAAATCGGATACAGGTCTGTGGTGTGAGCGTTCCACTGCATCAAAAGTGAACCTTTGGCGCCATCTGGCTTGTAATAAGCCTTATTTCTGTTACAAGCCGAATCAAAGATGAAGCCAATTGGACTTTGAGAGAAACTAAACTGGGGTGTGGCAACGAGCAGTGACATTCCCCTTCGCCGTTGAAAGTGGAAAAGAGTAATAATCATACTTTATTTAATTTAACAACAGACTGGGTGGATTTGGAGAGGTGCTGTCGGAACACGCCCATTGTGCTAAAAGCAAACGAAAGGGTGATCTGACTACGAAAATGTAGCTGCAGTGACTCCGTAGCAGTTTGATTTGCATTCCGAACGACCAAAAATTCGATCTTCTAAATTGCATTGTACAATGCAGACCAAATACCCTGAATTGTAAAGGAAAATTTAAGTTTGAGACCAGACATCTTGAACTGAGATATTTAAGAGTCGCAATACTCAGGATTTGTGTAATCCAAAGATAAGCACACATGCTGAGCTAAGGTCAGGTCCCCGAGGGCACTTCTAAAAGTCACTTAGCTAACCCTCCAACTAAGCCAATAGGTGGGAAATTTGATTAGTTTGTCACCTCTTGTGTCAGGCCGCTACTAATAGTATTTGCATCGATTTCCTTTCAGTGCTATTTGACAATGAAGAAAAGAACCATCCGGGTCTATTCCGGCCGTATAAACATGCGTGTTGACCAATGGGTGCGCCCACATGCTAAGTGTGGACCTGCTTTGCCCTTTCCGCCGCCCCCAGCGCCATCTGCGGGGCTTATTGGCAAACACTCGTGTTTTCTCATACACAACCCACGTGACTGGTAAACAGGTAAAGTCTTTGGATACAACCGACAAACATGACCCAATGTTGACACCCCGGCGTTTGTCTGGGTTTTCCTTTCACAGTTATTCTCTAGGAAAAGTTTGGCTTCAGCAATTGTGCCCACAGTCCTCAGGCTTGGGCGTGTAATTGCCTGAACATGGATTTTCTATTCAGGCCAATTCAGGCATCATGATGTGAGTGATCATGAACACCTTCATGGGGGTTATATTCATAAACTTTTATAAAAGAGGAAAGTTTGAATGTCAAACCTATAATGTTCCCTTAGATAATTTTACATTCGTAAACTTTATATCATATATATGACCCTAAACTTGAGATCAGAATACATTTTTGTACTGTTTTCTGCGATCCTCACAGACGCATATTCTGCAGTAGTTTTACAAGTAACTATATCGGTTAGACCTAACTAAAAAGTTCAAATGGATGTTGGCTGGAGGGAACTACAATATGACTAAGGTCCTAGAATTATATGCACCTGGCAAAGTTTTTATATGCTAAATTACAATTGGCATATTCTGGGGATGTGTAGCACGTGCAATGCCCCTAAATAAGATTTTGGAATTTCGCCTATAGATTGGTGTATTTATTAGCATTCTGAAAGGTCTGGGCACATTGTCTGTGATAGTCTTTGAAATTTTATTTTCAGAATGCTGTGAGCAGGCAAGCAGAAAGGGGTATCCCCGCGGGATTAGTACCAATTTTAGCCACCAGGGGGCTCCACCATGGCCTAAAATGGTAGAAACTGGCTAATATTTGCATTTTGGTACTTTTTTCTGGCGAATTCAGTAGTCTTACACAAAAACATTCCAATTTTGGTGGAAAGCATCCTTATTTGGAATATAAAAAGAACGTTTTAGAGCCTAAATGGGTCTCTTTGTTGATATGTGTTGCCATGGAAACGTGTTTTTCATTCCTAATAAACAAAATAAAGAATCCCATTGATAGAATGATTCACGAGGATTACTATGGTCAAAAAGAGGATAAAATTATCATTTCTAGATCAAAATCTATGGCCTTCAGAATGAAAATGTATGATCATTTTCTAATTATTCTAATTATGCAAATCAGATAGAGATATCTTGGAAACTATGAGACTTAGAGCTAATTTGGGTTTTGGATAGGGCAATGCCCACTTATATTCAAATAGCCATTTCTCAAAAACTAGAAATGATATCTTCTTGTGTAATATATCACTGCAAAGCTTATTGTATCAATTTTAAAGTTGACATTTTTGTTGGATATCCCTTTTCCCTTGCCTGTACACTGCTGTATTATATGCGTGATCACGAGTGCAACATAGTTGCTACCCCAACATATTATTGCATATTTCAATTAGGAGGAGCCTTCACCCCCCGCCCCAGCTGCGCCCGTATTCCGCCCCCTATTCTGAAATTCTGAAATTTTTTCGGTTTCCTCCCTTGTGATGTGCTCAAGTCCCCCCCCCCCATTATGCATGGCTGCATTTGAGCCTCTCAGTGATTCTCAGTGCTTAAGAATAAAGAGGATATCTCAGAGTTATGATGTGGTATTCTCATGACACTTCTTACAACCAGTAATCATCAATCCATATCTGAATAACAAATGGGAATGTTTGGTCATGCAATATTAAAACCTCAGTGTTCTACAACATTATGACATGACGTTCTCAACGAATTGCTGTATGGACTCTTCATCAAACCTGGTTAAAATTTGGGGGCATACACTGATATATCAAAAGAACTGCGTGCTTTAACATCTAGGTAGGTAATCAACTCATGTTTATTCTCTTAGAGGAATAGAGTATCCATGGGAAATTGATGCAATAGAATACTAGACAGGTGCATATCCATTTTTTATGCAATGAACAGATTATGGTTACAATGTCATGTGGATTGGTGGTGAACATAACATTATGTAAACCTCCCCCTCCCATAAATGTTACATAAACCACCCTTTATGTGAGCCACATTTTGAACCTTTTGATGAAATAAATGATAATTGTTTTAAGTGCAAGAACCATACAATGCATGATTCTGATGCTCATGCATACCTTCCCAGATAATGGAAAACATTATTTATTGATATCTTACATATTTCTGGCTGTTTGGGCTGTCACATACACCACTCTCTTGAAATTACAGCTATTTTTTTCAATTTCTAGATGTTATTCCACAAAGGCATTTAATGCTTTTTCCCCGTTATTTTTTAAATTTGTCACACAAAACTAATCGGATTCCTCAATCTGAGCAATGAATAATGCTTGCTTCCAAATCATTTTCTTTAGAAAAATGGAATCTAATGCTTCTGTCACGTAAACCACCTAAAAGTGATGGACATTTTCCCATTCAATTAAACATATATATAAATATGTAATATAAATATAATAAGTAAATAGCGTTATAAACCTCAACACTTACCCTAATGATCAATACCAAGTATCATTGTTAAAACTGCCTTTGTAGTAGCGTCAACATTATCTCAATATTGCAGGTGTCACCTCAGGACTACATTCATACCAACCACACCCCCCCCCCCCCACACACACACACATAAAAAACAAAGACTCCATGGGATTTCAAAGACAAAAGGCATCAATTTTGGAAACCTTGGAAAGCATCATTACAGACACATTTCTTAATAACCCAGTTGGCAGCAGGCCTACCTCTAAGGCTGAGGGTTCAATAATTTCTTGGAATTTTCCTAAAGCGTTTTCTGAAATAGACTCTGAACCAAGGCACATCAGATGTATCCTTAATTGCGTCTTCCTTAATTTACTAGCTCCAATCCATCTTGTCAAGACTTTCTCACCCTCTAAACCCTGTTTGACACGCAAATGCATTCTAGTGCAACCAAGGCTTTATAGATACACATCGGTACCCTATAATGAGTAAGAAGCTTTACAAAGACACATCGGTGACCTATTAGGTTTGAGCAATAGAAGAGTTACTCACCATGAAGGAATGCTTGTTGTCCACTGCAGCGAGGTTAGAAAGAGATACAGCATGTCTCAGCGGGGCGGCACTCAGGTAAATCTGGGCCGTGCCTATAAAGGTAGGGCTAGGTGATGATGGATCGGCCAGCGCCCTGGAGAAGGCCTGTGCACCCATGCTCCCAGACCCCATGCCGCCCACCCTAGAGAGGCTGGAGAAGCCCAAGTTGCGGAAGGCAGAGGATGAAGATCCTGGAGAGGTAGTGGTATTAGCCATGAGTCCCCTCTGTGAGACGGAGAGTCCCACACTCAGGTCACTGGCACACCTGTCACTGCTGGCTGAGGTAGAGGCAGCCTGCCCGGAGGCCTCCAGGGTGCCGTGGTAGAAGCCTCCTGTAGTGTTCACACTGTCCCTGAAGCCGTCTGTGACCACCCCACCACCGCCACCTCGGCCAATGTCCATGTTCAGCCTACTGCTCGTTGAGGCAGTCGCTGTACTATAAAGTGGGGGAAGCCTGGATCCAAATACCACTGGGGATCAACCCCCAGGGACCAGCAATTAATCTGCATGCAGGCCTTGCCAGGGGAGGGGTGACTGGAGACCCACGTTACTTCTGTGAGGTGTGGAGGAACCGATCAGAGGGTGATCTGATGATTTGGATCCTATCCCTTCTGGGGGTGGCTGTGTCGGTGGCTAAAGATCATGGAGAATGGTCAGCGGCACCTTCTGATCACTTGGGGTTAATCTGAGAGTCTGATCTTCATACACCCGATGTGGTTATACATACTGGACCCTGGAGGAATCGAGGGTCAGTAGGTATGTCCTTACTGCCATACCTGCCCTTCTCACACCTGCCGAGGGTCATGCAGATATGAGGACCATGGCCAGCTTAGAATAAACACCACAGGTGCCAAGGTACATTGTGCCCCACAGGTAGAGGGCTGGTGGTGGACTGCACACCTCCTCCTACCTGTGTGTGAATATGGAGTATGGAGTGCTGCCCGTTAATACATCATTATACACACCACCCATTACCCCTGCACCTCCAGTGGGGGTAGAGGGAATCCTTGTAAGGTTTCTTCCAGGATGCGTCCTGTCAATGGTGAAGGTGTATCTCCAAAACAGCCATTGAACTCTGATATGGTGTAACTTTAGGTCAATTCCAACAATCCTACTCCTCATAGCAGTCCAGGCGGTATATTGGTGCTACCTTTAAGGATATGCAAGCCAATGCCTGCTGGGCGTACCTGGGTAAAAATATGTGTGTGTGTGGGGGGGGGGGCGGGTGGGTGGGGGCGAGGGTCCTCCAGGTGGGCCAACCAGTGTTAAGGCTTCACATAAGGTGCTAGTAGTGTGGCAATCAGTGCACCTCCCTCCCTCCCACAACTAGTCCCCCCCCCCCATGTAGTCCCTCCTGCACGTTAATACCTGGGCACCCCTACAAGGGCCAGCCGTTCCGTCTTACATATAGCCAAATCAGCCATATTTACTCACAGGTCTTACTCACATAATACCCCCCTCCCCTCTCCCCAACTAAGTCCCCCAATTCGTACACCATTGCAGGCATTATGGGTGCTGAGAGGCATGTAGCGGCCTGTCTATACTGTAATCCCCTGTACCCCATGTGGTCGACCTTTCCCTTCTACCAGCAGATACCATTGTTGATAAAGCCAACATGTCTGATTGTTAAATACATGTATATCTATTTCAGAGGCAGAGAGACGATATAGGGGTTAGAACAGATTAGAGAAATAACACATACATCATGATGATTTACAATAGTTCATGATCATTGTGAATTCATGTTGAAGTAAGATACGACATATTCATATTGTTGAGCTCTTGGTAAGTCTAATTCTCGACATATTTATATAATACACATATCATTATTACAGTTAAATGTGATGGTCTACATAAACATGTAGTAGAATGATTTGTAGACTCATTGCGAGATGGGTAGATAAACCTAATAACAACGTGATTGAGTTACTGTAATATTACACCACTTTGTGGCTGTTGGTAAATTAAATGTGTAAATGAGGAATGAGACGAGAGAATAATCTCTGTAATATTACAACAGCTGGATCCCAGCTAACAAAAAACGTTATTTTACGTCAAAATAACGTTATAAAATTTCATTTAACGTTATGCAATAGTAAGGAGCCTTAGAGAAACGTTATTTAACGTTATATAACGTTATAAAATGTTGTATAACGTTTTTTGTTTACTGGGATGCCTATAAAAATTCGTCGGCCTGCCTGCTCCCTCACATTCCCCTTCCTTATCCTTTTCCACTCCGCCCTCGCCCTCGCCATTTGCTCCCCCCTCGCACCCCTCCTTTTCAGCGTGTCCCTCCCTCAGAACTCCCAAGCATAAGGGACCAGTATAGAAACACGCAGCCTGAACAACATGTTATTACAGTAAACTAATCGCCTGGTAATTATAGGTTAGCCATACATTGAGATGTAGTAGATAAACCATAGCTCTGAAGTATAATAATACTACCAACATGTATAATAGAATTATTGTCAAGAACCAGATTTACCAAGGTCTCAACAAGAAGAATATGTCATATCTTGCTTCAACATGAATCCACAAAGAACTCCCATTAGTAGTTGTTGAACGCATGTATTCACAACAAGCAACACTGATGATAATGGACCTGGAAATGTTGGTCACTACGGGCTACATTTCTATAGTCGCGTGAACGTAGCAAAAAAACGGCAATACCTAGTTAGTTAGTAATATAGTCAACCTATAGTCGAGTATTAACTCAGCTGATTTGAGCTATATAGTCAAGTGACTATGAGTTTAATGGTTTCATACTCTAAAGTAGTCACCACGAATAATAGATATAATCAACCTTGAGATTGGTAGAACAGTAAGGGAAATCTACGTGCTGAAGGCAGGTCAAGGTTCAGCAGGGCAGAGCAAGACAGAGCAAAGCAATGTAGAGTACACCAAGGCAGAGCATAGCATATAGCGTATAGCAGGTTAGATCAAGATAGAACAAGGCAGAGCACAGTAATGAAGAGTAGAGCAAGGCAGAGCAAGGCAGAGCAAGACAGAGCTGTTATCAGAGAAGTGTAGAGCAGAGAAGGACAGAGCACGTCAATGCAAAGTAATGTGAAGTAGAGTAGGGCAGAACAAGGGAGAGCAGTGTAATATAGAGCAGGGCAGAGCAAGACAGAGCACAGTAATGTAGAATAGAGCCAGCCCAGTAAACAAAAAACGTTATACAACATTTTATAACGTTATATAACGTTGTATAACGTTTCCCTACGGCTCCTTACTATGACCCCTAAATAATGATGTACTGTTTAGATGAATATTGCATTTTCTGGTTCAATCAAGTTGAATGTAACTGAATCAACTTTATATTTAATACACATATATGAGTCCCTAATTTATAATTGGTTACAAATCAAGCAGCTCGAGAATCATTCGATGTGCTGTGCTAACGCAGGTATCAATGGATCCACGATACTGCACTCAGGGTGCTCTACAATAACTTCTATAGCGCCACCTAGATTCATTCGAGTTACCTAAATGTTGCTGTACGCAAGGCGTAACTCAGTAGACCCTGACGGTACACGGCCTAGACTCGGATCACGATCCTCCCGTAGGTGTCCAAGTTACGCAAGGCGCTCCCGACCATCGGACCTGGCGGCTCCAACGCCATATATAGTACACCATTAAACCAATATTGCATCCTTCAAGATCCATTACAACTACAACAAACATCAACCCTAATGGTACTGTCCTTAGCCATATAACTTTAACACATTATGTAGTATAGTTGCAATACAAGTCATGTATGCTCTTCCATATTTTGTAGTAATAAACATCTTTTTAGATATTTATAATAATCATGGTATACCACTGTCAACAAGTTAATAAAACCAAAAAAGACACATGTCATCAATGACTGAAGACTTTATATCGGCTGGGCGGCTTGGAGTACCTAATGACCCAAAAAGAAATCATAGCAAAAGCAGACAATATGTCTGTCATGGCTACCCATTGTCTTTGTTAAATATTCGCCGGAATATCGTAGACATATTCTTGTCAATGCTCTTAAAATCCTCCCTACCCACCTTAGAAAACGGTGATATCTTAATGCATATGTTATTACTAAGTGCACGTCACTTCCTTCCTTAGATTCGTGGTAGTTTGATTGAATTAGCTTCATATCAATATCCCTGTATCGAAATCACTGTATAAAATGTTGCACTTCTCTGCAGAAATGGAATTTTAAATTTTCCTCATTTTTATGGATGCGACAAGGAAATGAAAAAGCTAGCTTTTATTTCACGTCAGGTTTGGGACGCTAGTGCGAGGACCATCACTCACTTTTCTTGCTATGATGTGTTTTGTGCATTTGGCGCACATTGCACCGAAGTAGATTGTGATAACCATCTTGCTTTTGTAAGGTTATGTCTAGATGTGTGTCTCATAGCCGATAAAATCGTGCACGAATACATCAGATTACAGTTACAGGGGTAGCTTTGTGGAATCAACTAGACCATGAAACTAAAAAAATGGAAGATAAAAATGAGTTCAAACTGAAAGTCAGAGATAAATGGGGTAAAAAAAAAACGTGAACCCACTCATAAGGACAGACCTGAACACTTGATGTTATCAAATGTAATCACTATTGCCCCATCATTATCATTTCTACTAAATACTTAATTGTATTGTCATCCCATTTCTCTAATTTGTGGTATTGAATGTGAGAGGCTTCGTGAACTGATTATAAGAACTTCTAGCTTGGTATATACTTTATGATTTATCAGCTCTGTATCGTCTCATGATTTGTACATTGAAAAACTCCTCAATGAGGTGATATGTTCAATAAACTTTTCAATACTTCAATACTTTCAATACAGTTACTCCTCAGATAAGCATCTACATTTCAATACTGTACATGTATTATGTTTGATAACATATAATCAAAGATGATTGGCATAGTACCAGTCCTTAGTATGCTATACCCTATCTGCTAATACAATGTTATCTTATCTAAATAAAGTGTTGTATTGAATTAAGAAATATGTTATTGCATTGCCATTACACATGTTGCTTCCCATTCTCTCGACGTTTGCATAATCATGTTCTTTTTTGTCACCAATGCAAAACTGATATGCGTTTTTCTTTAGGCTAATTACATAAGATGAGGAGCTATAGACAAGATTAATATAAGGTCCATGGAGTATACGCAGTCATTGAATATTATTTGCAATCAATAAAACCCAAAACACCAAGCAATGCATGTTATCACATATATGTAGTAGATCATGTACTCTAAAGCCCAGCTCTCTAGTTGTATTTAAGTATATCATTCTACATCTTACCCGCATACATAAGCACGCTATGTGTTGACAACAAGGTGGTAGAGGGAGAGGCTGTAGAGGGAGGGCAAATATTGACCTTATTAGCAGGGTAGTGATAAGGTGATAAAGGTGACTGTATACCAGCCTAATCCTGCTATAGGATATACGTTGGTTATGACCCAGTGAATATCTGCTATCTATTGGATCATACTTGAAATATATTTTATACCATGCTTAAGCCATCCTGCGTTTGGATTTACATGGGAAAATACAACTGTATCTGGTCTTCGGCATGGTGCAGTGCATTTAAAGGTGCTTGAAGGTAGTGCTACCCAAGCTAAAGGGAGGGTGTTGTTATTGTTCCAAATAGTGGACAGCCCTTGGTACAGTCTATACTAATGGTCCCATACCTTTATCTAGTCACATCATTGATGTATTCCTCCGCATACGATGCAACGCTCAATACCACCAGTGATAACCCTATCTAGGTTCAGAAACTGAGTCTATGGGATATCCTTACACAAGCACATATAGAGACATATGACTCTGCGACAGAAGCTTGTGACAGCTTCTGGGGTATTGATTGACGGACACCTGACAGTTATTCACACAATGGATGAGGGCACAGGTACCCCTCCACACGTATGTTCACATGTGATCCAGCTACCTCAAAAACGCCCTCCTGTAGCGCCTCAAGGGTTGGTGTTTAGCGTGAAGAAACCCACCACCGTCTCCTGGAGAAACTGAAGTCAAGCTAGTGTCCTCGTTAAGGTATGTTGTATATTTTGATACATTACTGTTGATGATTTGCTTGTCTGTAGTCATGCATGTTATTAATATCTTGTTAATTATAAATACTGATGTAGTTTCCAGATTAGATAACAACTCACTTCATACTTATTGTTTAATTCTTAGAATTATATGAACAGAGCTGGTATCACAGAAATCTCTTTAAAATGATGAAATATAGAGTAATGATTGAATTTTTACACCATGTTGTCACACCAGATATGTATAGGTGTATTCGGTTGTAGTCGTGCACGAGACATATTTACATTTACTTGTACACTGAATGGTACAAATGCACCCATATCTGTTCAAAGCTCATTTAGACTACTCAGCGCAAAACGGGTAGCACTTAATGCTTGAACGAATTGAATCATTCATCACGAGGTTTCTAAAATAACTAGTTTTGTGGTACAAGTAACACACATTAAGGAGGAGCATCAGCAGGTGCATTAAGAGTCAGATAACACCTGTTATAAACAGGCCATTGTTCAGGTCTCATGAGGCCAACTACTGCTGCCATCTGGTGTTATCATACTGCGGTTAGTGCTGAGGGGAGGGAATCAGATCTTCTAAAGCTCAAATCCCACGATGAATTATCATGACTCCAAAACCTTTGCAATTCGAGTCTTTTGTGATTTGAGAGCTTTACGTTGTTTTACTCCATCTCAGTGAGAACAGAACATTGAGTCAACACTGATAAACTGTTGACAAGGTCAATTCAATGTTCATTCAATGTTGCTTCAACGTTGAACTGATATTGCTAGGGCTCAATATAATCTCAATAATGTAAATATAATGTTTTGTTTATACAGCTACATCTTTGTCTTTGGGGCCTTCCATGAAGTATGTACGCACGAAGGGGGAGTGGGGGATCTATTTTCTGAATATCTTTACGTACATAAACACTTTATTTTAATGTGTACAAGAACTTTAGGGGATGGGGAATTTCTGGAGGAAATGTGCGTACATACTTTATGGAAGCCCCCTTCTCATGTGGAGATCTGGATATCGCATTTTGATAAAGGTAAAATAACATAGACTTTTAAGATAGGATAGAGATGGATATATAGATAGCGGTACATGCATGTGACTGACAACAAGTATCTGCCTACCCATCGTTGATAGTGTGTTTTCATTGATCAATCTGCCGTTACGTATACAAATGAATACGACTTAAAGTGAGGACTGTGCTAAACATGGCAGTTATGCTTTAATTAGTGAACTTTAATTGAATGAAAATTGATAGAATTTTTTTATCCGCTGGTTATAAAGTTAATACTCGTCTGTTCAATGATGTTACGGGGATTTTTTTCTTTCGAAAACCGAGGTTATATTATCTAATAGGTGAAGACAGTCCCAACGCGAACACGTATTATGCTCTCTACCTATACACACTCAGAAAAGTCTGCCTGACTTTCAGGTGAGAGTGGTTTTAGTGACAATGACGCTGACTTTTCTGAGTGTGTATATCTGTTTCACATCTTACAGCATGTTGAAATTCCCGCCTTCCCTGGGCCCTGTTTCAGCCATTGGCTGTTGGTGTGTGGCTGTGAGTGTTACTGTTAGGGAAGATGGGAGGCGGGGGGGGGGGGGGGTCATATATATACTACATGTAAATGCATACGTCGACATGAATTCCTAAGCGTAATCAGATATAATGTTAGAGAAAGGTTATACTTAATAGTGGGAGATACGCCAGCAGACAGTGACAGTGTGGTATCCTGTCACACAGCACCCTCATTACACCTGTTATGTAAAGTGCAGCTTCTTTCTGTGCCAACACGCTGTCGTATGTCCTATATAGCTATGTTCTACTCCACTTCCTTTATATGTCTAACCTGGATACACACACGTTATATGGTTTAAACACGACAGAAGCTGCATCGTCAACCTACACATTTAGAATGGGCTTTCATAACAATCATCCACAGGTTTACTATAGTTGTGACAACATGGTGCCAATAAGACGGGATCTGCTGCCAATGCCCCTCCGGGCCTCATGGGTAGCCCGGCATCTGCTGAGTCATTAATCGTGTGTCTTCATGGCTAGGATGGGGCTCCTGTGCACTAACGCAAAATACTCCTTCCATGACTTCCCTTTGCATTAGGGCTATGTAAAGGATGTTGGTTGGACCAGTACATTTGTTGACATACTCACTTTGGAATACAGTGGATGGATACTTATATCAGGATGCATATGGCAGGATGTCTTTTATAAAAAGAAAGCTGCGGCGAATATGACAGGTCATTGCAAGTAGTTTTATCATTTAGTATAGATTCTATCTGCCTAGGTAGTATGTAATTTTCATAGGAGATAATTGATTTCAATTTGAGAGAAAGACAGACAGAATGGCACTTGTATCGGTGGCCATATTGTCTATTGTGCTATTTGGTCACTATGGCACTTGGATATCTTAAGGGCTGATGGCTATAGATACGAGAGCAGGGCTAAATGTCAAGCGGTGTTCTCAAATGTTTTACCGAACATCCAGTGGGACATACAAAATACAGTGGTTTGCAGCTAGTGTAGGTTATGTATATTTACCAAAGGCCATCCTCCTATAAGAGCTTTCAAACGGTGGCACAGGTAAGTAGTTCAAGAAATGGGACATGGATTCAGGATACACAGGGGCGCCCGGACGCCAGTTGAAATCCTCAATTCTATATTTTGGAAGATAATCTTCAAGGTGTTGATTATCAGTCGTAAGTAAGACAGTGAAGTTTCTGCTTAAAGTCCAGACTCATGATAATAATGTACCCCCTTATACCAGTGTGTTCATTTCATCCAGTACTGGAACGGCTTTCGAATCCACTGCGCCATTTGTGCAGTGTACATGCCTTATCTCGTGTAGGAGTACTATATCCTTGTCGTTCACTTCTAGTGTGACGTGTTCTAATTATCAATTTAGTTCCTCCTTCTTAATATCATAAAGACGTACGGGCCACATATATATGTTCATATTGCATTTGAATCATTAAAGCGTTGCATTTGAATAATAAAATCGTACCGTCTATACAGACAACCAGGGGCGCACACACGAGCCTAATACGTTACGTGGTAGGCCCAAAGTCAAGGCGGATCACGAGGGAAACCCCATGTTATCAAACATAATAATTATACATAAACATAATAGTTGCATACATATATGGGGGACATATATGTTTATCACTCACATGACAGTCTATGTTTGGTCTGGAAATAGCTAGTCATTTCACAAACCATATATAACCTGAGTTCCACAGTCACTTAGGCTCAGTTTAGTTAATGGAGCTCTGCATCATCAAAGAATATATAGTATCTAATAGACGAGAGGTGAGCAGTTATTATCTTCTTCTGGATCTTATTTTGGGCTGTGCCTTCAATAACAGGCTGAAGTATCGCAAAATCGCTTGAGAGTCTGGCCATGCTGGACGCTCATACCGGAGTCTGACAATATTGGACTCTTGGAGGCTGAAGGAGACTCTCCCCGGAGTCCAGCATTGTCAGGCATGAGGATCCAGCAAGGCCAGACTCTTGAGCCCTTTGGGCGAGTCCAGCAATGCCTGACCCTCATGTGGGTGGGTCCAGCAATGCCTGACCCTCACTAAAATGTCTGACCCTTGTAGAGGACTCATTTGGCGATATAGTCAGCGTCCAGTTGACACTCATGTCTTTCTGGGTGTAACACTGATGACCAACAGAAAGCACCAGTGCTATATCACAGTGCTTACTGAATGCCTTCTTTCACTTTCAGAATTACATACACCATAACCTAAAGCCATTATAAGGAGAACTCTGGCACCAGGATGGACGTGAGGGCACGCAGGAACCCTGGAGGAGGCAGTGATGAGGAGTGCCTCCTGAAGGAGGAGGACCATGGAGGTGGCAGCAGCCTGCAGGCCGCCACTGACCAGTCCCCTCCTCCTTTCTCCAAGTACCGGTGGATGCGGATAGTGCCCCTCCTGTGTTTGTACATCATTGCCGGCTCGCCCCTGATGACGGTGCGCAGTCAGTACCTGTACAAGAAGGTACAGGAGTACATGAATGTCACCCTACACCAGACCGCCTCCAGCTGTATCATTAACGAGACAGACCCCAACTACATCCTCCAGCAGCAGGTGCAGGCTGAGGCAGCCAACTGGAACATGAACATCCGCTTGGCCCACTTCATGCCCTCCCTCATCATGACCGTCTTCTTTGGCATCTACAGTGACCACCTGGGGCGGCGTATCACCTTCATCCTACCCCCTATAGGCTCCATGCTCACCACCCTGCTCACCATGGCCATGCTCACCTTCGACCTGCCGATTCAGTTCTTCTTTGGGGAGGTCGTAGAGTACATGTTTGGAGGTACAAAGAGAGAAGAAATAGGGTCAAAGGGGAGTCCAGGGGTGTTTTGCTCAACAGATTTAGTTGTCGGTAGTAACGTAAACAAATTTTTGGAAAAGTTCCCGTAAAGTTGGACGTGAACGTTAAAGTTAGGTTTCCAAAGGGGTTTTCGTCATGTTTCGTTTCTGAAAATATTCACAATCATTTTTCCCTAACGAAAAACGTCCACATAGTAGGTACAACGTATGCGTTTGAAAAGAATGCACCATGCACGTTAGATATCGTGGAAGATATGGTAACGTATAGGTTTCATATCTTCGTGTAAAGATGGGGGGAAAACGAAAAGGGTTTCCCCGGAATTCCCTGTGACGTCATTGAAAATTGCGGTTTCTCGCGAGATACCGTGCATATATTATATCGGCCATTTTGGATTACCGGCGCTGAAAGCTCACACGTACAGCAGTGCAGTTTGGCTCTCGGAGTATTTTCAAGGTAAGATACGGTTCATACCCCTTTTTTTGGTTATTTACTAGATTAGATATGTGTTGTTGCATTTAGTGGACCTTTTTTTATCAGTGTATTACGGGTTTATCACGTTTTATGTGCGAAATGAATTTTCTGTCTTGGGCGATAAAGGGGGAACCAACCTCAAAACGAAAACTTACCGACAATTCTAACTGTCACCATTCATTCAGTTCTGGTTTCAAAGTGGTTCCTCTGTCGTTTATACTACATTATCAATATATGGCGGTTGGACATGTACTTGACAGATGTCACGGATAATACAAATCCAAAGAGGGACTGACTCCGACATGACGGAGGAGGACCATGGATATGGTAAATTTCTCCCGACTGTGTTCTTTTGTGAACCTCTAATTTGTATAGTGCATTCACTTCGAATGACTAACAATATTTTTAGTTTGGGCCCCCCCCCCCTATGTTCCATTTTATTATGTTATGTAAAGTTCTCGTCATTACGATAAGCACCGTGCCCATAGCCTTAGCGTAGTGACTGGAACCGACATTGTTAACCATGTGACTGTAGGGGTTTGTACAACTGTAGCCTAATTTATATCTATGCTGGTGGTCGTATTCGGCAATGTAATTATTTCCTCCCTTCCCGAACTCCCGTGTATGAAAAACCCGATATAGGGGCTGTTGATGGGGGGGGGGGGGGTGACCTTCTCACCTATCCCTTTTTTTTAATACCCACTCTACAATTTCATCTAGTGAAACGATATTTCTGTATTCTCACAAAATAATAATTTATATAGATTTTGGAATATGTCTTATTGAAATTAGTTACAATAACGGGTAAAGTTTGGTTTTTTAAATTAAATTATTTCCAAAC
This sequence comes from Harmothoe impar, assembly GCA_947462335.1. Lineage (NCBI taxonomy): Eukaryota > Metazoa > Annelida > Polychaeta > Phyllodocida > Polynoidae > Harmothoe > Harmothoe impar. Next base: position 63,308,412 of record OX381709.1, read on the forward strand.
CATATTATTCATTATAATGATATGTATCGATTATGGTAGTCGCACAAACAATTTCCTATTAAAAGTGATTTCACATTTTGTATAGTTGCTAACCTGGCCCCCCCCCCATTATGTAAAAAATATAATACTGCACCTACCCATTTTAGTATTTTGTTTTACCAAATTATAAGATGGGCTCATTTTTATTTCAGACTCCCCAATAGATGATTCGGATAAGGACCCGACTTACAGCCCCAACATGCCCAAGCGACTGTCTAACGAAGACTCATTGGCCGAATACCTTCTTCACTTTGAGCAAGAGAACAAACGGAAAGACAGTCGTAAGGTGAAAACGGCGGAGATGAAGAAAAAGAAAGCCGAAGTAGTCGCCAACATAGAGTTGCAGGAGGTAGCGGCCCTTAATCCTCGTGGAAATCGTCCGGACTGGACCGCTGATGAAGTAGAAGTTATGCTCCGGGTAGCCGTTCCAAATCGGGAATTAATGAAAAAGAAGAAGAAATGTCCTATGAAGGAGCATTACTACTCCCTGATAGAAAGTGAGTACCTTCCACAAAATTTTCGTTATACTGTATACAAATGAGTATATTTATAAAATTACAAATAAACATTTTTAAAAGTACTGTTTGTTACCTATCATGTAGATTTCCATTAAATTTTACTCTACAAAATTATGGTATAATAAGACAATTAATCATGTGTAGGGCACTATATTTAATCATATATATAAAATAAACCTGCTTTATAAATTTTTACAATATGTATATTTATTTGCAGCCCGACTTCAGGGGATCAGTCTCGCGTCGGGGGGCAGGTCGGTGAAAGAGATCAAGAAAAAGCTCTCTTTGTACACCTCGGACATGGTCACCGATGTAAGTGCACATGTTGATGCTATTTATTTGCCCAAGTCTCATATACATTTTGTAACGATATATATTGATATGATCCTTCAACTGCCAAAATACACATACGTTTAGCATCCCTGTCCCCGAATAATTTTTATTTTCTTTTACTCCATCTAGTTGGGTACGATTAAATATCTACTAATGATGTTGACCCCCAATCTTCACAGCTCCCTTACCAACCGTTAACAATTGAACTCACCATACACACACTCCATTTAATTCCTTTACTCTATTTCTATTTTCAGAACAAATACCTGACCAACAAGTATGTTAATTTTGGGTTGAAGGTGCCTAATCCGCCCGGCTGGTTTGAGATTAACGCTCTCCTATACCGTGCAGCGACAAGCACCTATGAGATTGCAGGTGATTATATTACTCTTTTCCCTACAACTGAAATATAGTGAAAATGGGTCCCCCCCCCACCACCAACTTACGAACACCTCAGTCCATGTGCTGGCCCTTTGACTTTTATGAATGAAATTTTTTTTTTTCCCCAAAATAACTGTGCGTTTCACCAGCAAACCCTATATCACGTTCACACAATTTTACTCTGTAGCATAATGAACCTCCCACAACTCATTATACACAGTTTGATGAGTGTATTTTTCCCTCGCAATTTATACAATATTTAATCTCAGTGCTCTTTTTTGGTTTTAGGTCTACACCAGGCTGAGGATTTATCCAGCGTGGAAAAGTTTATACAGGATGAGGCGCGCAATAAGCATACCAAAGTGAAAGATAGCTCTGCGGCGTGGGTGCTGAGGAGCGTCAAGAAACAGAAACTCACCCTCAAACTCTCCAACGAACGCGCTGCAAAATCCCCGGATGGTGTGGATCCGTTGTTAGGTAGGTATTTTGAATTATATTTACTAACAAATACACATAATATCTCACCCAAAAAACCCTACTATTTGACAATCCATTTTAGTACCGTTACCACGAATTTCTATTTCGTTTCACTATCCTTTATAACAAGTACTTCAATCGGTATGCAATTCACACATATTATTAACACGAATTTAGTATCGTTATACACTATACAATTATTATGTTTAATATTGGGTTGTTTGAACTAGGTTGTCAGTGTGATGCATTGATTCTTAATTTAGAATAAAAATTTCACACGAACAAATTTTAAAAAAAATGCCATTCAACTAATTCTTGTACTATATGATCAAAATTAAATTATACGTCGACAGCCCCAATTTTTTTTGTGCATGAATTTTTAATTTTCTTCTTGTAGTGGCTTCCCAGAATAACCCCCATAAAAGACTGAATAAAACGACTGGAACCCCCCGCGGAGTATTTGGTGTGTGGAAAGTGACGACCAAAAATGAGGAAAACAGCATGGATAGTGTGGAGGTGGCCGACGAAACGGTGAGACGTAAGATGAAGGCCCCCGCGTCAGACGATGACAGCGACATGTTGTCGGAAGTATCCGAAAATGAGACAGAACAAGATGACGTTGGTAATGATGATGATGATGATGACGATGAAGATGGAGATGACAACCAGCAGCATCATCAAGATTTTGATGGCGCTGACGATGAGGAGGAGCCACCGGTGGTGCGTGACAACAATCTCTCCAATTACAGCAGCTGCCGGGACAATGATGTTACCGAAATTGCAATGAAACCTACACCCCCCTCTTCTACCCCGATCAAACCAAACTTTCGTGTGGATCCTGCGTTAACGTCACGCATCATGCAGGGATTAGGACTCCCATTGAGAAACAAAATTTCAGATCAAATCCAATATGTGCAGCCAATTCCTGTGGGCCAATGCACTGGTCAACAGACTCCTCCACTCACACCCATTCCCACTAGACCCTCCGAAGACGTGGTTTCAATCCTTGACCGTATGTGTAAAATACATCAGGAAGATGTGGACACGAAGAAAATGACACTACAGGCCCTACAAAACATAAACGAATCCATCAACAAGCAGTCCACTTTGATCCAAGGTAAGTTTTGCTGAAATTTAACATTTAATAAACATAATCATTGTGGTAAGAAAAAATTCCCCTCTTTTCAAATGTAACCGTAACTGCTAATCCTTCTTCTAATATGGTATTTCGCAAAACTATCTCAATTCCATAGAATCAATTGTACTTTATTTTTGTTAACCAATTATTACATGACAGTAATATGCAATATAAAAAATAATTCTACTTATTTCAGCGTTTACCTCCTTAGTGGAGTTACACACCGAAGAAGAAAATGGCGAACCCTCCAGCAGTAACCCGGAATCCTCTGTGTCGACTTCGGGAGATGAGTTTGATACGTCAACTCAGCCGCGAAACGGTGAGTTCAATTTATTACTAATGGTTTACGTTTCCCAAAATATATACTATATCTATATGAAGATGGGTACATAAATCATGACTTCCATATCGTTTATTACTATCTTGTGTAAATGTAGTTGGAGATGACTATTTCGATTAGCTTTATGTTTGTGATTTTTTTATTATTCTTATACCAGATACAGTTATGTTTTTCCATTTTATATTTATTAGTTAGTAGCAGTTTCAACGATTCGGACAACAGGCCGCTGTCCTGTTACAAGAAGAAAGTCACGGCTACCAGTAGCAAAGGTATGTATAATTAAATTTGTGTGTTTAAAAGTTAAACCGTTTAGTTTTAAATCCCCCCAAAAACTGGTATACCCTCAGGCACCCAAAAAGTCAATATGCGGCGTCACTGTACCCTTACTGTAGTCTTAAATCAGGGCAAAACGGGCCCCTCTGGTCCATTAAAATGATTAAAAATAAAGAAAGAAATATTTCCGGTTGTTAAATTTATTGGGGTATTTTAATTATTTTTCAATGACATGGCTGAATATAAAGCAGTATCTTAAACTGTCCATAATGTTTCAGGTGAAACCCAAAGCAAACGTAAAGTGGCTACAAAAAGGACCAAACAGCAAACCACATCTTCCAGTGACGAGAAGGAGGGAACAAAAAGGAAGAAAGCCGGAGGTGTGTATAATATACCTTGAATAGGGATTTAATCAATAATTTTTATCATGACCGTGTTTTTATAATTAATAATTAATGCACCATTGCTGTTAAATCCCTATATCACGTTGGAAGAATCTATTTAGTTCCAAAATTATAAATATGAACAAGGTACGGGGACATTTTAAAAGCGGTCCTACCGTAAACCCGGTAAAAAAATTAAAAAATCTATGTATTTTCATAAATAATAAAAGACCCTTTATGTGGAGTACAGATTATATATTTCCACCAGTTAAAGAATAAAGGGTGCTTGTGTAAAATGAATTGTCAACCATGTTCATTGTAAAATATTGCATTTTAAGTATTTGTCCTTAAAAATAACAAAATTTGCATTAATAAATAACACCAAAATTTTGTACATACAGAAAGGAGGCGCTCGTCTACAAAAGGACCAGTAAGAAAGTCGTCCCGCTAGACGTGTCATATCCCCAAAGAAGTGTGACCAAAGAGCATCCATGTGACTCCAAGGTTTAGCATCAAGGAACAGTACCTGTGTAGTCTGTTGTGTGTAGCCGAAATGTGTCAAGGTCAGGAAGACATCATAGATGTCCATCAGAGCCCAGTAGAGGTTGGCATACTCATAGCGTGTTATAGCAATTGTAAAACGTTTATCCTTTGATTCTGAACCGGGGGGCACTAATTCAGTTATATTAACAGCTGTGATGTTTTTCGTCTTAGGTTTAGCTGGTGTTTTACTACCGGGTTCTTTAAACGTGCTACCGTACATAAAGGGTGAATAAATCCTAATATTTTGTTACTTTGAACGGGTACTTGCATTCATATGAACCATGCTATAGGTTATTTACGAATGGAGACTTATTTTGGTTTTTCAAATATAACAAAGAAATAATCTCACTAACCATCTGTCTTTATGTTCAGTGCGTACCACAAATATAGTTTACCATGATATTGGTGTAAAAATAGTAGAGTGTATTCTTTGTTGGCGGCAGCATTACACATATACGGTAGTATGCACTATGGGTAGATGTTTTTTGTTTATGTTTATGTTAATTTAGCTTTGACAGTTTACTCACAAGTATTTTTGTTGTTAGTAGTTAATAAAGTATTTAAGATACTACAAATTAGTTAAGTATGTGGTGAAAGTTCCCTTATAAAGGGAGAAACAGTAATATGTTGGGTTTAGAGTGTGGAAATCTCCTATTTTAACCACACCCACAAAATGTCCCGCTAGTCTTGAAGTAGGGTGTTATGTATCTGGAAATCATTACTCGCTAATATGGCGTACACCAAAATACTTCCCTACTTTGAAGTACTTATGATTGTACCGTATACCCCAAAGATCTGATTTAGTGATGTTATTAATATATACAGTTATATAACAGATACACGTGTTATATTTGTGTTAATTGTGCATTATGATAAATGTAGCCAATGTGCATTTATGGGTCATGTGATGTGTAGCCTTAAATTGGTGTATCATGTTGTTTTGTTCTCGTTATATGATATCCCACATACAGCTATCGCCTACATCTGTGTTAATGATGAAAGGTCCAACATATTTGTGAAAAAATATAGTGGAAATATATATCAATAAAAAAGTTGTTTCAGTTGACTCGATTCTCTGTGTGTTTATTAGTGTAATGTGGAAAGTCTATATTTCACTTTTCTAATTTATAGAGCTCTCGATAGAATTAAAAATTTTTTTTTACTAATTAAAGTCCTTATAAAGAAACTACTGGTAAAACTATTTCAATTGTATACAGTATCACGGCCCCACTCCCAAATGTTCACTTTAATAAAGGGTTAAAACATGGAAATAGAGATGCAAAATAGTATAAATCTAGTGGGGGAAGGTTTTTTTTTTTTTTTAATAATCTAGCCAGGCTTTTACTGAAAACAGTTAGGTCAGTTCGCTATCAGCTTTTTATTTACCGTATATACCAGCCTGCCTACTACCTGAGCCCACCCATTACAAACACCCAGCTAAGTTGTACTGAAGCCTGTTCCAGGCTGGTAGATCACTCAATAAAAACCTGATACCCAACTCACCTACTGTTTTAAGCGCCACCTGCAGTTATTTTAAAGATACCGGAACTGGAAATGGAAATTATGGTCTGTAAAACGCAAAGGATTATGGGTGCCCTTTTAAGTGCAGGCAGCCCTCAGGGAAGGACGCACAATACACGGAATACATCATAATGCGGGTAAATAGCGACTTATATTCAGCCTATACTGTACCCTACACTATACTATATTGGTTCAAATAGTCTAATCCCATGTATAATGCAGAGAGGGGTGTAATGAATATAAATAAAAGAAGCCATTCATGAACAAAATGCCCTGCATTCATTGAAGAGATCATAAGCAACCCGGGTATTTGAAAATTAGTAACGTATACGTTTCAGTATACATGATGTTTTAAAGCTGTGTAGTGATGTGTCATGTTCATTTCCATTCTGTACTTAATTTATTGTCTATATTTGGCAGCCTCAAGCCTCAACTTCATCTGGAAAGGGGAAGGGACCTGCGGCGAAAGCTACCAAACATGCTGCTACACCCCAAGCACCTCTTGCAGCGAAAAAGAGAAGGAGGCAAAACGTAAACGTGGAGGAAGTTGAAAGCGAGGAGGACATTGAAGATGTCCAACAAGACAGCGAGGCAGATGACGGTCAATATGATGAGGACACAGCAGAGTTGGAAGTTCAGCAGATCAATGTTCCCGCTGTTAGAGGGAAGGTGTGGACAAGAGCTGAAAAAAGTGCATTAACCCTTGCTATAAATGTTCAGAAGAAATATTTGAAAGGGTCATTTAGCACGTACGCTGATGGCATGAACATGAGAAGGAGAGCTTGGCAAAAAGTAGCCGGTATGTTAGGGATTTTACTATATTTCTACCTAATTTAATTGAGTATACATTGTTTTTTACTAAAATTTCAAAAGCAAGTTATTGTGAGTTAACTTGTAAATTTATCATTTATTTGTTTATACCACTGTCATATTGTAGTAAATTTAGCAATGTTTTATGTATGGAAGTCATTTATTTTTTTCCCTAATAGTTTCTCCAATTTTTGGAACCAGATTACGTGAGTAAATTTTCGGAGGGAGGACGCACTTGGAAGGAATGCGAAAACAAAGTGGGAAGATATGCTACTGAGGTGAAGGAAAAGGTAGTCATCGTTATATAATATTGTACATGGCTATTGAATTTATGTCTCAATATTTTGACTCGTATTTGGTATTTGTAAATGGATGTTATTTACTGTGTATATTTTACAAATGGTGGAACATATTTGTAATATACCGGTACACTTTATTAATGTTTATTGAATTGTATTGATGTTTATCAATGGATCTTTTCAGAATCGTAAATACGGTTCTGCTTCTCGACAGTCTGGTGGAGGGGAGGTGCCCACGTATATGTCCCTTGATGAGGAGGACTACTCTCTTCTAGACTATATTGGCAGGGAGGCAGTTATAGGTATATATGTATATTTATTTATATATTTGTATTATTCCATATATTTAACTATATACTCTGTTTATATGGATATGCCCTTTACTCAAAGACTATAATATAATTATCGGTAGGTACTATTTAAATAAACTAAATTTTCTGCTTTGTTATTTATAATACAATTTAAACCTTTTATAAGCAATAATAAATGAACGTTTTTTCTACAGGTGTTGAGGGTATAGAGGGAACTCCGTTGGTCCATTCCGCCCCACCCCCCATGGATCTACAAATTAATGTTGGACCATGGAATCCCGACCGAAAAACCATCCCCAGGTATGGGAAAATCAAGCTGGTGTGAGGAGACCGCAACCACATGAACACGTTATGGCGATTTTGTTTTGGACGAGAAGAGATATTTTCATATATTTTAAAGAAACGAATGAAAATACATAAGTAATGAGACACTTTATATGTTACTTTACATAAATATGTTCAAGACAGTATTCATTCATTTTCATGTAATTTGTTAATAAAGAACTTCTTATATAGTAATGAGTTTGAATTTATGGTCATTTATCACCATTATTGTAACATATTATGAAGACAGCGATTTAAAAAATTGGATTCCGCCCACTCTTTAACATGATTATTAAATATAATATAAAGTAAATCCAGGTACCAAAAACTTTATAAAGTGGAGGCAGAAATACTATTTTATAATTGGCATAGCATAACGGTCAGCAGATGGCCAAGTAGCTCCAGCTTTTTGTGGTGAAAAATTAAAGAGAACCACAGTGTATTTTAAACCGAGTTTTATATTATGGATGCCCTTTATCTGCCACACTGGCAGGGAATTGCAAATATTTATACAATTTTTAAACACCCACAACGGGTACATAAATTTGAAAAACATACTCGTATTGTTACTGAAGGGACAGTTATATATTGAAATTTACGTCCTTTAATATATAGTTTGTAACGGAAATAACAATTTAATTTAGGAAGAGTTTATATTTTATAGGAAGTAGAGTTGTTTATTTTACTCAATAACAGGTATGATAAGAATATCATATTAACAACACAGTTATGATGAACAACATTTTTACCAAAAAGTTCTTTATTGACAGATCGTTATTTTATTTGTGGGAATTTAAGTGGCGATCATTTGCTCATTGAAGCTTTAATGTTACCCATTTGGGTTTTGTTTTCAAAGTGATTGTCTCACTTTACTGTCAGATTACTACTGAAGGGGTGCATCAGTATTTAGAACTGTGCGGCAATGTACTGCCTCCTTCGGTCATCTTGTTGATCCCGAGCAACTTCTTGGTTCATTCCACGAGGATCAGCAGGGGGGGCTCGACGTGGGCGTGGTCGGTAAGCATCCCTATCCCGGTCATCTTGTGCATCATTTGGAACCCCAGCTGCTTGAGCCACGTTGTGGATACACGCACACGCTATTATGATTTTACAAGCGCGTTGAGGGGTGTGAAAAAGATATCCGCCATGATGGTCCAAACATCTGAAAAATATTGAGTCATTTAATTTCCACACTGGGATTTATATATTAAAAGCAATATGTTATTGTAAAATTGCACTTATCTTTAAAAAATATAGGCAATACTGTAATTGGTATATTTATATATAGCTATATCCCTAAATTAGTCCTCAATTTTATTTAAAAACAAATTAAAATAAGGATATACGGTAGGAATTAAATGTGTTCATTTTTACAAACCTTTCTCTCTGTTTTAGTGACCCCAAAGTGCACTCAGCGATAGATCTCGTTTTCTTGTGCCACTTGTTGTAGGCACGGCCGGCGGGTGTCTCTGGGTCACGTATTGGGGTGAAGAGATTTCGGCGGCAACCATATCTGAAATTTGTGTTATTGATTAAATTGTATTATAAAAAACTTTGCATGTGTATTAATATATAAAATAAAATTTTATTTTTGGGAATTTTGTTTAAAATTTCTATAATTATTATTATACTTAGGTACCTAATAATAATAAATTAACTATCTAAAATATACAATAGTTGTTATGTACCCGGAATCCCCTAACAGGAAAAAGGGGTCAAGATTGCGAGCATCAGACTGCTTCCTTATTGAGGAACAATTCCAAGCATAAGCGTCAGCGACACTTCCCGCCCATTTTGGATTGATGTGTGTGATCATTCGTTTGCTGTCACAGACCATCTGAAATAGACGTACATATCCATATTTATAGTAATTTGGCCATTGATATGTACACATATATACAAAGCATAGTACTGTAATATGTTTAGGGGTAACGAAATATAATTTTGGCCCCCTAGTGGAAAAATGTAACATTAAAGCATGATATCCCTTCATACTACCACTTACATTGAAAGTCTCTATATGCATTATTTCCTCTTAAATAAACCACATATTATATAATATGATATATCTATTTGTCAACGGGGTAAATTTATATAATTACCATGACGTTTAGCGAGTGGAATCCTTTCCTATTTACATATGCTCCCGCATTATGTTTAGGTCTGCGTATAGCCACGTGTGTCCCGTCAATAGCCCCCAAAACACGAGGGTGTTCCGTCCAAGCATTGAATTCCTGTGCTACATCGAGTTTTTCATCCAAAGTCTCGGGCCACTGTATGTACCGATAACTATTGTCAAAGAAATAGTTACTGACGTCACGTACTGATCTAGAGACACTGCTGCGCGATACACCTTGATAGTCGGCCACCAGGGAGTAATTACTGCCGGTGGCGAAGTACCTGAGAGCCAAACAGAACTGAAATATACAAAACGAAAAATACATTTTAATCACTTGCAATTAATATAGAACTAAGCTATAACCAAATTAGACCTTACTGACAGTAAACCACTTAAAACAAGTACAGTCTAATAACGTGTATTGTATATATAGGTACTGTTGATTGACATAAAAACTTACTCGGTCTTCCAAGGTCAGTGCGGCCCCCTGTGTGCGACCTTGGAGAGGTGCATGGTTGTAAAAATCATCTACTATCCACGAGGCCTGCCTTTTTGTTATACGATATCTTTGTCGAAACTTCTTTCTCCCAAATTCGTCAAGAGGATGAATTCTCCTTCTGCAGACTTTAGCGTCAAGCTCATCTTCGTCGGAGTCGGCATCATCCAGAGGTTGCCATAATAAGTGGGCCATACCATCATGTATACCCTCTCTCAGCAACGTCCAACGGCAAAGTGAACGATATATAGTGTGTAATCATGCATATGACGTCATATTGATGTGCAGCGCCCCCTACTTTAAAAAAGGAAACGAACGTAAATTTTAAAACGATATGTAACATGTATGTGTCAATACTTACAATTTAAAATCATTTTTTTCTTCTATATAACCGCTCTATGTGATATGGGGTTGTGTAGATATACATACTATATTGAAAAATTAAAATATGACTCTTCTTATTTGAAGGAAAACAGCAAACATAAAGATCTAAATAGGTCGAAACGGAGTTTCTACCTACACCTCGACCTACCTTCAGAAATGTAAAAAATGGAGAAAACGTACATGTTAATACTGTTCGTGTATTGTCTAAAATTAAAAACGAAAAGTGAAATTTATTTTTGGAAACTACCTGATTTCGTTTATAACGTACACGCTTTATAATAAAATCTGACTTATACGTTTTGGCCTGACATTACACGAATATTCTTTTGAGCAACTCAATTTCCTTATCGTTTGACATAACATACACGTTTTTCTATTGAGCAAAACCCCCCAGGTTGTCTCCAGAATGACTCCCCTGTTTAGGGGAGCCCAGGTCGCCTAAGGGAGCCTAGGTGACTCTCTGGCTGTCCCAATGGAGTCACATGGGGGAGTCATATGACCCAGAGAGCTATATGACTCCCCCAGGTGACTCCATTGGGACAGCCCCCGGGGGACAGCCAGAGAGTCACCTAGGCTCCCTTAGGCGACCCGGGCTCCCGTAAACAGGGGATTCATTCTCGAGGCACTCGCTTTTGACGCTGTTTCTTTTCTCTGTGTAATTATGTGGAGTGTATTATCATTTTTTGTTTTATAGTATAATTATTACAAAAACAAGATAATGTGTATTATTGTGCCACAGATCTAACTTTGTTCGAATATCTTTAATATATCCTATGCAAAAGAAAATGTCAACAACAGTTCGATCTCAATGTACAGGTTGCGATACTTTTATTATGAAACCACAAGCACTCACTTTGGATCCCATATCGGCCCCTACAATAGCTTGTGCCTTTACAGGTGGGGTATTCCTGATTGCATTCTCATATGGATATGCTAACTTCAAACTAAATCCCCCTGTATTTTCAGGTATGTACACCATGTTCATGGGAGCCTTTGCCTACATTGCCGACACAGTCCCTCCTGAAAAGCGCTCCATCCCAATGACAGTACTGGACGCCCTCTTTCTGATGTGCGCTGCAGTGACAGAACTTTTTGTAGGCAAATGGATCGCTTCATCTGGTTTCTTACCCCCGCTTTACTTCGTTATGGTTGGGAAAATCCTGACACTCGTCTATGCTATTTTCTTTATTCCTGAGACAATTGGACATGAGAAAGTACAGGTTAATACATCAACCAAAACCTCCCCCTCATTGGCCAACACCACAAAGGCCAAGTTCTCATTTAAACAGGTGAAACATGGGTTCCTTCTCTACCTAAAAGATAACGGTACAGGGAGAAGGTGGAAGCTGAATATACTCCTGGCCTCTTATGTTATGTCCAGCATCATCAGTTCCTACCAGATCATGACTTTGTATGAGATGAACAGCCCATTATGCTGGGGTTCCGTTTTGATTGGATATTTTGGATCTGGAAGTATGGCATTAAGGTGCATAGCAACTCTCATTGCCACTTTCCTGCTGAGAAGGGTACTTTCTGAGGCCTGGATTTGTGTCATAGCCCGTGCACAAAGCGTTGTTGAGAATGTTTACCTAGCCTTTGTCAAGTCAACAGTGATGATGTTTTTTGGTAAGCCCTTGCAATTGATTTTATATAGATCGGCAGATACCTTAAGAGATAAACTTACAAAATATATTTAAAGTCCCATGCTTTGGGCAGTATTGAAATGCGCAGCATGTATTCATAATTATATACATGAATTGTGTGATTAATGTATTGATTGCCTGCTGAGTACTAACCTAATGAAAAAATATTGTTATTATATGATCTATATATTGATGCTATATAGCTTTATGCACATACAGTCCCTCTAGTCGGATGTCTCAGTTTTATGGCCACGCCGATGACTCGTGCCATCATGTCAAAGCTAGTGGACACGAGAGAACAAGGTTTGTATATAGCAGAATAAGCCATGGTAGATCTATACTGATAATGTTAAAAGACTGTACAACTCATTTCTATTTATTGCAGTATGTGGGCGGTCAAATTGCTATCATATATACCCTGGTAACCATCGCAGACCACTACTACCGGTATTCAAATGATATCAGTTTATTTTTCCTATTCACAATTATCCTATTTTGCGTTTATCTTTACCATGCACTTTCAGGTATAGGCCTAGGAGGAGGGAAAATGTACCTCAGGTATAGTGCTCACTGCAAGGTACATTTACCTCGTGCTTGTTATAAATTGTTTAATAAGTTAGTTTGATAACTGATTAGTATAGCAAAATCTGACCCACAATACACTGAGTCTCTGCTGCAGGGTCTATGTTTGCTGTGATGACGTGCGCTGAGAACCTTGCTGGTCTCATCAGCACTCTCAGTGTTAACAAGATTTACGCCAGCACCCTCTTCTTCTTTGAGGGATTCATCTTCCTCTGTGGTGCTATGTTTGGCTTCATGAGCTTGGGATGTGTATTGTAAGATTTCCTTATTTACTTGTAAAATAATGCCACTTTAGAATTCCATTTAGATGTACCGTCGTTCTGGTAGAATTCACAAACCCAAGTAAATATCATGGAAATGAGTAAAATGTGTATCTAACCGAAACAGAAATTCAAATGTAACTTCAAAGTATATGTATATATATAATTTCAAAGTTACCAAAGTTAAATACTATTAAATGCCCAGCTTGTCTGATGATTATAACCTCTCATGGTTTTAGCATGTTTATTTGTTGTATTTACAGGTTCTTTATATGGTATTCAAAAAGAGAGAAGAAGGATGCGATTATGAAAAACGGATCTGTGAGCATTCAGGCTTGAGATGTCTTCCGTTGTTCAACTAGTTATAAAACAGACAAAAACTGATATATATAAATATATTCATATTCATTTCTATGTTTAACATAAATTATTTAATGTACATAATTGTGAATATGTGGTTATAGTGCTGCATCCAAAGACATCCCAAAAGTACACATACACACTGTCTGCTATAAGCAGTGCCTCTTTATCACCCATTAATTTATCTTGATCTTTACTTCTACAATGTAGATTACATCTGCAGTAACCTTCTACTTATGTAACAAAGAGGTAGGCCAAAGCAGCGATCCTGTTTCTGTAATAGCCCTATAGTAGGTATTTCATCTTTATATGCCCATGTATGAGTATGAATATAATCTTTCTGTACATATACTCTTGATCTTAATATGCGTGCAGCTAGAGTGGTGTAGCTATAATATTATGTGCCCACCATGTCTGGATGTGTCTGGCGCACACAAAAGGACTAGTTGCACTGCATCATGCGATGTGCAGCCCCACTCTAAACACTAACAGACAGGTCAATGGTAGTAGGGAAAGCAGAAAGTACCAATGTATCGTACTCTAAAATCAATTTATACCACAGCGGGCACGGAGAACAAAGCATTTCACACCTCTTGTATACTGCATACAGCTAGTGGTATAAAGTAGTTATAGGCCTAGTACCAACCTGTAGGGGTATTCAGTGAAGGGAGCCTATGAGGCTCCTTCACTGTATTTCGCGTACAGATTGGTACACGTCCTATAACTACTACGTATTCATATTTTCAACAGTCCATATCAATAAAGGGTTGTCCTTGCTGGGAGCCCCACATGTGTTACGCATCTGTCGGCTTGATTATTGTTTATCAATTTGATATTCACAACTACATGTTTATACAGCACCGATACCTCTCGTGGCACTGCCAAACACATAATTAGTGAACAAAGAGAACTAACCTGACAGCTAATTCTTAATACATTTCGATTCTGGTGGTATTCATATCATGAAGAAATAGTGCTTATCATGAGTTTGAGTTTGGATTTTATTGACTTCAGATTCACAACAAGTTGCGTTCTTCAAATGTTGCTATTATTAAATATATATTAAGTCAATTAAGTAGACATCTGAGCCTCTGACAAACTTAACATTTCATATACTACTAGAATTAATTGGGAGAAGGTTATCAATATACTACTCACTTTATGGCCACCGTCCACTGGGCTCTAATCGGCCGAAGCTATAGAGGAAACGTATGGACTTGGTCGGCCGAAGTTCCCCAGTGTACGGTGGCAATAGCTTGTACACGGGCTGTATGCTCAATAAGAGTTAGCATGACTGTAGGGTAGACCGCCCATGAGATGACCAATTTAGCCTGCATTCTCTGCGACCTAGACTTTGAGGAAGTATCTTTTATAGAAAGAAATGTTATTTTCCAACTTTCATTGGCTCATTTCATTCCGAAGATATGTGAGATTGTGATGAGGTAGATTCGATTATTTTTTTGGACTATTTTATTCTTTAAATGAACTTGTTTAAAAGCTTAGACCTATACTGGTCGATTTGGTACCATGACCTAACCACCCTGTACCATGACCCAACCACTCTTAGCACAGACCTATCCAAAGCACTGATTTGACAACAGACATACATAACTGTGGTATTTATTCAATATAACCTCCCTCCCATTGAAAAATAATGAACTATGTCATCATTTTCATTAATATTGTAACATGAGATAAATCATGATTATCTACATGTTCAGAGAGTAGTGACAGCCATGATTGACAGCATATGTCTCAGTAGTTGCCTCATGGTCCAGTGGTGGTTTTCTTATGGTACCACTCTACTGTTTACTCTAAATTGGCCTAAAATGACAATAACATTTGAAAATCTATAACAACGAAAATCACATCATGTGTGAGAGAGTCTACTGGTCATGAAAGAATCCTATATTGTATTATTTGGTTTAAAAAAACATGTGATTAAGGGGTTGTAAAAAGTATATTTCTAGAAACCTACATTGTAAAGACCAGCAAATGCACATGGAATATATCAAGTTTGATCGATCATACAAGATAGCAGAAATGATATTTTAAAGATATGACTGCTGCTTGTGATACATTATTACCAATTGCAACATATCTGTAGCATTGAAAATCTATGTAGACCCTAGAACACACTGATAAATGGCAGCATATGTGGTCAGCTCATGGTACCAATACACCACCTAGTCATCTCATGGGCGGTCTACCCTATGCCTTAAACAGCAATGGTAAACCAGCGCAGAACAGAGTGTTAACCCACGGTGGAGGGCTAAGACAAAGGATTCGCACCTTGGTTATATTGCATACCCGAGGGTTAAGTCAGATAGACTACACCTGTACCCTGGTATGCCTTCATAACCACTGCCCGCTGGTCATCAACTCGGTGTATAACACCTCGTCTCGACCTTGTGGGGCAGTGGTTATGACACATACCAGGGCACAGGGGTAGTCTATCTAATACTTAACAATATCACAGTAATACACTAAATAATGGTAATGAGCCCCAGCCACCAGTTGATGCCACAAGTGGTAATCCAACATGAATTGTTATCCACCAGAGGGCTCCAGTGGTGGTGTCTGTCTTGACGTGTGCTGTGATGGGGGATAGGAATGAAAATTGATTCAATAGCACTCACTGTTTCATACAAAAGATTTCATCACGACAGTACTAAGGTTATGATATAATATTATGTGTACGTAACACATTATCCCTATAGAACCATAGGTCAGTGCTGGTCTCCTCTGATATTTTGATACGGGCGATAATATATGCACCCTCTATATAACAGAAAAGGAAGTGACGTCACAGCTGTACCCAGAGTGAGGCGACTAATGATTATCCCAATTAGGTCTGTGATGTGTAACAGGAGTTGTACCTTACCTGCAAGTAGAAACACACAGTAGCCAAACTTCAAACATCGATTTTAAACAGTCTATGTTCTGGTTCATAAGGCACTCCATATGATCCAGGTCTCTGCACTTTAACTCCCCAGTTATGATACATATCTATCTGCAATATACATTGTGTAGTTTGTGTATACACCACACCACTCATTATTAGATACCTCTACCCCCCCCCCCCCCCCAGGTGGTCAGAGTATTACCACACAGCTGTACTTATACTATAGCTATACTACAGCTTATTGAATAATTGCATATTTAATAGTTACTTACGGTACAGTGTACATGTGTCTGGCTGGACAGCCTGCACTCTGGAGTCCTTTCCTCCTGAGTTCAGCTGTGAACGGAAGTCGTCTTCTGACCACCGGAAATCAGGGCATGTCGGAAAGCCAGGCGGTAATGGTGGATGATAGGCAGGTGCCACTGTGAATAAAAGGTGAATTTAATTTGCTGTGGAGTGTATACTGTCATATCATATCCTTCTAAAGTCTATATCCATATATTTGTACATGTGGAACTTGACTCTTAATTTTGTGCAAAAGTTGATTGTGAAAGCAATGTCATCAATTAGCATTATGGTGCCCACATGTGCTTAAGTACGCATTGTAAATTTTAAAACGAGCATGAACAATACCAACAATACAGTATGTAACCTTTTCAGAGCATGACTCTTTCTTATCAAAAATTAAAAAAAAATTCACTTGCCATTTAATAATAAGGCCATTCCCTCTTCATTGTGTGTCTCACTATGGCAGTGCATTAGCCATAGGCCAGGGTTTATGGTTCTTAATTGTATCACCACATATCCCCCAGATGGTACTACAACTGTGTCTTTTACAGGTGGATGCTTCAAGTCGAGGGTAGGTACACCTTTTCTCCAATGTGCTTTAACACAGAGTGTATCGGGGCAGGTAATATCTGTATTGGGTTGGATGATTCGTCCAGTTGTTAGGTTATATTTGGGATAGCCTATTTTAACAACTGAAAATGAATGACCATGAATATGAATAGGATGGTGTCCCGTGTATATGTTATCTGGTTGGTAGTTTGATAACACAAACTGATACGTCCTGTTATATTCTAGTGTTACAGTATGGGTGCAGAGGCATCCATGTTCACAACTCTCTGTAGGGCATGGAATAAGAGCAGCATGATTTGAGAAAAGAGGTGATAATGGCTCCAGGAAACGACGTCCATTGATAGATGATCCAAAATTGAAACCAAAATTAAAGAAGAGTTCAGTGGTTTCTGAGCAATGTGTTCTAGTAAATGGTGAGAATGCATCAGCAAGGGTGAGGCATTGCTTACACTGAGAACGTGGGTAATGCATAAAGGGACAGTTAAAGACTTTGCAAGGAGACGCATGTAAACACGTTTTCTTTGTTGTAGTTGGATCTCTAGTAGGACTAATGTCATCTCCTCCAGTGTAAGTGAGAATAGCCTTGGCACCATAGACGACCCCATCATGGTGTGGATCAGGTACTTTAAACCTCCCTTTACCTATTCGTAATGACTCCGCTCTGATCCAGTGAGTGCTTCCCCCTGTGAAATTAGTAAATATAACAAAATCAGCCCGTTCCCCTGGATGCAAGATAACACTATCCACGGCAAGTGGTTGGATTTCATAGCCATCTATGGCCACTATTGTCATTGGGTGGTTGTCAATGCTGAGTTCAAAAGCATATTCTGCAGCTGAATTAAGCACACGAAACCTGTAGCTGATGCCCTTCAGAACACTAAAGTCACTTAGTGGGTATGGCCGCTCATCATGGCGACCTCTCCCGTTGATTAAAGCTGATGAGAATCGGATAGCAGTAACCTCAATACCATCTGCACTATACCCCCTGACTGGATGGTCCAGGAAGAAGAGTTCCCCAGTGCCGGCCAGGTGGGGGTCTTTGTTGAAGGGGCTGACCACAGGCAGGGTCCTGGCCTCCTCCTGGTGCCAGTCAGACACACTAAGGACGTGGTAAGGCAGCTTCGGGGGCTGACTGTGCACGATGAGCATGCCCTGGAGGCCGTCCAGGCGCTGGGTGGAGAAGTGGGAGTGGTACCAATGGGTGCCAGCCGGTTCTGCTATAAACCTTCAATCGGACACAAACAAAACAAGCAATTATTCAACAGAATACATCCATGGGGATGGTTGGCATACATCTACCTTGGACAGAAAAGTCTAACTCTTTCATGATCGTTCATAACGTACAGAAGTAAATACAAGTTATAAGAGATAATCTGGCAGTGCCTGAGATTCTTCACTCAGATCATTCCAGAGTAGAGCCTTTCTTACAATGCTGTAGAATAGGTGTGATGACTTGGAAGGAATTTGTGCTCCCTCCCCTAGTTCTAGGCTCCTCGAACAGTTAAAATCTTCTTTAGACTTAGAGGACATTTAAGTTGTATGTTTATTCATCTAGTACACCATCAATCAGCAAGCAGCATCTCAATAATTATCTTGTTCTGAGTAGATTGGTGTTGTCAAGTTTAAAAGATAGCTGGTCAACCATACACTGTACTTTATCTGCTTATTCCTCCGATGTTAAATAGTAATTGATCGAAAATCATACCTAGATACATGTATGATTCTACACTGTATTCATCTAATACAATAAGTTTCAGACTTTACCCTCCTTTTCTAGAGCAATACCAGATACTTTTCGTTTGATCAACATTAATGGTGAGTCAGATCTTCATATATTAAATCGTGTAACAAGATGACACAGGCATTCTGTAGATCTAAGAACAGTTGTTAGAAGAATATAACCAGATCATCAGCCTACAAATTGACTTTAAATTTTAAGAGACCTTGAGATATTTCATTAATATAAATCATAAAAATGGTAGGCCCAATACCGATCCTTGTGGGACCCCAAAAATCACCTACATGTCGAAATACCAGTCTTGGGTCACCCAGGGAATACACCCATATCAGAGAGGACTCATACATCCGACCTATAGAAAGTCTACCTCCATGTTACATCAGTTGTCCAATGTAGTTCAAGCACTCCAGCTCCATAAGTACCACTACTACCACATCATTGTTGTGTTATCAGCCATATTGTGTAGGTGGTCATATATACTCACAAGTTAAAAATGAGAATGTACTCAGTTGTAGCTCTTCTCTATTATAGACTAGCTTAGACTCCAAACTATAAAATAACTGTCATTGTCATGATGCATCTTTCTAAATTTTCTGGATAAGAACCAAAGTGAATGCCTTACTGAAGTAAACAGGTCTTATCGAGTGAAAGAAAGAAAATGAAGAATACCTGTAGGTGAAGTGTTGATGGGGGAGGATAGGACACTGGGTGACGTATGGGACGCCGTCCATCCATCCATTCCCTCGCTGATGCATCCCATGCCAGTGTACTGTAACTGCTGAGGTTAGCAGCTTATTAATCACATGAACCACAACCTGGAGTATCCATAGAGAGAACCATACATACTTGTAATATAACACGAAGCATTCATGATGCCAACACTTCATTTGTTGTTTTCAGATTGAGGACAAAAGTAAATTGTTGTATTACAATTGGATGACTAATGCAAATGGCAGTAGGTCAGTGGTGGATGAAGAAGCGGGTCATTATCAGTGTTTTCTTTTTTTGCGGCGGACCCGTGTATCATATTTCCAGATAAACAGTTTTGATAGTCGAAATATATCTTTTTTTTTAGAATGTCAACATAGTATACGTTTTTCTCCGCATACACTGCACATATACTACAGAGGGTGTAACACATAAATAGCCTGAAATTATCAGGTTTGATCACTCACCCGAGACCCCTCCATGACCTCTAGCGTCGGTCCTGGGAACTGGCCATTTATAGCAATCACAGTCCTTTTTCGACCATCACCTGTGATGACGTCACGAGGCTCGATGTACCGTTCCATGATGTCGGCAGGCGGTTGTCTGAATGCATTACCTTTTACGTGGAGTCTGGTGCCGTTAAGGTAGACATCGTAGGCCTCTCCTCCAGGTGTTCTGTAAACCATGGTGCGGGTGTAGTGGACCTTTAAGGTGAACTCACACACCCTGGAGGAGCAGATCTCAGAGAGCACACAAAGAGGAATGGCCGACACCATGATGGCCGTACAGAAGAGCAGCTTATTCATCATGACACGATTTGGCTAAACCAATCTGCTCTACAGCGATGTACAATAAGGTCCACAAATGTATGGATTAGATAGCCTTGTCGCAGATGCGGCAACACTAATAGTTTTAGAGGGCTTTATCCGGACCTAAGTTGTAGTAGTCTATGTGTACAGCCCCCAGCTGACTGTGGGAGACCCGGGTGGGTGAAGAGCAGGTTTAAATAGCATGTGTACTGAGGGTGACCCTTTTAACAGCTGTCCGCCACTGGCCTAGATATATATACTCATACTACCATTTAAACCCGACGGGGCTGTTGTTTTCCCACTTTGTTCTATCAGTATGATTTAGGGACGTATGTACATCATTGAGATATGTACATACCAGACAGTTCCAGGCACGTCGTCTAGGTTAGTGGCACAAAGGTTAATGAGTTATTATTTAGGGATGCCACACAATCAATAGTAGAGTGAAGTCAGCAAGCGCTGATCTGATCGTACTCCTATCATGTGGAAAGAAGGATCTCCGCGTCCTTACCTTGCCCCCATCAATTGCCTGGGCATTACTTGTGGCCAGGTAAAGAAGGGGGGCACACTGCAAGGGCCGAAGTGAAAGGGGTCACCCTTTCCATCCCTTCATTCTCCATGTTCCTCCCACTGTGTAACCTCCATGAGTGCCTTCCTCTTTCCCAGAGGGACACATGGGGGGGGGGGGGCATGAGGGCCTCACATGGGCAAGGATTTATTTGTAGGTTTATATAGGTTAATTTAGAGAACCCTCACATAATGGGGGTGTTGCCCTTTCCTACGCTGAACACAATCATGTTCTAAAATATTTGTGAAAGCTCAAGCACCAACAAATGCTACTTCACCTGCTAACGCATATTACAACTGTTCTCAACACACCAATGCAGCTTCATCCCTGGGTCCTACACCTCAGGAGCAATCTCTGGTCTGACCACTTACATTAGACTGACCTGCGTCAGTGAGAGTTCCTACTCCGCCACCCACTTCCCCGCCCTCCCATTCCCCTCCCCTATTCTACAGTTGAGAAAAGTATATCCGTGTTTTGTCTTTATTCAAATACCAAGACTTGAGCAAGTCTACACTTACATTTACGGGGCTGTATACCAAAGTATTCCCCTGCGGTGGTCTTAGTGACGTGAAAACATTTAACTGCGCCGGCTCCATAAATACTCAGGGTACCTTTCATGGCTCTACTCTAATTATAACCGCTGCTGGGAGGGTATCCTATCTAAAGCCCAAAAAGTGACTGCTCCTGCCGAGGGACCCGGCCTAGTTTGCTGGAAGGGCAGCAGGACGCGGGCTTTAAAACACGACGTATGCACTTCGCTAAGAGTCTGGGGTAAGACTAGTTGTACAAAGGCCGTTACAAAGGCTAACGAGGCTACACAAATCCAGGGGTGCTGGAACTTTACTTTGCTTCTTCCCAGTGTCTCAAAAAGGGCATATATATATATATATATATATATATATATATATATATATATATATATATACATATATATATATATATATATATGTATATATATATATATATATGTATATATGTATATATATATATATATATATATATATATATATATATATATATATATATATATACACTGTAAAAAAAATTCCGTTAAAATAACGGAGATTCACTGGCAACACTGGGTGCCGGACTTTCACCGTTTTTTTTACGGTCACCGTTTTTTCCTAAGTCACCGTTATTTTTACGGAACTGTCACCGCTATTTTTAAACAAGAAATCTCCGTTATAAATTTTTTTAAACAGTGATTCTCAGTACCGTTAAAAAAACGGTGATTCACTGGCAACACTGGGTGCCGGACTTTAACCGTTATTGTCACGGTCACCGTTTTTCCCAAAGTCACCGTCATTTCTACGGAACTGTGAATCACCGTTATTTTAACAGAATACAAAACATCACTGTATTCTGATTCAGTGCCTAAACAATAATTGTAATGGTATTTTGTGTAATTTAACTGATTTGTCCCAATGTTATTCAGTTCATTTATCCCCCTATACCTAACTCCATGCTCAATATGGTTCCAAACCCAATTTGGTTCCAATCAGCAATATCATCTTAGTGTCAAGACTTCAGACCTAATCATTAGGAATAAGTCTATGAAAGCCTTATAGAATGCTTCATGACACTTTGTAATACCAGTCCATGAGCAGAGGTCACTCTAGGATGGCTACAGAGCAAACATTACAGCTGTATCTGTATATATATTTCTTATCACCACAAAAATGGTGTTCCTAGCATCCAGGAAAATCTCTTCATGAACCAAACTGCCACCTGGTGTGATAAAACTGAAATCAATAAAACGTAGCTTCACCGTAAAATAAACTGTGTTTCACTGTAAAAATAAACCGTGTTTCACTGTATTGGATTACGGATATTCAAAGTAAAATTGATTGATTTTACATTGCCTCACCGTAATCATTATGTTATGATGAATCACCGTTAAATTTTACACTGATTCTCCGTATATTCAACGGAATATTTTTACAGTGTATATATATAAAATGTATTCTAGAATGCGCCAAAGATGTCAATATTGGTCCTGTGATTAATATTATAATTGGATGGTATTATAATTTTAGCACATTTAGGTATTTTATAAAGTGAGAGCTTCTATACTAGTTAGAGTCTCCCAATCAACCAAACCTGCCACTTGGTCGAAAAACATTTAACTTGAGACTCACCCTTCACTGTACTCGTTCACGGATTTTCAATGTAAATTGAAGTAAAAGTTAACAACATATTTTTACAGAGTGCGGAAGGAGGGGGATATGCATTGGTAGGATCACAGCTCATGCATTGCCCATCAAACCATCAACAGAAAACGTAGTATGTAGTGGATGAACCGGTTTAGTCAGGGGTATTAATTATTTTTTACATCGTACATTTCTTAGAAGAGGGTGGTAGATCAAGATCTGGGGCTCGATTCATAACAATGTACGACAGTTGAATACTCTTACGACAGAAGAATACCATTTCACGTTAAAATGAGGAGGTGTAGTACATTTCAATATGGGTAAGGTAATGATATGTTCCTTTTGCAGTCGTAAGGTCATATTTAGTGCATTTCACAATGCTGTCGTAACAATATATCTGCTCATGAAGTCATAAAAAACAAGGGTAATAGGTGGTCATAAGGATGGTTTAGGTCATTTCACAATAGACGGCTGAGACAGGGTCCAATCTCATCTCAGCCAATGACCTTTTCTCCATTTGAAGGTGTATATCTTCCAAACCCGGTGCAAAAGAAAGAGAAACATGTACTGCACTATGTCAATATGTTGTGTATTACAATACAATGCTTTATCAAGTGGATGTAATATAAATAAAACATTGGTCGTTATAAGAAATCATACTATATTTTGTATGTCGCATGGTGCAGTGGGATAACATGACAGCAGGATAGGAAGTAAATTTCCGACCTGGTTTATTTACTATTTTTATTATATGCTATATAGAAATATAGGGTGCCTGTCAGTCTACATGTGTCATATTTTGAGTTAGCCTCACATAACCATTTCCTAAACTTTCTTTGTACGACTAGGTGGGAACTCCTCACTGGAAATGACGTCATATTGATTGGAAACACCCCAATATTGAAATAAATATTGAAATAAATTGGTTTCCCCCACATTGTATGACAGGGGCACATACGATTTCAATTATACTTTACAACTGCAGATGTTCCTAATCGTAAATCAATTTACTTCTGACTGTTTTTGAAGGAGATACTACTTGCTCTTGTGAAATGGGTATGCAATCGTTTTTTCTAATAGTTGTAGCTTTACTTCCGACTATGACACAAAAATTAACTTAGTAGTATAAACTTATGAATCGAGGCCCTGGGGCTCGATTCATAACAATATATGATAGCTAAATAATTCTACGACCACAAAAAAAAACATGTCTGTAGGGAAAAGAGGGCAAATCGTATTTTTTTACAGGTAGTTGTTAAGGAATCATCCAATGCTGTAGTACAAATAATTTGATATCATTTCACAATGAGATTGTAGGACACATGCCCATAACATAATCATACCACTACCCAGTAAAGTGTGGTTGTAACAATAAGTAATCTAAAAAATAAAGCACTGTATTGTAGAGGGACATACACATACTACGATTTAGGGGTAAATTGTTATATAATGATCTTCAAAAAATGGGTAATATGGTGAATTTATGAGGCACTCATTCTTACAAGGTAATCTACATGTAAATATCAGTCATTATATCTTGGTTTCGTACAAAACAAACCATTATTAAATAATTTTTAGATGGCTGAGATGACTTTAGAGTCTGTCTCAGCCGTATGTTGTGAAATGGGCATTTTCTCCCTTACAACCACCGTATACAGGTATTCTGTGCTCCAATTTTCTTTTGAAATGCACCCCTTTTTTTGTATGACAGCATTCTACAAATTTCATGAGATAAGCTAGTCGAATAAGAAAAGCTGGTCGTAAGTGTGGTTATTTTTCTCCACCCCTACAACTGTTATTCAGCTGTCGTAGGTTTGACACAAAATGACCCCTAGACGATCAGCAATGGTTGTAGCAGTAAAATAGCCCTCAATGTCATAGAAACTTATGAATCGAGCCCCTGGGCCAAGATTTCATGCAGGGGTAAGGTTAGAAACGAGGCGTTAAGAAATATCTACGAATATATACCAGTTTCGTGACGCAGGCTATTACATACCGCACCTATCTTTTCCCTCTTATCATCTCCCACCTGATAAGGGTTATCAGCAGTGTGAACTGTCCATAGTAAGGTAGGTCATGAGGGCACAGGGGTCTTGTTGTGAATGAGAGTCGTCCATCCGTGTGGCGTGAGTGCGTGATACAACGTGAGAAGGATAGGCTTTAATAAGGATAGTTAACTTTTACCATTGACAGATCACACATTGCTGTACAAATGTTGGAGCCTGAGAGGTAGGTACATCTGTAGTGAGGTTGCAGCTGACATAGAGGTATCTTCCCTGCATGGATAGTGTAATAGGTTGATTGCATTGTGGATATATCAAAATATTATGGGAACATTTAAGTTCTTCCCATGTGGCAACTTATTACTAGCAGGGGGTATTCCTGGTTGCGTGGTTTTCCTGATATTAGTTCAGGGCAACCACTGACATTTTTAGGACATTTTAGAGACGTCCCTCTGTCCCTTCACAGGCAAAAGAGTTGTTGCTTAGGATAACATCGCAAGTATGTGGTGTGTGACGTTGCGTTGATACTCACTCCACTACTGCTGGATAGAACATCGCAATTATGATCATTGAGTCATCAAGCTTAATAGACTCTCAATGCATCCAAGATAACGGGGGCTGCCGGGAATACCCCCAAATCTGTACATTTGTGGGCCTTACTGGCACCCTGCCCATCCAACATCCTACCTTCTTATATCAACATTATGAAAATCAATTCCTGGTTCCTGTCATTGTATTGTATATGTATGTATTTATACATGTTTTACCATGGCTTTTGGCAGTCTCAGGTGCATGTTTACGCTTTATGGAAACGATCAACGTAATGAAGATGATGCTTTGTATTAAAGGAAAGTCAAACGTCAATTACGGACAATGTGGGGAATGATACTAGATAAGATAAACCTTATTGTTGATAAGATTTATATGACCAGAGATATAGAAGTATCTTCATGTAGGGTGTATATTATAAGCGGCACAATATGAGAGATCCCTGTGTGAGATCAAACTGATCATGAATTTATATTCAAACGACAGCCGTCATTACAAGGTTGTTTTCATAACGTGTTTAGAAGTATTTACAGAAGTACAAATGTGTTTTAACAACGTCCCTAAAAAGGTGACCTGTTGTCGAAATCTTCTATTAAGTCGAATTACAGTTCATCCTAGGCAGTGATCGACTGCAGAATGAGGGAGTAGATGGAGGGCGAGAATTTTCGGACTTTCAACTGCATGTAATACGTTTTGCTATCTGATCTTCCAATTGATTTGATTAATGGCAAAACATTTAGCGTTACAAACCTCTGAGGAATAAAGGGTCATGCATTGTGCAACTATATCATAATTATATCTAATCCTATGCCTAGAACCTAAAAGAAAATGAATAACATCTATCAAATACTTTCCAGCAACCCTAGCACCATGTCGGGGGATACACCAAAGCACAACGGGACTTCACACGGTAGCATGAATGGGTATGTGGAGGATGACCAGGACCAGAATGGGCACCAGGAGAAGGAGAAGGGAGCCCAGACAATGTTAGAAGAGGCATATCGAAACGTGCTGATCGGGGCTGGAGAGGACCCCAGCAGAGACGGCCTAATAGAAACACCTGCCAGAGCTGCCAAAGCCCTTATGTTCTTTACTAAAGGGTACCAAGAAACCATAAAAGGTAAAACATTGTTATGTATATTAGCGTTTTGTGTGGCCGAGAAACTGTTGGTTTACCTGATAAACAACCATATAGTCATAATCTAGCGGTATGTGAACTTGGTTTAAACCCATCTGGTTTAAACCATAGATCCATACCTCTCGTAACGCGCCCTGGTGGCAAATTCCTCAACTGTTGTCAGGTAGGGCAAGGAGGTGAAGTATGTGAATAGTAATCACATGCGCTTCCCCTGGTGAGGGATAAACGAAAGACACTTCACTTTCTTTCATGAATCGACCTGGTTCCAGCTTTCTCTAGGGAGTGCCAGGAGCCACATGCTGTTGAGTATGCAAAATATAGATGCAAAATATAGTAAATGACCTAAACTCGTAATAATTATATTGTACTATATTCCAAGTTACTACATGTTCCCTTTTTTCTTTCATTCTTTCTTTCAATATGGTATCTTCTGCCCATGTGTGGACATTAATCACAACCTGTGTCTTAAATCTAAGGTTCAACCTTAGATCTAGGGCTTTCATAGAAAAGCTATGATAGAATTAAACACCTTTCAAATGCATCATGATTGAAAAACGCTTACCTAGTCAACTGTCAATGTATTTTCATTTATCATAGATGAACCTTCGAATAACCCAAGGTGATTATGAAGAAATTGGTGGGAGGTAACGTTTTATAAAAGGGAAGTAACGTCTTTGAAATTCGTGTGAATGTAAATGTGATCTATTTTCCACTTGTTGAATTCTAATGGCTGTTTAATTAAATTAAATTGCAGAAGTTATTAAGGACGCAATATTTGATGTAGACACAGACAACATGGTTATTGTGCGCAACATCGAGGTGTACTCACTATGTGAACATCACCTAGTACCCTTCTATGGAAAGGTGAGCAGCGTTTAACTACCACATACTTGACATGTTGCTGTTGGGATCATAGCATGGGGTTGTGTTATTTTGTTAAAATCAATGAGGCTCCTGTATCCACCATGAACATAAATTGAATGGACCCTCTTGTTATGTATTACGACTGACTCTTGTCTTAGGTATTTATCTATTGATCTCCACGGATAGATACATGCATACATATGAAAATATGGTTGACCATGTATACTTATACAACATGAAATGCAGACCAACACAGACATACTAGTAGATAGACTTATTAAATGAAAACCCTTCTAAACATATTTGCAGGTAACGATAGGTTATTTGCCTAACAAGCAGGTGATAGGATTGAGTAAGTTAGCAAGGTAAGTGTGACAACTGACTTGTTGTGTAGCAAATTTCTGCACGGGGAATATATTTCTTTCTTCTGTGTGTTATCCACAAGTATAGTTATCCTTCTTGAAATGAGAATCATAGTATCATCATATACTATACATGTATCAGTATAATGATGGATTCTTTCTATTATATAATATACAAGCTTTAACATGTGCATAAATAAGAATAACACTCATTTGACTTGTTTTTAAAGGATTGTCGAGGTATTTGCCAGAAGATTTCAAGGTATGTAGATCATATGTGTATCAAATTGCAATATCTAGTAAGCATTGATTGCAACGAGGAATTACTCTATTTCGCCATATTTACTCTACACGTGGAAGTCCTTACTAAAGCCTAAAGGAACATGTTCAAGAGTAAAATGTTCACACCTTCATAGTGCATACTGTACAAAGGATGTGCAAATATGTACAAATATGTCCAGCAAAATGCTAGTGTGACAGGTCTGAACTGGAGAGCCTTTATGGAATACTCTGGGCGGGGAGATTTCCCTCTTTTGGTGTGATTTTGTGCATGCATCCTCTTTCCTCCAAGTTAAATCCTAAAATCCCAGCCGGGGTCATTGGGCAGTCTTTTCATGGTGATGTCAAGTCCATTGAGGCAAAGCTGTAGATATGGAGGAGGGGAACAATAATTGAATTACCAAGTGACAGTACTGTATTACATGTATTGAAATGTCTATCAATGTCTACATGCATAGTCATGCATATATCCATACAGTTCATGATGTGACTGACAATGTCATTGTACATAATGCCAAGATTGGTTTACAGTACAAGAACGATTGACGAACCAGATAGCAAAGGGAGTTCTGGATGCCATACATCCCACCGGTGTCGGCGTCGTCATGGAGGCTACGTTAGTATTAAACACTACTATTCACCAAACATATATGGGGGGTTATAGATTCATGTGTGATCCATAACTTTTTAGCAATATCTGAGGGGCATATAGTAAAATACTACAATGTAATACAGTTTACGGCAATCCCCAGTATCCGTAAAGTACAACAATTCTAAAAGTATAATATACATAGTTTACATAAACATGTACTATGTCGATTTTATGCCCAAACAAAGCTATTGTCATACTATATAATATTTCATTGACTTATTGCAGGCACATGTGCATGGTGATGAGGGGAGTTGAAAAATCCGGAAGTAGTACAATCTCCAGTTGCATGCTAGGCGAGTTCCGAGACGACTATCGGACCCGTAACGAGTTCATGAATTTAATAACTAAGTAATTATCCTATGCGTTATCCAAATGCATATCTTTATGTCAAACATACACAACTTTATCATTTTGACAAGCGATTGATGATTGATGATTTTATGTGTACACAAAGATAATTATCAACATTAAGAAAGTCTCTTCCACCATCCGCTCATCAATAAAACATATATTTTGTGAGTTGCTATTATATGTTGAATGATTTTGAGTTTGAGTTTAATGATTTTTCTTATTAGGTTTTAGTCAGTAACCTCATCTCTAGCATTTCACCGGACAATGGTGACCTTCCCTGACATATTTAACGTATCATGGCTTGGTGGTATTGGAGGCTTACATGATGCAATTACCTCTATAATACAAGGGGACAAATTCAAGGATTTTACGGCAAAGCCGTAGTGGCTTTGGGTTTTATAGGATTGTTATGAACTACAGGTGAGAAAACGAGGGGGCATAGATTTATAATTTTTGGTGTTTCTGGGGTTCTTATGCAATTCATGTATGGCATAACAATAGAATCCAATATGTGCCAATGGAATCAAATAGGTACCAATGCACCTCCATTGATGCCTATGCAAATACCATCTTGGCAGCCATCTTGAAAATTACATGGATCAAAAATTGGAGCCTACAAATGGATTCTACACCCCAGAAAACCCTATTATACATGTGTCATACAAGGAAATCGGACAATCTTGAGTATTTGGTGGCCATCTTGGCAGCCATCTTGGAAATTTCTCGGATTGAAAATCTGAGCCTGAAAATGGATTCTACATCCTACAAACCCCTACTATCCATCTATCCATGCATCACACAAGGAAATCAGACAATCTTGAGATTTTGGTGGCCATCTTGGCAGCCATCTTGAAAATTTCTCAGATTGAAAATCTGAGCCTGAAAATGGATTCTATATCCCAGAAAACCCTACTATCCATGTATCACACATGGAAATCAGACAAACTTGAGTTTTTGGTGGCCATCTTTGCAGCCATCTTGGAAATTTCCCGGATTGAAATTGTGAGCCTGAAAATGGATTCTACATCCTAGAAACCCCTACTATCCATGTATCACACAAGGAAATCAGACAATCTTGAGTTTTTGGTGGCCATCTTGGCAGCCATCTTGGAAATTTCTCGGATTGAAAATCTGAGCCTGAAAATCGATTCTATATCCCAGAAAACCCTACTATCCATGTACATTGTATCACACATGGAAATCAGACAACCTTGAGTTTTTGGTGGCCATCTTGGCAGCCATCTTGGAAATTTCTCGGATTGAAAATCTGAGCCTGAAAATCGATTCTATATCCCAGAAAACCCTACTATCCATGTACATTGTATCACACATGGAAATCAGACAACCTTGAGTTTTTGGTGGCCATCTTGGCAGCCATCTTGGAAATTTCCCGGATTGAAATTGTGAGCCTGAAAATGGATTCTACATCCCAGAAAACCCTATTATCCATGTATCACACAAGGAAATCAGACAATCTTGAGTTTTCGGCAGCCATCTTGGCAGTCAGAGGGAGGAGGAGAGGGCAGAAGGAGGGAGAGCAGAGGGAGGAGAAGGTAACAGGAAGGAGGAAAATGGGGTAGAGTGGGGGGGAGGGGTAGATGGGGTAGTAGGAGGGGGCATAGGAAGGAGGAGAGGGCAGAGGGAGGAGGAGAGGGCAGAGAAAGGAGGGAGGAGGAGGAGAGGGCAGAGGCAGGAGGAGGAGAGGGCAGATGCAGGAGGAGGAGGAGAGGGCATAGGGAGGCACAGGGAGGAGGAGGGGGGCACAAGGAGGACTTGTGATGGCCTAACTTTAAAGACTGTAAAATAATATTTCAGGGTTGGTGCATGTGTGTGTGGGGTGGGGGAGGGGTAATTATGTTGGACTTCACAGTTTGTCTTTGGGCAGGCTTGAGTGATTTCAAGAGCCACCCTGGACCCACTCAACTTCTAGTATAGGTCCTGTATGTGCATAGTATGGGAATTGGCATTGACATTGACAGCTTGGCTTGACATAGAAGTCAATAGTTATTAGGCTGGTACCTATCCTTGCCATTGACAGCCACATTAGAGAACTCAAAATATGGCTGTTCACAAGATGTCTAGGCCTTACCACAAGGTACATTGGTTCTACATGTAGTAACTGAAAACAAGATCTAGGATAAATTAGTCTTGCACATGCCTACAAGGACACATGGGGATACCAGTCCTAAGCAAGGTTTAAGGGCCAGCTAGGGCTATATCTAACAATGAACAAGGGGGCCTATGCTAGTCTTTTCTTGTCAAAAAGCTGACACACTGGTCAGTGGTGTAAATGGCTTTGGGGACAAGGTCCCAAAGCCAATAACAGCTCTACAAATACATAGATCTTCTTCTTTTACTGCTGATCTATTGTCTATCAATGACACATATAAAGACAACAGCTAGAATGATATAAGTGAGCGATCAGTATTTCCATGTTACCTCACAAGGTGGCAGTGCCGAATCAATTCGTTTCTTTGTAGATTAACCGACATTCACTTATAAGTTGAGTAGGGGGAGTTGCACTCCTCCCCCACCCACCCACCTGTTCCATGGCCTATAATTCAGAGGAAATATTAATTTAAGGAAGACTGTCTGTAGAGTTTGTAGCCAACCGAAAGGTACGAGTAGTCTGTAGAGGAGGCACAAAGTAACCTGCCATGTAACAGTTATTGAACAATGGCTTCCAAGATAATCACGGAACAAAACAAATCGCAATTTGATTGTATCATTGATTAGTTGAGATATGTGCCAGTAGTTCAGTGTGGTGATGTTTTCTCATGCATGCTGAGTCGGATGCTGAGTTGTGGAGTTTTGCTAGAGAATGATTATAATGGTTCACTAGTTTCCCTGTAGATGGTGTATGTGCAGGAGGCACCCGCTCTAGCTGACTAGTGTGATATGAGGAGGGGGGTCAATGTATCTTGAAACAGGCCAAATAAAAAAAGGTTTGTTTCAGGTAACATGGGAAGAAAGTTGGTTTTTTTAAACTTTATTTTTACAGCCCCCTTAAATTGAACAAAAATGTGTAAAAATGGGAAGATTTTTTCTAAATCTTTGGAAAGCTAATTTGACCCAAAAAAAACGTGTAAAAATATTTTTTAAATCTTCAAAGTGGCATAAAAAAAGTAAGGTCGGCCCTCATCTTTTGATAGGGTAAGTCGGGTGACCTGAAACAAACCTTTCTTTTAGCCACATCATCAGATGTCTACATGTGCGTACACCCACAGCATGTTGAGGCCCCCATGCAGGCTCGCATTAAACAAAAAAAACGTTATACAACGTTGCGTTTCTCTATGGTTCCTTATTGTGGCAAAACGTTATATACCGTTAAAACCGTTATTTTTTATGTTAAATAACGTATTTCTGTTAGCTGGGAGCTCTGTCGGTGATACAATGTAATGTCTGTCTCAACTTACATTCATATCATATTGTTATTAAATGTATCAGGCTACCAGAGCATAACATAATGTGGAAATTCTACTCGCGACCGACATAGCTCAGGCGAGTGCACAGACAAACGTTTTGAGCGAGTCTTACCCCAATCTTACTGAAGTCTTACAATATTCACCTTTTTTTGAATTTGCAGTGTGTATTTATTTCATAGATGATATTTCAAAATACAACAACATTCAAAATATGATATACTCATGATATCAAATAATTCATTCCCAATAGTCTTGGCAGGAGTTTAACTATGTAATAGGTTAGAACCAAGATTGTATCCTTCAAAATCCATTTATAACTACAATAAACAACAACCCTAGTGATACTGTCCTTAGCCGTATAGATTAGGACTAAGATTTCGGTACGATTTCATAAAGACTCTCTCAAAACGACCTGCATATTCTACATTATTCATCATGTTGCAAATGGCATAGGGAATGCTGTTATGGACGTATCAAAAATATTGGCATCCTTCCCAGACTTTGACCCTGGCAAAAGGTTCAGATGGACCCGTAGATGGACCGTCTCTTGTTCACTATTCATGTCAATCGACTCCCTTTTTAATTTCAGGACACAGGACACTTATTCTGAAGAGAACCAGCCTGCCTCTATTGACAGTGTCAGGCTGACCCTATATGCAGAGTCAATGTTTCCGTTATTTATGATACTAGTATGTTAATACAAATATATCTAACTCCTTTAACGGAGTACTACTCCATCTAGAAAAGGAGGGAGTCAAGTAACTTTGCTATGGTGGACTCCCTTTGGTATTAAAAGGGAGTCAGCCTGGCGCTCGGAAGGGGGGGTGATCTTGGCGACAATTGTCTGACTCTAGAAAGAAAGTAATCAGCCTAGCTGCTGACCAACACGCCCAGATGGAGCCCACCTGGTCTAGAATGGGGCAATCTGCCTGAGCTATAAGTGGGTTCCGAGAATAGTCCTAGCTGGGCTGTATCCACTATTTCATCAGACATATACACTCAGAAATGATGCTGCTTTCAATATTATTCAGGTTTTAGGTTTCATTTGCACTTTTTTAAAGTGGGGTTAAGCCTGGCTTGCCTTCTTCTCTCTGTGCATGTCTCAATGTAGAGAATACATGTACAGAGTACAGAAGGATTAGGTGCATGGTTAATTCCCTTTCACAGACCATGTCGGGATGGTATCCATACAATTGCTAATTCATCCTTTGTTCGCTCTGACGAGAACACAAATAAGACAACTGGCTTCTGATGATAGTCATGTGCTAGTGTTTCTCACCAAAATGGGTTCAAATAGTTTTGGTCTCCCCCCTTGAGGGCTCCACATTTTTTTGGGCCTGAAATAATTATATGGAGCTTTATTTACATATGTATGTACCATTAAACCCATATCCATGTACATCGTATATAGGGCTCAAGCTGGTCTTCCCGTGGGCACCTCCATTACTTAAGTTTGTACTGGCAAGATAAGCACTGATAACAGTGGTCACATGGGTACCAGCTGTTTCATAATGCACCCTAAACATTCTGCAGTGAATGCAGGGTGTTATCTGATTGGTTGATAATGCATCCAGCTACATGCCTATATGAGTGTGCTGTGCCTCATGTTGCATGATACCTACATTATAGGTAGCACATCACCTAATTTACCACTGGATAGACTGTCCTTGGCCTGAGACTGCAGTATCAAGGGGATTTTATCCCAGCGTACCAAATAGCACCCAACATATTATAACAATATCCTGAACCTAAATCTAAGACCTATAACAAGACCAGTCAGATCACTAACATCTGAGAAATCATTCTTCACACAGTTCACTAGTCACAACATTCCCAAGTACATCGATTGTCTGGTTGGAGTGGGACAAAACACTGTTATCTAGTTTAAAATTATTGAATGCATTAATCTTATTATAATTACGTACTAGATTTGAGTTAGCAGCAGTATTCCTAGAACAATCATATCTCAGAGCAGCAGTATTCCTAGAACAACCATATCTCAGAATAGCAGTATTCCTAGAACAATCATATCTCAGATTGCCCAATTATACATTCACTGTCAGGAGCATTCGCAGACAATTTCCACATGTGACCTTCACATTGCACCATGTGCACATATATAAATATATGTGTCAAGATGACATGGCATTTAGACAAGGAAACACTTAGAATTGCATGCATCATCAATATCTTACTTGGGACTCGGGATTATGGATATACATTGCATACGGGGGAGGGTGAGGTTAGATGGGTGGAAGAATAGGCGGTCAATAGGTGTGTAATCGTAGACGGGTGAGGGCGGGGACAGGGGGCTATTATTGGGTGGGAAGGTCTGTGATGGGGGGGGGGGGGGTAGGTGAGTGGAGAGGTAGGGGGTAAATATAGTGAACAGCACAAGTAGTGTATAGTAATGGAGACAGTAGACAGTGGTAGCATTGGGATGTGGGCGTTGGCCGTGTGTCTGGTACAGGTGTAGTTCTTACCTGCTGCTTGCCCAGCACACAAGGTACCACACACCTGAGCTACTCATGTGTGGGAGAGTTGCTCAGGGACTAGCTCACTGACCATGAGCCCCTCGTTGTAGGGGGTCAGTACTGGATGGACTTTATGGCTATGGATACCCATAGGATGTTGAGGATTACCCCTGGATTTAGTGTCCAAAGGTAGGGTAACAGATTACACTCTGTGACATGTCTGTAGTTGTGCTATAGGTGCATTATGCCATGTGGTAACTTTAAAATTTGAGAAGATACCAGATACATTGTACTTCGGGAGTACCGTAAAACCTCGCGTATAAGCCTAACTCGCGTATAAGCCGCACCCCGACTTTGGGCCGATCCTATAAGCCGCACCAGCGATCTGATTCTGGTGACTTTTGTACTGTACTATAGGAGCAAAAACTCGCGTGTAAGCCGCACCCTGACTCTGTGCCGATCCTATAAGCCGCACTGGCGATCTGATTCGCGTACAAGCCGCGGCTTATACGCAAGGTTTTACGGGTAGTCATTTTTTAACAACGGGGCAGGTCGACCCCCCCCCCTAGAGGGGTCGAATTTTTTTTCCATCCCCTTTGGGCGTTTTCCCCCTTTAACTCGGTGTGAATGCTGAAAGCCGGTTCGTTTTCGGAGATACCCTACCGCTCTGCTTGTTAGATAATCCCTTGAATATGCCTCCTTCTATGTAATAAGCCCAAGTCGTCGTACCAGCAAGCTGTTATTCTAGATTATACTAGATTACAACTTGGTACTACTGAGGGGGTTCCCGTGGGCACAAAATTCAGTGAACAACGTTGAATCAATGTTAAATCAACGTTGAATCAACATTGGCAACCGGTTTTCAAGGTTGATTCAATGTGTTATGCTTGCTGGGGTGGTTTTTTTTCATCACAAATGTGGCGCAACAGTTACATTTGCATTTTCCTGAGAATATAGAATTATTTTTCCCCATGTCTACTACCTAACGAAGTGATTAGGAGATATTTTGAAACACTATATTGCTGATTATAGGCTCCCCTCCATTTAGGATAGTTTCACCTTTTGAAAGATGAAGTCAAATATCTGAAATATCCATCAAAAAGTTGACATTTTCTATAATTACAGGGCAACAGATATAAAAATCACTGGCATGGTAATTTCAAGGAGCTGCCGGTACCTGATAAATACCACATAGTTTTTTACTGCACCTTGCCATTCGTTGGCATACTGCAAAAATGCAGCCCTAGCTGGGGACTGGTCAATGATACACTTTATGGACAAAGGACATAGTTCATTAAAGGGGTATGCTGGCAATAAGATTCAACAAAGGAGGGCAATATGACTCAATTCTCTGGTGACAGTGTGTATTATGCTGGAGCTATTTGATGATGTTCTTGATGTTGGTGAGTATTTAGCTTTCTGATAATTATGCATAAATGCACACAGGGTGACACCCTGAATATAGATTATCTCTATCATTATACATCACATGTCTCTAGAGTACAGAACAGCTCATAGCTAGTGCAGCTCATGAATGTCTCAACATGCAATACCAGGGGTTTAGGGAGTGGTCATTAACCACAGGGAGGGGTTGGATTCTTTGCTTTTTTATTTCTGTTTTTGCAGCAACAACAAAATACTAAGAGTGAGATTTGTCTGCCTCCCTCTCCCCCAATTCCATAGTCAATTTATTCAGTCATCGGATGTACATACAAAAATGCTTCCAACATCATGTTACATTGTCCTAAACCTAAGTCCACCTAAGTTTCTAGATGTTAGCAATCCTAAGGACATAGATTGTCAAATCACTTTTTATGTATTAATGATAACAAAATCTGAAAGGGGTGGAGTTAGTTTGCCTTACCCCCCGCTCAATTATGTTTGCGCACACCCCCTCCCCCTGGTTGTTACATTATGATCGCTCCCTTAACTTCCAACGGGGGTCTTCCCAAGAGAGCATCCTTGGTTTGGGAACGTGTGAGGACAGAGTACTTTAGGTAGAGGGACCTAATCCCCAAGGTGGTGAACTAAGTAGGATTGGCAGATGGGGGTATAGGCAATGGGTATGAGAAGCCACTAATTAGGTTTAAACCACACGAGTCAGCCAGGGGTGGGCAGGGTCAGGGGAGGCGTGCTTGGCATACCATGGAGGCTGTGATGACTGGACAGGTGTGATACCACCTGGTGGTAGTCTTATCAGGGACCTTGGGAGCTGCCAGCTTACTATATAATGAGTGGTGGAAGGGAGGGGGCTGATCATGGATCACCCCATTTTAGGGGTGCTCTAACTAATCCTAACCATACCAGACTCTACTAAGGGGAGTCTGCAGACACCAAATGCCGAGATTATGAAAATGCTTTGTTACAGGGTAATTATAGTGTATTTCACATGCATTTTTTTCCTTCATGGTCATGTTTGTATTCAAATATATATATATATATATATATATATATATATATATATATATATATATATATATATATATATATATATATATATATATATAATATTATATATATATATATATATATATATATATATATATATATATATATATATATACCCACCAATGTGTTTATTATCTCCCCTGTTTACTTCCCCATTATCTATTCCCCATTTCCCTCCTAGTGGGCTTTCTACAATTGTTGAATATGACCTTAACGTTCATGATATGTGTCTGGTGTACAGCAATTAGTAGTACATGGAGAACTCACTCAATGAGGGACCTTGATGCTCCTCCTCCTGGGCGTCAAGCCGCCCTCCCCACGTGACAGTGCCAGACAGGTGAAGGCCAGGTAGCAGATCTCAAGGCCCAGCACTTGATCCTCATTGTGGCAGCACTTGCACGGCAATCATGCCGGTTGTCCTGACATGTGTAGTACGTAATAGATAGACTATGGTTATGAGAGGCTAACTCAAAATAACCACAGAAAACTGGCTGGCACCCTTTTTGGGTATACAGTAGTCTACAGTAGTCATATTTTGAGTTAGCCTCACATAACCATTGTTTATCTGTTTTAAACCACAGCTGTGAGGTTATGTGAGTCTACACAGAAATAACCAAGGTGTGAACTCCTTTGTCTTAGCCCTCCGCCGTGGTTTAATTTTTAAAAGACATCCATGATCTTCCTCAAGCATAGCCTATTATGGTCTTCAACCACAGCGGAGGGGTAAGACAAAGGAATTCACACCTTGGTTATTTCTACTCAGACTCACCTAACCTTACTGCTGTGGTTGAAAATAGATAGACAATGGTTATGGTGGCAACCAACCCTCCTTCAACCACTCACCATGTTGGTTTTGGTTGACTCTAAAAAAAAAGTTCAGTTAATAGTTGGTCAATAGTCATTATGACATACTTGAATAAATAGGGCGTAGACCCAGCCACAATTATCTAAGGCCAAATCTATATATATATATATATATCTGACTCCGTCTATATTCATTCTATATATATATATAGTTATATTCATTGGACATTCCCCCCTCGGGATTTATATATATATATATATATATATATATATATATATATATATATATATATATATATATGTATATATATATATATATATATATATATATATATATATATATATATATATATAATATTATATATATATAAAGATGCTATGCTAGCCATCCCAGATAAATTTGCTTTTCTTTTCAATCTTTCTCTGACCCAGTCAAAATTCCCAGATAAATGGAAACAGGCAATAGTCACCCCATTACCAAAACCTGGTGATAGAGCAAATGTCACAAATTATAGACCAATTTCACAAATTCCACTGCCAGGTAAGGTCCTTGAACGGATTATGCATACCCACATAACAGCTTATTTAGAAAATAATCACCTATTAAATGACAAACAAGGAGGTTTTAGGAAAGGGCATTCCACCATTTCAACAGTAGCTGATTTTACTGATGAGCTTTTTCACAACATGGATAACAATAAAAGTACACTGGCCACATTTATTGATATGTCCAAAGCATTTGACGTGGTAAATCATGCAATTTTGCTTTCAAAATGTGAAGAGCTTGGTATAAAAAATGATATCTTAGGCTGGATAAAAAATTATCTACTTAATAGATCCCAAAGAACTAGAGCTAATGGTGTCACATCTAGTGAAGGTTACTAGTAGTATAGTATGTATCGGAACGGGACTATAGTTAAGTACTGTTTATTACTCAATCGACCTGCAGCCAATCAGAGGCCTCCCTTTTGGCGGGAAATTCAAAAGCAGCCAATGAGAGGCCTCCCTTTTGGCGGGAAATTCAAATAGGTCACGTGACCGGAAGTGACCTACTTCCGGTCACGTGACCTTTGGGCGGGAAATTCAAATAGGTCACGTGACCGGAAGTGACCTACTTAAGAGGGTCACGTGACCACCATGTTGGCGGGAAATTCAAATAGGTCACGTGACTGGAAGTGACCTACTTAAGGGGGTCACGTGACTACTAGGTTGGCGCGAATTTCAAAATAAGTCACTTGAGATTTTTATGGATAAATAAATTTTAAAAAAGAAAAAAAGCAAGCTGAAAGCTTGCTAAAAAATAATTTAAAAATGTGGCTCTTTTTTTTAGGGGGGGGAGGGGCACTCTGGGGGGCACTCTTTAAGATGCATGGGGGGGGAGGGGGGGAGGGGGGGAGGGGAAGGGTTTTTTAAGAGTGAGACTCGCTTCTCTGCCCTCTCTTTTAGAGGGCAGAGAGGCGAGTCTACTGGTTCGTCTACTTACAATGAAATGTATCATGATTGCGTTTATGATGATGTGCATCATGATGTGACTATCTTACAACTTTATAAGAAATAAGCAAGGTCTCTCTCCTATACAATTACAGTTTTCTAGCTTGAAATATAGTCTTTCAACAGCTCCTTTTCTCATCTTACACAGAGGCAAATATCAGAGGCACCCAATGGCACCTAAACCGCTCTCAGACAAGGGTCGGGCACTGCTGGACTATAATAGATGGGTCAAGGACCGTTCTACTGAGGGTCAGGCTAGGTCGGACATTCAATAACGTGACTTTAGCAAACTTGCTTGAAAAGTCTGACCATGCGAGATCCTTATGCCCCAGTCTGTCAATGCTGTCCAGACTTTCAAGCAAGTTTGCTAAAGACCTGCCTGTCATTGAATGTCCGACTTAGCCTGCTTGACCCTCAGTAGAACAGTCCTTGACTCATCTATTATAGTCCAGCAGCGCCTGACCCTTGTATGAGAGTGGTATTGGCACCATTGGCTGACTCTGATAATTCACCTGTGTGCATGGGGGGAGGAGAGGGTTCACAGCTACAGCTCTCTTAAGGCAAAGCTTGCGCTTATAGAGCACTACTAGTGGAGGTTTGGATGAGGAGGCTATGACATATGATGTTTGTCTTAAAAAATAGCCATGGTGCATGTCGATGTCGCTTAATTATGCTCATATCTCATGTCGATTTTAAGAATTGTTCATGTCACCTGTCACTATGTTTTTCAAGCTTCATGTCAAATGTCACTAGGCTTCATCTCGAATTTAGTGGTCCACACTGCCGCTGCTGCTGCTGCTGTCGGTGCTGCTGCTTGTGCTGCTTGTGCTGCTCATGCAGCAGCTGCAGCAGCTGCTGGCTGCTTGTGCTGCTGACGATGTCATGGATACTGTTGACAGATGCTGCTGCTGCTGCTGCTGCTGCTGCTGCTGCTGCTGACGATGTCACGGATGCTGCTTGTGCTACTGCTCGTGCAGCAGCTGCTGAAGCAGCTGCAGCAGCTGCTGGCTGCTTGTGCTGCTGACGATGTCATGAGGGCTGCTGTTGACAGATGTTGCTGCTGCTGCTGCTGCTGCTGCTGCTGACGATGTCACGGATGCTGTTGACAGATGTTACTGCTTGTGCTGCTCGTGCAGCTGCTGCTGAAGCCGCTGCCAGCTGCTTGTGCTGCACGTGCAGCTGCTGCTGAAGCCGCTGCCAGCTGCTTGTGCTGCACGTGCAGCTGCTGCTGAAGCCGCTGC
This sequence comes from Harmothoe impar, assembly GCA_947462335.1. Lineage (NCBI taxonomy): Eukaryota > Metazoa > Annelida > Polychaeta > Phyllodocida > Polynoidae > Harmothoe > Harmothoe impar. Next base: position 63,349,763 of record OX381709.1, read on the forward strand.
CAGATGCTGCTGCTTGTGCTGCACGAGACTGAGTAGCCGCTATTCGGCGTTTCACTCCTTATGTACCCTGTCCTAGATAATCCTCTTAAAATGGCTGAAAAGACTCTCTCAGCACAGAGACTCTACTCAATGTAAGAGATCTGTTAAGTAAGTTTTCACATGCCGCCTGACTACTGCGGGAGGGTTTAGACTTAAGCAGCTTAGTGCACACACGTGTCTGTTAGAAAAGCTACCTGCACACCTGCCTTCCTTTTTCACTAGTATTTACCCCCTGCCGACTTATAAGGCACCTATACACACCTTCTTGCTTCTAGAGCTAAGCTGACTGGCAGCTATTTTAAAAGAGAATACCCGTTACCTGTATAACGGATAAGGGGGTTATGAGATTAGCGTGTGTATACAAAAAAAACAAAAAAAAGCTACAGGGGGCGCGTGTCTGTCTGTGAGGTAGAGACCGTGTGGTAAGCGACTCAAGTGTAAAACAAAAGCACCTCCTCTTGCCGCAGTGAGTGGTGTGGACGGCGGCTGGCTAGTTGAATTTAAGCGTCAGCTTAAAAGATAATCCATTCACGGGCTGGCGCGTCACACCTGGCGTTAATCACCCCCTGTAGTCTTTGTATACACAGGTGACTCGGCTTTATCTCTTCACCAGCTATAATCCCATATACATGTAGCGCACGTTACACTCGTTATCTCTCTTTTCATGCTGATGGATTAGGGGTGGAAGGGTTCAGGTGAAAAGCGATTTGATTCTCTCTGGAAGAGGGTGGGGCTCTAGGTGAAAACAAGCTTAGAACATCCAGATTAGCTGCTCTCTCGGCTATATAAAGAGCCTCATTTTTTCTAATCTCTGCCCACTTCGTCTTGTTGTACACTATCAGTCACGAGGCAGACGCTGGAAGTAGCAGATGTTTGCAGTATGGTTTATACAGAGGTTACCTGCTAATAGGATTTTGTCAGAATAGGGTGAGTTGCTATTAAAATGAACATTTAAATGGGTTGTTAATATGGTATCTGATGTTAATGAGCTAACACCTAACATTGAGGATTATGACCTCCCAGAGGGGCGTCTCGCCAAATTCTCCAGTCTTGACTATAGTCTTAACTGTCTAAAGACTGTGGAGCACGTTAATGGGTGGTCTCCTTACTAATTTCACTTGATCAGGCCGGCAGGGTCAACTAGGCTAGGTAATTACAACCACAAGGGCGGCTACTCAACATGCAAGTAGACCTACTACTACGAGATTGTCTTTTGACCACTCTGCCGCCGCCTGCTGGTCTGGCGATTACATGCTCTAGTATAGTTCTCCGCTCTTTTCGTCAGATGACGCCACAATAGGGTTTTTGTACATTTCCACGATACTCGCGAACATTTTAAACGCATAATGACCTATAATAAGCAACAAAGCACACTTCTAATATATTGAATATAAGAAACATGTCAACGTTGTGTATTTCTGATAGAATGAGGCAGATTCTTTGAAATATCAACTAAACTATAGTGAGATTGAAAATACTACACCATATCTAAAGCGATATAAAAGCTATATAAAGTCAGAACCTCTGACGGATCGGTAGGATCACTCAACCATTCGTCCTCGAAAGCAACACAGGGTTCCCGTCCAACAGGACTTTGAGCCTTGACGCTTTTGAGGGAGGTTTGATCTCATGCTGCTTAACATGTGGTGTAATTAATCAACACCGCGGCCCCTCTTTAGGGGCCACACAATAAACAAAGAATAAAAAAGGGTAGGACTTAGGTTTAAAGTGAATCTCCCAGGATTTTGGCGAGGTCGACAAAGGAGGAGATAACAGATTAAACTGCAGGAGACTATACGCAAACCTTGATACTCTCAGAGGGGGAGCTCCATATTGCGGACCTGTGGTCAGATCTATCACCTCCAGGAGGCAGGCTGCATGTCGTAAATGTCCACCACAGACATTGGGATATATTGTTAATCCTACTCCAGGGTCTCCATAATTAGACCCTGAATCTGTTGTTAAACGGGTGTGAGGTGATGGTAACTAATACTTATGAGATGGAGCTCTTACGAGACATCAGCACCACCCAGCGCGGGGCTTGCCTTGAGATGGGAAATTCACTACAGTAGGGTGGCCGGAGCATTTTTGAAAATAAACTAGACACACATGTATTATGTATGTCTAGAATGTCTCAATATTCGCATTTAACAAATTAGCACTGTTATATTGATAGAGTAACTAGGTAACTAACTGTAGCTGATTACATATACCTCACTCCTCAAACCTTTCTGACAGATCTGAAGATCTGTATAGAGAAGACATGCCATACCCATGGCTTACTTATAGCCCTGCCATGCTATAGTGGCTATTGGGAGAACTAAGATTTCTCTATCTAACTGTATGACAGAAGGTGTCCTCTAGTGTTATTTATATGATTTTAATACTTGAGATTGGGGTCTGAGGTCCTCATATGACCCCCAGCAGATGCTCTGACGCTGGCTGGCGGTAGATTGTATCATTTCCATTCAAAATGCATTATTTTAACTTGATTTATCTCTATATTCAGTAATTTACCGTAAACTACCAATTAAAGATTTCTATAAAAAAAAAAAGAGCCCTGAAAATGCGCAATTTAGGTGGCTTATCTCAAAAAAGATAACAATATCCTAAGTAGTTATAGGACCCTCCATGGGATAGCTGCATTCAAGATGCTTCAAACAGAAAAGGAATCTCGTTGATACATGGATTTGCCATCAGCCAGTGCAAATTCTCCCAAAGGTCAGGTTAAAGAGATTTCCCAGTTATGAGCTTAAAGGAGACTCAAAACCTCAGGTCTGTCAACATTGCCCCTGAATTACATTATGTAATACAGTTTATAATGCATTATCCAGCCTGTATAGGATGGACCCATTCAGGATCTGTTGATAACAAATTACTAGAAGTGTCTATCTGCTTTGAATCGAAAATGATGGCATATCATAAAAGGGTCATTTAACATAGGATCAGATACACACTGGGCCCTCACGCCGACCCTCCGGCCACCCTAACTACAGCATTATCTGTCGTTGAAAATGGTGCTCGTGTAGAGTCGGGATGATGTACCAAAAGAGCGTTTTATACACAATGATACCCTTGTACAAATGCGTATACCTAGTAGGCAGCGTCTTATCATCAAATCTAAGAGGGTGCTATAGTTTTATTATACTTTTATAGACCATTTTTAAAATCCGAGCTTAGCTTAGTTCATAGTCTCCTTACCAATTTTCACTTGACCAGGCTGGCAGAGCCAACTAGTCTAGGTAATTATAACCACAAAGGCGGCTACTCAAGATCCAAGTAGACCTACTACTACGTGATTGTCTTTTTGGCCCCTCTGCCGCCTAGTTATTACATCCTCCAGTCTAGCTCGCCACACCCTTTGAGCAGCACCATTGCCTCGGTAAAAGTGTAGGGTGTGTGCTTTCCACCTTCAGGCATCCATAGATTCGATCACCATCACCCCCCTTGAAATGACCTCAGCTGTTAATTAGGGCGTAAAGCAGCCCAACAACCAACCAAGTCCCTGTCAAAAGATGTGAATAACGCTGTAGTCTGCCCGTTTCTGTGATCCAATATGAACCCTTCCTAATAGCACCCCCACTGATGCATTGCATAAAAATAGCCCCCCTGACCTCATTTCTTGAGCTATAAAAAACACAAACCCCTCATTTTAATCACAATATCATGGCAGTCAACATGAATGGAACCATTAGTGGAGAAAGATAAGAGTCTCTGTTTTCTGTAGCCTACAATATTATGGTGACATTCTTCATGTCAAAATGTAATAAATAAATATGAGTTGTTAAAACTTGTTACCATGGGGATGTTGGTAATTGTGTTCTTGAAGACGTATGTGAAATCCAGATGTATGTGCCTCTGCCCAATGATGTCCCTAGCCATTTTAAGTTAACCTGTTCTGTCTGAGTTAGAAGGGTGCCTAGGAGGGCTAGAGCTACAGAACCCCTAACTGCTGTGAAAGTGCCCCTCTCCTGCCTAGATCACAGAAATGGGAAATATGTTCAGTTGCATTCACCATGATATTTCTGGATCTAGGCAGGATAGAAACTCCTGATCTTTTACAGATCTGAAAAGCTCTCATAGGGATCTATACTAATGGAACCAATATGTATTTTTTAACTCATTTTTCAAAAATTTATCAAACTCCCTACCTTAGCGCCCCTATAAATAGGGTTAAGTACCTGTCCGACCCCTCTACCACTGCTGCTGGAGGAGTACCGAGAACTACCCTCTTTTTTAGAAAACTAAGTAAAAATTATCCTTCTTCATGTCCAGTTACATACAATGTCGATCAATTTGACACTGTAGCAGCCTGTCTCCATATCTGTATGCTGCATAAATGCACAATACACGGTTCTGCACGCACTTAAACCAAGGCTAACATGGTTGACCTATATAGATGTGATACTCTCGTTTTCGGGGCTAGTAGAAATTAGGCGTCTAATACGGACGTTCTGGGTTCGAACCCTCACTAAGTTTTAGTCAAGACGTCTAGCCACGTCGCCTAAGGCGACGAAAGCGCGTCAAGGCGTTTACAGGGTTCGAACCCGTGAGCTGCTCCTTGGGGCTACAAAAAACGCTTAGACCTTGAAATCCCATAGGGAAAAAATTTTGGGTTTTTGGACTTTAGGCCTTAATTTGAGGGTGATCCCGGGCTGATAGAAAAATAATTCTTGGACGAGCGGATAGCTCTGGATCTCTTTTATCTAAAACAGCGAAAAATTGATTATGGTTTCGCCGCAATTCATCCGACGGGGGGTAATCAGCCCCCCCCTCTGCCAATCAAGGCAGTGAATCTAGACGACCGCGCAATCGCTCGCGGCCGTCGCGACGAACCGACTGAAGACCTCGGCATCTTAGTATGATTCGTGTGACCTACTAAGAGGCTCACACGGTGGGGGTGTGTCCGGCGTTCGGCGCGCTGATTGGCTACTGGTGGGAGGCGCTGTGCCGCGTCAAGAACTTCACCTATTTGGGACGGCTGTTAAAGGCGCACTGAGTTGAGGTGCACCTTTAAGCAAGAGCGCGATCTGGCCTAGTCTTGCGGACCCCTGTTTGGAGAGTGTAGCGGGCGGCTATGTCGCGCTCTCCAACCACAGTCTTAACAGTGGTCCGCAAGACTAGAGTGCAAGACGCGTGCACACACAGACCGAACAGACACACACAGACCCACACACCCACACACCCCTATCAGTGAGGCGTCTAGCAGATTTGGGAGAGGTGACCAGGGAGGTACTCTCGGCTAGCGGCCACTAATTAGCTGTTTAGATAAGGCACAGAAACAAGGGTGATGACAGACTATATGGTCAAGCAGCCAACATGCCCTGACACTTGATAATGGGTGTGGACCACCAAATTCGACATGGCGACATGGCCATTTCTTATAATCGACAAACGACATGAGGCCTAATGACAAGTGACATGAGGCCCAAAAATCATAGTGACAGGCGACATGAGCAATTCTTAAAATCGACATGGGATATGAGCATTATTAAGTGACATTGACATGTGACATGGCCATTTTCTAAGATCGACATTCGACATGGGGACCCACCATCCAGAGCCCCTTGATAGATGACAGCTGTTGTGTGTAAGAAAAGCGTATGCCTCACAATCAAAGATGATAAAAGGCTTCATTAATTTGATGAAATTCTAAAATAGATATATTATTCATGTTCTGTGTTCCACAGAGGTAAATTAATTAAGCCTCAACTCTTTCTAGAAGCAGTAATACAAAAATGTATAACATGATAACGTTGTATCAAACATTTTCTTATATACTGGCTTCTGGTAGGAGTTGAATCATAAATAAAGTACCTATGTGAAGCACATGACATGCATGTCATGCTTATTAAAGAATAACATCAATTCAATCAGGTATTCAAATATTTTGGGTTTGCAGGCACAGTTAGAAGGGGTAAGGTTAGTGGTGGTATCTGACCAGGATGTATCAGATTACTACAAACTGCCCCTGACCCCTTCCACCACCACCACTGGTCACCGGCTGTCTGGGGCTCCCGTGGTCAGTGGATAAATTCTATCCACTCTGAATCTGCTAGACGTCTCTCTGCTATGTAGTGTGGGATGTAAAAGAAACCCTTGTCTCGGTAAAAGGACCATAGATTCGATCACCATCACCGCCCTTGAAATGACCATAGCTGTTAACTAAGGCGTAAAGCAACCCACACACCCACACACCCACACACCCACACATTTTTCTGTATGAGCCTTCAGACCTGAAGCTGCTCAGTGTACGGGACTAGGTTTTGTCATAGGCCCTACGGACGCTACTCAAGGGGGAATAAGAGAGCTGTCTCACCATGACATGGGCTGGCTGTAGTTTTTTATGTTTCGGTACCTACAACCAAACAGCCAGTACCCACCCCAGGGCTTCATGTCGCACGCGGGAAAAGTATAACGGTGGCGCCAACTGTCGGAATAGCGGGTACACTACGTCAGTAGTTCTTTTGTTCTCCGCTGAGTGACTGAGCGAAATGTAGTCGGTAGCTCTATTTTCTGTGCACTGTTCTGTTCATTTTCTACACTTAACGCTTAAATAGACCGCGTGTTTGTACAAGCTAGCCGTTTTTATCAGTGCAAAAATTAAATAAGCATCGGATAGAACAATAAAAAAATGAGAAAGTAATCCAGCACTTAGTATAAGGCACCAGTTTTATCATGAGACACCGAAAGTCTGGTTTTTTTAAGGTGGATAAGACAGTCGACTGAGAGCTCCAAAGTAACCAAAAACGTACCAGAGGGCGATCTATCTCAGAACGTACCCGACAGGGCAGGGGCCTTCTACACCCCGGCTCTGATGAGCAAGCGAGGGCCTATTCCTCTTTTGAGGTGGGCCCAAAATTGAACAAAAGAATAAACTCAAAAAAAAGCCTTAAGATTGAAAGAGTTGTAGATACTGATTTTAACGAAGAAGTCCCATTCATTAGTTTACAAATAGTCAGTGTAAGTACGCCCATGTATAGGAGAGAGACCTTGCTTATTTCTTATAAAGTTGTAAGATAGTCACATCATGATGCACATCATCATAAACGCAATCATGATACATTTCATTGTAAGTAGACGAACCAGTAGACTCGCCTCTCTGCCCTCTAAAAGAGAGGGCAGAGAAGCGAGTCTCACTCTTAAAAAACCCTTCCCCTCCCCCCCTCCCCCCCTCCCCCCCCATGCATCTTAAAGAGTGCCCCCCAGAGTGCCCCTCCCCCCCCTAAAAAAAAGAGCCACATTTTTAAATTATTTTTTAGCAAGCTTTCAGCTTGCTTTTTTTCTTTTTTAAAATTTATTTATCCATAAAAATCTCAAGTGACTTATTTTGAAATTCGCGCCAACCTAGTAGTCACGTGACCCCCTTAAGTAGGTCACTTCCAGTCACGTGACCTATTTGAATTTCCCGCCAACATGGTGGTCACGTGACCCTCTTAAGTAGGTCACTTCCGGTCACGTGACCTATTTGAATTTCCCGCCCAAAGGTCACGTGACCGGAAGTAGGTCACTTCCGGTCACGTGACCTATTTGAATTTCCCGCCAAAAGGGAGGCCTCTCATTGGCTGCTTTTGAATTTCCCGCCAAAAGGGAGGCCTCTGATTGGCTGCAGGTCGATTGAGTAATAAACAGTACTTAACTATAGTCCCGTTCCGATACATACTATACTACTGTTACTTATCATGTGGTGTCCCACAAGGGTCTATTTTAGGCCCCCTTCTTTTTCTCATATATGTGAATGATATAGACAGTCTCTGTGAATTTACAAAAATCAGTTCTTATGCTGATGACACTGTAATATTTGCATCAGAGGATGACCCAGTTTCATCTTACAGGAAACTCCAAGATGATCTAGACCATTTTTCACACTGGTGCAATTTAAATAGATTAACGATAAATTCCAAAAAATCACAAGCAATGAAATTCGGAACTCCTGGTCAATTACAAAATTTCAGAATATCTCCCCTAAAATTAAACAATAATGAATTAGCTTTTGTTGATAATTATAACTATCTAGGTGTAAAACTGGATCAACCATTGAAATTTGACAAACAAATAAATAACATGAGATGCAAAGCTGCAGTCAAACTATATATTTTTGGGAGACTCCGCAGACAAATGTCTTATGCACAAGCCCTTAGAGTTTATAAGTCGAAAATGCTACCCTACATGGAGTATGGTGGTATTCTTGTACATGATACTAATAAAACCCTACTAACAAAGCTTCAAAGATTGCAAAATAGAGGATTAAAAGTAGCCCTTTATTCACCACCCAGAACTTCCATAGAGAAAATTCATAAAGACGGTAAAATTAATTTTTTAGAAGAAAGAAGGCAAAAACAAATAGCAATTCACGCTTATAAAATGACAAAGAAAGACAAGTACCTAGCAGTTCCTGCTAGGGAAACCAGATTACATGATGCCCCTGTTTTAAAGACATATGACAGACGCCTACAGGCCTTCAAGCGTAGCGTTACTTATAAGTGTTCATATTATTGGAATGATCTGGGTGTGAACGATAGGCTCATACCAACCCTAGAAGAGTTTCAGACAAACAGGAAGAAATTTCTTGCCTCTCTTAGAAAATAATATTTTTCAGCTTTTTTCCTATACATTACCTACTATGTTCAATATTTGCAAATGTTTACCTGTTCCCTACTCTATATTGCTCTATCCCATACTATTTTTATATTAGCTTTGTTACTGTCTGGTACCTGGCAATTACTGTAAACTGCAATAACCTAATACGGCCCTCAGGAGCCAGGAGAATATAGGCACCGCAAACTAAAGGAGCCTAACCTGTTTAACTCCTGATTAAAAATTACTTCAAAAAAAATAAATATATATACACACATATATATATATATATATATATATATATATATATATATATATATATATATATATATATATATATATACAGTCAACTCCCTCTAATGTGGCCACCCTTGGGACTATGAAAAGGTGGCCGCATTGGTGGGGTGACTGCATTGGAGGGAGTCATTTTCTATACATTGTAGTATGTTTGGGACTATGAAAAGTGTCTGTATTAGAGGGATTGGCTGCACTGGAGGGGTGGCCGTTAAGAGGGAGTTGACTGTATATATATATATATATATATATATATATATATATATATATATATATATATATATATATATATATATAACGGTTAATGGAGAAAGAACGAGCAAATTATATTCTCAGAGATCAGTACTTCCTCGCTAGTTACAAGGAGGGTGAGGATCTTCCAGATTGGTGTGAAGGACGCGAACTAGTAGTAGCTGATGGGTGTTTATAAACACATCGATAAGTGGCAGGAGGTGGGAGTGATATCGGATAACGCAGGGCAAAGCCTCGTGTAACATCAGTGGTAGCATGAACTCGTGTGGGCGTACATGAACAGGTAGAGTTATGGGGATACACTATGTCTATACAAGGAGGTGCAGGCATGATGCTATGGTGTAAACATTATTACATACAGATGACACACATTGCATGTGTGTATGTGGGGTAGGGAAGGGTATGTGATGGAAATGCTATGTGGTTATCATCTTTTAAGAACGTGTTATGTCAATGGGCTTAAATTCTCATGATTATTCTAAAACGATACATAGATGATTCATGTGACACAGGAAGAAGCTACACTGTAAATAGTGGACCCATGTATATTGCAAATCAATGGAAGCTTCTATTGCCCATGATACATGGTAAAACTACAGTAAATTCTACTGCTCAGCTAACAGTGTAGCATGTATGAGGCATTAAGTAACGGTCACATGGGTTAAGATGTGGGGGTTAATTACGTGTATCAGGTTCCTCCTCAACATTCATTACCCGCCGCGGCTTGCCTCATTGATAATTACAAAGTCTGTGACCTCTGCTTATCGATTAACAGGGATAGTGTATTGACTGAGGAAGTCCACATGCACTATACCAGACAACAACACATGTACACATCATAAATAGTCACTGTATATGTATATCAGTATGTCATGACAGTGTGTAGTCCGCAGTCAATGCATGATTAATCAGAATTTATCAAGTTCAAATGGAATCAAACTTCAAGTAATCATACATCTTGGCAAGCTGATTTTCAGAAACAGAATGTACATACGCAAAACGAATATATGCTAATAACCCATAACTCGACGCACACGTGCATGCTAAGCTGTCGGCCCCTCCCTTCTTGAATGTTGAGACGGTAATCGATTAATACTATAGTTTTAGTTAATGCATCAAATCCGATTCCTCGCATGATAGCAGCAACAACAAGCCTTTGACGGTAAGATATTTGGCTAACTAACCAAAGACCATTTTACAGCCCTATCGTTATGCATATGTAAATATTATGATCAGTTAATCACGGAGTGGCTCAAATTCTATCTGAAATACTTCTAAACAATATAACATTGGCACAGCAACCACACAGTGACGTTTTGGTACAACTACCCCAAACCCTGGATCTCAGACATCCTAGTTGTCTACACCTGTGTACAGCAAAGGGAAACGTCTCCTCCAAGAAAAATGTCAAGTTCAGAATTGAGGTCATGAGCTTGCCAGTTATACATGAATATTTCATTAGCATAACATACCACTTCTAGGTAAATATTTCTAAAGTGGCCTGTTGTATTCACAATAAATGGTAGTCTAGATCAATGTTTGTTACATTGGATCGCATTGGATCGCATCTCACTCGGCTCCGCCTCGTGTGATACGATCCAATGCCCCACTCGTGAAGAAACCTCTCATTCAGACAGATTATCGTGGACCTCTGTCTATTAACCACTCCCTCACATGTTATGAGAAGCAGTATTAGCCCATGGTTCAATTGTTTAAAAGGCTAAATGGATTATGGTCCTGGCCTCTCAATGCAACTTTCACCGATGAATTCTTATATATATTTGTATAATTTTCTAAATAATCAAATTTCCACAATATTTGACCTACTAATGATGGATACACCATCTAAATAGACTTAAACTCCTGACTCTACTGGGTTTGAATTGGTGTATGACATGCCCATGTTACTTTAGTGCATGTATGAAGAAACTGTGTCATAACCATGGACACTGAAGATCGGCGACATCTTCCAAATTATCAGATATAACTCTCAACTACCCGTTATTCTTTTAAAATTGGCATACTCTAAAACAATTACAATAAATTAAGGAACTATACAGATTTAAATACCTGACAGTATTGGCTTTAATTTGATACCCATAATGATGATATCATTTGATTTTCTTAAAGATTACCTGTATTTATAGCCTTGGCTAACTGATAGTTGTCGGGATGCGGTAGATCCCGACAATCCCGACAGGTACTCAGATGATTTTCCAATTATTCAAATTGCAATAAAATCTGAACCACTCATGATAAAATTAATTATTGTCCAATTGTATCCATTTCGAGTGTCCACCCTACTTTAAATACAAAGTCTCCACTTTTGAAAACATGTTTACATTATACCTTAATTACGAGGGGCGTGCAATACATTTACCATTGGGTGCATCAATAGTGTCAGTGCATGGTGCTTGAAATACATTGTAACTGTACATAGCATTGGCATATTCTTATCCACTAATGAGCCTATTGTCGGCCGTGTATAGTACACATATATGCCTGTTTACCCAATCCGTAAAGCGCTTTGGTGTTTGTTGGCATGTTTGGTGGGTGTGAAGGGGGCTCTCAGCCATTAAACCACAGTGGAAGGCTAAGACAAAGGCTTCGCACCTTGGTTATATTGCATACCGTGGTTTAAAACAGATAGACAATGGTTATGAAAGGGTATTAGGATTAACCACAGCTTGCTGGTAGGGCGACTTGGGCTTCGCCCTCGTCTGGCCCCCACCAGCAAGCTGTGGTTAATTCTACATACCCTATCATAACCATAGTCTATCTATTACGTAAACTGCAGGTTGTGGCACCACTGGTTAACCTTCTTATAATTTACACCGATGAGAAGAGGTCCACGTTTGATGCACATGTAATCGGTTCTGACATTAAGACTTGATGGTGATCCGTATCAGTTACTCCCCAATATTGGGCTTAATGAGGGATGTTATTGTTAAGAATATATACATGTGTATATTTAGATTGGTTCAATATCTAAATGTTCCCGTTTCACAGGTCAAAGAGTGCATGTAGAAGAGTTAACTTTCTCAGAGTTCTCGTTGTATTGAGGTGACTAAACTACCACTGTTTCACTATCACATTCAGAATATCAAAAAGTGTACCGCTTTATTATACTGTATTAAGATGGTGTGGAGGATAAGTTTTGGATATATAAGCTTTGTTATATACACAGCTATGCATATTAGGGAGTGGCCATTTGCTGAGGTGGTATTTGTTCTCTTGCTGGCGTGCGGAGACCCCCCCCCCTCCCTGCCCATTTATGTAAAGTACCGTGTGGCTCTTTTCACGACCCCCTCCCACCACCCCAACCTACCCCCCAAGAGGGTGCAAATGTGTTTTACCTCCACTACTCTTTAATCACCCCCGGGCCCCGTTATTTAAAAACGACCACTCCCTCAGATATCTATGGCAGTGCTGTGGTTGTGTATTAGGAACACAGCAGGAATCTGGCGCATGCACCTAGACTATGGCTTATGTCTGGGATAACGTAATAATCCTTTCTTAAATCTGTATATTCTCCATATCTGTATGCAGTCTTCTGTCGATACGTGGCAATAGAGAATACGTGTATAGTTTATTATAATAAAAGGCATGGGAGTCTACTTTCGTAATTAAACGGTTAGACAAGACCTGCCCAGCTAACAGAAATACGTTATTTTACACAGTTTACATCAAAATAACGTTTTTAAAGTTATAGCGTATAAAGTTTTTGCCATAATAAGGAGCCATAGTGGAACATTATATAACTCTGTATAACATTTTTTGTTCACTTTCACTCCTTTTTTTTGCCGTTATATATCCAGAGCGTCTGTTGAAAGGCCAAGTTTTTAACCGGAATCCAACTGCTAAGAGCACCTTTATATGTACTGTCTTTTTATTAGTATATGACAGCATCTTTATATTTCAATAGCTAACAAAAGTATCACAAATCATCCGTCTCAGGGGCCGAACCAGGAACTTGAAGGGGCGGGAGGGGGTCCACCAAACACCAGAAATGTCGAAAAGCTTCGTGCCACAACTCGCGGCGGACCCCCCCCCCCCCCCCCCCCCCCACCACGTGTATGTCCGGGCGAGACGTGCATGTAGCGTACGTATAATGTTCTCTTGGCATTATCCGTTACATATATTAGACTATTTTAAATACAACTCTTAACTAATCATGATTTTGGTTTTACATCAAACTTTTTCAAATTCGAAGAGGAACCCCGACTGATCAGTGCCATGTTTGACTGAGGTGCTGATTGAACGCTGATTGAGGGGTGCTGACAACACTGTTAGAAGTTAATGTAGCCGTAGCAGTAGAATCTTCTGTAGTTTCACGGTGTATAATACGGTATTTGTGTACATGGGCAGTAGACTACACTGCTTCTTGTAGTTCACAGTGTGGAAGGGAGTCATTTTCGTTTTACTATTTACAGTGTATAGAGCAGTTTTGAGATGATATTATATGGCTACTAAAAAAACATTATTTAGGGTAGGTATGTTCGTTCGTAGGTTTCTTTCATGTTACCTGACAGGGCCGACCCTACTTTTGTATGCCATTTTGAAGAAATTTCTATATTTTTATACTTTTTTGGGGGTCAATTTTAGGATATGTGGAGGGCTGGCTAGTACTTTCATATATAGAAATATTTTTAAAATATTTATCATCACACGGCACAGCTTACATAAGTTGTGCTACCTATTTATCATCACACGGCACAGCTTACATAATTTAATAACAATATTTTCATCATGTTCTGTTATACTAATATAATAATTGAGCTTGGAATTCCATGTAACCAGTGTACGTGGAAGAATGTCATTTTTCTAACAATAAACTTTTCAAACTTAAACTCGATTGATGCCAATTGGTTAGCATGCCTGGTACTGGTATCTGTCCTCTACGGTCTACCATGATGCTTTTCAATTACAGTTTGTGCTTGAGGACGTGTCCGCGAGCAGCTAGCTCGTTCTGATACAGTACCTACCAAGGTATTTTTTAAGTGTGATAAAAAAGCTAGGCCATGTGGAGGCAAAGGGGGACATGTAATATGTATGTATGGCACTACTGAAACATTAAAGTTATTGTGGCTGTGTTTATGACTACAATGTACACGTTGTCTCACTCTGGTTATGTTTGTCTTTTGTCGTTGTTTCTTAACTACAGGAAATCATCCATTTTAAATGAAACAGTATTTTTGAATGCCGTAGATACTCAGTATTAGATCATAGAAAGTTTGTTTCATTGAACGTGGTTGCATGCAATGTGATATTACTGCTGATTAATCGTGTCGTCCATTTGCCAAGAATTCTTTCTTAGTCTACACATACATGTACTTATTCCTGCTCAAATAACCAACCCTCCTTTGTGTAAGATCTCCCACCTTACACACCCCTCCAGTATTCAAATCAAGTTAACAACTGTAAATAGCCGTGTATATCCGCGTGAGATTAACTTTAATCCTAAGGTGTGTTTGTATGCTTTCAGGGTGAAAAGGGGGACGTAACTGCCTATAGTTATTCAGCACATATACATGACTGGACCCTCCATGTTCTTATGCAACCCACAGTGGCAAGAGACATGGCCCTAGTGCCTAGCTTTAATTATTTACGGACCAGTCGCTCTGGTGGGAGAGCAGGTTAGGTGAGTGTATCACTTTCACAGTCTTGGTGCCATTGGTGCCTTATTATGGCTCTGCTACAAAACTGCGTCACTCTCCAAGCCGCAGCTCGGCGTCGCGCCCATTGGTCACGGGTGACATAACCGAGTCGGTGCCAGTAGGGCCTTGCTGATTGGCCGACGCAAACAATGGCGGCGCGGGCAGGCGCACGGTCGCCACAAACATAGCTTAACAATAAGTGGTTGCCTAGCTGTGTAAGCCTGCGCGCCGCCTGCTACTCCACACCACCTAACGGGGGAGACATGTACTAACCCGGAGCCCCCCTCCCTCCCCTCCGACTAGTGGCCTGCGGCTGGCAGTGCAAAGCTCTGCTTGACCTGGCCTCCGAGGAGTATGCCATTGGCCAAGGGCAGTCCACTGAGGTAGTGGTGGGAGAGCCGGAGCAGCACCACTAATGATCCAAGACTTACAGGAAAACATCAGCAACATCATGAAAGGAACTTAAAAGGACTAATATATACCATTAGTAATATATAAGTAAGTAAACTATAGAACAAGGATCTGTACCACCAACCAGTCTGAACCTCTGTCCAATACTCCATACTTCTGCCTGGAGGAACTAAAGATCGAGGCCTCCCAGTCGTTAGGATCCCGGGCTGCACACACCTAGTGCACACACCTAGCTCTATGTGTACAGCCTACCTCAGTGGTGGAGTGGCTGTCACACCTGCAGGAACCCCATGGACACCTGACCAGCCACACCACCTGTGTATATTACCCTGCTACCCATGCTCTACCTTCACCAGCCTAGAACTCTGCAACATGTACCAAACAACAAACGACCGTGAACGGATATCTTATCAACTTTGTCACCAGTAAGACAACTTATTGGCAACATTGTGTATTATATTGTAAATGCACAGCTGCACAGAAGTGAAACTAACTGTGACATAACAGCAAATCGGATACGCATCAGCTCTGAGCATTGAGAACTGTTCCCCTTTCTATTTTGGGGAAAGCTTGATCATTCATATCTGAACTTTCCTGGTGAATCCCCCTTCCTCAGTTGTGTGTTATATTACATGTGTGAAATTGTTGTTTAATACCAATCTTAACCCTGGAGGAGTTTGGTCACAGAGCGCCGAGTATGGAAACAACGCCGAGGTCATGGCCTGTGGGTGCGTAATGGGCGCGCCGACTGCTCGCTTTGGGACGGACACCAACTTCACATTCAGCCTAGCACCCCACCACGCCCGGAGCAGGCCCCTGAGCCGCTCCGAGCACCTCGCCCCCGGCCGCCGCCACAGGCCGGAAGCGCTCTGCCCCACCCCCGACCTACTGCTTCACCGTCCGCTGACCCCCCGAGGAGGCAGCGTTAGCCACCGACGGTCGCAGATCCGTACACTTTGTTCCTTAAGGAGCTGACGGTCTCCTAGCCCCTGGAGAAGCCCCCTGTCCCCTGCCGAGCACACTCCTGACGTCGCATCTACCTGCCGCCATGGAGGATCCGCAGAACGACATCCAACTTCCGGCCGGCTCTGCCGCTGAGATGGCGGCGGCCGGCCTTAACACCAACAGTAACAACCCTGCCGGGGCCTCCTCCGGCATGGATGACCATGGACGAGGCTCCACTCCTGTGCCCATCGAGCCCATCGAAGTCATCACCACCCCTCCGGAGGAGGATGTTGCAGGCCAAGACTATGGCGACCAGTCGCAGGCGGTGCCGCCCGATGGTGACAGGCCGCCCGTGGACGAGGATGCCGCCTCCAACGTGTCCTCCAGCCTGGTGGCCTACCAGTTTAAGCGCTTCACCAAGGACTCTTACCAACTGCTCCTGGAGCGTGAAGAGGAGATGAAGCGGAAGGCGCAGGAGAAGAAGGACCGTCCGTCCGAGGGACGCCTGGTGGACGGCGAGCTGGTGTACGATCAGGACAACGGAGACGAGCCGGCCCTGGAGAGGGACCCCAACCTCATTGAGGGCAACACGCTGCCTGAGCACCTCGAGCAGGAGTTCCCCAAGGAGCTCTTCAACCAACCCATAGAGGAGATCGACGAACTCATCAAGGACAAGGTAGGCCCGAGCTACTCCATATTGCTCCATGTATAAATGGGTCATACTTATCATGATCAACTGCTAATCTTTTAGATTTCAAGTTTTCAGGTAACTTGTTCCCTCTGGTACGGGTTTAATTTCTTTTAATCAATGTATAATATTGCTATATCCCTCTTTCCATAACACATCCCTAGATCCCCGCTGTCATTCTATATTTGCTATCTGCCTTGTTTAGTAGTTCACCGCTGCTTCAACAACTATCTTATAAGTTACCAATACTTTAAGCAATTCTTATTCAAGTTAGGTCTATATATTTGTTACCCAGATTTTTATCTAGAAGTGTGTAGAATTATAACATCATTGTTGAATAATCCTGTGCTTGTAAACCATTGCTATTGTTCAAGTTTCTCCCTTGTTATGTCATTCCATTTTCATGATTCCATCACAATTTCCATAATTCCTATATTCTTAGTACACATTGTACACCACCTTTGTAGCTGCTTATTACAATACATGGTATGATATTTATACCGTATGCATGATCTACTCCTGAACCCAATCCCCACCTCAATTTCAGAAGGTTCCTCAAAGTAGACATGTGTATAGAAGACAATTATTACTAACACAGACAAGACCTAGTTGATACACTAGTAAACAGCTGGTGATAGCCCACTCTATCAACTCCCTCCCATAAGGCTACATCTACTCCTATTTTAACATCGCGTATTAATCAATTGTTAATTTTCCACAACATTGTCCTTTCCCTCACATGCCCTATGGTTGACATACAAATGAACAACGCCAGACCCTTCAGACCATTGGCCACAAATTGATGTCACACATTTTCCATTGACTCGCCTCGGCCCGGCCTCTCTTGCCTATACACTACAGATACGTCCCCACCCTAGCATCACCCTCCAGGCCCTAACCTGTCCGGCCTATTGTATCTCCCACTTAGTGGCCAGACCATGGAGGAGCGCTGAATCAGACTGATTTCTAAGGTGCGTCCTGGCGGGTCATTGTTTTCGGAGGTCACCCCTACTAATCCGTATTGACCAGTGGTCAGGTAGGATCGATGGCTACCCTATAGCCTGCAGCCTCACCTGTACAACTCACCTGAGGTACACACCACCCACCTATATACCCCCTCCTCCCTCCCCATCCCACACCTACATGCAGAGTTCTACTCAACCCCAGACTCCTCATTGATCTAGCTATCCCTTCACATACCCACAAACCCACTCAACACTTCTCCACGGCAGCATCTCTAGTGTCCATGTCTATCTACATTATTACTTATATAATTACAACTCTATATATACCCTTATTTACATAACCTCTCGCTCGCAACACATGTATACATTACTACTGAACAACTCAACTCCAATTTACACCGACTAAACTCAACTCCAATTTACACCGACAAATGCACTTTGATATAGACAGGAAAATGTAATGCCCTACTGATGCATACTTCTCAATTTTCCAAAAATGGTGACTCCAATAATTGATATACATCTTTGTATCATAATATTGTAGGCTAAATTAGGTATATGAAGTTGGCTCTCTATGCCACAGTACACATGCATGTTAGTATTAATTACCATAGTTCATGTATTATTGATAAAATACATTTGTATGTGGGTTGTTGGGGCACCCCGCAGGATCTGCACTGGGGGGGTTTCTGTAGTCTAACGTGGTAATAACCACATGTACACATGGCAAACTGGATTTAATCAATGGTGGCCTGATCCAAGTGGTGGGTGGCCAATTAATGCCGTATATTATACGGTTACATGCATAATCGACGTGCACCCACTGTGCAAACGCGTGTACAATGGCGCCATTTCTAGTATTAGAAGCACACTATTGCATGCATTTCGCAGGGATTAAATTGTGGGTCGGTCAGATCATGATTCTAGGGTGTTTCAATAAAGGATTTATTTTCTGTGAATTTAGCAACTTCGCAATATAATGCCTCTGTGGACCCCCCCCCCCTCCCCCAGGAGCAGTCAATTCCCTCACATGTTGTTGGTGTGATAGAATACCTTCACGGAATTGTAGGGAAACGATACTCGCTCAGAGCCATAGATCCAGGAGTAATAGCGTTAATAATGAGTGCATATAAACTACAACAAAACAATGAGCGTAATAATGAGACGTAAAACAGATCAATGCCTGACAGGTTAAGTCCATAATAAATGGCCTCCCACGGAGAACTGGGGAATGATTTAGATAAATACATTTTCTACCAGCACTGCGCGGCATAATGGATGATTAGGTTACAATTAGTAGTGTCATGGGACACGTTAATTGTCACCTATAACAAATATTTAAAGAATTCTTTTTAAACAAGCAGAACATTAGTTCCACTGCTTTACACAGACATACTGTGCTTTGTTTCGACGTGTTTCTTTGGTTAGACATGAGCTGAATGGAAACTCTTTATAATCCTCACCCTTAAAATAGTCCAAATTACGGGTCATGGTGTGGATACGATCTGGGAGAGAGGCACTGCCATAAGTCCTGGGCAGTACTGAGCCTTTTGCTGAGTACCTTACGCGTACATACAGGATTACACAAGGTCGAGCAGGCTTATGAAGTAAGATTTCTAGCTCTTAGATGTACATAGACATAAGTATGAACCAAGGTTCATTTGACAAAGTAACTTAATGAGAAATGAATGCTAAATATGTGATTAGGAGTGAGTGAATGCCATGTTCTTGATTCTGATAAAAGATGGCTTTAAAAGAAATCATATTGTTATCATATACACCAATAAGATTTTTCTAGACACCAGCTAACATTTTAGTAACATATGTATGCGTCACATGCCTTTACAAATACTATTCAAAACTTCCGTTAGATCCACCGCTAACCGCAACTAATAGGTATTATGTTGTTTAAAGACTGACAAGCTGCCAGCATATATAGCACCAGGACTTTGACTCTGACGTCAGTCCTCGGATCTTATCAAGGATATAATCCATAAGGTACATACTAACTCAACTGCCGAACAAATGTAGAACCCATGTTGGTGTAAGAAATATTTGATAAGGTTTTATGGTGGTAAAATGGTATAATGAGAGATCAGGATTTCCTTCTACACCCCTTATTCATAGAGTTTCTTAGAGTTCACGTCCAGTGCGGCCTCAAATTGCAGAGGCGGACTTAGGACATTAAAATGGGGAATGGGGCACCAAACACCAAAGAACCAAAAAGAGTCACATATGATCGGAGTAAAAAAGCATTAGGAAAAACATTCAAAAAGGGGAACCAGAACTCTTAAATTCTATCCTGGACATGCATCTGTACTGCATTCATGCAATGTCAAATACAATTAGTATATGCACTCCTCAAATTATATGTAGTATGTTGAGTATCAATAGATGGTTACCATAGATATGAATGGAGAAAAAAAAAAGCCAAATTGCTGTCGCATCCTCATGCAGTTACTTCTCTTAATCTGATCGTTCATATATAGACTCCTATATATGTAATGCTACAGATAACATCAATGTGGAGGAGGGTGTAATCACGGAGTGGCTTGTCAAGTGGCTTCACTTTTTCATGTGGCTTCGCATGTGGCTTCATTTCTAATTTTGGAAGTTCGCTTTTGAAATGTTTGGATACTTGAATGCCCATACCAAAATTGGTCTTATCCCCTTCAAGCCTGTAACATTTATTACTACAATTTATGTATCACTACAGATGACCAGAGGTTGGGCATAGTCAGTAAAATAAGTTAATATGGACGATTTTCAGATTGGAATCGAACAACGTGTTTTGTAACTCAAACTGTAACTATGTAACCCACAAAGTCAACATTTCATTTCACACATGCATGTATCCTGTTCCCGAGACCTTACCTGTCTCCGGGTTCAGACTGGTGGGGCTCCTATCCCGCCTGGAGGACTTCAAGACCACCTGGTATGCACACCTGAGTGGTTCCTCCTGGATAACTGCTTAATCATCCCGCTGGGATCAGCGGGCGTGAGGCACTGACTGCTGTGCACTTGATTAATAATGCACATGTCATATGGCGAATTCCTATATGTATGATATGGAAATCCCCCTGAAATAATTAGTATTGGCAGCTAAGAGACATTCTCCACTTAGCGATACATTCCCACAGCATTTGTCTCCAACCCCAGGGCTCCTCCCACAGGGTCATGTATTTCAACGACAGTCAGACAATGCTGGACCTTCCTCAGTCCAACATTCTCAGACTGTTAGATAGTTTAGGAATGTTCTCCTGTTAACTTAGCAACTTGGTAGAGGTCCAGCATTGCACAGGCGTCCAGCATATAGGCCTGGTCGCGAGCACGCAGCGGATATCAGGCATCTTAACCCACGGTGGACGCCTGAGACAAAGGCTTCACACCTTGGGTATATTGCATACCGAAGGTTAAGTCAGATAGACAATGGTTATGAAAAGGTGTAGGATTAACCACAGCTTTCTGGTAGGGCGACTTGGGCTTCGCCCTCGTCTAGCCCAACCAGCAAGCTGTGGTTAATTCTATATACCTTTTCATAACCATAGTCTATCTGTTACTTATCCATGCTAAATAACCTGACGTTTGCATACAATGACAGTTATGTAGATGCAGGAGTCAACCATATACATGTTGGATATAGGAATTGATACATTTGCAAACTGTAGATTGGTGATACTCTCCATTAGGCAACCGTCCAGTTATGATACCCGAAATATAAATACATTGAAGACCATTATGGTTTTGGGTAAAGCCAGGTACTACATTCAAAACAAACACTGTGCACTTAGTATTCTATGTTGCATGCCCTTAATAGTTAATGTACCGTTTTCTTATTCAGCTCTTGTTAAATATTTAACACAACATACCTACAGCATTCAGGAGAGCATAATTGAGCATTGGCTTCCTAGATAATGGCGAGACTTAGCATAATAAATATGATATTCATGTTAAATACAAAAACAGTTTGATGTTTTGATGTTCTCTTGGAATTGTGAAATATTCAGATCCTTTATACTTCGGAGAATCCTCTAGAAATGTCAGGGAATCTGACGTAAACTGTAATAGTCTATGGGAAGTTCTATGATAGATTGTGCATTGTGCATGAAAGAAAGTCAGAGACAGCATGGCAGCAGCCACTTGGGAGTTTAGCAGGAGCTTTATACAATGTACCTAACGACGAATATGTCTACACTGTTGTTCAGTATCATATCTATATTTAATTATTTGGCGTGTTCTTGAACTACTGCTATCGGATGTACTTTAATGCATCCTGTCCACACGGGCTCGTCCGCATTATATATTGAGCAAGCTAAGACTAACAAAGAACCGTGACCTTAGTGTATTGATACACACAAGGGTGGGACTGAAACCAATGCACATAGCAAATGGTGGCATCGTGCTGAGTGGTATACATGTCTGTAGAAGTGGTTGATATTTACTCGAGCCTTGGTCTGGACGTGGCACCCCAATTTGTAACATGTTCACCTCCAGGAATGGAAATAAAAGGTTCTTGGGCTGGGGTCGGGGTTGGGGGAGGGGGGTGTCTAACTCCTAAATACACCTGAAACAAGGAGCTCTCCGAGTATTTGCCTATTTCGGAGCCAGTTGGCTAAGCAGTTCCCTGCTGGGCACATGGATATGGATATCCCACAGGGTTGATATGAGAAGGTGTACATTTAGGAACCATCCCCCTCCCCCTCCCCCAGTCCACACAACGGGGGCATGGCAGTCCCATGTAGCACCGTGGAGGCATGTTGACCAGCCGCACCGAATGGCGACCAGGGCATTGCTCCAGTGGATAACGTGATATATAGTTGGTCAAACACGACTAATCCTTGCTGGTGGGCTCCGTGTATAACAACCAAGACCTGTCGGCACTACAGTGGCCATGGCCGGCGAGCCAGCTCACACCAGGGCCTGGCTTCTTTTTGCTCCCTAAGCCATAAACCGACAAGCAGTAGGCTTAGATTCCAGTGGAACCCGCTGCAATGAAGATACTGGGTCAACAACGTAGTTATAAACTTGTTCCAATATCGAAAAGAGATATGTTAATGACTAACATTATGTTAGCACGTTACGAGCAATGATAACCAATTTGGAGCAACATGGCAAAATAAAAAAAGTCACACACTGAAAGCCTTGGTAACTGATAGATTGAGTTCAAGACACCGTTCTGCAGGTTCTTCCGGCATTAAACCTAAAAGGATTCTGTCAAAACAAATAGGTGTTATAAGACACATTTTATAACGGGTTATCCTGGTTCAGAATAAATGTGCCACGGCAATTACATGGTATAGGTATTGTTTGTTGCTGGTGGAGTGACCGTTAGACTAAGGCTGTAGGAGCAGGAGGAGGTGGGCAGTAGCCCTAGGCCTGTGTGATCTGGTGAAGTGGGCAGGGAGGGAGGACTGAGTGCTCAAGGTTATTCTACAGCAGGTCAAACATAAACATGACCGAGGAAGTTCAGCCCAACCCAGCTCTCTATTTGTGCTACGACACATTAGAATGACGCCCCCAACAACACGGGTCGGAAACGGCCAGCGTGTGTACATTATTAATAGCTTAACTCTGCCATGCACTTGTTGTATGTGGTCAGGATGAATGGAACCTTATTTCACTGATATAGGAAAGGCATCGATCGTTATTGTATAGGAGTAACCACCATGTGAGTTGGATGTGGCACCTTTACAACGATACACGTCACACATTAAATATGAACATTTTGTCAAATAGTTTACCTGGAAAAAGTCAAATGACCAGAACTCCTCTGACTTTTGGCTTTGGGACCTTGTCCCCAAAGCCATTTACACCACAGAGGGATAGTTGGTAAAAAGATTACAAGAAAATACTACCGATGGCATAGGTCCCCTTGTTCATTGTTAGATAAAGCCCCAGTTGGCCCTTTAACCTTGCCCAGGCCTGGTCTCCCCATGTGTCTGTACAGGTGTATGTGAGACTAATTTAACCTCGATCTGGTTTTCAGTTACTGCATGTAGAACCAGTATACATTGTGGTAAGGCCTAGACACCCAGTTCACAGCCATATTTTGAGTTCTTGAATGTGCCTGTCAATGGCAATGATAGGTACCAGTCAAACAACTATTGACTCCTATGTCAAGTCAAGCTGTCAATGTCAATGGTAGTCCCCATACTATGTACATGCAGGACCTATACTAGAAGTTGAGTGGTCCAGGGTGGCTCTTGAAATGACTCAAGCCCGCCCAAAGATAAACTGTGAACTCAGACATAATTACCCCCCCCCCCTCACACAAACAAACACTTGCAATAACATTTTGCCATCCATAAAGGAAGGCCATCACAGGCCCTCCCTCTGCCCCTTCCTCCTCCTCCCTCTCTCCCCTCCTTCTTCCAGCTCATAACAATCCTATAAAAACCCAAAGCCACTACGGCTCTGCCGTAAAATCATTGAATTTATCCCCTTGTATCTTATATTACCACAAGTTCTTTGCAATTGGAACAGATAAACGTAGGCCTATCATATCCAATAGTACCTTCATATGTTCAACTGGTGGACATGGATTATAAAAACGAACCCCAGCCACTCTTTTAACAATTCGTTATATCTCCAGGCCATATGCTTGCCTTTTAGCCACTTCAAAGCACAAAGGTCATAGTCACACAGTTCTACATTTTCACCCAGAACAGCCCACTAAATACTGTACAGCTGATGACGATGAGCTCTGACAACTATGAGTTACATAATGCGCTGTTTAATTGTTAGAAACTCGTTTGTATATCGACCAGGGGTTGGTCAGAAACCCGGGGTCAGAAAGTGAACAGTCCTTGACACTCTGGAGGTGACCCCAGATGCATGTCAAGAGGGAAGAATCAATAGTCTAACTGCAAAATCATGTCCAAACGCGATGTGGTTCCCATATGTTTAGTGTGAGGTTGGACCATGTCAGCACATAATGCTACACAGATGCTACCGTTGTATACAACCAAGGGGGCGTGTGCTCTTGTGTGACACCCGAGCATCTTTTAAGTGACATGTCCTTATAAGAGAAGGGTGGAGTTGACAGCCGCCCCTGGAGTTCACATGGCGTGTGGGCTTGGTGCATACCTGCAGAAAGAATGTAGAGATGAGGTAGGGACGTTGACAGCAGTTGTCATTGTTTCTATAAGGACACCTGTATCCCAGGAATGGTTTTGGTTTGGTATAGGCACTACCTTTCTCCTTATCATGCTTTCCTGTAGTTTATATTCTTATTAGTATTTTTGTTCAACTTGGGATAGAATCAGAGCAGGGCGTACGACAAATATCATAAGTTACATTTGGATTTAATTATACAGATGCATCAGACCCTTTATCGGTAGTTTAATGACTCAGGTTGAAAGGTATTCCCTGATGTTCTCTTTTAAGTTGGTTACCCCGTAAACACATCAAATAATATAGGGTAGATTCACCATAAGTCGACCCTTCCCGTCACAGTTTTTCATGACCATTAAAAGAAGTTTGATCGTGTGATATAGAAGCATGATAGCATCATACCAGGTGTATCAGACAAAAGGGGATGGTCTAGGCATTCGGATTAACCATATTTGATAAATTTTTATATGATATTAATATATCAAATTTTGGCCTTATATCAGAAAATTTCATACAGCCTATTTTCACTCGATGGCGACCAAAATTAACCCAGAGTTGACCAGATTTACCTCCATCTAAACAATGTGAAGCATTTTGAATGTATATCCTAACCAACTGGAACTTCTTAGTAAAGTGTTATCAGAATCATGCTAGATCATTATTATGTCTTTAAGAATGTATTTTCCTAATGTTAGGATATCATATAAAGTAGGCATATTCTGTAGCATTATTTGTAGAATCAGCATTGCTATGGGGGGCCAGCTAACACCTCATAGATTGAGGTCGTCTCATGGTGAAATTGTGGTCGACTTACAGTAAAATTAGTGAGTCAAGATTGGTAACCTCTCAAACATATGCATATGAATATTTTCTTAAAAACATTGTTGAATCATGTTTATCACATATGCATGCATTCATATGCACTCATTAAACAATGTATTGAATTGAGCAAATGGATAAAAACAGTACAGAAGTGAGATAATTACGGAGATTTCCTGATCTCTCTTGCCTGAAAACTGCTCATACAGCCTCGCTTCAGGGCATTATATGTATATGAAAATAAATAGTTATGTAAAAGGTAACGGTGCAATGGGGGCCAATATCACATGCATTTAAATCCCAATGCATCTCTAATATCCTGTATAGCATAGATGCTTGACAATGTGGTCCAGTAGGTGGTCGACTCACAGTAGTAGGTCGGAAATAGGTGAGCTTACCCTAAAGTTGTTGGTTATTCAATTTGAATCGACTGCTGCCCTTTGTTTTTAGATTTGTTGACACCCATACTATGAGCTGGGAAGCTTGTTCAGGTCATTTATTTTCGGAATTGTCATTGTTCTGACAGTCTAACGGGTATCTAGAAACTAGATATTACATTAATTTGGTAATAATGATTATAAAAACGTTAATACAGTGTTTTTGATTTAAAGTTTTGGTAGTTTAACTAAAACGACACCATGTATACACCGGCTGACTCTCCTCTCACAGGTTTCTCTATAAAAACCTCCACTTGGTTATACATTAAAGCAGCCTCACACATAACACAGATGAGATCTATGTGTGCCTCCTCTGACCCTGGAGGCACACTAGACATCTGCTCTCCTACAGGTAGATTCTGCTACTGTCGTAGTCGACCAGATTATACAGGCGCAATCTACCTATTTATGTCTATATCCCATACACTATTACTGGTTATTAAATGCTTACCATTTTGGTATCCTGATCATATGGATCTTGATATGGCCACGGATATTGACAGTTCAAATAATCTACCGTAATTTATAAGAATTTAATCGATTTCAATTCCAAAAGGAAAGAGTACTAAACCATAGATGTTTTTGACATCATCAAAGCATCCTATCTGTTGGTTCCCGATGACCTTTAATCAAACAGAGACAGAGGTACTCTCAATAACGGGAACACTCCCAATGGGTTTCACTGTTGACACTTTGAAGTGTCAATGAAAAGAAAACGTCCACTACTGACAGTGTAAGCTGTCGGTAGGTTTTTGTATGAAAATTGACTGGAGGTGTGGTATCTGAGGCTGCATGTTATCCTATGTCAGCTATATGGCATTGTATATCCTATGTGTGCCACAAGAAGAGGAATGTACCAGTGTAACCCAGTCATGTATACATAATATACATAGCTCCTAGAGTCCACACAACCCCACCACGCCCTCCCTATGGAATACATCTGGATATACACTTCCATCCTCATGAATGGCAGTGTTATTGTTATCATGTTATCGTGGGCTCATAATCAACACATACTCAAATACCCAGCTATGTGCTCCAAGTCCAAGTGTTTCAAAGAAGTAGCTACTCTTCAAGCGAGGTTAACGTATAAACTGAGGATTCCCCACCCATTTATAGCTCTTTCATCTCATTTTGTTTTGCTCAAGGAGCAGCTCACGTTCAGGGCGTGTCTGTGAGTTAGGAGGCGTGGGTGGCCCTGACTGAGTATATATAGTACTAGAATCCTTGTATACATGGACGCCTGACGTCAACCTGCTGCAGGGGTCTCTTTAGTGATTTCTGTCCTACTTAATCTAAGTATACATCTCAGTGTGCCACATGGGGAGGGGTGTAGAGGAAACCACCAGACAGACATGTCCCAGTTAGGTGAAGAGGAAGTGGAAGGCAGAATGGATATATACAGAAACCCTTACCATAATTATATAAGTATATCATTGTTTCTGAAGGACTGCACTTTTATGTATGTACTGGTTATTATAGATCAGTTCTGCTATGACCTTGGACTCATGAATATAATATTATTATGAATGAAATTTTATAACATTTTCAGCAGTGCCAATTGCAGGCTTCAGCATTATTTCGGGTCTTGATGAGGCTATCGAGAGGTTGCTACACAGTGATTTGCATTGTTAAGTTAGAAAATCTACCTTTAGTCTATGTTTGTACTTGACAAGTTAACGCCATATTTTGCTTTAGATAAGTGCTCCCAGTGCTTTAGATGCAGGGGAAACATAATTGTTCAATGAACTTCAGGAACCCTCTTAATGCGGAACGAGCATCAATATGAAATCAGTGACAACATAAAAGTTAACAACCAATCTTAGTGCAACACAATGGAGGCCTGGGTTCCCCTTCTCAGATGTTTAATTGATTGTAGGTAGACAGTTTTCACTCGTCACCGTTAGAGTTCCTCACCCAGTGCTTAATTGCATCCTTTGTGTTGGCCCCATGCCTAGGTGCGGCTGGACTGGGGTGGGCCCCTTTGATGCCCTGCCGTCAGTCAATACCTGTAGCTTGCCATGACCAGGTGTGGTCAATATACACGGGACTGACCAGTGGCCGGACCCATTGCACAATCCCCTACCGTTACCCGTATATCTACATAGTAGGATAAAGTGTCACAAGTGAAGTGTCGGCACTTTGAGATATCATTACAAGCTTACAGTCATGATGTACACGAAGTACCGAGGGTGGAGTTACTATGATTGTAGTACATTTACTACAATAATAGTAACATGCATTGGTTTATCATTGGGTACTTTCCAATCCCATGTTCCTCTCAGGGGCGGTGAGGGTAATCGAATCGACGCATTGAGGTGCTTGCTCATTCCAGAGAGGCTGCGGTGACCATTCTGTTTCATAGAATTATGTCCTCGAGGGACTACAGGGTGTGGAGGGTGTCGGGTGCATCGTCTGTGGTCCTCCGAGCTGTTTTTGATGAACCCCCGAAATGCCAAGCCGAGAAAAAAAATAGGAAAGTGGACAGGACCCTTTCATAAAGAGGAAATAGCTAGCAACGTGGCTGTACTTAGATGGGATATCAAGCGTGCATCTAATCATGCAGACCAGTGGTTTAAGTCCCAGTGGTTTAAGTCCCTGCCTCCACTGCATATATTCATACATCATTCTATTATGCAGTACTGTGGTCGACATGGTAATATTGGTACTGCATTAATCTATGTATATTCAGAAATAGGATACTGCATATACATGTGATGCCATGGTATATCACATGTATTGTATGTATATTCAATATATCCTCCAGCAGACGAACCGCATTTAAATGGAAGCCATGTTATAATGGCTTCACATTATGAAAAACGTGTGTAGCTATAGCATATGCCATACTAGGCCAGCATGGCTGGAAGATGAATTGCTTTCTTTACAAGTCACATTTAATAGTATAATTACCAAGTATATTCATTTGATTGGGTCTTTATACTTAAAGCTGCACTCTCATCTTTAACCGTTCCCTTGTCAGTGACTAAAACAATGATAGAAATGTGACCTTTAGATCCATGATGGTATCGCTGATGTTAGTGACTTCTCAATGTGATATGACCTTTGTTGCATGTACGTCTATATACTAAACTGTCATAACTGGTGCTGTAAAGTACTGATGTACACGTTGCTTATATAACACTTTCATCCCATATAGATCCCAGCAAGATGTTTTACATATTCCAAATAAATATTTCAAATAAAATTAACATTTCCAAACTCAACGCTTGCCCCCCCCCCCTGAAAACCCCCTCCTCTTATCACAATGGCCCATCGCCACGGTCCGCCCTTCATTGATTAGGCAGACCTCTCTGCTCGTTATTGCGGCTGGAATGTGATCAGATTGTGCTCGTGGTGGTTCTCGTTGGCCCTTACCCCATTGTGCATGGTGACTCAGGGTCGGACAGCCATCGAGTGCCATGCTGCACCCATCTCACCCGCCGTCGTCGGCGCGGACTTTACGTAAGGTTCGCCCGACCCCGGCCAGGAGCCGCTGGCCATTGGCATTAATTTGTCCGGTTGGCTGCATGAGGGTCATAACGCGATTACGCTTTGCTGCCATCTGACCCATGCCCCCCCCCCCAACCTGCATGCTCCTCCTACTGTAAAGTACTACCCACCTCCAGCGTACACAGTGTGTGCATGGTCAGGGTTCCGCGGGTGGGTTCTATACTTGTAAGACAAAACCATTCCAGAAAATAAAATGTCACAAATACGTTATGAAATGACCTTTGGAAAAGAATTAATACCACTGTTGGAAAAGCTGGGTCTTTGATCCAGGGTTAACGAAAGACATACGAAAGACATATCCAAATAAAAATAACTTAGTAGTGTATGGAAAGTCTCACCGACTTAAAACAGATCTGTCAGCATGGCTAGATTAATCATGCATGCACACACGCACTTAATGGATGGATGCCTGGACAGTCATGTGTTGGTTTAATTTAAAATGTTCAGAAACCACAATGTGTAACCAGTTAACATCCTAAGACATGCTTCATGTCCATGTGTCATGATGCTCCAATGAAGTACCGGCGAGTTACTCCCCTGACCTGCATTGGTGCATCATGACGACAGAGGGACAGTGTATTTAAGATTTAATAATGTAACCGTGCAACACAGCTGAAATATATATATATGATACTTCTCTATGCGAAGTCATACACATGCCGCCTATACAGATTAGGTTGCGTATAGCGGCATGGCGGATTGGCGGAGTGGCGGCGGAAGTAGTATTGTGAAGCAGTGTGAGCATCACTTTGACCCTTACATTCCCATACTGTAATTAAACCACACCTCAACAGCCTAATTAGTATTGTTAGTATGCATATTTATGTATTCGAAATTAGTGTGCTGCAGCCTTAATTACTCGTTCTTGGGGTCGTCATTGGAAAATACTCATGATGGGGACATACCACTAGCATAAACCTTTGCACTCATTAATAGGTAACACTATAAAGATTAATTCCAAGCTTTGAAGCAAACCAGAAGAAGATGCAAGCAGTCAAGTTTATCTAATGTTGCCACCCTTAGCACTATAATTATACTGTCGGATGTACCCGGGTAGTGGAATTGGCGGGTGGCTATATTATAAGTCAATTTCTATATACATGTATTCGATGTTGTGTCTGGGACAAAAGTGGCCTTATTAATTGGGTGGCCGCATTCAATAAATGCACGGCTGGTAAGAGTGCTTTAAGCTCTATTGTCTATTAAACCACAGCAAAATGGTTCACACCAATGCAATTTCCTGTAGCTTCATATAACATAGTTTGAAGTCCGGCTAATAGCTGAGTCACATAATTATAAGACAAGTTATTATTACAGAGTCTCAGATACTTGCGGCTTAACGTTTACATCAATAACACCATAGATATGTATATTTATGATAACACCTTTAACTTTTAAATGCGTACCTGGGCCAGGCCACCTCTGCCAGCCAAACTCCGATTCTGACTGAAGGGGTCAAGAGGTGGGTCTTTTAAATCATATACTTTAAGCAAACCCAGCACCTTTTAGCAAAGCATACCCGCCTACGTATGGTCTGAAAACGTTGTTATTCAGCATAGGAATGGGACATGGGTGTGGGTTTAGTGGTGCGCTGGTAGTGGTGCTTGTGGTTGGGGGTTGAGGCTCCACTCCCTGCCTCTCACATCCACGCTACATGTATGCTTACCTGTGTGTTAGTAATGCCTGTTGGATCCAGCATACCTGGTTAACTTGATCACATGGGCTTGTGGGATCACGGCCTACTTCTCTGTGCTGGCTGGATCCCTGTGCCGCCGGTTTCTCCTCCTCACCCCACTAAGCCGCCTGTCCTCCAGGGCAGGAGCCCCTGATGCTCACTGACACGGTTAAGCGGTGGAAAGATATTGTAACCGATACAGGCTTCGTTAGGCCTGTTTATTACAGGGTTAGAGGCCTTTTACTCCACCACGCAATCCACAGTAGCCTGGCTAATATTTGTCCCTGGTATTGTTTGTTAGCAACTTCACATGGTGGTCTAATAAGGACTATTTCGATCTCTTAATCTTGAACATGGCGAAATCGTGTAATGTCTTATTTCTCCTCAAGGCCATGTGTGCTGCGTTGCATGGTAAGCATTATCAAAGCGGAGGCAGATTGCAATCTATGATTTTACACTATTCCACTCATTCTTTTAGGTTTGACATGTACAAGGTTGTTCATGTATTTGGGGGCGGAGGGCTAAGGAGGGGATAGCAGCCCCCCCCTCCTCCCACCCACATTCACCCTGGCTGCAATGTTTCTCCATAATTTAGCCAAGGATTATGGCGTAAGATTAATCCATGCTATAAGAGGCATTATAACTTATGCAGATTCGATAGGGTGGCAGGAGGCTAAGGCTGTGGGTGTAAATTGCAGAATCATTTGAGCTTTATGACAAATTGCAGGCATGGTTGAGTCACCATACGGGTTTATATTTACAAAATGTTAGTTATTTGCATACCAATCAGTCGTATAAAGAATAACCGCGTCCAGCACTAGTTTTCTTTTTTTTTTCACCGTGTAGATGATATAGCGGAATGTCTTGGAATGCCTACCAACTGAGCTAACCCGGCAAGTATCAGCAAGAGTCTAGAACTATTGATGAGATAGTCAATGGTGCATGGCTATGGTTTATAATAATCCATGTGGATGATAATGTTGGGTATTCATTTCTTAAGTCATGATAGAAATACAATGGTAACCCTGGGATGGTAACCCACTCTGGTATTTTAATATAATTATTACATGATGGATATGGCCTGATGAGGGGTCCATACACCATTCTTAACAAATACCATGTCATTAGGACAGAGCTCTGTCATTTTCAATGTAAAGATGCCCATTCTGTAAAAGCTGTAGTTTCAATATGGCTCGATCAATTACTTCCATATTCCGTTTAGGCATTGGTTACATGTTGCAAATGGACTATGAGAAGTCTCAAGGGGTTTGCATATGATT
Source organism: Harmothoe impar (assembly GCA_947462335.1). NCBI lineage: Eukaryota > Metazoa > Annelida > Polychaeta > Phyllodocida > Polynoidae > Harmothoe > Harmothoe impar. Next base: position 63,382,428 of record OX381709.1, read on the forward strand.
TTAAGATAGTCAGAATGATCAGTGGTACATAATAACACGAGGAACAGTTCTCACAATCAATGCTGGGATTAAGGCTCAATGAGGCCGTGGTTCAGTCATTAAAAGGGGTGCCATGGGCCTATAGGACTAAACCAAGTGAAGTGTAAAATACCTCTCTCAGCAAGTTGACAGTCCAGGCTTAGTTAACGTGCGACAAAATGGCCAGCTTGAAGGCGAAACGCTTGCTGCTCCTCCAGTATCAGTCGGAGGCTAACAAGGGCTGGCACTCTAGGCCTTTATAGAGAAGGTGAGGGTTTAAACCCCAGTCAAGTCATTCCCAGAACATTAATACCACGCCTACTGCTAGTATACAGCCTGCCGCACAAGTGGGGGAGGGGGGGGGTCGTGTGTGGGCTCTATTCACAAGCTGTAGTGCTCTGTCGGTGGGGTTTAGAATAATGTGTAACCCCCTATCATTTGTGTTGAAGGGGTTAAAGCTGCTATATATTTTGGTCTCATTCATGCATATGTTAGAGATATATACCCATTAGACTGTAATATTAACCCAAATCCAAGGGAACATGGGTCGGCTTCCCTCCTGTGTTATGCCTTACGTATAGGCGTCCCGAGGACCCTTGGTTAGGGGTACACTTTTGATTGAAAAACGACAAATCTTCAAGTTGTAATGATTGTACTGTATCCCGGAATTGTATACATTCGAAAACTGCAACCGCCTTTCAGGTTGAATCTTCTAAAACTTCAATTCTGGCACAGTATCGGCCTACAGATTTCTTTGTGGTACAATGACATTTTAAGGCAGCTTTTTTTCCCATCAAGGGATCAGGGGTGTACAGGGGTCACCCCGGGGGTCACACATCGCTTTCGTCGTCTTGTCAACTATGAAGGAAGGACGCGTTACCGCTACAATACGGTAAACGCGATAGTGGGTTCGGTGCCCGGGGGGGTACTCAATTTTTTTTTGACACGGGTGTGCGGCTGGCCCTTTGACAACCCTTACCCTTGGTGAGGGGGATTTTGGTCAGAAGTGACCCTTGGTGAGGGGGATTTTGGTCAAAAGTGACCCTTGCTGAGGGGGATTTTGGACAAAAGTGCCTAGGTTTTAGCAATTTTCCCCGAGGACTTGGCCTTGGTGTAAGAATTTTGGTCAAAAGTGACCCTTGTTGCAAAGAATTTTGGCAAAAAGTGACCCTTTTTGGGGGGATTTTGTTGAAATCTCCGAAAAGTGACCCTTGGTGAGGGGGATTTTGCTGAAAATTGACCCTTGGTGAGGGGGATTTTGGTGAAGAGCAGACCCTTGGTGAGGGGGATTTTGCTCAAAAAGTGCCCTTCCCAGCCGCACACCTGTGTATACAAAATATATGAAGTGCCCCCCCCGGGGGTTCGGTGACCTTGGATCACCCCTATTTAGGGCATGGCTTTTGTCAGTTTCCCTTGATTAGGGTATCGGTTTTGAGGAATTTGCTCCCTTGATAACGGTATCCAATTTGGGGGCATGCTCGCACATGGTAACTATAAAGAAGATAGGCAGTGGCCTCGGAGCAGTGTCACCCCCTGGGAGACCCCTCTGCGGGGCAACTGGCATTCAGATAAGCAGTGCATGCCTGATGGTAGTTAGAGTACCCCTTATTATGCAAGGCACTGTTTTAAAGCATACAGTGACTGTGGTGTCAGAGAACAATGAAGTCAACTTATTTAAACAGCTTTAAACCACTAACAGGATCCTTTTCTACAGGTGGCTCTGCGTACTTCAGTGTAAGTATGTAGCTGATAAACCTGATGTGGCCAGGAGAGTTAAATGTTTTCATAAGATTAATCTTGCTCATAGATCATTAATGACTATCATCCACAGGGCATCAATCGGCCGTTATACGGCCATTATAGGCAATTTGCATAGGAAATGCATGGCAATTTTATCCGTATACGGTCGATTTATGCTCTGTTGACGGTGGCCATCAGATATACAGGTGTGATGATCTATTATTATGTTGAAGAACTTGTATCGTGTTGAGTTGCAAACATTACATCTGGAGATGTAATTATTCTCCAGATGCCTAATCGCCAAGATGTATCTTGCCAGCGCTTATGAATATAGATATGTGAGCAGGCTGAGACATCATGATCCAACATATTTCTGCAATTTTTGTCACAATCGCTTCTCAAACATGAGTTGAAAAATATAATTGAAAATGATGAATAAGCTCTAAATGCATTGTATCCCATGAAAAATACAAATATTACAAAAAAAAAACACGTATTTTTTGTATAAAATCTGCTCTGGGATGAATTCCAAGGTCGGATTTCAGTTTTTGTGCAACTGATAAAATGTCCAAGAGATCAGGACCAATGATACCAAATTTTGAATAATGGAATGGTTTCCATGACAACCAGAAAGTGTGCCAATTCTCAATAGAAAACGCTCCATTGACGTTCAAGAAATATAGAACACTTCCACCAAAGATTAGTAGTTTATCATTCAGTATTCCTACCCTATAAATCTTGTATTACATATTGAATGTAATGCAGATTTAACTTATGCAAAGTATGATCATGCAGTTGTTTATATTGTATTCATCAGAAGACTCAGTAACTCATTGGTCCAATAACAAAGAGAATCCAGGCACATGTCATGGTCTATCGACTACATATGCCTACCACATGACCGTTCTATGTCTATATATAATGCATGAAGATCTTAAGTTGCCACACATTTTAGACATGCAAATATATACATGGCCTCTTGTGCTTACTTCCTGAAAACATGAAGCAGTCTGGATTGAGAGTATCCCACACATTGTGTGGGTAGCTGTACAAAGGATTGAGTGCAACAGCACTGACTTGGTAATACCCTGAGGCAGAACCTGCATTGGTGAGGGCTAATACTACACATACCGAGGAAGGCATGTCCAAGAAACCCATGTGAACGTTTACACTTACTCAATTCCCAAATATAGCTGTCAGACCATGAAATACATTAGCCAGACTATAATTACTGGACATCGATTCTCTGTCTCTTTGTAGCTCTATAGTGATCGATGCCCAGTTTTATACTTCAGACCAGTGGCTCATTTTGGCTGTTTTTCGCCTCACAGATTGCTCCTAGCGCAAAATCCTGACTAGGTGTCAATATATTCTCTATGCCAATGTGTAATATGAGGGTAGAAAACAGTGGAACCTCAGTTAGAAAAAATCCTACTGAACAGTTTTTGAGAAAATTAGGGTTTTGTTGCCCTTTTTTGCTGTTTTTAGTACATTTCCTACATAACCCGTGAACGTCAGCATTTCTCAATTTTCAGGTATTTAGAATTAGAATTTGACATTTTTTTATTCGCAGTAGGATTCCTGAATACCGAGCCATTCTAGAAAAGCTATTCTTTGGAAAAAATACTTAGTATTTCTTGATGATTTTCGTTGCACAAATTTAGGTTGTAATATAAAAACTGCATTGTCATCCAATCAAAGTGTTTATGCACTGTTGATGGTCACCCCCTCCCACCCTCTTCACTGTGCATTGAAGGAGAACAGGCAGGGGAGGTACACGTGTCTGTATATAGCTGTTGACCTGGGTGCTGGGTGCATTTTTTATTTATGGGGTGCCAACTGTTCATGAAAGAAAATTCAAATAGATTTTTTTTTTTTTAGTATCAGATTAATGCAACTACTACAAATGAGTCGTGATAGCACTTAAAGCATTCTATTTGCATTAATATGAATGGTGGCCACCTTATGGGGTGCCAAATATTCATGAAAGAAAAATTGATAAGAATTTGTTTTTTATTAGCATTAAATTGATGCAACTACAATTCGAGATTGCATTTCAAGCATCGGGGCATTCAATGAATGGTAGTCATCTTAAATATATGGGGTGCCAACTGTTCATAAATAAAAAAAAGAATAGAATTAGTTTTTTTATTAGTATCAGATTAATGCAACTACAATTTGTGATTGCACTTAAAGCATTGTGGCATGCAATGACTGGTAGCCACCTTGAATGTATGGGGTGCCAACTGTTCATGAAAGAAAATTCAAATAGATTTTTTCTTTTTTTAGTATCAGATTAATGCAACTACTACGAATGAGTCGTGATAGCACTTAAAGCATTCTATTTGCATTAATATGAATGGTGGCCACCTTATGGGGTGCCAAATATTCATGAAAGAAAAATTGATAAGAATTTGTTTTTTATTAGCATTAAATTGATGCAACTACAATTCGAGATTGCATTTCAAGCATTGGGGCATTCAATGAATGGTAGTCATCTTAAATATATGGGGTGCCAACTGTTCATAAATAAAAAAAAGAATAGAATTAGTTTTTTTTTATTAGTATCAGATTAATGCAACTACAATTTGTGATTGCACTTAAAGCATTGTGGCATGCAATGACTGGTAGCCACCTTGAATGTATGGGGTGCCAACTGTTCATGAAAGAAAAAAAAAAAAGTTTTTTTTTTAAGAATCAAATTAATGCAACAGCAACTCAAGATTGCATTTAAGCATTATGGCATTCAATGATTGGTGGCCATCTTGAACCTATGGGGTGCCAACTCTTCATGAAAAAAACAACTAAATTGGATGTTTTTAACAGTTTAAAATTAATGCAACTACATTTCAAGATTGCATTTAAAGCATTGTGGCATTCAATGAATGGTGGCCATCCTAAACCTATGGGGTGCCAACTGTGTTTGAAAAAGGTATCAAATAGAAAGGTTCTTATATAGATATCAAATTAATGCAACTACAATTCTTCATTGCACTGAAAGCATTGTGGCATTTAGTAAATGGTAGCCATCTTGAATGGGTTGAATGAAGGAAAAATCAAATAGGATTTGTTTTTTTGATAGTATCAAATTAATGCAACTACAAGTCAAGATTGCATTTCAAGCATCGGGACATTCAATAAGTGATAGCCATCTTGAATCTATGGGATGCCAACTGTTCATGAAAGAAAAATAGAATAGATTTTTTTCTATTAGTATCAAACTACTGCAACTGCAATTCGAGATTACATTGAAAGCATGGTGGCATTCAATCAATGGTTGCAATCTTGAATTTCGAAATGAACATACACACAGACATATAGGCATGAACATGGTGTTCTCCTTCATATAGATATTCATGGATTTCTACTTCTAATAAATATAGCTTTCTGTTACATGGATGTCGATGTCCAGTTTTAGATATATATCCATATAGTGCATTGGAGTGCTATAATGTTGGACTGCTGTATATTAACATTAAACTTGACCAGCGAAACAAATGCATTATCTCGGATAACAGATGCCAATCTTTCGATGGATAAAATAACACTAGAAATATATAGCCTCATTTGGAATAAGTTCTCAATGCACAGCCTAATTGCAAAGTTGCCTGTTTGGAAGGCAAACAGATGAATGGCTGTTGATTTTATATTTTTTTTATATATCATTATGTCAAAGAGGACTTCTTTTGCAAAATTACTACTTGTATTACCCCAATATAAATTGTAAGTATCATTAGTGAATGGGTATATATGGGGGGGGGAGAGAACTGAGGGATCGACCTGGGGTGAATGTAGTATGTATACCAATGCTGGACACAAACCTACGTAACCCCCTCTCAGCCTCGAACTTGGACATCGGCCATAGGCTGGTCGCCATGCTTGCATAAAGAAGGCTGGAGCTGTGGTCGTCCAAATAATATTTGAAGTATTCTGGCCCCAGAGAACGATGTAATTAATGCAACGAGTATTGAGATTGTAATACTAGAGGACCATTGCAACAAATGTTTTATTACAAAGACAGTAATAGTTGTTACTGTATCGTAAAATAACCAGCACTAAAATAAGACTATTTAAATTACATTCAATAACTAAAATAAATAAAGGGTTTCTATAATATCATAGGTATCCTATTTGAAAAAAGGCATGTTACATTGAACCACAGTCTTTGGAGCTACCGTACTTCTAACATGTCCAATGTTCATTCTACATGCTACCTTAATCATCTGCATACATATGTATATAATGAATGGCATACAGACCAAACACACACAGACCATGATTAAATGACGTTATTATTGATTGATTGTCATGTGTGATACAATAAACAAGGTAAAACAGAAAACATTGGTAGTAATTAAAAGTATTTATAATCATCCTGTCCACTGTCCGATCGCAAAGACACTAGATTACAGCCGAGCCATGATAAGTTCAATACCCATACTCTCCTTAAATACATCTTTCTTTATATGCCAACAGTATACGTATGTAGGACTCTCATAACTACCAATGTGTCCCGAACAAAGGGAACTTGTCTCATGGATGACCCACCACAACACAAATAGAGACACTAATGCAGAAAACGTATCGAAGAATACAAATAAACACAGAGAGGTTGTGTTGGTCTCAAGTAGCCTGGTGCCACGAGGTGTAAGTCAGGGGAGTTTATGTGAATAAACGCCGACCTGCCTGTAAGTATTGACGGAATGTGTTAAACCAAGCCCCCTGCTACAACCCCAACCCTGTCCTCTTGCACAAGTAGCACACACTCCACACCACCATGCACCACTCCTTCTGAGTCATCTTACACAGGAGTGCTGAAATCTGATTTTCTATGGCTCATTTGCCATTTAGTTCCATTCTCTGGTTTTCCTTCTGCTAGTGGTTTGTTAATGGAGAGTAGAGTAAACTAAGGTTCCCCACAACTCTTACATAAACATGTCATCTACAGCGTATCTAGTATCAGTTGTCTGCCCCCTTGTCCGTTATATAAATTGTATATCAAACAAGGAAAACTAATGGCTAATATTTTGATTCGACCATATATATATATATATATATATATATATATATATATATATATATATATATATATATATATATATATATATATATATATATATATAATTTATATATACAGTGAAATCTCGTTATAAGGAGGACGGTTAGCGGACGGTTATAAGGAGCATATTGGCTTTGCCAAAACCTTTTCTTTACTTTTCTATAGTAAAAAAACACCATTAGAACGAGTATTTCTAGCCAGAAATCGTTTATAAGGAGCAAATATTTTCAAGATAGTAAGTTATTCTTTATTGAAATAAGGTGTAATAATGTGTGAGCCTTTGTCAGGACTTGCATTGTAAGGGGCCAGGGGGAGGCTGGGCCTTTGTCAGGACTTCTCTGTGATATGGGTGGCCTACAGGGGTGTTGGTACGGACCTGTGAGTGGGGGGGGGGGGGGGGGCCTGGGGGGGGGCCTTTGTTAGGACTTCTCTGTGATATGGGCGGCCTACAGGGGTGTTGGTACGGATCTGAGTGGGGGGGGGGATGGGGGGCAGGGGGAGGCGGGGCCTTTGTCAGGACTTCTCTGTGATATGGGCGGCCTACAGGGGTGTTGGTACGGACCTGTGAGTGGGGGGGGGGCAGGGGGGGCGGGGCCTTTGTCAGGACTTCTCTGTGATATGGGCGGCCTACAGGGGTGTTGGTACGGACCTGTGAGTGGGGGGGGGGCAGGGGGGGCGGGGCCTTTGTCAGGACTTCTCTGTGATATGGGCGGCCTACAGGGGTGTTGGTACGGACCTGTGAATGGGGGGGGGGCAGGGGGGGCGGGGCCTTTGTCAGGACTTCTCTGTGATATGGGCGGCCTACAGGGGTGTTGGTACGGACCTGTGAGTGGGGGGGGGGGGGGCAGGGGGGGCGGGGCCTTTGTCAGGACTTCTCTGTGATATGGGCGGCCTACAGGGATGTTGGTACGGATCTGTGAGTGGGGGGGGGGCAGGGGGGCGGGGCCTTTGTTAGGACTTCTCTGTGATATGGGCGGCCTACAGGGGTGTTGGTACGGATCTGTGAGGGGGGGGGGGGGCAGGGGGGCGGGGCCTTTGTCAGGTCTTCTCTGTGATATGGGCGGCCTACAGGGGTGCACAGAACGTTTCGACCTGAGGGGGGGACCCCTCTGCACCCCCCCCCCCAAAAAAAAGGGGAGGAGGGGGGGGGGGCTTTGTTATGACTTGTCAATGACCAAAATCGGTTACAAGGAAGGTTGGTTACAACGAGCAAATTTCCCTTGCCAAAAGTTGCTCCTTATAACGAGATTTTACTGTATATATATATATATATATATATATATATATATATATATATATATATATATATATATATATATACATATATATACATCACGTAATATCACCAATATCTCCTATAGTAGCCCGACGACCTACCAAGAAATTACGATCATGAATCGTCCAACAAAGTAAATTATGGCTTATTGCCAATATACCAGGACCTTCAAATTGCCACTTGAACGTATCTTTCCAACAACATGATATGGCAAAAAAAAAGTTCATTGAACTGTATCATTTTTGATGACTATCAGCAGATCTAGTTTGACTACAGCATTGGTACATACCTAAAATCTCTTTAGCTTTCATAATTAGCTGTGGGCATTATCATGCTATGCAGGGGACAAAGTTAGTCATGAGCAGTCATATGAAATCTATTATATTCATTGCAGCACCCTTTGTGGTAATTTCGATTTTCCCTGAGAGACCTACCCTATCAAATTAAAATACAATTGTCACCAACGTCTAATACAATAGCTTTTCTAACACATCATTGAAGAACTCATCATTTGAGTCTCGTTCGATAAAAATGTCATTCTGACGGTTCTTAAAAATTCAGTCATTGGAGCTTGATGACTCAGCTTTGGGTATCTAAAACAAGCCTAGGAAGTCGTTGAAAGCCTCTTGGGTAACACGAAAATAGTAGGCACCCAATTACGACAGTAACAGATATGCATCCTCTCTAAATTGATTCAAGATATTAGCATTTCTTTCCAATGGTGTAGTTGAGATATTCGCAATAGTTATAATTATTAATATCTATACACGTCATACCCATTGGTCCCACGCAACATACTTCTAATTAGGATGATGCACCGTCATATAGTGATATATATTTCGAATTATTATATTGAAAATCTATAGATTTCCAAGTTCCTTTTACTATATCATTCAATTCGATTCTCTTTGGCAGCTGTAATTGTCCTTGCAATGCCATAGTAGTAGTAGATATCATGAAATGACAATTTCAACATTTTAAAGGGTGCATTCTCACCACTCGCCACATAGCAGACTAGAACCGTACTATAATTGTGAGTGGGATACTCACAGCGGAGTGGTAGGACAAGGGATTTCTCACCTTGGTTATTTGATAGATAGACTATTTATTCACTATGGTTATGGAAGGGCAACACAAAATAACCACAGTAGACTGGCAAGACAAAGGAGTTCATACCTAGGTTATTTACACATACCCTCACATAACCTCACAGCTGTGGTTTAAAACAGAAAGACAATGGTTATGTGAGGTCAATTCAAAATTTAACTACTGTAGAGTATAAGGGTGCCAGCCAGTTTAGTTACCCTTCCATAACCATAGTCTATCTATTACATAGAGTGACAAGTAAGCGTGAAACCCAAGCATCATGCTGTCCCTGAAGTGCTAAGTATAGCACTGGATACCCTTGTATTGTGGACTACAGTAGGGTTACATCAGTCTGTACTGCAAGTTGCTACTGGTGGTAACAACGTAATAGAATCTAGACCTCATGAATGGCTATAATTGATTGGTTCCAGTAGCTACTGTGGTCTATTAAACCTATTCCAGGTAGCCACATACTCACTATAGGCATATACAAGCTTTATGCGGCAATATGTTTTTAGTATTAGATTCTTTATGATTCATGTCTAATTATTTATTAATCACAATGTTTGCTTTAAGGCGTATCTACAACTTATTCATATAATGGTTACACTGGACGTTAATGTATGGTTCTGTATAGTAATTGAAATACAGGCATCCTCGAGATTTGGAGACGCTTATCCTGTGTTAATACGTATGTACAAGAGTATACCATGTGCTATAAATACCCAAATCTGTGTATCTTGTCTGACACGTTTATGGTTTCAGACATGCAGAGATGAACATATTTAGTGGACATCTTACTGAAATAGCACTGGCATGTAAATTATACATGGCATGTCAATATTGCAGTCATACCTTAGACCCTAATTAGAATCACAGTATAAGAGGTTCAATAGCTGTTTAGGACTCCTTGTCCCTGAATTATTAATCAACTGTCCGTCTCGCTTTACTTCACAAAGGTTGTTCAAATTTGTTATGTCCCAGTTACTTCCTCCCACTAGCTATAGGCGTCTGACAAACAACTAAATGCAGTCAACCGTTGGGTTCAAGCGATTAAAAATTCCAATACTTCTATTATACATAGGACCACATAGGGTGCCAAATGGTGACGCTTTAACACTGCATTGGCTCCAGGTATGATGGGATAATAAATATTGTCTGGCCATAGAAATTAACAACACGAACCCGGATTATCATACAAGTTTAATCTCTTTAAATCAGTTATAAGCCACCTGGACAGTATGATATTTAGAGCTGTGAACTATGGGTCCCCTGGTTAGGGCGTATGTGTGCATACTAGCTTGGATAATCCTGGTTAAATATACGATTGTAGGAGCATGGCACTGCTTTTTTCCACTATAGAGTGATTGCCTCTTTGGATTTCTTTTTCTAGTAACCTCTTTAGATGAACGACAGATATTTCCAAAACTAACGCTTTGGAAGAGCTGCCCCTGCACTTTATTATACCTTTACGCATTCGTGAGAGAGGTGGATGAAGCACAAGGGTAAAGGAGTAGCTATTGAATACGTGCCAGGCGTCATCTTAGCTAAATGAGTGAACTCGTACATACATCTTCATAGTTTATGTGTATACATTTTCCCAATGGTTTCTTCTATCTTTAGATTTAGTGGTACTCGTACTATTATACGTCCTGCTAAAGTATTGATCTAAACACCAAAATACCAGACATACAATCGTATAACCTTGATCTGCTCACCGTTGACGACATCCTTAGTGTGTTGCCCACACCTCACTACAGAGGTCCCTGTCATTGAAGAAGAGACCGACCCATATGTCTGCCAGCCAGATCAGAACAATTGAGAGGAGGGGGGCAAGGGTACACCAAGGATGGTAACTGCCACGTCCTCTTTGGACCTAGTGTATACACACATTACTAACTCTTATTATTTAGGATTGTTGCTGGGTCTAGATGTTCATCATGAATTACATTGATGCAGCTTATCTATACCGATGAACATTTTGTTGTTACCGCACATAGATGCATGAAGGCCAGTATGGGTCCTGAAGAAACCTCCCCTGAGGGTGCCATTTAAGCCCCCTCCTCCCTTGGATGCTACAGTATTGGAGGGACGTGTATCTATGCTACAGGAAGTGGTAGGTAACAGAAAGTAGTGGGCCATTAGGTAAGACATCTTGTGCTATCAGGACGCTGGATGCTCACAAGCCTCGCTATCCTCCGCCAGGCGGGCCCCAATGTGGACCCATTTAACTTGGTGTATTGATCAGGAGAGCTGCTGACCGATAAGCCTATGCTAAACGTACAGTGCATACGAGGCTAGGAACAGAACTTGGACCACGGCGCAATGATCCTAGTGGAAGTTTTGGGTCCTGTTGATCATACTATGGCTGGTAGCAATGTTAAGCCACACCCGCGTCTCCCAAAACATTCAGAATGTCACAAAGCAGCGTTTTATTCCAGCTTCAGCGGATAATCTACCACTGGGTCTGATGAATAGCATCCCTGAGAACTGATCATTACCTCCATTGTAGGGTTTCTCAATGAGTGTCAATTGGCGCTAGCTGTGAGACGTGACTTTGTTAATAAAAAAAACTGACCAAACCCAAACTCATAGACTATTATCACCAGGTCCCACACCCATGCTGAGAATGCACAGTGGCCATGCAATTTATTTTATAAAAGTATTAGTCCTACAATATTGATAGGGTTTTCTGCAATTGGCCAATGGTGCACTCCTAGCAAGAACAGTGTACCATTTAGTAACGTAATGGACCATTTTAACCTTCACTGTGTTAAATCTGCCTCAAAGGTGGCCTGACAGATTGTGAGGAGAAATGAAACAGAGAATTTGGAACCAGCAATAATATAGCCCTTTGCAAATATTCGTTTTTACATGAATGACAAAATACATATAAAATATATTGGTGAAATTATTAGTTCAACTACACCTTTGGTTAATAATGGGATATCATGACCACTGAAAATTCACGACTTAGTGTGAATTCTACACCTACTCGAAATGTGCCCTAGTGGGGCCTCAAATTAGTCAACATTTTGGAGACAATTTGAACAAATATTATACTGTAGGCTATTGCAAGCATCTCACTCATTGGACAGTACACTCAAGAAAAGGCAAGGATACATGTCGCACTCAGAAAAGTCTGATTGTACTTTACCGGTATCTAAATGAGAACTCAATAGTTGCTTCTCTAGTATTTTAAGCTGTCCAATGGTTTATTACACCCCATATATGTGGTATTTCTCAACCTATGGTAGAGACGTTATGTCTTCTGTTACGGTTTATAGGCGCACAAATAGCCCATTTAATGTGCCATTTAAGAGTTTAATGCGTCAAATGGCGCAGGGCGCGGCCCTCTCAATACCCCAATGTCGCTATGTCTCTCGAATCAAAGTTAAGTTTACAAATACATTTAAAATTGGATCAAGTATTCATGTCCATTTGTTGTAATCGCCAACGCTCCAAAAATACCCCTCGACTATTACCCTGATTAACACTGTAGGTTATAAAAGCCACCTCCCAGATGTTATGATCAGCGTATTGATTTTGGTGTATGATACCTGTGTACCCCCTGCCGGATAGGCATACATTACCTCATGACCCGGGTAAAGCTATTTAATTATGTATGAACTACGTGATACATGTTCAATGATATGATTGAGCCGCCAATCACGGGTAATCGGCTGGTAATAAACGTATACACAATCAGGTTCTATTCTTAGTGTTGGGGTCCTAATGTCGGGTGTGCGTAAACCAACCGAACATTACTCTTCATTTTCTCCCTTTCATATTGTATCACGTCCTATCAACATAATATTGCCTACTGCGGGGATTATAGCTAAAGGATATTCACTTGTTGTAGGAATATAAGTTGGCATAGATGCCGGTATGGTCTGTGCATGTTTATAAAGTGATGTTTACATGGACAGAGCTTGATGACAATGACGTGATGCATTCGACTCAATGTGTGAAATCTGTATTCATGCAAGGTCTATTAATGTGTCAAAAGGGGAATCTTTCACAGCCGTGAAGTATGAGATCAAGTATTACACTCAGTCCCATGCGATACGATACAGATCCCCACATAGTTAATTATGAAGCCTTCCCGTGAAATATATACATCTGTATTAATTGTTATAAAAACTTAAGAAAAAACAGACCTGCGCCTGAATTGAGCAGACAGTGCATGCTTAACTATTTCGCATAATTTGCCCCATATTCGGAATGGCGTTCCATTACAAGGAGAATAGCATTGTTCCCCAGCTAACTTCCCGATATCAACCCCCTCACCAATGCTGCTGGTAAATAATCCCTCCCACAACCCACAGTCCACCCTGCCACTCATGGGAACTCCATGACCACCTCCTGTGAACATGCCGACGCGCTGCAGGTAGTCTGGTTAAGCAGGGCAGACAAATTCATGTACAGTTCATCACAGTATGGCTCCTCCAGGCCGTATCATGTATACAGAAGCTATGCAGGGGTACCCGAGGTCACATTGGTATGAAACTGCCTATAGATACAACATACTTACAAAAAAGGCAATGACATAACAGTACATACACACAGATATGTAAAGGTGTCAACTGTGTCTCCCACGTGGCTCTGGCAAAAATGGAGTGTCAAACAGCTATTGACTCTGCTATTGACACTGATAGTAGAGAGTCAACTCAAGTTGACACTGATAGTAGAGAGTCAACTCACGTTGACACTGATAGTAGAGAGTCAACTCAAGTTGACACTGATAGTAGAGAGTCAACTCCAGTTGACCCTTCATATAAGCAGAGTCGTTAGCTGTTTGACTCTCTATTTTACCAGAGCCACGCGGGAGACACAGTTGACACCTTTTATTCTCTCTGTGTATGTAGTACTAGGCCCAATATTGTTACATATAGCAAGTGTATTTGGATAATATATGCTACTATACACAACCTCCATACATAGGCATGCTGTGAAAACAATTACTCTCCCCCTGTGAAGTACTACATGGTTATATAAGTGTGTATCGTTCCGTTTGATACTAACAAGATCGTCTCCACACAATAATTACCACATAGTCAAATAGAACAAAACAATTGGCAAATACATTGTATTGTAACTGTTTGAGTAAGACCAAGATTGCATGGCTAACAATGTACTTAAATGTCTCCAATATGTGCCACCATTTCCATAGGAGAGTGGAGGCCTACACACAACACAAGGAATCACGCTATATCCTACCCCCTACCCAACCTGATATATGTATAACTAAGGTCAATGTTTTAATGTTTTAAACAGAACATGAACACCAGATATTATGTCTAAACTGCTAGGGTAACGGTCCCAGTTATCTAACTTCTATCTTGCTGGTTATGTCATCACATCTTAAATACACCTCTAGATGCCCGTCAAAATAGGCCTGCGTATGGAAGCAACGTCTCAGAGGGTATGCTGGCAACATTGCGGACAATGAATATTCAACTTTGAATCAAAGTTTGATAACATGAGTATCCATACATGAGCAATGGACAATCACCTACTGGTCACCGCCCACTGGGCAACATCGGTCGATTAAGCCCATACATTTCCTATAATAACTTCGGCCGAATCTAGAGCCCAGTGGACGGTGACCAGGGGCCGGATTGAGAGGGATGTAGACAGGGGGTGGGGGTGCTGTATCACTTGTCGATTTTAAGAAATGTCAATGTCCCTTGTCGATTTTAAGAAAAAAAATCATGTCCTTGTCATTGACACTGTAAGAATGTCACTATCCCTCATGCCACTTGCCGATTTTAAGGAATGCCTATGTCATTTGTCCATTCTAATGAATAGGTCTTGTCACTAGGGTCATGTCGATTTGTCGATTTCTTCCGGTCTGGGGCCCTATTCAGGGAAGGGAAAAATGCAGCTCCGTCACTCCTGCCTCAAATATTGAGAAATATTGAGACATTGATTGCTACAGAAGAGGATCCCAAGTTTCCTAACTGCACCCACTTCCTGCTGCTACCCTATACGGTATAAACCCTCACTAACCGTTACTATGTTCTCACACCATGGGACTAAGCTGTTCAAACAGACTGGCCTCCTCCCAGCTGTACACCGTCCACACTCCACCTGCTGATATATATCAGCGAGCCAAGTCAACCCCATGTTGGCATGACATGTATCTAACTACAACCTAATGTAGCCACATAGAACATGGCATGTTTGTAAGTACAACCTCATGTTGCCACATAGAACATGACATGTTTGTAAGTACAACCTCATGTTGCCACATAGAACATGACATGTTTATAAGTACAACCTCATGTTGCCACATAGAACATCACAGTGCCACCAAATATTGCCACATAGAGGATGATAGGCCTATGCATTTAAAGCTGGGCCATCAGGGAATAAGTTCAGCATTTTCCATACATGGACTAAAATAACATTTCCACCAGAGGGCAGCAGTGTTTGGACAGGGGACCATGAGCATTGTCCAGCTACAACATATTAACTCTATCTTATGCCTGTAAGAGCTGAGCTACCAGCCCTGTGAATGAAAACTGAACTATATCCAAAACGGCTTTTGGCCTCACTTCAACCATGACAGTCAAGCTTTAATTACAACCCCATGTAGCCACATAGGGCATGACATGTATTTGACTACAACCCTATGTTGCCACATAGAACATGACATGTTTTTAAGTATAACCTCATGTTGCCACATAGAACATGACATGTATATCTAACTGCAACCTAATGATGCCACATAGAACATGACATGGTTTAACTACACCTCAACGTTGCCACATAGAACATGACATATCTTTAACATGCACCCAGGAAACACGAAAGCTCTTTGTAAAGTTTCCTGCTGAGTAGTGGTTGATATGATATTAGGGCCATAACCCATTAGCCGATTTGGAGGCATTATCGGCCAATACACCCTCAACAAACAGACCCAATGCAGTACTTTGTAGTATAATTTTGTCAATGTATCGGCCGATACTGCCACCAAATCGGGTAATGGGTTATGGCCCTTAAACAAATGTATATTGTTTTCCAAACTCCCCTCCCCAACCCACTCCCTCTATCTTCCCTTACCTATGGATATCTCTTATGGATTGCATTATATATAAGCCCTACATGATATGAACACAAGGTACACATGAGTTGGGCCCATGATAAGCTGGCAGTACCTTGCAGCGCCTCACAGCTACAGTAGTAGGCCGATTGAACACTGAGGCAAATCCAACGGGGGCAATACTAAAGGCCAGTTGCTAGTGGTCTCACGGTGTATTTATCTAATGATCGTGGCAGAGCTCCCCTTCTGGACACCCGACAAGTAGTCAGGAGTCAATACAGGCTGACTGGATGGGGTAGGCGTTATGTGGACAGGTCCTACCAACATGCACATAGTCTGTAATGTAATATAGACCTGATTAGGTGAAGAGAACTCTGCTAATTTGGGATATCATCACTTGGCAGTGGTATAGAATACTCATGTATGCAACTTCCCGAAATGGGGTATACTGATTGTTGGATGGATCAGGTATGGGTGTGGATCAGGTATGGATCCATATAGGGGTAGGAGGTCCACAGCGTCCGGACCCTCCCCTCTTGGGACTTAAACTAGGTTTACTGACTACTTGGATCCCCGCAATGCTTTTCTTTACTTCCCGGTAATGTGCCAAGAGGTGTAGCACGACTGTTTCACTCCAGTACAGACTACAGTTCGTAATTCAAGTCATGACGTACCATTCATGTGCGTGGAACTGTGTTAATTTGGGATACCCTAGGGTACAGCACCAAATTTATGTGAAAGTAAAAGTAGTCCACTCGTCAACACAGTCAAAGAATGGTTCAAAATTACTTCGAAATGATATAGTTTCCTTTTTGGCTACTTGTCTTGAGTGGCTCTAGTCCTGTGTATTAAATTACATCATGAATAATGGCAGTGGTACATGTCAGAAAGACGAGGGGCTGGGTGAGATGATGTCTGCGACTGTCTGCCAAATGTCTAAGCTGCCTCCAGAACATCAGCATCAAACATGTATGGTGGCATGGTGACGTGAGGGACTGTCCAGGTCAGGAGGTCATCTTCTCAATCATACTACTGTTTCAGCTTTTGTTGAATATATTGAGCGGGTTTATATCAGAGTTACTCTGCATGCCTAATCTTATCTCCATGCAGATATGGGGGAAGAGTTGCACTTCATGAAGTCTAAATAATTACAGCTGCCAACAGCTTCTACCACCTGAAAGAAACCATTAAAAGGCACAATAAACAATAAAGGTAATACATCTATCAAAAAAGCTAATGACAGTCAGCATAAGCCAAGTGATCAACAGTTTTTCTCATGTGATGGCCACTGTCCACTGGGCTCTAAGTTATTTAGGAAATATATGGCTTTAGTAGGTAAAGTTCCCCAGTGGACGGTGGCCATAAGCAACTTTTAAGTCAGGTAAGTTTTGTAATTGCATGGATATAATATATATATACGTACATGGGGTGTGTTTATTCATAAAGACCCTAAAGTTCAAGCCCCATATATACAAGCTGATAGCCTGCAGTACATGACTATACAGCTAATTCATCACAGGGTGCTAACCATAACTCTCATACAAACACTTACACATGTAAGACAAGCAGGAGATCGATGCTGCCGTCTGAATAATTAAAGTATTATCGTCTATTATAGGCAGCCCTATGCTGGGCCTCCCACCCCATGTATAATATGTTACATAAATTCCCCAGTGTTTATACAAACCTAATAAAGCTTTAACGCCTAGCGCCTGCGATTTCACGGAAACTATATGGCATGGTGTACATGTAGGGGAACTCCCATGGTGCGTTAACCCCTGAGTCAAAATTGTCCAGCTATGATAACATGGAAGATGAGCCCAGAGGAGCAAATGGAGTACCGATAGTTACTATTTAGTTCCTGTTCTTAGGTATTATGATGATGATATTTTGAAAAATAACTGCCATGTCAGAGAGCACAAACTTCGATACTTGCTAAAAAATGCGATATCAACTCTGAATGGGTGAAAGGGGTAGAACAAACTTCCAAGCACGTGTAAAAGAACCTGCTATAAACGTTCAAAACGCTGAAGAGATGAAAGGCTTGGCTAAAACTTCCAAGCACGTGCAATAAAGTATGTTATAAACGTGCAAAGCCTGATCTGAACATCCACAATCCCTGAGGACTATGCAAGACACACATTAGTCTGAAAAATAGACGAGAAGGTGTGAGGCGGTCAAGTTAAGGTTGGGGAAGGAGACGGGGCAGGTCACAGGGGGTGCTTAGTTTAGGCCTCATATTAAAGCAACCATCCTGGGTGTTCGTGATAAAATCCCTGAAACCTACCCAGTCCTTCTGTAGGATAATCAAAGTTTGCCGGGACTTATGGAGGGAGGGAGGTAGTATTTACTTGTGGAGCATGTGAGGTGATTAAATAGGTTTACACAGTGCAGGGGGCCAACTGTCACCGTCATGGACGGTGTGGTGTGTGTTGGTGCCAGTGTGAGCGGTAACCTACCAGGGGTCTGTACTGTATGCCCTCCACACCCTACCCTGCCAATTAACACACATTCACATGGAGGATTTACATGTATTGGTAGTTACAACACACGGGTGGGTTCATGCCCGGAGGCCCACTACATATGTACTCTACATGCAGTGGTATTTACCAATAAAATACTACCAATGGCATTAATTAGTACATCGTATGAAGTACTCTACCTAAAGATTATTGCAGGTTACCTGATTAATTAGCTATTAAAGGAAACATCTCTGGCAAAAAGATATAAGATGAGGAAGCTCATCATGTAATACCTGCATAGATGTTTGGACCATAATTATAACTATTAAATAAGATGCTGACTCATAGCTTATAAGTCGACCATGATGAGTCTATCTATGCATGTATATGTATCTGTTCTGGAAGGCGGGGGTCACTCCAAGGCGGCTGATCCATATTTGCCTATAATTATGCATTGTGAAATAGGGCGATAAAGGGACTGATTTGTAGGACAGGGAATGCATGACTGGTATCAAATCTATGCTATGGAAAACAAGTTGGAACTGAGAACAGGGGAGGCTGGTTAAGGGCCCGGAACACATCCCTATCTCTTTATACTACTCACATCGGGCTTGGGGCACGAATGGTTCACTGTTTTTACATACATAAGGAACGATACTCACTTTTCATTTAAAACTTATTTCCCTAGTGCTACAGATGGCATGTACTATTTACCCTGAAAGAGTCATATACATGTATTGCTTTATTGTACTACATGTATATCCTTAGGCGCCAGGATGCGTAAATGCAGCAGCCAAAGGGCATATCAGATTAATGAAGCACCATGCGACCCCTTGGTGGTGTATCCTCATAGAATGTCTCTAGCCGGACGCTTTTTTGTCATTCACATGTGTACCCCATTATCATATCTGGTATCTATATAGAACCCACTCTAGATATCTATCATACCACACAATACACCTTCATGGATTTTCAAGAATCTTACAAAATGCACATTTCTTCATCGACCCAACGGATTATTGCTTTACCTCCTCTTACACTTCAATAACATACAGTAACAAGTATTTTTACGATTTCTACCATTCCCTCAACTCGGTCTCTAGCTTCTCATCATCTACATAACCATACGCTAGCATTCATTCACCTATAACCCTCTTTTCCCAAAGTCATCAATTAACGCTGGTATTGCTGAAGTATACACTGTCCATCATCTAGCCTCACATGTATCCGTCTGCACATTCGGGCTGCTATGTGTTTCAGGGTCGACGAGAGACATGTGGATCTTTCGAGTTTCCACCGTTCATCTTTCTGGAAGCAGCAGAGGAGGGTCCGGTAAGAGAGACCATGGTGTAATGGTCCATCCATGTGGGGAGGCCAAGCCCCCAAACGTCACCATATTGTCACTGTACTAACCTCACCGTTATATAGGACTAAGGATGAATGTCAGCACCACCTGTTATTGATCGGCTTTCATGGAATGGGGGACCGATCATTTCAGAACTTCACTTGCAGGTTTTTTGTTCCAGCCCACACATTCATGAATGTCCTTATTGCAGATCTCATTTTCTTTCCAGTGTTGACACTGTTATCATATATGTAATTATAATGTTGTTATTGAGTTATCACTGGTAGTGCCATTACTGATATCAAGTTGAATATGGCACATTCTTAGTTCCTTTCGTTTCAAACGCGTTATTCTAACCAATAGTGTGTTGATTACCCCAGATGATGAATGGGGGATGATACATGGCATAGCTGAGTACAGATCAAAGTCCAGCTGTCATGAGCGGTTCCATAAGTATAGGACGTCATATGGAAAGAATTAATTGTTTTCAGTTAATCATTTTACTTTGAGTTTTCTTTCATTTATCTTATATTTTTCTACGTCTTAAAATGTTTCGTTGTCTTTGTAAACATGTTGTGCATTTTGAAGTCGACCTTTTGAAGGAAAATACTTTATTTACAGAGTGTATTCTTTTCTAAAGCTTTCATCTGTACTACTTGTTTCATTCGACAATATTTTTTCAACTAAAAGTATATGTTAAAAATAGAGCCTTCCATCTGGCTGGTGTACTCGGGTTTTTCGAATATCTGAGTAACTTTTCTTAACTCGCTTAATTAAAAAAAAGATTTATTATGGATATCACTCTTCATGTGTCGATTTAATATCTATATATAATATATATATTGCCAATCTACTGGACTGAATCGTCTATCATCGGAAAATATCTTAAACTTTCAATCAGTCGTGAATCAATTGAGTAGTAATGCCCATGCTTCCCTATGGGTGATGGATATATTATACCATAATGATATATACATTGTCTGCATGAGTCTAGGGCTGTGTAGTGATGTCACCCGAGAGGTACAGGAGTCACAAGGTGCCAGGCACGTTCAGGTCCCTGTGTGAATGTAGAAGTATGTTAATTAGCTCCACTGTCAGCGGGTTTACATGGTCCCGGGTGCTACCCCAGCTTTATATTTACACCATGAGACCAGAGATAGAGAGAGGAACGTCAAATGATTCTAGTCTGTATAAGGATGGGACTCTATTTGATAAATCGAGAATTTGAAAATATAAAACACGATGACAGCTCTATGGATTATCATACATAACAGTGTAGTCAACATAAAAAAATACTACCTATCCCGAACGTGATAACCCTATTGATGGTGCGAGTGAAAGTTTTTGATCATTGTCATTATTGATATTGGAAAGTTCCTCATCCCCGCGACCATTCCTTTCTTTCAGACATTTGTCGTCATCACAAAACGCTTCAAGAAAACGTATATTCATCGGTTCAGCGCTACCAATGCGTTCTTCGTCCTGGCCCCATGGAATCCCATCCGACGTGCGGGCATCTATGTAGCCACAAGTCAAGTGTTCGATTACCTCATCATTCTAACCATCCTCGTCAACCTTGTAGTTCTTGCTATTCCTGCCGAACAAATCCCAGAGACAGTAGAGTAAGTAATGATGATGATACATGTAATAATAATATCATTATGGGTTTGCATTATCATATTGATTTGTATTCAATAACTCAAGATAAGATGAAATGTTTTCATAATCATCTAAATAAAGAAGTACTCACTTTTAAAGCTGCTGGTAATGGCGTTGAACGTTACACTGTTAGAAGTAACTACTGTTCCTAGACAGCAAATACACTGACACTTTGGCTCCAGTAGATGCTGCTGTACAACCGCATCTTAAGGTCTAGACTCCAACTCTCAGTATTGGTGCCATTTCTACTAATCTATATGAGGGAAACAGAAATATACATGTACAGCAACATTTGCTTATTATTTTTTACAGCCAAAGTACTGTATAGTTACAGCACATGTTGTTGTTCAGTAAGAGCAACCTCTTACAGTGTAGGCTATCATATTTAAGGTATTAACAGGACATCTAGGACCTTCATTATTTTACTGGAAACTATTGTTATCGTGGGTGTGTATGGAGGGCTGCCTTTTGAATTCTTGTTGCCAGTGAGCCGAGGGCAAAGGGGGATTCTTGTAAATGATGATCATCAATTTTAATGGAACATGCTGTGACTTTCTATATTTTCAGAAATGTCTTCCTTGCAATTTACGTGGCGGAGATGGTTGTCAAATTGACCTCCAGAGGATTTGTATTAAATGCGCATACATATTTACGAGACGCATGGAATTGGTTAGATTTTGTAGTTATAATAACAGCGTAAGTATTGATTCTCTTGACTTATTATAATATGGTAAAAACCATTACAATAGTACGTATTTTGTCCAAAATAATACAGTTCAACATGATACAGAACTATGGGAATAGGTTTTGGGCGATATCTTGGCAAGCCGATGTTAGCTAGCTAGCTTCATATAATTATGTATACACAAGTAGTACTAGAGGTAAAGTCATACCGATTAGCCAATATCCTTCTAATATAATATACACTTCTCGAGAAGCTAAGTGTAAAGGACGATCAAAAAAGAGTTTCCACGCCAGATGTCATGATTTAACTTTGTTTTAGATAGGAGACCTTCAGTTTGCATAATCGGAAATCACTTTTTTCCATTTACAGATTCGTCACATTAGGGCTTGGGAATTTAGAGGGAGATGCTTCAAATATACAAGCATTACGAGCCTTCAGGGTATTTAGGGCTGTGAAGACTATATCTATTATACCAGGTATGTGTCTAGACTGAGAGTCATATTCTGTTCCTAATCGCTACTCTCCCACTAGGGTGGTATTTAATATTAGTTATTAGATAAGTGATTGGCATCGCAAGCACCTGAACAGACACCAGATTCCAGAGAGATACTCATTGTCCCAATTTTCATTTAAAAATCCCTATTCGATATACATTGTATCTGATATAAGAGTTTTATGTTATCAGTTAAAGAATATCAGTGGGTGATATTACCATGCCCTATTGTAACACCCCCTTGTGTAATATCCCATATTTAGTTAAAATAGCAGTAAATTACTTGTGTATTACAACTGCGTGTGTAAACTGTTTCTAACGTTGAATTCTACATTGCAGGTCTAAAGACCATTGTCGGAGCCCTTATAAATTCAATGAAAATGTTGTTCGAGGTCATCGTCCTTACGTTCTTCTGTATGATGGTCTTTGCCCTCTTTACACTCCAAGTTTATATTGGCATCCTGCGGCACAAATGTGTAAAGGACATAGAACCAGCGCTGGCAGTCTCCCATTATGAATACGCCCTACACCTGAAAAACCAAAGTAAGTGCCGTAGTTTAACAGCAATTTTACTTTAAACGGAGCAAGCATGGAAATCGGAGAGATCGGTTGCAATCATCACTGTGCTTGTTGCCTTTTTGACATCCAGAGATTCTTTAAATGTTATAAGTAGTACACCGACATGGCATTTTCAGCCAGGAGTGTTCTTGGGTTAGTATACATTCGATTGAGTTATCCTTTATATCTACCCGCATTACATGTACTACGTCCTGATTAATTTCATGAGATCTCCCTATAAACATTGCCAAGCTATATTGTGAGTGATACATTTTCAGCAAATTGGGCCACGAATGATGATGGTGACTATCTACTATGTGGTAATAACACACGTGCTGGGCCATGTCCAGCCAACCACACCTGCTTACCAGACATCGGAGATAACCCCAACTTTGGTTACACCAGCTTCGACAACTTTGGTTGGGCTCTTCTGTCTTCCTTTCAATTGATTACTCTAGACTTTTGGGAGGACGTGTACAACAAGGTAAGTCAATGTTTAAGGTGGGTCAATATGATGCCCTTTCCGTTCACTGCACAGGTACATTCTCTAGCTTGACCACAGATCACCAGGGGACCTTTGTGTCATATTGCAACAAGTTATATCAAATTGTCCTAAAATGGACAAAGGTGTTGCCTGACCGGGGCGAGAACCATTAACCTTTGGATATGAAGGCATGCATTCTACCACTGTGCTATTGAGTCTGTAGTGGTGGCTCTCATTCAGAAGTCATACATAAGCAGCCCTTAGTATATTTCTATTTCCTTTCAACTTTTTTTTCAATGGACAAAAACTTTAGAAATATGCCGGGACCGTTCAAACGGGATTCTCTAGAGAGAGAATATCAAAACCTATATCCAGAGAGAGTTATATAGATATTTAGCTACTTTTAAATACTATCTCATGTAGGTATGTGGCAAAACACTGTATAATCCATCACATGAGACATTAACTTAGGGCTTAAATATCTTAGAAAATAGCCCGGGACCCCCCTATTTTCTCAATTTCTTTGGAAAGTGTATGCTATTATGGTCTTATGGTGAAAACCTGACGAAAATCTAGCTACTTTTACATCAAGGGATTGACCGACCTTAATGGAGACATGGCTATGTAACACAATACATTCTTCATTGTATAGCTGTAAATTAACCTTGAAGTCGTCTACAAGGCTATAATGATGTTCATAAATTCCAGGCAATAATACTCCTTATCCGTTTATCCTCAGGTTATACGGGCAAACGGTCCCTTCAACATTTTCTTCTTCGCCGTTGTGGTATTCTTTGGTTCATTTTACCTCATCAACTTAATGTTGGCTGTCGTCAGCTTAAGTTATGAAGAGGAGGCCCTTCAAGCTGGAAAGGTAGGTAACAACTCATAGAATAATACAGTATGGATGAAATCGTCAGGTGCTAGTGTCAGTTCTATTTGAGATGTTTAAAATATCAAATGCACTGTAAGCCCACCATTTGTAATGGTGTATGTTTTGTATAACCTCCCCGGATAACCTCTGACCTTTGCTACTATCTGTGCTTCCCATACGCTCGAATCCACTCATCAGCGATGCCACAATGCAGCGCAGTAGTCTCAGAACGTTGCATCAAGGTAGACAACTGGTTGGTCATAGTTCATCAAGCAGTTGTCAACACTGATTTAATGGTCTGCACACACTGGGAAACATATGTGCATGTCAGAATCCGATGCGACACTGCATCGATTTGATGCAATGTTGCACGTGCAAGGTTCTACACTGTTAGGTACGACCCATTGTCTTTGATGCAAACCTTTCAGAATTTCACGGTATGGCCACTCCAAACAAAAAATGTTGGTCCACGGATTTCCCGCACCATATTTTCGAAAAGAAAAAAAAATTGGGGGGGGGTCTATGGACTCGCCTGCATTTCCTGAGGAATTTGGATTTTTTGGGTGGCTTTTCTTTCGTCGTGAACCAGGAAATCAGTCTGTAAAAATCAATAAAATGTTTTCAGAAAAAAAGAGAATTCGCCCGTTCCTCTTGATTTAAGGTTGAAATCCATCGAGAAAATTTTGGGGGGAAAAACGCCCACCCTCACAAATTTTTGAAAAATAAAATCCGTAGACCAACGTTTTTTTGGGTGTGGCCTAAAACACCAAATATAGTATTTCAATTGAATAATTATCATTCTTTTCTCCCCTATTAGTTGAATGTGGCAAGTATATTTTGTCTAGGGACCGCCTAATCCATGCGAGACCCCCTACATGAAACGATAGTGTCCTAACATATGATAACGCATAATATGATACTTTCAGATAAACAGAACAGTAAGGAACAAAGTATTGATGAAAATACAAACTAGAAAATAATATTGTAATAAATTTAGGTAAGATCTAACTTATATGAAACGATGATGGTACAATCATTCATATATCTTGTTAGGTATCTGTACACTGAGGTATATATCCGGAACCTAACATACGCATAGGGCAGTTATACATACATATATATATATATGAAGAGTTTGGATGCAAAACGACATAAATCCATTTTGAGAGTTTTGAGATAACAGCACATTTCTAATTTTGAAGAAATGGTGAAGAGAAAATATTTTTTTCAATCACTAATTATTAATGGGCAATAAATAGAATATCTAGAAATAGATTTTTGAAATCCTTGATTATTTTTGAAAGAGAAAATAGCTGATTAAATGTGATTTTTCAATTTTTTTGCAAAACGACATAAATCCAAAAGTGGTTTTTCTGTATTTACCCCTAAATTGGTACCAGACCTAATGTTTCTGGTTTGAGTAGGACATCAATGAAACACCAACATGTGATCATTAAAGATCATTGCATCATATTTCTTAATATATGGCCAATTATGTTTTTTTGCAAAACGACATAAATCCCAAAACAGTTTTTTTTGCAAAACGACATAAATCCACATGATCATAAAATGTCACTTTTGTGTCCATTTTTCACATTTCTTTGGAGTAAGAGTGCTCATTTCACTTTGAGATAATACTTTTAGCAGTAGAGAGCAACATCATATGTAATGATGTTCATTAAAGACATTTCACATGCAGGAATTGAGAGCCATACATGCAGAAACAATGTTTAGTAAGGTGGATTTATGTCGTTTTGCAAAAAAACGCTTTTGGATTTATGTCTTTTTGCAAAAAAAACTGCATTTTAGGCAGGCTCTATTTACTATTTGAGGACATATTTTAAGAAATTTTTTCCACAATTTTTTTTATCATGCCCTAGGCTATGGCTATAACCAGTTTTTTCCCGTTTTTGTATTTTGGTGCTTATGTCGTTTTGCATCCAAACTCTTCATATATATATATATATATATATATATATATATATATATATATATATGTATATATATATATATATATATATATATATATATATAAAATATATATATATATATATATATAATATATATATGTATATATATATATATATATATATATATATATATATATATATATATATATATATATATATCAAGCACAATCAGCACAACAATGCATAACAATATCTAACCGTAGATATAGATATTATGATATTATGATAAGTGCCGCACAAGCTCTGACCCTATAGCTCGCAGTTAGTCTTTTAAACACTAATAAATTCACATAGTGTTAGGCTTAATCGGCATGGAAATGATCTGCTTATAAATAAATGTAGGCAATACGGACTAAGTAATGTAGTATTCATTGCGGTTGAACTAATCATAGATATTGTCATCTAGCTATACACATGGAAATCTTTGCTGTCTTACTCCAGATTTGTTGTGGAAAGTGAACCATGTTTTAATTATTTCACTTATGGCAGTCCATTTGGAATCATGTGTATTAGTTGGTTTCCTTGCCAAACAGCGAACCAGTTCTCTTACTATTCGGATTTGGTCATTTGAGTTTAAAGCTGCCCCGTAAAGAATCTTCACATGACTTAGTTGTTTACTTATTAAGTATGCAACAGTATCTATATTCAAATGGGATAAATACTGTAATTTCTCTCTTTCCACTTAGAAATGTAAAGTTCTAGTTCCCAACCATGGGGGTCCAGTGGTATGTATTCTCAGAGGCTGTTCTTCAAATCCCTACTACAAGTAGGGAGTAGTAGGGAGTAGTACTAGTGGGACGTCAGGTTATTTTCCGGTGCCACTGTATGGACACTTCTACCACTACATGCCAACCCTCAAATATTTGGGAGATGATTTGAAATGTTTGATATCCATACGAGTAGTTTATACTATTTTTCTGCCATAAGGTAATTAACTCCAACATGTGTGCCTGAAAATATGGGTAGCTTGGAATAACAACAAGCAGGTAGACTGAAACAGCAGTATCGGTACCCCAGTAGGCACAAAATTTAGCTCAAAGTTGAATCAATGTTGAATCAACATTGAATCAACATTTGCAACCGTTGGTCAACATTGATTCAATGTTCTGTGCACACTGGGATGTACCAGAAACCAACACATGCGCAGCTCGGACAGAAGCTGAGGAGGCTCTCTGATATTCACATTCAAGAATACAACCAGTGCATAAATAACTCAGACAATATTGGCAAGTTTGATATTCTTAAAACCCGTCAAAACGATTTGAAGTATCCATATGGGGCGCGCGAGTACCTAGGTCACACACACTTCCCTTATATTTATATAGAAATATTATTACAAAGCTGCGCATAGATTCTAACTGTACTCAGGACAGCTTATCAAGAAGTGATAGAGGAAAAAAACATTGAATTATAATGTGCACACATTGTAACGTTACGCAAGATGCCCGCAAAAGCTTTGAAGAAAAATAATTAAGTTTGCCACAGCTTATGACATGCATTGGGACAACAGAAAGGTCTCGCAAATATTAACTGTAGAACCATATTGTATATCATCAAACAGGCCGGGAGCCATCAACTATATACATGTATATTCCTATATAAAAACTGTGTATAATGCCATCATTGCTAACTCAGTGCTGACATAAATGTATCTTTACATTAGTCAATAAAGCCATCTTGAATCTTGAATTGTGTGCCACTTCGTAAGGAATTCCAATTATCATTAAAACCTGATTTATGTTTTGTAAACTTCTAGGTGGAAAAGGAGAAAGAGCGAAAACGAGAAAAACGAGAACGAAAGGAGAGGAAGGAGAAGGAGAGGAAGGAGAGGGCTGCGACTCTGTCGGGTTCGTCCGGGGGAGACGGTGCTGGAGATCAGAGTGTGGGAGACTGGCCGCCAGCTGGAGAGGGAGGACAGACCAACAACAACAAGACCACCTCAGACAACAACCACCTGCAGCTGGCCGGGGGCGGCAATGTCAACGGCTCCAACTCGGCCAGCAATGTGAGCCTCAACGGCCGGCTCATCCTGGCCGACCCCAGCAGGCGCATGAGCAACTCACTCAAGGTGGAGATGGACGATCGGGCCGGGCGGGGCGTTAAGGACATCTCAGATGGCCCCAAGATGGGCACGGACGGCAACGTGCTGTCGGACAATGACCGCCTCATGTCCAGCACCGGCTGTAAGCAGGTGAGTGGAGTTGGGGTTTACCTGTGCGCAGGTGAGTGGGGTTGGGGTTTACCTGTACACAAGTGAGTGGAGTTGGGGTTAACCTGTACGCAGGTGAGTGGGGTTGGGGTTTACCTGTACGCAGGTGAGTGGAGTTGGGGTTAACCTGTACGCAGGTGAGTGGGGTTGGGGTTTACCTGTACACAAGTGAGTGGAGTTGGGGTTTACCTGTACGCAGGTGAGTGGAGTTGGGGTTTACCTGTACGCAGGTGAATGGAGTTGGGGTTTACCTGTACACAGGTGAGTGAGGTTGGGGTTTACCAGTAACGCAGGTGAGTGAAGTTGGGGTTTACCTGTACGCAGGTGAGTGGAGTTGGGGTTTACCTGTACGCAGGTGAGTGGGGTTGGGGTGTACCTGTACGCAGGTGAGTGGGGTTGGGGTTTACCTGTACACAGGTGAGTGGGGTTGGGGTTTACCAGTACGCAAGTGAGTGGGGTTGGGGTTTACCTGTACACAGGTGAGTGGGGTTGGGGTTTACCTGTACACAGGTGAGTGGGGTTGGGTTTACCTGTACACAGGTGAGTGGGGTTGGGGTTTACCTGTACACAAGTGAGTGGAGTTGGGGTTTACCAGTACGCAGGTGAGTGGCGTTGGGGTTTACCTGTACACAGGTGAGTGGGGATGGGGTTTACGAGTACGCAGGTGAGTGGGGTTGGGGTTTACCTGAAACCAGTCTAGCAGATGCATTGGGGTTCACCTGTAAGGTGGTGAGCAGGTTTGCTTGTGTTCAGTAAGATTGTCTGACACACCAGGCCCGGTGGTTAATACAGTCAGATAATTATTGGAATTTTGCATGACACTTTAAAATAAACTTATCATAATTGCAACGACAGCTATTGAATGATACTAATGCAACGCGGGTAATGTATAAAATACCCCAATATATAGTAAATATGAATATGTTAGGGCCAGAATCAAAGGAAACGAGATTTTAATGAATGGATTCCACGGTTAATTGATAGTAGCCATTCAGTATTATTACTGTATCAGACTGGCTTGCAGAAAGGTGGTCTGACAGGAGTGCATGCCCCTATGCATACGAATGTACTCATACTAAAACTCTTTCTCTGTCCACCAGTTCGGTCATCAGAACTCGCAGATTGACGACTCGCACAGTATAATGTCTATGGACAACCAAGGGGATGCTCCAGGCGTAATGATCCAAGGTAGGTCTGGAAGCCTACATATATACTCTATACTCTTACCGAAGGCTTCAATATTAGAATGATTAAACTAGCAAAACCAATAGAATACTGCCATTACTAATATGAAGGCATCCGGGTGATTCCCTTAATAATCACCATGCCCCATGTCAATTTTAAAAAGAGTCTATGCGCTTTAAGAAATGCCAATATCCCATGTCATTACATGTCTTCTTATTGGCTTTGGGACCTTGTCCCCAAAGCCATTTACACCACAGACCAGAGTGTCGCTTTTTTTGGCTTTGGGACCTTGTCCCCAAAGCCATTTACACCACAGACCAGAGTGTCGCTTTTTCGACAAGAAAAGACTAGCATAGGCCCCCTTGTTCATTGTTATATATAGCCCTAGCTGGCCCTAAAACCTTGCCTAGGACTGGTATCCCCATGTGTCCTTATAGGTGTGTGCAAGACTAATTTATCCTAGATCTTGTTTTCAGTTACTACATGTAGAACCAATGTACCTTGTGGTAAGGCCTAGATATCTTGTGAACAGCCATATTTTGAGTTCTCTAATGTGGCTGTCAATGGCAAGGATAGGTACCAGCCTAATAACTATTGACTCCTATGTCAAGCCAAGCTGTCAATGTCAATCCCAATTCCCATACAGGACCTATACTGGAGGTTGAGTGGTCCAGGGTGGCTCTTGAAATCACTCAAGCCCGCCCAAAGACAAACTGTGAAGTCCAACATAATTACCCCTCCCCCACCCAACACACACATGCACCAACCCTGAAATAATATTCTACAGTCTTTAAAGGAAGGTCATCACAAGTCCTCCTTCTGCCCCCCTCCTCTTCCCTGTGCCTCCCTGTGCCCTCTCCTCCTCCTCCTCCTCCCTGTGCCCTCTCCTCCTCCTCCCTCTGCCCTCTCCTCCTCCCTCTGCCCCTCCTACTACCCCATCTTTACCCTCCTCCCCACTCTACCTCCTTCTTGTTACCTTCTCCTCCCTCTGCCCACTCTACCCCATTTTCCTCCTTCCTGTTACCTTCTCCCCCCCCCCCCTCTGCCTTCCCTCCTCCCTCTGCCCCCTCCTCCTCCCTCTGGCTGCCAAGATGGCTGCCGAAAACTCAAGATTGTCTGATTTCCTTGTGTGATACATGGATAACAGGGTTTTCTGGGATGTAGAATCAGTTCTCAGGCTCAGATTTTCAATCCGAGAAATTTCCAAGATGGCTGCCAAGATGGCTGCCAAAAACTCAAGATTGTGTAAGGGCAGTGGTTACCGAACCGACCCAGTAACGTACGGCGCTGTTAGATTGTCAGACGGGGAAGTAGCTCAGTGGTAGAGCACTTGGCTCCGGAGTCAGGGGGTCGTGGGTTCGAGTCCCGCTTTCTCCAGACGATTTTTCCGCGACCGTTACACTGGTGGAGAAAGCGAGCGCACTCGCTGGTACGGTTGACTTAGATGGTTGGAGCATCCCAACTTGCTGGGGATTGGCCACCTGCTGGCGGTTGGTAGTTGGAGGAGCAGGTAGTGAAGAGTTGGTTCCCAGTACGGGCAGTTGGAGTTCAGCATGGAGTCAAGTCAACAAATTGGCTGGATCGGTTCGGCACTGTGAGCTTCTATCATTGGCTGCTACGGGGCATGATAGAGGCTGGGGGAGCTGTGTAAGGGCAGTGGTTACCGAACCGACCCAGTAACGTACGGCGCTGTTAGATTGTCAGACGGGGAAGTAGCTCAGTGGTAGAGCACTTGGCTCCGGAGTCAGGGGGTCGTGGGTTCGAGTCCCGCTTTCTCCAGACGATTTTTCCGCGACTGTTACAATTGTCTGATTTCCTTGTGTGATACATGGATAATCGGGTTTTCTGGGATGTAGAATCCATTTTCAGACTCAAATTTTTAATCCGGGAAATTTCCAAGATGGCTGCCAAGATGGCCACCAAAAACTCAAGATTGTCTGATTTCCTTGTGTGATACATGGATAATAGGGTTTTCTGGGATGTAGAATCCATTTTCAGACCCAAATTTTCAATCCGAGAAATTTCCAAGATGGCTGCCAAGATGGCCACCAAAAACTCAAGATTGTCTGATTTCCTTGTATGACTCATGTATAATCGGGTTTTCTGGTGTGTAGAATCCATTTGTAGGCTCCGATTTTTGATCCATGTAATTTTCAAGATGGCTGCCAAGATGGTATTTGCATAGGCATCAATGGAGTGCATCGCCACCAATGGAATTGCATTGGTACCTATTTGATTCCATTAGTACATATTGGATTCTATAGTTATACCAGCTGCAGTAAAACCAATTAAAATCAAAAAGATTTAGCTAAGTGCATGTAGTTAACTGACCATGCAGTGTTGCTGCAAACCATCAAATATGAATTGCATAAGAACCCCAGAAACTCCAACAATTATAAATATATGCCCCCTTTTTTTCTCACCTGTAGTTCATGACAATCCTATAAAAACCCAAAGCCACTACGGCTTTGCCGTAAAATCCTTGAATTTGTCCCCTTGTTCCTCCTGCCGTTTGCCACTAAGCCTCAACATGCCCATTTCGCCGTGTCGAATTAAGGGGTCTAGGGTCGTTTGTAGTCACGTTGTGTATGAAATAATCTATTATAATTTTGTTTCCATACTGTTGAATTATCAAGATGATGACGACCAGGAGCTTATAGACCGGAACTGCCAATGCTGTGGCCGTTGCTGCTACGGCTACCCACGATGGCTGGCGTTTCAGAATGTTCTCTACATGATAGTGACAGATCTCATCTTTGAGTTGTTCATCTCCGCCTGTGTTCTCTTCAACGTTGTCGTCATGGCAATAGAACATACGCATATGCAACCGGAACTAGCCAGAGCCCTGGAGTATGCCAATCTAGTATGTATCTTTTTTTAAAGTGCAATGTATAATTATCATAATTGCCAATACGAGCAAGTTCCCTCTCAATTATATGGATACAATTTAGATAGCATGAAAGTACATGCATTCACTGAGTTTTATGATTATGTTTTTATTTGACAGGTCTTCACAGTGATATTCACATTAGAGGCCTTCTTAAAACTAATGGCCATGGGAAAGGACTATTTCAAATCGTCGTGGAACATCTTTGATTTTCTCATCGTCATAGTGTCTCTTATCGATCAGTCACTCGCCGCTATGGAGGGGCTTGATGAAATACAGGGACTTGAGACTATCAAAGTATTGAGAATGGTAAGCTTCGTCACGTTTGTGTAATGTATATTATGATTCTACAGACGCATGAATCTTTCTGACTAATAACATAATTGCCTATTTTAGGTTCATGTTTCATACAACTTAAACAATTTTAACTATTCATGACATATACTCCAAGGCAGACAGACACTTCATAAAATGAAAGAAATTAACATTGTGGGTGTTTTCCCATATAATAAGCCTTACAATCGCAATGTTTGCATATCCCCCATAGCGCCCTTACTTGGGAGACATGTTAAACGCATTATCGGATATTGGGTTATTGAAGGGGAAGCAACAGTAAGAAATTATGACACTGCACAATCTAACTGCTGCAATAGTTATACTAGAAGCGATTCAACTTCAAGCATCGTGCAATTTCCGATTCTGCGCCTTAACGATATATTCTATGATTGGATTTTTTCTAGGTACGATTAATGCGTATCTTCCGACTGGCACAAACATGGACCACTATGAAGGTGCTTATCGCCATCATGGTGCGGACACTGGGGGCCCTGGGCAACCTTTGTCTCATCCTCGCTATTGCTATCTACATCTTTGCTGTCTTCGGAATGCAGCTACTCGGGAAGTCGTATACACCGGATAAATTCCCAGGGGGAGAGGTACCACGGTAGGTTTATGTCAAGTTCCCTTATTTAAAGGTACTGTGATAGGTTCATGTCAAGATCCTAGATGGAGAGGCACCATGGGAGGTTCATGTCAAGTTTGCAGATGGAGGGGCACCCCTCCCCCCGTCATAAAAAAAAGCTACCAGTCCGTTATGATATTACCCCTAGAGAAATCTTAAAATAGATTATGATATAACTATGTATTCATACAATTCAAACTATGATGCCACTACTGCACTCCTGCTGTTGTAGTCTATACACTTAAACTATTTAGAAGTTAGTCATGGATATTTTTCTCGTTTCAGATTTAGGTTTGAAAGCTTCTGGCACGCGATATTCCTAATATTCCGCATCTTGTGTGGTGAATGGATAGAACCGCTCTGGGACTGCATGCTGGCTGCCGGCGAGTACTGGTGCTCGTTTGTCTTCTTTCCCACACTAGTACTGGGGAATTTTGTGGTAAGTGCATTCTTATTAATATGGTTAATTACTGTTCTATTGATAAAGAGTAATATTTGAACAGCACATATGATGGATATTCATCTTGGCTGTCCGAATTACTGATACGATCATTTGAAAATGTTACCTATGAGCCCGGGGGGGCACTCAATTTTTTTTTGACACGGGTGTGCGGCTGGCCCTTTGACAACCCTTACCCTTGGTGAGGGGGATTTTGGTCAGAAGTGACCCTTGGTGAGGGGGATTTTGGTCAAAAGTGACCCTTGCTGAGGGGGATTTTGGACAAATGTGCCTAGGTTTTAGCAATTTTCTCCGAGGAGTCGGCCTTGGTGTAACAATTTTGGTCAAAAGTGACCCTTCTTGCAAAGAATTTGGCAAAATGCGACCCTTTATCGGGGATTTTGTTGAAATATCCGAAAAGTGACCTTTGGTGAGGGGGATTTTGGTGAAAATTGACCCTTGGTGAGGGGGATTTTGGTGAAAAGCAGACCCTTGGTGAGGGGGATTTTGGTCAAAAAGTACCCTTCCCAGCCGCACACCTGTGTATACAACATATACCAAGTGCCCCCCCGGGCCTATGAGCATCGAAAGGACTTTGTGGTTCAATTTATGGTCCTACTCACAAATGCCGTCTTCGCATAGGTCTTGTTAGATTTACATTCTTCATACCATATCGTTGATACACATAAATATCATAGTATGCATTTTATATTATCGCAGATACTAAACCTGTTCCTTGCTCTGATGCTCAACTCCTTTGCCACCGACAACCTGAGTAAGGTGAAAGAAGAGGCAAAGGACGATAAGATGAAAGAAGGTTGGTCCAAGCTTAAAGGACTCTTCAAGAGCAAGAGCAGTTCAGTGGAGCCACAAGGTGGACTTGAGTCCAAGAAACCCTCCATTGCTGACATAGTTGAGGAGCTGAAAAGGCAGCAGAAAGCCGTGTACGGGGATGAGGATGACAGCATGTCTGTTAGATCTGCAGGATCCAAACTTAGTATTGCAGAAAGTAAGCCCACATTACCACACTTTATTCCCTGATCTAAGTGCCAAATTGTAGCTTTCCTGTGGATATAGTATACATATTAGTGTTATGTAATATAGTAGGTCTATAATTATAGACTATATCATGCATAGCCGACTTAATTGTCAACTTACTTACTTCTTTAAGCTGAGTTGATAATACAACAAGAATCGAGATCATTCATGATTGAAGGACCTGCTGCTCCAGTAGGCTACGTCTATTTGATATCCCTCTTCACACCAGTTTATTAAATCAAATATGCCATTATGTTTGTAGAGGATCGGGTGAGATCAATAGAGCTCACTGCTATGAACGGAGATTCATCATACCTAGAGGACGAAAGTGCAGAAAACGCTAAAAACAGAGAAAAATCCCCCAATGGTACCATCAGAGGCAAGAAAACAAACGTAAGGCACCCAAAAGTATCACTGCTGTATAGGGAGATTAGCATGCTTTAATTATTTGTTGATGCAGTCAAATGAAACAGATAGATAGAAATAATCTAAAGAAGGATGCAAAGTCATTGGGAAAAGATGTCCAGAGAGTGAAACCAGTTCAACAGTTATACTGTTAAATTCTGGAATCCTCACTGTGTCTTTCATAATGGTTTCATACAATTGATTTATCTATTTCGGTTAACATAAGCTTCCCCAGATTATGTTGCCACCATCTAATAGGCCTACACGAACTCCCGAAAGCCGCTAACCTAAATAATAGATATACCACCAGTCGATAACACACACCTGGTCTTGATACTGGTTGTTTTGATGTTTCTAGGATATTGCTGAGGCTTTTCAAACAGACCGTGGGAAGTTTGCTGAATTCAACACAGCGATGACAGAAAATAGCAAGAAACCAAGCCCTGAGGTGATTGATACCGACCCTAAATCTAGTAAGACGGCCTGGGACAAAGAACCAAAGAAGGATGACATGAATAGGGACGTAGAAGCTGATGAGGATCAGGAGGACAATACAATCCATGATTGTTTTCCACCCATATGCTGCTCATGCACGTAAGTACTTCTAGTGAATCACTGTGGTGGCACCCCATACAGGAGCCTTTTCCGATCCAGAGAACGGTAGAAACACAAGATTTTCTCTCATATGGCCAATAGGTGAAATTAGAGTTTCTTTTGGTTGAGCCAAACATTTCTCCCATCCAATAATCAGAGGAACATACTGTATGAATGATACTCTCTCTCTTTCCCCCTTTCCTCCTCTCTCCCTTTCTTCCCTCTCCTCCCTCCCTTCCTCCCCTCTCCTACCTCTCTTCCTTGCCCCTCTCCCATTCTTCCCTCTCCTCCCTCTCCTCCCTCCCTTCCTCCCCTCTCCTCCCTCTCTTTCTCGCCCCTCTCCCATTCTTCCCTCTCCTTCCTCTTTTCCTCCTCTCTTTCTTCCTGCCCTCTCCTCCCTCTCTTCCTCGCCCCTCTCCCATTCTTCCCTCTCCTCCCTCTCTTCCCCCCTCTCCTCCCTCTCTTCCTTGCCCCTCTCCCATTCTTCCCTTTTGTCCCTCTCTTCCTCCCTTCTCCTCTCTCTCTCTCCCTCCTATCTTCTACTCTCTTCTTCCCTTCTCCTATCTCCCTTCTCTATTCCTCCCCTCTCCTCTCTCTTGCTCCCTCTCCTCCCTCTCTTGCCCCTTTCTTTCTTCCTGCCCTCTCCTCCCTCTCTTCCTGCCCTCTCCTCCCTCTCTTCCTAGCCCCTCTCCCATTTTCCCTCTCCTTCCTCTTTTCCTCCTCCCTCTCTTCCTTGTCCCTCTCCCATTCTGCCCTTTCCTCCCTCTCTTCCTCCCCTCTTCTCTCCTCTCTTCCTCTCCTCCCTCTCTTCCTCTTCTCTTTCTTCCTCCCTTCCTCTCTCTCTCTCTCTCTCTCTCTCTCTCTCTCTCTCCATCCTCTCTCCTCCTCTTTTCCTCCCTTCTCCTATCTCCCTTCCTTCCCCTCCTCCCTCTTTTCCACCCCTCTCTTCCTCCTTCTGTTCCTCCCCTCTCCTCTTTCTTCCTCCC
Organism: Harmothoe impar; assembly: GCA_947462335.1. Taxonomy (NCBI): domain Eukaryota; kingdom Metazoa; phylum Annelida; class Polychaeta; order Phyllodocida; family Polynoidae; genus Harmothoe; species Harmothoe impar. The sequence goes on from OX381709.1 coordinate 63,419,889, forward strand.
ATCTCCACCCTCTCCTATTTCCAAAACTATCTACATTAAAGTACTGCCTCGAAAAACGTTAAGATGTGCCTTACCTAGGGTGGCAACCATATTATGATTGTTGATACCTGTTCAACACAGGCATTACATTTGCATTCTGCTTCAGTATATCAGAGAGCAGCCACACAGTTAGCTTCTCCCATTAAACTGGTTACTTGATAATGTGTTATTTCACAGAAAATGAATTTGAGCAACTTACCTTCCTTTCAGATTCTGTGGCTGTTACCAGAGTGTTTCTGAAAGTGCATGTGGAGGCTGCTGGACCAGATTCCGACGGGTCGTCCACAAAGTGGTGGAACACAAGGCCTTTGAGTACTTCATCCTCCTCATTATTGTGGCCAGTAGTTTTACACTGGCATTTGAGGATGCCTACCTCTACCGGAACCACGAGCTCAATAGGATCTTGACCTACCTCAACTATGCATTTGCCGCCATATTCATAGTAGAAATGTTACTCAAGTGGATCGCCATAGGATTCCATAAGTACTTCACTGCTGTCTGGACAGTGCTTGATTTCTGCATTGTTATCGTGAGTTTAGATCAAATTTACTTCCATTTGACTATGCAAAATAGGGTTTTAGATAAATCATCTATATGGTTACGTAGAGGTTAGATTTTGAAATTAGTTATCAATTTAAAATTTTGTTATCAATTTAAACTTCCTTTTTTAATGATAATATAAGAAAATAATTGTGTCTGTATAATCCTGTGAGACTGCAATCTGAATTTTACACATGCTTTTCACCCTTATTCAGATCACTTTATTGTCAATATCGTCTGAAAGTCTTGGCCTAGACCAGATTTCAGCATTCAAAGGACTGCGCACACTCAGAGCGTTAAGGCCTCTCCGTGCCGTCTCCAGATGGCAGGGGATGAGGGTATGTATGTTATTTAATTGACCATAATATAACTAGTTTGTGTATCCTGGTGATAATATATTGCCGCCAACAAGAACCATGCAACATCAAAATGATTATAGACACACCATGATATCGCAAAATCCTCCAAGCAGCTTCATATCTGCCTAATGATTAGGGAGTGATCATTTATTATCAACAGGGGGGGGGGGGTGGTGGGTTTGGGGGGGGGGGCAAAAAAATTTGGACCCCTTGACCGGGGGGGGGGGCAAAAAAATTTGGACCCCTCTTGGGGGGGGCAAAAAAATTTAACCTGTTTTGAGCCAAAAAGCCCGTGCGTTACTATACTATATTACTCCCTTAGTATGATTTTATATGACAAAGGTGGAACCACTTCGCGGTTGACTACTCCGAAAAGTCTGGGCCGTATTATTTCCAGTCTATCTCGTGGAAAGCTGTAGTGCCAATATGGCCCGGTCAATCACTTGCATATTTGAATTGGGCATTGATTATGTGTTCTAGATGACTTTTAAGACGTCTCAGGGGGTTTATATACGAATCCGAGATTTTGCTTAACTGCAAATTGTATCTCGATACAACTGTTGGTTTTGAAAGCGTTTTATGGTCATTATCATATACCATGCACAACATATATCCTTTTGTCATCCATCGATGTTAATCAATGCTTTCAATTGTTCTGCAGATCGTGGTGAATGCCTTGCTCTACGCCTTCCCTGCTATCTGTAATGTGCTGCTCGTTTCGCTGATATTCTGGCTCATCTTTGCCATTGCTGGTTATAACATCTTCGGAGGCCGTTTCTACAAGTGTTGGGACCTAGATGCAGATGAGAGGCTTGATGCCTCCATCGTTCCAAACAAGATCATCTGCGAGGAGAAAATTGCCAACGGTTCCAATTACTCCTGGAAAAACTCTAACATTAACTTTGACAACGTTTTTGTTGCCTACCTGGCTCTGCTTCAAATTGTAAGTACTTATTGAAAGGTGTCATTGTGCTAGCAATTGAAATAACTAAATCATAGATATTTAGGGGTGGCCCTGCTAATTCGCAAATGGGGTCAAGTAAATGCACCATAGGAACTAGCGTCACGCTCCGAAGTCACAACAACCTAAAATTATAATTTAAAAATTCAGATTTGCGAGAGTGGGGATGGCAAGGATCCATCCCTTACAGCCTAATGCTACACCATGTTGCAGCAACCTGTAGATATATAGACAAAGGCCCATGGCAGGTCGCAGGCTGTTTGCTGTAATGTAAACTATGTGTGCACCGAATTCCTTTGGCACTATAGTAATGCAATAGATAATCCGAGTCTGAATCTGGCAGCAAAGTAGAGTAATTGTCGTTTTTGGCATGAAATAAAACCCCAACCCTCCGAATTTACAGGCCACGTTTGAGGGCTGGATGGAACTTATGAACGACGCCATGGATGTGACAGGTCTGGACAAACAACCCATCAGGGAAGCAAGTATCCATTACCTTTGGTATTTTGTCATCTTCATCTTCGTTGGATCATTCTTCTCTCTCAATCTGCTTATTGGTGTCATCATCGAAAACTTCAACAATCTCAAAAAGAAGGTACGACACATTTTCGCAATGACATGTTTTTTAAAATGCTGATTATCGGAGTAGTTTACTGGCTTTGGACCTATGACCCAAAGCCTTTTGTACACCAGGACATGACCCTTAACCGTAAAAGGCGTAGCAAGATTCTCGAATAGGGCCTGCAACATATTCTAATAGCCATTGGGTACATCTCCTTAGATGTTTTGTTACAGCCTACAGGCCTGAACTATGCATCACTTGGTGTGTTTCATCCAATGGTGACATTCTACTTATTGCTTGAAGGCTACAATCAAATGATGCCACCATAACCCTTATACTTATAGCTGCAACAATAACTGAACCCCAAATACAATTAAACATAGAATAAAACGATTCCATAAATCATGACCCTTATGACTCCATCCGTAACTGAAATACCAATACAACTGAACATAGAATCTATATAGAGCGATTCCATCATGACCCCGGCCGCCAGACGTCTAATAAGGCGTCCCTGTACTCCTGATACAATTATCGGTGATTGAAAATCCACCGGGTAATGACGACCAGCGCGCCAAACACTAGCGCCACCCACGGGACGCTCATGAACTACTACACTCGCTGGTAACCAGCGCGCTACCTCACATCCGCCCACGCCGAGTCAACAAGTGAAGTCTTATTTTGATTATCGTCATTAAGTTAGTATTATATATTCTCTCTACTTCACGTCACCATGCCTCCCAAAGGTGATAAGACTAAGAAAGCACCCAAGAGCAAGTGGACTACGGCTGAGCTCTCGGATAAGGTTACGGGCATCACAGGCCGCATCGATGGAATCGAGAACGCTGTCACAGAGGTCAAATCGCTGGCGGCTCTCATTCTCGGCAGGCTGGACGGGGCGGCCTCTACACCGACAACAGCGGCTACACCGACAGCAACACAGTCTGCAGCAGCTGGAGCCCCAGCCACTCCCCAAACTACGGGAGGAGGTAAGGTTGTTACTAGAGCTGGCGCTCGTCGCTCCGCTCCCTATGATAGGCCACAGCACGCTGATACCACTCAGGCTACCCCGGTAGTGGTGGTTGACACTACGGTTACTCCCGCCCCACTGGCGTCCCAAGTGCCCGTGTCAACACCAACTGTCACCGCCCAGCAGATACCTGTCACCCCGGTGGTCCCGGCTGTCAACCCGCCGCCACCCCAGGTGACCTCTACGATGCCGGCTGTCAACCTGACACAACAACAAGTCTACCAGCCGTCACTCCAGCCGTCACTGCAGCTGGCACCTCAGCAGCTGCCTCCTCCCCTGCAGCAACAGGCCTCTACCTCCACCTACCAACAGGCCCCAGCACCCATGACACGGCAACCAAGCACCCGGCACAAATACAGGCCCATATCACTAAAGAGCTCAAGCTAGGTGGACTACTGGGCCCCTTCACAGCCCCTCCATTTGTGCCTTGGACCAATACGGCCCCTCTTATGACTACACCTAAGAAGGACTCCTCCGACCGTAGGGTTGTGATAGACCTATCCTACCCTGCTGGTAGGGGTGTGAACGGCGGAATCACAAAACACTGCCTCGAAGGTAAACTCCGTCCCTACACCTTGCCCTCGGTTGAGGATCTGGTAACAAAGGTCAAGCTGCTGCTGCGGCCTACGCCCCAGCATCAAACCCTGCTCCTACCCCTGCTCAACCCAGGGCCCCTGCCGCTGGCGGTGGTAGGCCCAAGCGTAAGGCTCTCTCTACGGTTGGGAGACAGGATGTCGTGTGTGAGGCGTATAATTCTCCCTCTGGGTGCCCCAAAGAGGACGGCCACCTGGTCGGGTCACTCCCTCATGGTCACCACTGCAGCTGGTGCCGCTCGACGCTCCAGCTCCTACACACTCATCCCTACACATCGTGCAACACAAAGGCCAATTACAGAGGTACCTCTACATTTCGGCCTTAGGCCGGTTACCACCGGCCCCCTATCTACAGACCTCCTGCCAGACCGGTACTGTCCCAGGACTCTTCCCGCCACACCTGACACACAGGTGTGCCTACCAGTCGATACAATCACTGGTCCTACTACCACACTTATGAGGTGTGACCTACATGTCAACACTACGCCCAACCTTGACCTGGGTCACATCTCGTCTGCTGCACCTACTACCAACAGTGCACCTACAACCCATCATGCTACAGCCTCAGCTGTCACCCAGCCTACTACTCAGGCTGATCTCCCCATACCTCCCAACACAGGTACCTGCCCTGACGTGGTTTATGACCCAGTGCTTTGTGACACTCCCCCTCCAGGCCTAACCCCACACCAGTACGCCCCGGTGAAGGACACATTCTGGCCTACCTTGAACATGTCACAATGGCACAATTTCCCTGTCTATGCACACCTCTACTCTACAGTCAGAGACTCCAAGCTCCCCAACCATATGGGAGCAAAACTGACTGTGCCGACAGCACTTAACCTAGCTAGGTGGGATGAACTTCTGGCACAGTATCATGACAAAGAACTACTCCAGTACCTCAGGTATGGGTGGCCAGTGGGGTACACTGCTGATGCTCCCCCGCCCCCTAACCTGAAGAACCATGACACGGCAACCAAGCACCCGGCACAAATACAGGCCCATATCACTAAAGAGCTCAAGCTAGGTGGACTACTGGGCCCCTTCACAGCCCCTCCATTTGTGCCTTGGACCAATACGGCCCCTCTTATGACTACACCTAAGAAGGACTCCTCCGACCGTAGGGTTGTGATAGACCTATCCTACCCTGCTGGTAGGGGTGTGAACGGCGGAATCACAAAACACTGCCTCGAAGGTAAACTCCGTCCCTACACCTTGCCCTCGGTTGAGGATCTGGTAACAAAGGTCAAGATCCTTGGAGATAACTGTTACATCTGGAAAGGTGATTTGTCCCGCGCATATCACCAGTGGCGTACAGATCCCAGTGACCTGCCCCTCCTTGGCATGTACTACAATGGCCTCTATTATCTTGACCTCTGCCCCTCTTTTGGGGCACGTCTGTCTTCGGCAGCCTGCCAGCGAACGACCAACGCAGTGGTATATCTACTGGCACAGGCAGGACATTGGAGTCTGGCGTACCTAGACGACTTCTGTGGGGCTGCAGGTACCCTACAGGAGGCTCAGACTGCATACCAGGCTTTCCTTGATCTATGTGAAGATCTGGGACTTCAACTCTCTCCCAAGAAGTGTCAGCCCCCCACACGCTGCATGGAGTGGCTGGGCTTCAAAGTTGATACCACCGCCATGTCTCTGACAGTACCTACTCAGAAACTAGCTGACATTGAAAAGGAGTGTCTACAATGGACTCGTACGAAATTTTCAAATGTCAAAGACATCCAGTCATTGGTTGGTAAAATTGTCCATGTATCAAAGTGCATCCCCCAGGCCCGCAAATTCATTTGCAGAATCCTCCAGACACTCAGAGCTGCTCCTACAAGTGGGGCGGTTTACATCACTGATGGGTTCCGCCTAGATGTCACATGGTTCTACCAATATGCACGACTCTCAAATGGAGTGCATTTCCTCCTCCCTCCAAAGGCATCACAGTGGGATGTGACTCTACCCTCACAGGAGGTGGTGCAAACTCCTACACAAAGTACTACACACACCAGTACACTACGGCTCAGAAAGAGATGTACCCGCTGATAGTCCACCTGGAGGCTATCAATTTAGTGACAGCGTATCGCTCACTCCTACCTCCAGTGTCCTCAGGCTACCATGTCCTCATCTACACTGACAACATGGCCTCGAGCCATGCCCTCCAAACTGGCCGGGCCACCGACCCAATCCTCGCCACCTGTGCACGACAACTGTGGCTTGAGGCAGCAAAACATGACCACAGAGTGACTATTCGCCATAAAAGGGGCGAAGAAATCCCCCTAGCTGATGCTCTCAGTAGGCAACATGTCCCCTCTAAAAGGGTGTATGCAATGCTAGAGGTTACAAGGAGGGGACTACAAAAAGTCCCACCCCTGTTCCCCGACCCAATGTTTGACCCCATTTGATATGTTACAGATACCCCTCTGGGTCTACAAACCATTCAGTCCTTCAACGCCTCCATGAGCGATGCTACCAAGGCCAACCGTATCAGACAGTCGACATACTACCTAACCTTTGCGGTGTACTATGGTACAAATATACTTTCTCCCACAGTGCCAGAGGCTGCCATGTACCAGCAGTACCTTGCAAACTCTTTGGCAGCCCCTGGCTCGCGCAGAAACTATCTCTCAGGAGCACGCAGGTGGATCCTAGCTCGTGGGGGAGATGACTCATCCTTCTCCTCACATGAGGCAATTGCGGTGTATAAAGGTGGACTCATTACACGTCCACACACTCCTACACCGGCACCAGCCCTTACACCAAGAGACCTCACACTCCTCTGTCAATATCTGGACAGAATACCCTTCTCATCTCCTATAAAGGCTGCACTGTGTATTGGGTATTTCTCCTTTGTAAGGGCCTCCGACCTGCTATCACCAACAGTCTCACTTTGGCTCGGCCCTCATACCTTGACGAGGGCAGATGTCACCAGTGACCCCTATGGACTGACGGTCGTGCTCCACTCCTCAAAGACCATCAGACTAAACACTCCCCCGGTCCCCTTGTCATTACCAAGGATCCCGGGGTCTCCAGCTTGTCCAGCCAATGCCTGGGACACCTACATTTCCCAACTACCGGGATCTCACCAACTTCCTGCCTTCACTCTGTTCAGTGGTCAACCACTCACCCCGTCTGTATTTAACCGGGTTATACGTGAAGCCCTAGTTGCCCTAGGATGCCCATATGGACCCCGATTCTCTGGTCACTCCTTGAGGAGAGGTGGGAGTCAGGCAGCGGTATACAGTGGTGCTGATCCCTCAGACGTTACCAACCATGGGACATGCATGGTCCTCACTCTCGGGGATGAGACCGTATGTGCCTTCATCTCAGTCCAAACGAGTAGCCGACTCCCTGGCGACTCTATTTGCCTCATAATATGGACTAAGACTCAACACCGATCTCATAGACTACTACCGGTATACACTTATGGTTGTCATGGTTACCAACACTATATACTACGTGTATCTATCTCCATGGTTACCACACGGTTTATTATTACCTGTATACTATGTCTCATGTGTCATATCTATATCTCATAAAACACAGCCCAAGTTGTTAGGGCCTATTATATTTTATTTTATTTACATACATATTCATATTATTCATGTTGTACTACCGTACCAGTATGTTTTTAAAATTAAAGTTTCCAATTTATAAATAAGCGTGTCTGGTCTTCATTAAACATCCCCTCTCAGCTCGCCCATCTTTGCTCTTTCCTCTCAGCTCTCCCTCTCCTGAGGTCGCCCTCTAAGCTCGCCCTCTCAGCTCTTCCCTTACAGGTCTTCCCTCTCGGCGCCCTTCTCCGCTCCACTCTCAGTTCTTCCCGCCCAGCCCTTCCCTCGTAGCTCTTGCCTCTCCCCTCTCAGTGCCCCCCTCGGCTCTCCCAGAGTATTATCATAAATATCTGTAGGCCTAATCAACTTTGCATATTTTCGCTTATTTCAGTATGAAGGTGGCTACTTGGACATATTCCTGACGGATAGCCAAAAGAACTACTACAACACGATGAAAAAACTGGGAAATCGGAAACCGCAAAAGACCATAAAGCGGCCAAAGGTATGATGTTCGGTATTTACGAAACATCGATGAAGAAAGATGGTGTGCAGTGCCATTAAAGACGCGACATGGCGCATTCGTGATGATGTACAATTAGGGGTTCTTATTTTCTTCAATGCTGTAGCTCACAGATGTTCAGGCTGTTCCGTAGTGCATATACTATTATGGTGACTGCAGAGGGGTTTTCGGCGACCTGGCGACCTGGGCTGTTTTCCAGGCGACTTTTCGACCTGGACCATTAATTTTTGTGACCTGCGACCTGTTGTTTTGAAATGGCCATACTAATGTATAATAAAAAAGTGACCTGCGACCTGGATATTTTTGCAAAAAAAAGCGACTTTGCGACCTGTAGCCCTTAAAAGAGGCGACTTTGTGACCTCGTAGATCTGCTACGTATGACATTTCATGGTGTCTGTATTTAAATGCATCACAGAGTCATTTTATGGGCTGGACGGTGCTTATATGTAATTAAGCAGTAGGCCTATAGTTTAATTTACTAGCTTTGAAATATGGTGAAGTCACCCCATGGGAACAATTCCGCACGTGATGTTCTGGTTCTATGATACAGGTTCCAGATATTAGATTATTTTCCACAAGAATTAATAGTGTCAATAACTAAAGAGAGGGAAACAATCAGACATACAGTTAAATGTAGAGGTCTACCTGTCGTAAGCCTTTAATTTCCATGAATGCTACACACACAGAAAAGTGAAAGTCATTGTCGCTAAAACTACCCTCACCTGAGAGGGTAGTTTTAGCGACAATGACTCTTACTTTTCTGAGGGTGTACTTCACGTCACATTGCAGCGAAGGGCGTTTCCAAGGAGTATTAATCTGTGCTAGTGACAACTATTCCATGGCATAATGACCATTTCCTTAGGCCAGATGATGCATACACATCTGACCTAAGTTACTGAAGTTCCTAGATTTTATGATAATAATATTTTTCATTGACAACTGAAATTAAAATCATTTCTGACTTTTGTGTCATACATAAATTTATATTTATAATCAAAGAATCAAGCTTAACTAAATTGCACATGTATACATACACCATAACCATTTCTAGTCTGGAAGCTGTGCTGATATTCCCCGTGAACGAACTGCAGTTTATTTAGGGGTATTCACTAAACTTATTGTTGATCTTAACATATCGATCGCTATTTCAGGCCGAGGTTGGTAGGACCAAGCATGGTTACAATTACAGTTTTTGTATTGCATCATTGTTGAATATTAAGTTTCTACATTTCTACATTTTGTTGGAATATCCTTAGTTTAATTTGTTAGTTTCGGTTTTACTTATAAAAGTTCTAAGTGTAAGCATGGCTACCTTAGACATACATGATAAGTTATGGCAATGGACGATAGAACAGCATTAAATAACATTTCTAACTATTATTTAGAATGGTACACATGGATGGAGCAATTTTGCATTATCTAATACAACACACAATTTTTGCACCCTCAACACTTTTGATCGACACTATTTTGGCACGAATTGCAATTGTATGATGTAAGATATGTTTTGTTGGATCTTCTCTATTCGAAAAACGTAATCAGATAGAAACTTTGGTTGAATGGGCATGATAACTTTTTTTCACTTTATCACCAAATTTTACCAAGTGAACTAATCCAACAACGATAATATATATATATATATATATATATATATATATATATATATATATATATATATATATATATATATATATATATATATATATATATATTCATATATGTCAATGTATATCCGTATGATGCATTGCATGCAGTCCTCACCCTAACGTCAGATGATTTAGCTGGTGAACAACATATTTAAACAGATACCAGTATTTATATCCAATCGTATACCTACGATAAGCATCAGCTTTACTAACCAGCATTTAATATTAGTGCATCCTTGTCCCTGTTCACTCATACATTCTTTTGGATAATGACACAAGTACCAGTTCATGTACATACTTAACCAGTATAATATACTGCTAACATCATTTTGTGATTTTATTCTACGATGGATACACAAATAGAATCCTACTCTGGTGAGTTCATGCTAGGTTTCATCAATATCAACTTTTGTGTCATGAACTATTCCTATAGTTGAAGCCTGAGCATGATGAGGCATTATGATTTTTAAATAAGCTAATATCTTTGCACAACTCTTTGTTTTGGAGTTTGTTACAAGGCTAAGTGACCCATTTATCAGGTAACCTCATACAACAAGTTGTATAAAAACATCAGTCAAAAGAGTTACTTGCCTTGGGTATTCTTAGAATATGTTTTACAACCCCACACGTATGTTCACCTGAGAAATATGGCGACATCTAGCCATACCACATTGATTTTAGAATGTATGTGTTTCTCTTTTCTCCATGTAGGCCTAATAGGCCTATGATAAATCTTCCCAGTTACCTTTCCCACGCACATGATCTGCACGTTTAATCCCGGGGTTTAATCACATTCAAAAGTTCCTATAAATATGATTCTTTTGAGATTTTACATAGATGGAATCAGAATGTGGCCCTGCTATACACAGTGATTCATTTTCATAATTACCAACCAATATCACTTCCGATAGTGTGCTCTTTGCATATTAACCCTTTTTCTCAAATTATTGTTACAACCAAGCCATATTCATCTGTTCCTCTCATTCGTCTGAAGAGGTAAACCCTTGCACAAGTACAACGCTGCACCCTCCCGAGTGCACCCTCCCATCAATCTTTTTCCAAGATAACCTTTCTTTTTGAATTTTCAGAACAAGATCCAGGGATTCTTCTTTGATGTAGCTGTAAGTACGAAGTTCGAACTGGCCATCGTCCTTCTCATATTCCTTAACATGATCGCCATGGCCACTGAACACTATCGTCAGCCAGAGGCCGTGACGGACGCTCTGGATATTATCAACATCATCTTTACCACAATATTCACATTGGAGGCTGTTGTCAAAATTATAGGTTTGAGATGGCACTACTTCCGGCGGATGTGGAATGTGTTTGATCTCATCATTGTCGTTTTGTCGGTAATAGGTGAGTATGGGTTTCCATTATAATCATTCTAAGGACGCCATACTGCCTTAAAGCTTACCGAAATTTACTGATTCAGCGCTGTATTGATACACAATTTTTACCTTTCGAGATTATGTCAAACCAAAATGTTTGAGATGTGCATGATGCATAAAAGAAGCCTGGCTAGTTACTTACAAGCTGCATTCATCCATCATCATGACAATGACATTTATTTTAACATTCTCAGTCATCCATATAACATTCATTTATCATCCTATGCGCATGGTTTTAAGATAGTTTAGTATAACGTGATGTGATTCTCTTGGCCACATCTTAAGATGATTATCATAATGCACTGTTTGCAATGGCTATCGTTAAGTTAACGGTCAATAATTGTTTCTTATAGGCGTTATCCTGGATGACCTGTTACGCAATATCTTCATCACACCCACGCTCTTACGAGTAGTTCGAGTGTTCAGGCTCGGGCGGGTGCTGCGGTTGGTTAAAGCAGCCAAGGGGATCAGGAAGCTGCTGTTTGCCCTGGTTATCTCCCTGCCCGCCCTGCTCAACATTGGCATGCTTCTCGGCATTGTCGTCTTTATATTCGCCGTTATCGGCATGGTGACTTTCAAAGATGTCCGTTATTCGGGTGCCCTGGACAACATGACAAACTTTGAGGACTTCGTCAACAGTCTCGTCCTGTTGTTCCGGCTGACCACGGCGGCCGGCTGGAATGACATCCTGGACCCTCTGATGGAGGAGAATGACTGTAACAGGACACATCGCGTGATGCCTGACGGCGACATCAAGGCGGTGGTGGGCGGCGACTGTGGCACGCAAATTGGGGCGGCCTTGTACATGTCCTTCTACGTGCTCATCACCTACCTCATCATCATCAACATGTACATTGCCGTTATCCTGGAGAACTTTAACCAGGCTCACGAGCAGGAGGAGGTGGGCATCACGGAGGATGACTTTGAGATGTTCTACATCGTCTGGGAGCGTTATGACCCACACGCCACACAGTTCATCAAAGTGGAGAACTTGTCTGACCTGGTGGCTGATCTCGACCTACCGCTTGGCATACCCAAGCCGAACGAGATAGCTCTGGTAGCCTTCGACCTGCCCATTATGGAGGGGGAGCGCCTACATTGTCTGGACATCCTGACGTCCCTGGTTAAGTATGTACTGGGTGGTGTGGAGGATACAGGCGAGTTCCGCGACCTCAAGACGCAGATGGAGGAACGCTACCGGGAGGCCTTCCCGACACGAGTCACCCAAATCCAGATCTCATCCACCATGAAACGTAAAAAGGAGGATGTGGCGGCCAAGACGCTGCAAAGGGCCTGGAGGAAACACAAGGCCCAGCAGAGTATCCGCAAGATCACTTCCATGGCCATGGAGGCCAAGCTAAACAAGTCTTTCACCAGAACAAGTTTCTCAGCCGCCTCAGGTAACTCGCCCATCCCCGAACGACCGGGAAGTTCATCGAGCAGCACACGAAGTATCTCCGTGGTCAGTCCAGCCTCCAAGAAGCATGGCAACACACTCAAAGTGCCCCATGTTGAAAAGGCATAGACCTGGACAATCTGGTCCACACCCAGTCGGTTGTTTTTGGGTGTGTTATTTTACATCTAGAAAAATGATACATTTCTGCAAAATGGCCATAATAGACTCCGAGTATATATATATATTGTTATGCTGTTAGAATTCTACTACATTGACTATTATCGAAACAGATAAATCAAAGCAGGCATCCATGGTGAACTATGATGTGTTATATTAAATGCACAACGATGAGATAACGATGAGAGAATCAGGAAATTGTGTGAAGATCAACATGTTTTAATAGTGTTTGGATGATGCCATGCCAAAACAGTGCATTTCAATACAACCCATAGCATTGTTTAGAGTGAGTTGTGATTAGCGGATTGTCTTACATGGGATTTACATGATGCTTTTGGCGTACTTACCAAAAATCACAAATAAATCTATGACTCGTCCATTAATTTTAATGAAATGATATGTATATAATACTTTGATGTACAGGTTGATTTGAAAACATATCTGTACAGATTTTATTTTGATATCTCTAAAAGAAGCTGCTATATATACATATATATATGAGGCATTATTACTGGATGTCACTGGTAGTCATTCAAAACCAATTGGATACCCAGTAAAACTCCTTATTCCTTTATCATGTTTTAACCTCTAGCTGTAGAGAGGAGCTTATATAGTAATCTCTCCTCATCAGTATCCTAGTCAGAACTTGTACTCCATAATTGAGAGTTCGTTTTGCTTCTTGACTCTTTAGTGTACAAAGTTACTCTTCCCAGTCAGCATTGAGGACATTGCAAGGAAGTGTGCTTAACTTTTATCTACTTGCCCTGCTATTCTCAACTAGATCAGCACGTCTAATTGTCCATGTGGCATATTAACTACCATCATTATCCTGACCAGAGCCTGAGTACCAGGATAAGGTAAAATCTAATACCCTAAGCTGAGGCCAAATAGAAATGGCAGTTACAAAGGTGCAGATTCTTAAATATTCTCAAAGTATTGCTAAAGAATGTGATAATAATGTAAGCATTTGTGTCAATGTGATGTACAAACATTACTTTTTTTATATGAAAACAATTGAAATGTGAAATGTAATGGAAGGATTAGTAAAGCGATGGGCACGAAATGGGCAAATCTTTGCATCCATTGATAGCACATTTAATTGACTTTGTCGACCATATTGGAAGGCATGCATGCACTACATCATCCTTGTGACAAGAATCTTTGTATTTATGATAACCAATTTTTGTATATAGCAACATATAATGCCATGCATGCATACCGCTACGTGCCAACCATGTGTACATAATCCTGGGAGACATAAAGTCTTATATTTTGCTGGTAGGCATATTAATAACCTATGCAAGGATGCTGTCCATATGAAAGAGACAATGTATTACTTAATAACCCCTCTCTTCGGGCTATACTAGGCCTATGCCTGAGAGAGGAAAGCCTAAATGTCTTCCATGTATAGGCCTTGGTAGACCACAACAACTTCATAAAGCTGATAATCTAGCACACATATTCAATGGACATTTCACTTCAAGCTCATACTTCCCAGTATTCCCGAGTCGAGTATCACCCTTTCATGATATATGATGATGTAGGTTTTAATACTGATTCGTGTACATATGCATTATATCTACCGATGACCTACTATACAGCAGGCATTTTCAGTTTGTACATTGTTTGTTTTGATCAAGAAATATTATTGTATTTATCTATTTATAAATCTTTGTAATCATAATCTAACAGATTACCCCACATGATATGCTCTCTTATATCACTAGACTTAGGGTTGCATTTGTTCTGACCTTTTATCACCGTCGACTCACCTTTATGAATGAACTTCAATATCCTCATCATTATCTTACCTTGCTATGAAAGTACGTTTTAATTATCTTTAGCTAGAAAAATGAAATATTTATATGCTTTAAATAACATCATCTATTCATTTTTGTTGCACATATTTTAGTTTAAATGTTCACTGTTATTACATCTACAATGTCTTTCCTTTTATAATTTCCATGTGATCTTATTACAGCACCTTTTATGTATATGATTGATTTGATGCAAATGAAAATGTCTGCTGTCCTGTTACTACCAGAATATTGCCTTGGAAGTTAAGTGCTTTCATTGAAAGAGTAGCTATCAGTATCACTATGAATAGTCAAAAGAAACGTCTCCTGTTACTTGTTGAAATAACACAATTATATAACAACTGCACTTGGTGCACACAATTACTGTGAATAAAATTTTGTAGATCCATTCTTGTATGCTCTTTGCTGATGTACTCTGCCTTGCCTGGCATCTCCAGATACACTTGTTATGTGGCTCCATGATATTGTTGGAATTGATGTTGGGAAGGGGGCAGGGGTATTTCAGATAAATTTGCCAATTCTAGCTAAGGTAATCACATTTCTTATGGATAGCAATGAGACTAGAATGGCTCTGTGGATAGATGTAAGTATCTCATCTCTCCTGTGGGCTTTCACGTTGCCTCTGGCCATCCTTGTAGAGTTTGCTCCCCAATGGCATCGGTATGTATGGATTTAGAAGTCATTTTTATATCCTATTACGTATGATTTAAAGGTGAATAACAACCTCCTTTAAACACAAGTAGGTGTAGAGGTATTATTTAAACTCCAAAGTATAACAGACATAATTATTTTAAAATACATCAATGCGATAAATGTTTAAGCATTTTCAGTCCGCAGTCTGTTGAAACTGTGTTTTCAATCAGTGCATTGACCTATTACCTATATTACCTATATTCACACAGTGCATTAAGGGGAGCTAACCGCTAATGATGTATGCATAAATCATTGTGCCAATCCCCTCCCCCAGATGCCATAACACTCAACTCCAACCTATCCCCAATACCAGGCTTCCAACTCAAGCCTATATCGTCCGCCAAACTCTGCTGGTCGATTAGGCAGCTGAGAAAAGCCATCTTAGCAGACAGCAATGTGTTGCAAGTTGTGTGGACCTTGGAAAGGGGGAGGCTATCGGCCAATTTAGTGAAAAATATGTAACCTGGGCCAATTATACCGACCGATTTACAACAGCAGACCAAATCAAACATATTTGACGGCAGAAGATGGGCTGACTTTGCACCAATTTAGAATGCTTCATAGGAGATTGTAATTTGTGTTTATCTAAGGCCTTTCATGGTCAACAGAGAGCCTTGGTGGACCTTAGAATGATTAGAATATGCATGCTGACATATGTTTATCAATGAACCAATTGGGATGGGCTTTGTCCTCAATACCAGGTACATGTTTACAGGTTGTAAATAGGCACTCCACTGTACCTCACCTTAATTACTGAGCTGTATCACTGCTGAGTACCACTCTGAAATTGAAGGCTATAACTATGTCAAGCCTTATTGCCTGCTGTCTTTTCCAATTGAGTATCAAATTCATGGCACTACTTTCAGGATCCTACCCATACATAGAGTGAATTGTAAGTGACAACATACTGCGTAATGGTCACATGGGAATGTGCAACTTGGATGTGAACCCAGACCCCAAGAGCATAGGGAGACTATTGGTGCTGCCTTCTGATGATATGTGATAGCCTTAGCTTATGATGTAATGTGCAGTGGTAACCCCGGGGGCAGTTCCTCTGTAATGAATACTAAACATCAGAGGAGGTAAACAGCACCATTTGGGCCTATTGGAAATTAGAGGAACTAATGGTTCCCTTTGCCTTCTGTGGCGCCTTCTGTGGCATGGCACAGATGAGCAAAGGGCAAAGAGATCTCCCTCGGGTCTCCCTCACTTTTATATGACATCATGTATCAGTCTGTCTGTTGCTAATATTAGATTTGATAGAGATCCACTGAATAGTGTGTAGGACCTTCTCAAAGTTAGCTAACTGTGGGCTTTCAGAAGACAGGTTTCCAATTGAGATTCCTGTATATCCCTGCATGTATATCTGTTTAAAGTGTATCGGATAGTTAACTGAACGTCTCTATAGACTAGTTGATTGTCAGATGTGGCATCGTGAAATATATATATATATATATATATATATATATATGTATATATATATATATATATATATATATATATATATATATATAATATATATATGTATATATATATACATATATATATATATACATGTATATATATATATATATATATATATATATATATATATTGACACGAAAATAGTTCACATGTTCCTTACCTCATGTCCTCTGACTAAACATTAAATAACTGTGCCCGAAAATTGATATCTAAAGTTGGGTCATTCGTGTCTGCTTCGCTTCTCAATAGCAAACACAAAGTTAAAAGGTACCTGCTTTAAATGCAACTCCAACTGTCATAATTCCCATGCGAATGAGGGTGAATCAGTACTTTACATCAACTCTTCTGTCTGTCTCATGAGATTACAACAATTGAAATGTCTTTGACCGGGTGTGGTCTTTGACCAGTGTAGTCTTTGACCAGCAAGTTTCAAAAAGGCTAAAATGGGGGCTATGTAGACAGAAATGGGGGGAAAGGGTTAATGCATATTTTAACACTATATATTACAAAGACGTCTCAATTGTTACAATCTCATAAGACAACCCCCTGCTGTTAGTAACTGTGTGTATGGTAAATTACAGTTTTAGAAACATCACCCTTGTCCCTGCACAACCATGCAGTATCTACAGCTTAGTGAAGTGCACCTTGTAAGTCGAATGGCCCTGGAGGAATATGCAAGAAGAGAACAGTGACACCGATCTCCAGTACATGTGGCGGCTGTGACCACATATTATCGCCCCGCACTCCCCAACATATAGCCATCACCAATCCCCTATGTCAATATACTACTCACAATTACTATAACTCATCGTGTTCCAATTTGACCGACCAAGCATGACCATTCAACCACAGGCCCGTAACTAGGGGGGGGGGGTCGTCGTTTCGAATCTGCCACCCGCCCCACCTCCCTGAAGGAGGAAAAGTGTTCCACCCTAGCTGACTGGGAAGAAGACATCATTGTCTAAATCTCCTTTTTTAAGGCTTGTCAATCGGACAATCATTAAGGATTCTAGAGAGAAAACTATGAAAGATTGATTGAATACCCAAAATTCATTTTTCTCTTTAACTATATCACACAAAGTTCCACTTCATATTAGAAAAGCCCATTTCCACCATTAAAATGATTGTGTCAAGTTCCACCATATCCAAAAAACGAACCACCCCGCAAAGAGGGCTAGTTACTGGCCTGAACCATAACAGTCTAGTATGCAATGTATGCAGTTTAAAGTAAGTATATCAGTTGGGATGACCGAAATTGAATTTTAGTGATACTTGCTAAAACTGTTGTAAACAATGTCTCTCTGGTAAATGGAGTACACACTTCCTAAATAATTCTATGTAAGGTATCTAGTCACAACAATATCTCCAGCTTTACCAGAGTGAACCTAAGCCTGGTCAGCCACATGATATGTGCTTCCACCTGTTGTCTATAGATCTAAGCATAGGTTTCAGGGGCCCTGAAGGTATGGGATTACAATGGAGACCTGTAAGTTGTTCTACACTAGGTGTACTCTCGTTCCCAAATACTTCCGAAGGAAGGCTCTGGGGACAGCCAGTATGACCTTGAACTTAGATTTTGCTGGGTTTAGGCAGTCCCTGTAGATAGCTTGTAACCAGCGAACAGGAACCAGAAATGGAACCAGAAAGTATGAGGGGAAATACAGGTAAAACTACCATCATACATTCTCGTCCCTGTCCACTAGTTCTAAGCTACCAGCAGGGATTGCCCAAACCCAGCAAAATCCCAAGTTCAAGGTCATACTGGCTGTCACCAGAGCCTTCCTTCGGCAGGATTTGGGAACGAGAGTACACTAGGTGGGGCTTCAAGTAGTCTAGGTAAACGCGATCCCGGTTTTCTTGTATGTATTTACACCTGTAGAAAACATATATGAAAACTGGGATCTCGTTTACCTGGACTACTTGAAGCCCCATCTAGTGTAGAACACATCCTGGAGCCTCATTGCCTCTGTAGACACAACACACAGGTGTCACCTAGTGTGTTTTAAAGATGGTATATCAGCTAATAGACTTCCAAAACCTTTTCTTCAAAATGGATATCACTGCAATGCCATGGGTTCCATTATCATTTAGCTGATAAACAGTGCAACATATTTGTCTATTAATACATAATTTGAGATTGATAACAATGTACCTGATTTACCTCACTGACCCAGGCACTCCCCCAGGAGAGTATTGGGGGAACTAATCTGATAGAGAATGCACTACGCTATGCAGTATCAACACATAGGGAGTTTAGTGTCGACCTACAGTATAAAATAGTGCACTGCATGTGCTCATCTTATAGACTAAGACACTGCCAATAATTTTTAAATTTAGGGAAAACGTATGGGATAGGATATACAATAGTAATATAATAAAACTAAAAAATCTCTAAACATTTAGCTGACACACCATCTTTAACAGAGTGAGACATGATTGGTAAACAACAATAATTTCTACTGCTAAGGAAATATTCAGTGAACCCACTGAATGCATATTTCTGCATTGAAATATTGCTCTCAGATATTTGATACTTTGGCATATATATGGTTTAATTATGCATAATTCCCTCATACTGCAACAGTACTACATATGGCAATTATTGTATTGGTGCAGTCACGTGGATGCAGGGGGTGACGTCACCAGGATACGTGTAAATGACTGTAGGTGGCGCTGGTGAGCAGCGTTCATGAGTTTTGGCGCCACAAAGTTCTTCTCCTAACCATTACAAGCCACATTCAAGAATTAGCATCCAAGATCTGCGGGTTTAAAGCCCTAGTATCCTTGTGTTTGGACTACTCGGACAACACTAGAGGGCATTGCCGTGACACCCTTGTGCCCCTCCCCCTTTGCCTACCTCCAATACTATGTAATGTAATGGGCCCTTGGACTGATAGGTCACAGGGCCGGTACTATGCGGCCCTTAAAGGGTTAATACCAGGCAGAGGCATGAGGGTGCTCACGGCCTGCACTCACAGTGTGTGAAGGGTGGGCAGGGGTAATTATGTATGTGGCCGAATCTGTGAGACGGCGTGTAAAACCTCGCATAAGCTGCACAGCCAAAAATAATTTTCTCATTTCAAGAAAATACGATAGATAAACTCGCTTGGCGGACAAATGACTAGTTTAAAGGTATTCAACACAATCAAGCAAATTTAGATCGACCGACAATTTTCCTTATTGATTCTTAGGGATAATAGCCTGATGCTTATGGACCACAATGAAAAGATAAAAAGCCTACCCAGCTAACAAAAAAACGTTATTTTACGTCAGAATAACGTTCTAAAACTGTATATAACGTTATGCCACAGTGAGGAGCCTTAGAGAAACGTTATATAACGTTAAATAACGTTACAAAATGTTGTATAACGTTTTTTGTTTACTGGGTATGCTACGCGGGTTATTTGTCTTCTGGAGGGCATTCAGACTTGAGTGCATTGTGTATAGGCCCTCATAAGTAAATCATATTTTTCTACTATTTTCCACACAGAAAAATATCTCCCAACAATTTCTTAATAAAAATGCAGGCATGCATTTATATGTTCATTAGGAACATGTTGAAAACAAGAAAACATGGAGTCACGGGCAAAATGAAATTATCTTGAATTAATCAAAATAAAAACTATTGACTGTGTGAGCCAATGGGTATGGTAAAAAGTAAATATAGTGATCAAGATATGTAGAATGGCAAGGTATGGTACTTAAATGGTAGAAATTATTTTTTCCTTAAAACTAGTTAATTTATCTTATTTTCTTGAAATGAGAAATTATTTTGGGCTCTGAAGGTATAGGAAGTGCTTCTCCCCAGGTGCGCAGGGCTTACCGACCTGCATAACTTGAACTGTAGTGACATGTAGGCGGGTCTTACAATGCAAATTAGCAAGCTATAGGAGCAAAAAGTGTCCAAACGCCAGGATACTGAGGCTTTAAGAGACGCATCATAAACTTACCACTGGTCAACTACATGCACATAAGGGACATCCACATAGAGGTGTAAAACGTGTCATAGTCAAGCACTGTCCTCGTTCAGACTTTGACCTAACTGGGCCCATCCCAAGAAATGTATGAAGAATACAAATGTCCATGTCTTTACACTAGGTCAACCAAGACATGTAGATCCACTGCGTGTTGCCCTATTTACTTTTAATTAGAGCATTATGCCTCATTTGACTATTGCTCTTATAGATCTTTTTCACTCAAGTAGAACAAATGTCGGGGAACGTATATATAATCTATTCAGAACAGGGTAACCAGATATATTTTACATGTAAAGATTAAAACCGAGTCGGTAGTAATTCTGTGTGAAGTCCTGAAACAGGAACAAATGAAAAAAATACCTTATAAATCCTTCTTGTTTATAGGGAATTCCATAAGAATGCTCGTTAGAGGGCCGGGTAACTAAGATTACTTGTAGACAACAAATTAAATTGATATCTCCCTCCACTCCATTAACAGGGCAAAAACTGGATAGCTCTCCCAAGTGAGAGGACAGACGTTCAGAGCGTTATCTTAATAAGACATCTTAAAGTCTTAATTCAGTGTCTTACCCAGGGCCGCTCTTATCATTAAAAATAAATCATTTCAAGCCAGCAACCAGCTCAGAGGAACTCAGGATGTCTCTAATAGAAGAAAAAGAAGAAAAAGAAGAAAAAGAAACGGGGGTTGGGGGGCAGAGCCCCCCATTACATACTAGTCATAATAGTAATACTTTCAAAATATTATTTATTTTTAATGACATAAGCGGCCTCTACTAAAGTTAAGACTATTCAGACTGTCTTAAAAGTCTTATTAAGATAACGCTCTGAACGTCTGTCCTCTCACTTGGGAGAGCTAACCCGTGCGTGCATTAACAGGTACGAAAAAGACCCTCCTATATGGGGGAAGATCACTTTGGGGCCTGCCTACTTTCAATGTACAATACTCTGAACATAAATGTTGTCTTATTTCATGGGACATGCATGAAGAAATCAGCCCTTGAGGACGTCAGGAAAAAGAGACATAAAAAGGAAAATATTTATATTTAGACGTTGTGTACTACCGAGTTGTTGTTGTTGTTGAAATATTTTATTTGGCAAAGGAATTGTTACACGGGAACTTTTTCATCGCAGTGCCAAGGACTAGCACCATACTAGTGCCGATGATTTATAATCTTATACTATAGACAGTTCATTTCATTCACATAGTCATAGCGCATAGTCCAGATGCATGGTTATAGTCACATATTCATATAGCTATACTAGCTGATCAGCGTTCATACTAGCGCTTCTACTAGTGCTTACACTAATTTGTGTTAATAGTTAGAGCTTTAGCTCCTTTATGAAGTCTTTCTACGGCAGCCGCTGCACCTCTGGTAGGAGTGCATCCCACAGGGGGACACCCCTATAGATGGGACTTTTGTCGTAGATGGCTGTCTTTGACCTCGCAACCTTGAGCCGCACATAGTTGTTGTCACGCAGCACACGGCCAGGGACGACAACGTTGTCTTGGTGTTGCGACATCTTGTGTAGATGACTACCGTAAAAGCTCCCTGAACTCTATATCATCATGATGCTTGCACTAAATCTAGGACCCTTTTTTATTCATTACTCACCCATCATGTATATTTACCCAGTAATATTTTGGTGTTCACAGTCTGCCATATGAACTTGCAGCAAAACTGATGAGATTTGGATGATGCCTACTGGTATACAGTCCCTTTATGGGTTAAATAACAAGAATTGCGGTTGTTGCCGCGTAAAAAAATGCCTCAGGCATTTTTATACGCGGCAACAACCGCAATTCTTGCATTCGAAGAAACATAATGTCTACATGGTTGGTATGTTTGAAGGGAACCCATTCAAGACACCAAAAAAGCAGGGCCAGGAAGGGGTTATCAGGGGGAAGGATGATATTACTTCAAATATGGCATTTCCTTGGGTCCATGCTAGGGGGTAAGGAAATGTGTGTTGCTAGGCAGATAAACAATTACAATAGATGTTGCGAGGCAACCAGCTGGATAAGCAACAAACCGAAAGAACCATTGAAATCCTTGGGTCCATATTAGGGGGGGGGGGGGTAGGTATGATTGTAATCAACTTCAGGACCATGAAAATGTGTTTTGCTAGGCAGATAAACAATTAGAATAGCCGTTGCTAGGCAACCAGCTGCATTGGCAACAAATGGATAGAACAATTGAATTTCTTGAGTGCATAATAGGGGGGTAGGTATGATTATAATCAACCTTAGGACCATGGAAATGTGTGTTGCTAGGCAGATAAACAATGAGAATAGCTGTTGCTAGGCAACCAGCTGCATGAGCAACAAATGGATAGAACTATTGAATTCCTTGGGTCCATATTAGGGGGGGTAGGTATGATTATAATCAACTTCAGGACCATGGAAATGTGTGTTGCTAGGCAGATAAACAATTAGACTAGCCGTTGCTAGGCAACCAGCTGTATAAGCAACAAATGGATAGAACCATTGAATTCCTTGGGTCCATATTAGGGGGGGTAGGTATGATTATAATCAACCTTAGGACCATGGAAATGTGTGTTGCTAGGCAGATAAACAATTAGAATAGCCGTTGCTAGGCAACCAGCTGCATGAGCAACAAATGGATAGAACCATTGAATTCCTTGGGTCCATATTAGGGGGGGTAGGTATGATTATAATCAACCTTAGGACCATGGAAATGTGTGTTGCTAGGCAGATAAACAATTAGAATAGCTGTTGCTAGGCAACCAGCTGTATTAGTCACCAACCAATAGAACCATTGAATTCCTTGGGTCCATATTAGGGGGGGTAGGTATGATTATAATCAACCTCAGGAACTATCAAAGGTTGATTTATATTATTGTTATCACATAGCATAAATTTGTGTTGTGACACCTTAATCCAAGATGGCGGCACAATCCAAGATGGCGGCGCCCGTTCTTACTTCTGGCAAAGTGCAAACATCATATACCTCATTCTGGTGGTGCCTGGCGGCACCACCAGGTGGCTTCGCCACCACTTCGGCATAAAAAACATTGTCCCTTTGATTGGACGTTCTAGTGAATATCACATGCATTACTCGTTATGGCTTTATTTGAAAAAAAAACCACTCAAACACTTTGAAAATTCAACATTTTTACTTTCTAAAATCCCTTTATGGTTGCATATAAGAGCCTTTTGAAGGCTTGAATTTGAAATGAACTATATGGACTATCACTACGTAATCCCCTCATAAATACCTCACACAACCCCTTGGAGGTTTCAAGACAACATCTACGTTCTATTGAATTCAAGGAATTATCATCCTTTTTAGAATAAACTTTTGCATATAACACATGATACATAATACTGATACTCTACTACTCTAAAGTTTCCAGGGAACATGCATGACCCCCCCCCCCCACCCCGACACTCCTACAGAATTGATCAATAATAGGTACTGATGTGTATATTAAGCTGATGTGTATATTAAGTAACATTCTATATATTGGCCTCTGCTCTCAAACTAATAAATGTAATTCTGACTTCCTATGCGTATGAACATTTTTATTATGGAAATACTTCAACGTTAAAGTTCGTAGAGGGAGGATTAAGTTTGGAAATAGTTGAAAAGGTTCATTTCAGCAGAAATTTCACTGTTGCTTCTCAAGGTCAGGTAGAGTGGTGGCTTTGTTGCTCGTGCTATTCAGCTTCCCGGTGGTAGAGGTGTTGTGGGTGGTGTTGGTGGTGGTGTTGTTGAGTGTGTTGTTGGCCCGCCTAGTCCGCCTGGACCGCCTGGACCGCCTGGACCGCCTGGTCCGCCTGGTCCGCCTGGCCCACCTGCCCCCCCTGGTCCCCCTGGGGCGCCTGGTCCTGCTAACCCACCGGTTCCTCCTTTCACCCCTGGTCCCACTGGCCCTTCGGGTAGTCCGATTTTGTTGGTTGTGGTCGAAAATGCCCCTGGTGGTGTTGTTGAGTGTGTTGTTGGCCCACCTGGCCCTCCTGGCCCTCCTGGCCCTCCTGGCCCACCTGGCCCTCCTGGTCCACCTGGCCCACCTGGTCCCCCTGGCATTCCCGGTCCCTCCTGCCTCTTTGTTCGGTGCTTCCCATGCTGACTTGCTGTTCCTTCTGAATTAATTGTATAAAGTACAGATTTAATATAACCTAAGCAATATTGTCTCTTGTTATGCATTTTTCAGTGTAAAATGTGTCAACGGACCAGTAGACCATTTACACCATAGGCCATGATAGGCACTGTCAAAAACTGCACCTCAGGCTCTATTCTCTATCTAATCACATTAGTCACTCATGCTACATGCGTGTCACATATGTTTTATGTATCTCACACCAAAACGTGTATTATAGAAAATAATACTAGCAACACTGAAATAGTTATCAAGCAACAACATAATTCTTTCAAGCTTTCCAGAATTAGTTTGGAAATAAAATATTGAAAGTTGTAACGTTTTGACTCAGGAAGTGAGATGTGGCATCAACGATAGGATCTTGGTGGCAGACCCGAGGTGGCATACCTCCTCCATGAAAATAAAAGCCAAATGGTGCATACGAGAAGTGTTTTTTAGTATGTCTGAGACCCTACATTTCAATATCCCCGCCCCTTGTAAATGATTCCAAATTATCTTATTAAGATCACAGTATTGACCCTGGTTGATGTTTAAAGAAGTACAAATAAAAACTAATAAAACTATGGAGCTGTACGAATGGAGTTTTTTTGAGTATGAGTTAACGTAACTACGTTAAACCCGTTTATTTTATCCTGGTGTACAAAAAGAACTTATACAGCTCGAAAATATTTGACACCAGCATTGGTTATATGATACACTTCGCTTAGCTATTATAATTAAACAATGAATATCAAGGAATTAATTGATCAATTAAATTACTTAGATGATAATTATGAATAAAGCATACAGTAGAGTATAAACATATCAATACTGCTTAGTACACTTACTTGAACCCGAAGTCAGCTCCATGTATATACAGATCAGATATAATAATACACTGTTAACTTAACCTCATGTATATGTGAGTTTTTCTTAACCTCGTTATGAAAAGTGGATGACAGAGAAGGGCTAATTCCCTGCGTTAAAATATGAAAATATACTGAAAAATTTTACATTTTGACACAATTGAGTTTCTACTAATAATACACTAATACAGATTTCTACCGGGTAGCATACGTCATATTTCCCTTTCAACATAATTGTCCAGGAGAGGTTAGCACTAATAAATTCATGATTAAGTATAGTTTGTGCCTCCCAACCACCTCTTCCTGTCCAGCTTAAATTCCTCATATGATTCAATAGATCTGATATGGACAGACAAACTATTCCATAATAGAGCGCCTCTGTAGAGAACACTTTTTTTTGTGGTTTCATTTTTTGGCTTGATTGTGGTGAACAATAGAGCATCATGAGCCCTTGTAAATATCGCACGAGTATTGACAATATCAATATTGGTTTTCTGTTTAAACATGAAATTCCAAACATGCATTCTACGTCTAGGTAGCAATAATGATATACCAGCCTCCTGGTGAGCCAGGATGGTTGGGTACCTACTATCCACACCTAAGCACATACGCAGAGCTTTGTTTTCCGCTACTTGTAATTTATCAAGAATACATTTCCCTGCAACATCATAAAATATGTCGCTGTAATCAGTATGGGGTAATATCATTGTCTTATACATTTTTAATCTAATATCAATAGACATATTATCCTTTAAATAAGCAAGTTGATATATTTTAAATACAACTTTCCTAAAGGTACATTCCGCATGCTTATTGAAATTTAAGACAGGATCTAGAGTTATACCCAGATATTTCACACTCAACACACGTTCAATAGGGGTTGTACCAAAAAGGAGTCGATGGTGATGGATTTCTTTCAATTTTGACCTAAGACCGAAAATCATATAATTTGTTTTTTTTGCATTTAATGTTAACTTATTTTTTCCAAACCAATTCTCTAATAATGCTAAATCCTCCTCCATTTTGGTTGTTAGTAGCCCTAAATCATGTCCTGTTATTGAAACAACTGTATCATCCGCATATAAGTACAAACTGCAATTTTTTACAATTTTTCCTAGGTCGTTTATATAAATCAAAAATAGGGTCGGTCCCAAAATGGAACCCTGAGGGACTCCACAGGTAACCACCCCTTCCCCAGATAATTTATCATTAGCTGAAGTCCGTTGCTTTCTGCTATACAAGTAGTCAGTTAGCCATTTATGGACAAGACCTCCGACACCGATTTTAGTTAATTTTTCTAGTAAAATCGTGTGATTTACGGTGTCGAAGGCCTTCTTTAAGTCCACAAATGTTGACAAGGTGTATTGCTTAGTATTTAAGCCAATATAAATATCATCCAGAAAATACCCAACCGTATCAATCGTAGAGTGTCCAGCCCTAAAACCTTCTTGTTTCGGGTCCAAAATATTATTAGTTTCAAGATAAGTGACCAATCTATTATTTACAACCTTCTCTAGCAGCTTGCCAATGATAGGTAATAAGGTCACTGGTCTGAGATTAGATACCTCAGCCTTATCTCCATCGTTCTGTAACGGTACAATGGTACCCAATTTCCAAGCATCCGGTACACAACTATCAATAAAGGACTCGTTAAATAATTTCACAATTTGATTAGGAACTGCTGACATGGCATCTTTTAATGAAGGAGCAGAAATACCATCTATACACGATGATTTAGTTGTATCTATGTCCTTAATTAACTCTGACACCTCCTCACAATTTGTACTAATAGCATCCAAACCAATGTCTAGTTCCACACCGTCATATGACCAAGGCTCATTATAATTTCTAGCCAGGTTCGGACCGATGTTAAGGAAGAACTCATTAATGAAATCAGGTGTATCACCATCCTCCACCAACACGCCTCTTACATTGTCTTTTAACCTGAAGTGAGGGGTACCCCTGTCACCTTTGACCAAGCCATTAATAATACGCCAGAATTTTTTACTATCCTTTTGATTATGTTCTAGACTTTCCCTTATATATCTACTTTTGGCCTTTCTTATAAATTTATTAACCCTATTTCTTAGCGTAGATGAAATTTGCCAATCTTCCCTTTTTTTACTTTTAATCGCCTTCTTGAGAGCCTTATCCTTATCATTTATCAATTCCAGAATATGGTCGGTGACCCAGGGTGCCCTGTCCTTCCTTACCCTGAACGTCTTGAGGGGGCACATATCATCAAGTGCATCACAAAATAGATTTAGGATAAATTTCCATCTTGCGTTAACATTTTCACAATGATCTATAGGGCCCCAATCGGCACCCCTAATACAAGCTTTAAATAACTCAGCGTTATAATGTTTGTATGTGCGACCCTCAAAAGAAATCTTTTCATTTGTAAAGTAGTGGTCAATCAGTGTTATACCAACCATCAAATGATCACTGAGGTTCCAAGTCCTCATAAACATTTCATATAGCTTGGAGGTATTTGTAATTACCCAATCGAGACATGTAGTAGACAGCTCATTAGATCTAGTGGGTTTATCAACAATTTGTTTCAGGCCCAAAATACTTATACAAATTTTCATCAGTCTTGTCGAGACTTTTGTCACATTTAAAAAATCGAAATTAAAATCTCCCATAATCATTAAATCCTTACGTCTCAATTGGGCCCGACTAACAATAGCATTGAACTGTTCTATAAAGATAGCCTTATCTCCATCAGGAGGCCTGTACACATTCGCTACAACAATATTTTTCTTGCCATTCCTAAAGATCTCTATCCATTGTATCTCTATGTCATTGCTACTAATATTAAGCTGATTATAATTAGTCGTCGAATAGGATAGATCCTTCCGTATGTACACAGCAACCCCACCACCAGTTTTAATCTCTTCATCTCCCCAAGCTCTATCAAGGCGTTCCAAACTATACCCATGTAAGTCAACAAAGTGGTCTGGAACCCCCTCATGTAGCCAGCTCTCTGATATGCCTACTACAGCATCAGTACAATTGAACATATGTGTCCTCAGAGTCTCTATCTTACCTTTTAAACTTCTAATATTAATGTGTGATAACGAGAAATCATTTTTACTACCCCTATGCATGTGCCTACCCACCATAAAACACAGGGTAGCCCATTGACATCCAAATTAACACAACATTAAATACTTTAACATAACTTAGTAGGTATGAGCAACTCGTGCCACCTACGAATAGGAGTGTATACTCCATCATGAGGGAAGTGTACAGAGTTAACCCCAGAGTGTGGTCAACTTTATATAATAAATACCACTATAATTTATACAATACGATTAACAAGTCTCATAATGCTTTACCATCATTATTATATTACACGTTAAACAATGTGAGACTTAAATAAGTGATGTAACTAATACATATGTAGTCTACCGGTATATTATTAAACTTAGCATTTTACCAACTTCATTATAATTCAATTCATTAAGCCTTGTACTACTTAGTCTAATAATACTTCACAAGTTATTATTAGTTAAATGTATCGAATCCATACAAGGGCTCTTGTGATACCATCCATTTCATATCAAAACATAAAGTACCGGTAGCGATCATGAACCTTACGCTTCAAGAAACGCGGTCCAACACAGACCCAAGGCTCGGTGGCGCCCACTGGTGTAAGTGCTAAGAACTCCATTAACCTAGACCGATCAGCTGTTTAGCGCTCTGACATATAATATACATGTACATTGTAGATTAGCATTGAAGTCACCGGGGTGGGAGAAATTGGTGTTATTAATGTCTTTACAACCTTAAACATTTTAATGTAATTTACCTATATATGATTTAAAGTAACTGACATCATTATAATATAAATATATAGCATTTTGCAATTGTATTCATCTATGCTTGTAATCAGATGCTGGAGGTACATGACAATATTTAATCTACTATTACTCTTATAATTGTACAACTAATTCAAATTTTATACATAAATCCCCTGTGTGATAAACTTGTACCGGTACTTCATTTAACACATTTCTACACATCTCTTAACCATTCAGCTTCTCTCGCAGCTCAACTAGGATTTTACCCATTCTGTTATCTTTGACGGAGTCCTTGGTGATGTCTTTCACTTGAGATATATTGTACCCGCACCCCCAGGGTTTTTCCAAAGTACATTCAAAAATCCCCCCCTTTGTGGCCTTTAATCTAAGGCCAAGGTCCTTGTTTTGAGTGTACTTGAGCTCCGAAACCTCCTCCATGATGGTGAATCTGACCGTATTGGAATCATTTTTGGTAACCTTTATCATATGTGAGAGTTTCTTGGCCTCATACCCGTCAACGCTTAGAAGAATTTTCCTTGCCATCTCTTCATCATTGTTGTACATAGCCAGCCTATGCCAAAACAGTTGTTCTGCACTATGCCAGATGACCCCTTCGTATTCGATTTCACACTGATACATGTTAGACAAGAAGGCGTGATGAGATTGGAAGCATGTACCGTCAGGGATCTCAACCAGTTTAGCTGCTTCCATAGTGATATCATCCGGTAGTTGGTATAGGTCTCTGTAAGTTAATGTCTTGTCCCCTATCTCCAGCTTGCCTCCTTTGACCTTTGACTCGTATCCATTGGACTTTGCTACTTTTGAGAGGCATCTTAACTCCTTCCTTTCATTCTGCTGTTCGATGCTTAAGTCATCTGAAACATAGACATTTTCCCATCTCTTTTTATGTTTCATATTTCCAATCTCTTGGAACAAACGAATTTTAAAGTCCAGATCCTTAAAATGAATAAGGATGTTCCTCGGTCTTGTCTGGTTGGCCTTAGCCTTGCCAATACGGTATGCTGCATCTAGGTGGACTCTCTCGTCGCCTTTTAAGGCCCCAATGTCTACCATTAGATCTATGGCTATGGCGGCTACTAGGTAGGACGCTCGAGGACGCGCAAGGGGAATAACTGACATATCACTGGTTTAACTAAAGGATACAACCTATCCCATGTCAATAATTGGACTACAAACCATTGGTGCACTTACATGTCAACAAATTGTTCAATGAATTTACGAAGAATTCCAGGTAGGAGTGTTTTTACTGTTGCCCATACTGAGGACACTAGGCCACCGGCGGCCATACAGTCACATAACAACACTCACCCTGCTATACCCTCACTGACGCCTACACCTACACCTGGTATACATACACCTGTCACTAATACACATGACACTCGTATTACACTTGACTCAGGTATTATACCAGACCCCATATTTACTAGTACACAAGACCCACTCAGTAATATGGCTCAATCCCTGGAGGATAATGCACCCACTAAATTAGAATCGATCAGTGGTAATGTGAAGTTAGATGACTGGCTGAGATCTATGAAAACCTCCCTAGACGAAAACGCCTCTAAACTAACTACCCTCTTAGATCAGAATGTCAAGACCGATACAGCGATTGGTGAGATAAGGACCCTTATCTCAACTAACAAAACTAGCACAGATGCAGCTACAGCAGGTATAAGGCTTGATATGATTGATTCTGATAAAAGAATTGAAGAATTAGAAGCTAGACTGGAGAAAAGGGACGAGTTAGATCTGAAGGCCTTAGACAGCGCACGAGAGCTTAACGTCATTATAAGGGGCATACCAGAGATTCCTGGGGAACAGATGCATACTACTATGAATGAACTCTTTACCATAATGAAAGTATCATTCCCATATGCAATCACCATGGGAGCTTCTCGTATGGGACGACCCCCAAATCCTCCTAGGCAACAACAGCCACAACAACAACAACAACAACAACAACAGCAACGACGTACAAACAACTGGTCCCGACCCATTAAATTGCGTTGTACGACCCCACCAATGAAATCCGAAATTTTTGGATTGAGGAAAAATGTTGAGGGCTCAAAATTTGAAAAGGCTACTTTCTCTAACGACATGTCAGATGATGAGCTACTTAAAAGTAAGGAGATCCAACAGATAGCAGCCGCAGCTAGACGCATTGAGGGCACTGAAGTTAAGCTCAAAGGGAACTCAGTTGGGATTAATAATCACACATACGATAGGTCCAATTTTGATGCTCTTCCATTAGGCATTACTACAGAGAATGCCTCATCCATCATCACCCCAAAGGGCCTATTTTTTCAAGGCCACCTCAGCCCTTACAGTAACCTTTTTAACATTGAAATTATTGACGAAAGCAATGGGTTTAAGGGTTCTTCAGTCGAACAATGTTTTGTATACCGCAAAGCAGACTTTCATAGGGACCTAGCACTTAGGGACTTGGTGGCCAAGACCCATAATCCCTATACTATAATGGCCATTAGCAGACGCATCCAGAGCAATCAGGCTTGGAAGAATAGGGAGCACTCTGTACTGTATGACCTTAACCTGCAGAAAGCCAATCAACACCCGGCCTATGCTGAAAAGCTAAGGGCTAACAATCAGATTGAGTACCATGAAGGAACAAAGGACCGGAAGTGGGGCAGCGGTGTCCTGCTTAATGACCTGAAACGGATTGGTGCCATTGAGGTACCACGACCTGACCATGAGGACTTAATGGGAGGTATATTGTCACGTGTCGGAAGGGTCATAAGAGGCGAGGAGGACTGAACACTGGTTGCCACAAAAACACTGCTAAGTAACACTCTCTGTTCATAACACTGCCATTATGAATTTCATACATAATAGCAGTACTTACCCAAGGCGCAAAGCAAGTAAATTCCGCATACTATTACTGGCGGATTCACGAGCGAGAGGTCTAACCCACCTGATACATAATGAAGTCAGTGCACAACACCTCGACAGAGACATAAGCTTCAGTATACTCTATTACCCTGGCGCCACAATTTCACAGACTGTGTATAGGGCCTTACCAAAGCTGAGGGAAAGACCAACGTACGACTTGATTTATTTCTCGTCAGGAGTGAATAACCTCACAACGCTATTGAAGTCGCATTGCTGCGTCCCCAACTACGATGACTCAGCAACTTTAGTATCTGATCTACTGACGGACTATATGTGGGCGAAGCACGTGGTGTCCAGATATGCCCATAAGGTAGTAATATGCGAACTAGTGGGCATCAGTATGCCCATATACAATTCTGCAGGCGAACCCTTTTGGGACGAACAAGTCATCATTAATGATAGTATGGTGACCATCAATCCCCTGATAAGGGGTATAAACACTCTAGATAATCTCGACACACCCCATATGGTACAACATGTACATAAATCCAGACATGGACGTATGGGACACAGGCACAAGGGTACAATGAACGATGGCCTACACTATAACGATGCTACTAAAGCTAAATATGCTCGTAATATAGTGTATACTTTTCCCAACAACGTCCACTCCACATGTAATTAGGCTATTAAATGGGAACATGTGTGGTGACTCACGCATACCAATGCAACTATAATTCCCATCAGCTTAATATACAAGTGAAATCTATATACACGATTTAAATCGAAAAATCATTCTACTATTGTTACTATCATGTTCCTGAACTTTCCTAAAATAATTGTCACTGGATAATATTTCTCTCTATATTTTTGCAATATTCCTGAAACATACACTGTATCCTACGGAACATATATATATATATATATGACCTAATACCTCCTATGTCTTACACAATCCAGATTATAGCCCGAGTAATCATGCTGTGTGTCGAATTACATCTACTAGCTGTAACCCTAATTGGCAATCCACTCCAGGTACAACGCTATGCTATACACCCTCAAGTACTGTGAGTATTACCACTATTGTACCAATAAAGTGACAATATCAAGGCGTGTTCTAAAGCAGTAGGGAGCTGGATCGTGGCACTCACGACATGGCTATTCTAATTCTTATTATTGTTTACTAACAAATATATATGTATGTTGTATTACTAATCTAACATGTTGTATTGCGTGGGTAATCACGAATGACATGAGTATGACATATTATGACATGATTTAACATGAATTAATAAGATACAATATGACCTACATACATTCATTGTTTAACGACATTTGGTATATACTGTAGTGATAAACCAACAGCGCCCGTTCTATTCTTGAACTCAGCAGATCACAGTGCTATTGCTACAGCGACCCGCGTCTCCCTGTACTTTTTGGACGCTACTGGAGTCTACCTATGTCATTTGCAATTTGAATCATTGACTATATACAGTGTATAACGAACTTGTTTCTCATGTATTATGCTTATATGATATATATGATACCTTATATTAATAAATAATGTATTTAATTAACGGGTATCCATGGTTATGTCTTATTGTTGTGTTCCCCTGCACACTCCTACACTTAACCATGATGGAAACACACAACTCCATTGTCATTACCATTTGTCGTCGCATATTTGAAAATGTCACATATGACCTGGGGGGAAGGGGGGGGACAGTACAGTCCTTATATATGGAACATCTCAAATTAGATGAGTGATCTACCTGTAACAGGTAGGGGGCTGCATATTATACATCATAATGCCAGGAGTATTAAACATGATACGGATCTATTTAAATATTATGTAAGGCACTCTGATGTTGGGTTATACACCGTGTCTGAGACATGGTGGCACGATGATACATCTGATGCACTTATGCATGTTAATGGCTATACACTCCTTCGTGTTGATAGAGACCGATTAAACCTAAATGGTGATCGAATGGAAGGGGGAGGTGTAGCCATATACATAAAGAATGGTATAACCTTCACTTTAGCAGGGTTAAGTCAACTTAATATATCTAATAAAGATATTGAGATGCTATGGGTACGCATAATTTTACCTTCCCAGCTTGATATGATCCTAGGTACAATTTACAGACCTCCTACTGGCAGTCCTTCTGAATTTTCTAAAATTATGTTAGAAACCCTGAAAGAGATAAAAGATCAAGACCCTCTGTCTGACCTAACATTTTTAGGCGATATTAATATAAATTATTTAGATAAAGATGATGATAAATTCAATGCCTTATTAGATATTGAGCAAGAATATGGGGTCATACAATATATTAACACTCCTACAAGGAAAAACGCCATTCTGGACCTAGCCTATTCGGATTGTAGATTTATTTCGAATTCTAAAGTACTTAACTATAAATTCAGTGACCATCACCCCATTCTAATTACAAAGAAGAAAATTAATATTAAATATCCAACTACACAATTTTTAGGCCGCTCATATAGAAATTACAATACTGATACCATGAGGAATGCCCTAATTAATTATGATTGGACTTCCCTTCATGCTACAAGATGCCCTGATAGGGCATGGGACATTATTCTCACGGCCATTGAAACCCACCTTAATACTATGTGCCCGATAAGAAACCACCAGATAAAGGCTAAAGACGAACCCTGGCTTACACCATTTCTCAAGCGTAAAATTCTGGAGAAGAATGAAGCTTGGAAGCATGCGGCTAGAACAGGCCTTCCCGAAGATGATGCTATATCCAATAGACTGGCAAACAGGGTTAAAACCTTAGTTAGGAGGGCAAGAAGGCAATATATACAAGATTATAAGGATGAAGACAATAAGACTTTTTGGAAAAAAATGGAAGAATTATTACCTAATAAATGCACCACTAATTCCATTAGCCTCATAGACCAAGATTCTAAAGCACCAATACCCCCTACTGATGTAGCTCAATATATAAATCAATATTTTGTGGGTATAGGCCCTAAATTTGCTAACAACTTCAATATCCCCTGGACCTATGCTGGCACTACTACTAACCTAGAAATTCCTGATCCAATTATTACTGCTGATACCATCATTGCAGCTGCTAAAACAATTAACACTAAAAAATCCTCAGCAATTCCCTACATTTCTTCCAAAGTCTTTAAAGATGCTTTCTTTGCTATCCCTGAAAAATTTGCATTTCTATTTAATTTATCCCTAGTAAATTCTAAATTTCCCACAGCTTGGAAAAAGGCCATAGTCACACCACTACCCAAACCTGGTGATAGAGCTAATGTTACTAATTATAGACCCATCTCCCAAATTCCACTTCCGGGTAAAGTCTTAGAAAGAATAATGCACACTTATATATCCCATTATCTTGAATCTAACAACTTACTAAATCCAAAACAAGGTGGTTTTAGAAAAGAACATTCTACAGTTAGGACAGTAGCAGATTTAACAGATCAACTGTTTTTCAATATCAATAATGATAATTATACAATAGCAACCTTTATTGACATGTCCAAAGCTTTTGACGTGGTTAATCATGCTATACTGCTTTCTAAATGTCAAGAGCTGGGTATAAATAATAATGTATTATCTTGGATAAAAAGCTATTTACATAAAAGGTCACAACACACTGTTGCAAATGGTATTACCTCCAGTGAGGCTTTCCTTTCCTGTGGAGTTCCACAAGGGTCCATTCTTGGACCCCTCCTTTTCTTGATATATGTCAATGACATAGATGGTCTTTGTCAGAACACTAATCTAAGCTCTTATGCTGATGACACAGCAATTTATGCCTCTGACAAAGACCCTGTCACTGTATGTAGGAAAATTCAGGACGATTTGGATCAACTATCACGCTGGTGCAATATTAATAAATTAACTGTAAATACTAAAAAATCCCAAGCTATGAAATTTGGCAGTCAAAAACACCTCCAAAATTTCAGATTACCAAATCTCATCTTAAACAATAGTCCTCTTGAATATGTAGATCAATATAATTATTTAGGTATACAATTAGATCAAGAACTAAAGTTTGATAAACAAATAAACCAAATGAGATCCAAATCGGCCATTAAACTTCGTATATTTGGTAGACTTAGAAGGTATATGTCATATAGACAGGCACTTGCCATTTATAAATCAAGAATACTACCTCACTTGGAATATGGAGGTATTATTGTACATAATACTAACCAAACCCTACTAACAAAACTCCAAAGACTCCAGAATAGAGGGCTGAAAATCGCCCTCTATTCTCCCCCTAGGACCTCAATTGAGAAAATTCATAAAGATGGCAAAATTAATTATTTAGAAGAAAGAAGGCAAAAGCAAATAGCCGTCCATGCTTACACTATGACAAAGCATCCAAATCACCTGGCTGTTCCAGCCAGAGATACTAGATTGCATGACGGCCCTGTTTTGAAAACATATCATAGAAGAGTTCAGGCCTTTAAAAGAAGTGTAAATTATAAATGTGCCACTCTTTGGAATGATCTAGGGGTTAATGATAGGTGTATACCTACCCTAGAAGATTTCAAAACAAATAGGAAAAAATTTCTAGCCTCCCTCAGAAAGTAAAATTTTATTGACCTTATTTTTCAGGAATATCTATAACACTGTCCAACCCTTTACATATTCTCTTCATGTCAAATTTGTGACTGTTTACCAGTTATATTACTTGTAATATTGTACTCTATGTAATATCTGTCTTATGTCAGTAATTTATTAGCTTTGTCACTGCTTAGTACACGCCATCAGCCTGTTATCTGAATCTCCCAAAAAGGCCCTCTGGAGCCAGGAGAATATGGGCACCAAAATTTTTATATATAAGGAGCCCAACCTGATACCTCCAGAATAAACATTACAATTAAAAAAAAAAAAAAAAAAGGATCTTTTTTGGCGTATCTCCTTGTTTCTCAGGCACTCCCTCAATGATAATGTTATGGCGTTTTAACATCTCATCGCTTTGGCGCACTCTCAGGGAAAGCATATCCAGCCTGTGTTCTAGTCTGGAGTTATCTAATTCCAACTGACGACAATATAAAGTGGATTTAGATCTATGCTCCTCCAGGTCTTCAAGTCGTTCCTTCAGACCAGTCACCACTAGGTCGTTCGATGTTACATACTGCCCAATATTTTCCTTATTCTCGTCTACTTTCTTATTAATTCCAGACAGTGTATTGTCAATGGAACTCAGACGCTGAAGGGTTGATTCATTTATCGTTTTAATATCCTCCATGAATTTCGCCATAATATCCGGCTCACTCATAGCGGCAGTCATGTTGTTTACCTTGGATACTGCAGGGACGGTAGTGGTAGTTTCCTCTATATCGCCCACCTTGGGAAACCTTGTTTGGCTTCTCGTTCTTCTACTGCTTGGTATTTCTTCCATTTATGCTCCCATAAGTTAATAACATAACCCTCGGCGAGCTAAGATACTCATGTGTACCTCTTTATGGTTGAAATTGTTCGCACTGCATTAATGACCCCGATGTTGTTGGATCCCGCAGACCTGCTCTTAGAACTAACCGCTGCCGTTCGTCGCCATCTTGCCTATGTTTATGCTAGTCAGCTTTTCAGTGAACAACTAACACACTCCAATAATTTATAATATGTATACCCCGATACTTTTATCATAATTATTTAATCCTATGTCAACCAGGTACACGTTCGTGAGTCTATATCAGCAACTGTTTCCCTTAAAAGGTCTCACTTACCTTTCAGCCACAGCAGGCAGCAAACGAGGCTGAAGAGGATAGCCGTGGTCCTCATGGTAACTGGCATTACAACTCAGAGGAGTCGACTAAACTAATACGATACCTTGGTATAAAACGCACCTACCCCCCTTTATATATGTTGTATCTATGTCAATTGTCATGGCCATGTAGGCACTCGCCAACCATTATGCTTCCTTTTATGAACTATACTGCTACAACACACACTATGCTAGGAGAGTGAGAACACGATCTGAATAAACATGATTCAAGTCTCGATTATCAGCATAATTAATCATTTGTTGTTTTTGAATGGCACGGCCCATGTTGGAAGATTGCATGTATGATTTACTTCACAATTGACTCTGTAACATGGCGCTTACCTGGTCGAATTGATTGATTGAAAGGTGGTTGCATCAAGAGAAATGAGCCTGAGATAAGTCTAAAAGAAGTGACCCAAAGAGAAGTGAGCCTGGAAGAAGTGAGTCTAAAAGAAATGAGGTTATCCAGAGTCCTGCAACCATGTCCACAGTCATCCACCAATGTCCATCTACCCCTCCATTTCCCTGCTTACTACAAGGTTAAGCATAACTGTCAGAAATCATATCCACATTATTCATAACATTAGAAAAGATTCAAAATTGTTTGTTGAACGTTTTCTTATACGTGAAAATGATGAAAAATAATATTATTTCTATTGCATTCTACTAACATCCACGAACATTTGTTTAGTGTATGTTGTCGTGGGCCAGGTCGGGCGAACTGGGGCAGACGAAGATGGGGGCTAGCCTTGTTTGACCGAATGTGAGACAGAACCAGGGAGAGAGTACAACTCACAGTGTGCCATGTGACCAACCTGAGCCAATCCAGGGACATTTTTTCTACGGTGTGTCCAAGAACAAGGGCAGTAATAGACCCAGCTAACAAAAAAAAAACATTTTCCAAACGTTTGCAAATGTTTTTGGTTACCTGGAGACCTATGTCCTCGAGCCAGGTCAGGGTAAGGTGGGAGACCACCCAACTGTAGACTTGCCTACGTCCTTACTAAAAAGGATTTGTTCAATACATTGAATAATTATTCGAATTATAAGTATCTCAAAACTGACATTACCAGACATAGGGGGCACCACACAGGTGTGGGGAATAGGCCACACATAGGGCCCAGTCCTCTATCTGATAAAACACAATGGCCAAATCGGTTTTGCTTGGACAGATCTCAGTACCTGGGTTTTACCTGGACTAGTGGCTGTTGTCAGGGATGCCAAGTTACCCCACCCCAAAAATCGTATTTCTTACGATTTTTGGACCCCAAAATCGTAACAATCTTTGACTGAAATCGTAACAAAAATCGTAACAACATAATTACATTTCTGAAGGGTCAGCATGATGCATGAATGGATTCTAATGACTCAGTAAATTTGTAATCTGGCTCATGCTAAATCATTAATTGATTGTTTTTGCTCCTCAATGTGCAATGTTATAATTCTACATCTGTTTGACCAACAAAAATCTAGTTTTAGTCTAATTCTGTGTATGTGTGAAGGCTATTATCCCATACCTCAACAGAGGTTTTCAAGCCTCTAAATAACGATCCAAAGTTTAAAGATTAGTGAACAAATTGTATGTCTGCACTG
This sequence comes from Harmothoe impar, assembly GCA_947462335.1. NCBI lineage: Eukaryota > Metazoa > Annelida > Polychaeta > Phyllodocida > Polynoidae > Harmothoe > Harmothoe impar. The sequence goes on from OX381709.1 coordinate 63,459,610, forward strand.
GATTTGATTAGTACGATAGCACTTTTCCCCATCTAGATATTATATTGATAAACATTTAAAGGTGTGCCATAGCTTTCAGTACTGAACTTGAATGAAACTCCCAGAATATAGCTCGATCTGTTTAAGGGCCTGCTGCTGCTCTACCATGGTATATTTCGAACGGGATGTTTATGGATATGGCCTAACAGGTACTACATGTATATTGTATATGGTAACATATGTCCCACATCCCTCTAGGCAAAACATGTGGCGCCATCCCATGTGCCAACCCCAGACGTTCTTTTAACAATGGGAGGCGCGGTGAATTTTTCTGGTCCCCACCCCCTCCCCCATGAGCGGCCAGGGTTCCCACAACAATTTCAGATCAAAATTCCATGAGATGACATTTCCATGAAAATAAACAGCGGTCCAACATTATAGCACTCCAATGCACTATATGGGTATATATCTAAAACTGGACATCGACATCCTTCTAACAGAAAGCTATATTCAGTCTCATCAAAGTAGAAATCCATAGGTTGCTATATGAAGGAGAAGGCCATGTTCATGCCTATGTGTATGTCTGTGTGGGTGTACATGAGTGTCTGCATTCATGCTACAGTCATAGGGTGTTTTAGGCAAATTTCACTTTTTTTGCGATTTTGAACTTTTTACTTGCCAAATCAGGTGTTTTTAGGCAAATTTCACTTTTTTGCGATTTTGTACATTTTGTCGCCAAAGAGGGTGTTTTTAGGCAAATTTCACTTTTCTTGCGATTTTGAACTTTTTTTCTTGCCAAATCAGGTGTTTTTGGACAAATTTCACTTTTTTGCAATTTTTAAACTTTTTTCTCGCCAAATAGGGGTTTTTTAGGGAAATTTCATTTTTTGCGATGTTGAACTTCTTTTTCGCCAAAAGCTGCGGAATCTGCCTCCATGTGTGATCCTATTGATGGACTCTGGATAGACCCATGCATAGTGAAGACCTACATTGTGGACATGAGGTCAAGTTAAAAACTGCAAGTCACTTGTTTTGCAACTTGCACTGAACTGAACCTACCGTAAAACCCCGCCTATAAGCCGAATTTATTTTGGCGTTTTTATTTGCTATAAGCCGAATCTTTTCCTTCAAACTCACATTCGGCTTATAGGCGGGGTTTTGTCAAATAATATTTGAGATTATGGTATGGAAAAGAATGAAAACTTAGACAGTAATTTAACTCAATTTTAATGCCTTACAAACCATCTTCACGTTAAGTATACTTGCTATACCAATGGCACATGGTATTTTAATTGAATCAAAGAATCAAAATCTGTTTTAAAACACTTTTTTGGTAGGGTCAGGTTGGGGGTCAGGGGGTCCCCAAGACCCCAAAAGTCACATTCGGCTTATAGGCGGGGTTCTCTTAAATGTTAAAATGATATCATATAAGCCGAATTTTTTTCCTTAAACTCACTTTCGGCTTATAGGCGGGGGTCGGCTTAAAGGCGGAGTTTTACGGTAATAGCCTTTAACTGGGTTGTCAGCAATCAATTAAACTATGACAAAACTCCCTCTATGTCGGAGACCAAATAATATCAAATGATATATATTTTTTCAAAATAACACCCTGTGTAGAATGGCCCGATACTCAGGAATCCTACTGTGAATATAAAAAAAGTCAAATTTGAATTATTAATACCTGAAAATTGAGAAATGCTGACGGTTTATGTAGGAAATGTACTAAAAACAGCAACAAAAGGCAACAAAACCCAAATTATCTCAAAAACTGTTCAGTAGGATTTTTTCTAACTGAGGTTCCAGTGTTTTCTACCCTCATATTACACATTGGCATAGAGAATATATTGACAGCTAGTCAGGAGCAATCTGTGAGGCAAAAAACAGCCAAAATGAGCCACTGGTCTGAAGTATAAAACTGGGCATCGATCACTATAGAGCTACAAAGAGACAGAGAATCGATGTCCAGTAAAAAATCTCAATTTTCCATGACATTTATAAATTTCTTGTGTGGGTTCATGGGTCTTGGCCCCTGAGAAAATCTCTAAAATCGAGAAAGCATTTGGTACATTCTCGGAGATTTTGTAATATTGATTCTATTATTTTAAAATTCCATGACATTCCAGGACACGTGGCAGATTTTTACAAAATTCCATGACATTCCAGAGAGCTTTCAAATTCCATGACACCAAGGAACCCTGGCGGGGTTCACCCCCACGCCCCGGTGTGTTCAAATTGATCACGACCTACCCCTCGAGCTACAGTACAATATTTTTTTGTTAAAAATGTGTGACCTTTTTTGGGGGAACCCCTTAGGGGAATTTTGACCCTAAAACAGGCCTCTTGCTATTTGTCTTTTGACCCAGAATTCCTTTTGGGAGGGAAAATCGATCAAATATATATGCTATGTGGGGTAAGATATAAATTCATATCTATGTAGCCCAAAGTTGTTCCCTGTGTACAGCCCGTTACAACACCATAATTGGTACAGGTTTCCCCATTTTTAAATAATGACCCTCACTAAGGAGACGTATCTTTCATCATAGACTTGCCACTAGGTCAGCTACAGGTACATAGATTATAGCAGGTTAATAATTCAATACATAAACTCAGATTCGGTGGTGTACATTGTATTTGATTTATTATACATTGTATCAAGAGACATAGAGGGGGTTCCTCCGAGCCCCTGTTTGTATTGCACTGTTTGTGTTGATGCGACGAGAACATCTTAGGTGGTCCCTTTATTGATATATAATTACCGCTATACGTGTATTTTGAGACCACCCATCAGGCACTAGGAACTATCACAAAGAAAATAAAGTTATATCACTGAGAACAGACATAGTATCTCTGGGCGCACTGGTAAAGGCGTATGGCAATTTGAGACAAGAGTTTGAATTCGCATGAACAAACCAAGGACCTGCTACTGCAGCAATTCAATACTGTATTTAACTAGATCTAATTATTTGAGTCTATTGCAATCAAGAAGTACATGAGATATATGGGATTTCGGCCCATGTGATCATGTCCGTTGACCCAAATTGCACTTTTTGAAAGACAGTATCCTCAACCCACCCTTCGTGGTGTTTGCTTAAACGATTTCTCACTCATAAATACAACAAAGGAATGACATGGAAACAATATTAAATATATCATATTCATGAAATGATATGTGGCTACGTTTGTTCTAGTTTTTTAATGTATAATGTTAATGGAATGTATATGAAAATATGCCAGATGGAGAAAATCCAGCAAACAATCCACTACATTCCCTTATTAACAGCCCAGTAGTGCCATCTGTAGTCTCTCAGTCTCCCCTGGCAGCAGACAGCTCAGTGCTGCCACCTGAAGCTTGGAATCAACACTATGATCACTTGTCTCATTTCTCATCAGAAAGATGAGTATAGTTGAAAGTTGAACACAAATGGGACATACATGAGGAAAACATAGGTTATAGTGTCCCAACTCTTACAGCTTTATACCATATCCCTGAGCATCAATGTATTATGCCAACGGATGCCGTTGATAATCTCCCGGCGGACCGGCATGATGTACTGTTGCTGTGTCATTGCTTTGCTTTATTTTGACGACACATGTTGGCAATATGCCGTCCATTGAAGGGTTGAATATATATTACATCCTTCCAACTTTTGACTTATTCAAACGAGTAAATTGGCATAACTTGATCAACTCTGCTGATACTGAACCATCCAAGTATGGGCAGCAACCTTTACCGATTCAAAATGCACGTACTATAGCTATCGTTATGATATCCCATGGATAAAGTATGTGTGCAATGTATATGTGCAATCACATAAAAATTATACGGTTAAATTGTAAAAAAAAAAGGTAAAAAAAGTTATGATATTCTGTTCCTCTGTCCATTGTGAAAAGTATATACATTCATTAATAAGTAACGGTATGCGTTTTGAGATTACAATGAGATGTCTTAAACATGATATGTAAAAAGATGAAGAGAAACTGTACAATGCGTAGGAGTTTGAGTCAAACAAAATCAGACACTTGCACCCGGTCACAGAAAATGTAAACATAAATTTTATACATGCACGTGGACATGTACATGTATCATTTTCTACTTGAATTAACATACATTAAACTGCACGCGTATATAAAATAGGCCTATATGTATATATATGTATTTTGACTCCCATTTTCATACTATTAAATTAAACAATACAATTTCAATTGCACACACTAAAGTAATCCACCTACATTCTTAAATCACCTATTAGCTCCACAGTTTCATTCTATCCATACTCTTTTTACCTTAATATATCATTCACAATGATTTCATACGATAAGATTCAAACTCCTTTCACACCAGCAATACATTGACCTCTGCTGTGGGGACGGCTTGGTAAGGGTCTGGTTGCCTGGTGTCGGGCCGGGTGACATGCCCGTTGATGGCAGTCAGTTCGTGCTGGGCGGGGTCCTCCCGCCGACACCAGGCGCGGGGCGGCAGGTTGTCTGGTAGGGGCAGGTTCAGGGTCTCCGGGAGGAGCAGGGTCAGCAGACCTCCAACCAACGCCAACCCACCGAACACGATGAAGGGTAGTGGCTGTGATATGCTGCCCTGTAAAGTGTAATAAGTGTGTTTACAGTTTATAACACTCGGAGAGAAAAAGTTGGTTATATATCTAGGCCTATATATCTATATAGGGCGTGCTCGCGTTTTGCAACATGGAAATGGCGATGGGAACAGACTATTTTCTATGTTTTATGTACCCCTTTGGGGCGAATATGTCGAATAGGTTATACTATATTCGACGTATTGAGCGCCGCCACTGTAATAAGAGCTATAAGGGCCCCTTCATTTCGGGGCCCTTTTTAGGCTACTGGTAGAAATATTCATGTATTTTGAGGAAATTAAACTGCTACGCTCTTATTTACCAATCATATTTTACAGTATATGAACTTATTGTAACGAGCTTACCAAAGCAACCATTTGTGGGGCAACAATTCCCCCTATACGACTGGACATGGAGCAAGCACCAACACCGATATTTCTGTGGACATAAAAATATCTAAGTGATTAAGAACATCAATAATGAGACAAGATAAAGAGTATATTGTTTTATTGTAGACCAATAGTAATACTAATAGCGGTACATATTCAAAGTGACTATCTTAACCTGGTGCGCTTCAGAGAGATGGTATTGATGTCTAGTACTAGCGTTAGTAACTCATTGCAGCATAATTCGCCATATAAGTACAATTAACAACCATGTGTTAATTTTCAAAAGTGAAATAAGTCTCACCTAACGACAGTAGGGAAAAGCTCAGCAGAGAATATTTGTGCAGCGCCCCAGCTTCCAGCAATACCAGCCCGACCCACCATAAACAGCGTGGTCGTCACTGCAGGTAGGTCGTTCAACCTCCCTATAATGGAACGTGAGAATCCAGATCGTTAATATCCAATGGTAGAAATATAAGTTACAAGTGGTCTGGTACCTTTTCTTTTTTCCATAAAGCATAATTACATAATGTGCAACAACCAATTTTAGTATAGGAATACAGAAACTTATTACGACACTTGGAGGTGAAATAACTAGGCTTGCCTATAGATAATAAACAGCCAAATTTCTAATATCTGATTCCATGGTCAGTTTTAACACATCACGAAGTTGGCAACATGTGGATGATACTTTACTGAATCAATAGTACACTGTACCGTGTACATATATATATACAACGTGTTGTACATTGCTACAAGTATACCCAAGTGGGGTGTAAAGTAGGCCTTACCTGTTAAATGTACAATGAGTATTGCCAGCATAGAACAGCCAGCTAACAGCAGGAGGAAGCACAGCGTTTTACGCCGCCCAAATCTGTCAACATAAGTTATATCATTCAATAGGTTTATAGATTGTTTTAATATGAAGCTGGTCAAGTCTCGAAACTTTGATGAAGTAGGGATAGCTTTCTCTAAAATATAGGAAATATATCTGACTTTAAACATGAACATGTATATCTAATCCTAGGATAAAAACTATTTCACATGTATTATTAAAGACCCTAATTAGTTTTAGGGGGGGACTTACTTATTATTGACGAGAACAACGAAGATGAGAGGAGGAATCTCAACGAGACCAGATAAGAAGAAGTTGATATAAGTGTTCCCTGAGAGACTGCCGACATTAAGAGACGACCCGTAGTACACGCAGCTACACACAAACCTGCAAATCGTGAACACTCATTTATTATAGTTTATTTATATATATATATTTTTCATTTATCATAGAAGTTATGGGGCTACAGGTAACTGTTTTCTTAGGTCTTGAGCTGAGATCAAGACTCTAACCATAGTTAGAGTCCTGACTAGTGTGTATGTGTGTGTAAGTAGTATTCTTTAGATAAAGGAAAATTGAAACTTATGATATACTACAGAGACGATAGTGTTTTAAAGTGACATGGTCCGATTTTTTTCATATTTTAAATCCTGCTTAAATGTGTTTTAAATGTTAGTGCAAAATCATATTTGGAGGATAGGGCACAGTACAATGTCATCTATGTGCAATAAGAGCAAAACTAGAGGTTCAGATGTGGCCCAAGTATAGCATTTTACAGTGTATTTTCAATGGGGGGATTATAGCGTGCACTCCAAAATTAGCAAATTGGGCCAAAATCTGATGATTGGCCGAATTCTAAGCTGAATCCTAGCAAATAGCATTAAATAAAGTAGTTAGCACATAAAGTATGCCCATAAGAAATATTCTGGTTAATTTTTAACTGAATCATCGGACCATCTCACTTTAATATTCAAGATATAGATATGCATAGTATAGACAACAATGCAAATATCATTCATAATAAGAAAACTTTTCTTTATTGGGTTGAATATTTTCGCTTTAATATTAAAACCACATTATAATTAACGAATTATTACGTTCTTGTGTAAGTCAAGTGTGAACCAACTTACCATGTGTATAGTAAGATGAGAGTATTTTTCGTCATACTGCAGTTCCTGAATAAATCATAATAACTGTATCTTTTATCTTCTGTCTTCAGTTTCTTGTCCTCCTGCAATTTATCAGAATGTAAGTTTATATGCAAAACGTATCGGTAATTATCATAAAATCAAAGAACACAGATGGGAAATAATGTGTAAGGAGGGGTTTTATAACCAGATGCCTAAATGACCTTGAGGCCTAATGAAATATTAGAGTAGATATTTTGCAACCTCTATCAATACAGATTCCTTTGTCAAAAAGGGGTGAAGCCATTTGTACCCCCTCCCTAAAACAGGGGTGAAAATCCAACACCTCCACCTCCACCTCACCCTACCTCAAAGGGTCATATGTAATCAAAAATTGAGCAATCCATTAAGCATACCAGTGACATGTATAATTTTACAAGGATCACTCACTGCAGCAGATACCATCAGCTTGGAGAAGTCTGGTACAGGTTTCTTGTTGTACTCAGCTATCCGGGTAAGGATGTGTACCGCCTCGTCACACCTCCCCTGCTGCACTAACCACCGCGGGCTCTCTGGTACAAACCTAGTCATGAGAGGACAAACACGAGAGATACAGTCATGTAGATATGCATGAAAGATGAGATAAGACTCCAATTCACAAAGTTAGGTAGAACCACACTTCCTACTGTGATATAAACTTCTATTCATTAAGGATAGCTCATTCTTTATGTTACACAACCAGCGGGATGTCACACAAAAAAAAAGTCACCCCCCTTCCTAAGTGGGTTGAAATTGTTTGTGCGCGAAACTTATTATCTATAGCAAAGAGCTGGCTTTTTCTTTGAAAACTGGTAAAATTGACCTAATTTTGCCAAAGTCAGAACCAGGTGCGGGTTAATGTTAATCCAAACTCCAGGTGCGGATTATATGTGCGATACGGCTTATATGTGGGAATTTACTGTATTACCGTAAATTCCCACATAGAACCTGCAACCTTCCGATTGTGTATAACCGCGGGTTATATGCTGTTACTTATGGTAGTTTCAGTACGTACCACCAGGTGAGGAGCAGGGGCAGGCCCCCTAGGGAGGTGATCATAGACAGGTGTCGCCAGTCCGGCACCAGGTAGGCAATCAGAGCCAGCGACATGACGCCGCACGCCCAGAAGCCGATACAGCCGCAGAACGTCCGCCAACGCCGCCCGACAAACTCCAGGGGCAGCACAAAGTTAACGAGCAGTGTACCTGTACAGGGGGAAAGGAGGGCTGGAGGTATTGGTCTGCTGTGGTAACCGAGTAGTGTGTGTTTGTGTATTTACAAAAAACATTCCATACTTCTACTAATTTGTAGGTTTTTAATACATACCAGCATATCTATTGAGAAATAGATTCAATTATAAGTTTCTTCTATCATCGTTGTGGTGATAATGGACGCATTTCTACACAGAAGAGTCCATTTTCAATAGGACGACGCTATAGTAAACGTATAGAAGCTATAGAAATTGTACCATTTAAATTCGTTTTCAGTTTTAGCTCACCATCAGATGAAAGTCAATGCACCAGCTGGTATGAGACAATACGCAGCGCACTGGATTTCCACACATTTTATCTACCAGCATGATAAATTATTTAAGATTGGTTTCTGTGACTACTTGATCCATCCTAAGATTGTATTAGCTAACGATTAAATAGCAGGAAATGTACTACTAATTAGATTTAACGTCCTAGTCTTCAATGAAAGATTTCAAATTAATAATAATTATTGTCAGATGACTTACCTCCAAAGAAGGCTCCCATGAAGAACTTGACGGCAGCATATAACTGCCACGAGGTGACGAAGGATGAGGCGAGGCCGGCCAATAACAGTAGGGTGTAGACAACATAGAGGACATAGCGCCGTCCGAACGTGTCGGCCAGTTGCCCCGTGACGCACGCTCCCACCAGGACGCCGGCCATCTGACACGTCATGATCCACGTCCTGATGTAGTCACGGCCACACACCAGGTCCCACTGGGCAGGGCAGATAGAACACACATGAAGCAGGCAGAGAGACAAGGGGCAAAGGATATTATATTGCATTTAATGTTTATATACAACTGTGTCTATACCAAAGCATAGGAACGTCCAAACGCCACACCCCCAGGCCCTGGGCAAGGGCATACATCGTGGCTGTATGTCCTGGGCTAGATCAAAGGACATAACATAGTTTCACATTTATAGGACTAGTCGTATATAGTGTCATTATATGGTTCAAACTGGAGTTACAATACTAACTTCTTTAAATGGTTGATTGGTTAACCGACTTTCCGATAATTGAGGTCAAATTGTGACCCAGTTTTTCTCTGATCAAAATAATTACCCGGTTCTGTGCAGTCCATGCCAAGAGAAGGCAGACTGCGACAGGCAATGCGACTAAACACATACGATCCTGGTACTGCTAGGCAAAGATGGATCTACCAATTTAGCTTTTTTTAGATTTCAATTTCGGCAACGAAATTCTTAATCACTACAGCTCTCATGTGCAAATTTCCTTGTGGAAAATTCTTATAATTTGCTTTTTCTAATTTTTCGCTCGCGCCCCAGTGTATAGACCAGCTTATTTCAGGTATGCAACCTAGGTGTAACCACCGATTCAAAATGCACTCATAGACTCACTGCATGATACTTCATTCTTTATAATCAATCTAATTCCGTCTATACTGTGACTATACATGGGTAGCCAGAATTATCACCGTGTCGCCGTGTCGATCTTAAGCTAGGGTGTCGCGTGGCAGTGTCGATTTTTATTCTATACATTCTGGTCCATTTTTCTGTGTCCGTCGATTTTTAAAAGGGCCGTGTCGCCCGTGTCGAATTTAAGAACCCCCCGTGTCGCCGTGTCACGCGTGTCGGATTTTACCCATGTATAGTCACTATACTGAATCTGCTGCTGCCCTTACCTCTGTGACAATGGAGCTGTACTCGGTGGTGTAGACACGTCCTGGACACACCACCCCACCCGCCGTACACGCCGACAGGTTGGACGCCGGGCTCCAGGCCCCTCCTGTACCATTACCCACCCCACCCAGCACCTCTCCTACAGGACTGCTGCTGGAGGAGGAGTTGCCTCCAGTGCAGACCCAGGAGGGCCGGGCTGCGGCAAAGACGTGCTGGAGCAGCATCCAGGCGGCTGGGGCCTCAAAGGCACTCACCAGGATGAAGACCCGCACCTGGTAGGGCCCGAAGGCACCCACCTGGCCGAACACATCCTCAAAGTCAAACTGGGAGGGCGACCTCTCCATGCTGTTGTTGTTGTTGTTGTTTCTGTTGCTGTTGTTTTAGTTGTTGTTGTAATAGCTGGGAGAATGTTGTTGTAATAGCTGGGAGAATGTTGTTGTTGTTGTTGTATCTGTAGAGAATGTTGTTGTTGCTGTGGAGAATGTTGCTGTTGCTGTTGTCTATGATATTCTTGTTGCAGTAGTTTTTTGTTGTTGTAGTAGTAGATGATATTGATGTTGATGATGCTGTTGGCTAGTGTAGCTGTTGCTGCTATGGAGAATATTGTTGGTTTCAGTCGGGGATATTGTCCTGTTTTAGTGGTACTGTCCCTCAATTTTCGCTTCTTGCTACAACTTCATAACATGACCTGGTCGCAGAGATCCCGTATCAAATGCTACACACATACTGTAGCAGGCATGCTATACTCACAGCCCTCCCCCGGCTGGCTGGTGTGTCCCACACATGGGGGTGTGCATGGTGCCTGGTGTATAGCGTCACCCGGGGAGGTGCCAGGGAGGCTGCATACTCAGTGCTAGGTCATAGTCCACCTGAAATACAAGATAAACGCATTGTTAGCACAGCAGCCTATCGCATTAACATTAAGGTGGCAGACCTACATCAACATATAATATATACCATAGACATGCACTTTAATATAACCCTGGCCAGTGTGGTACATGTACTATGAACACACACCCAGAAAGATTGTTAATATCTTTCTGACACACCTATAAAAAAAAGTTGGCCAAAAGATTTACAGTGGTATTTCTTTTATTCATGATGCTGCACCAATGCAGTGTTACAGGCACTGCGATTGTTTGCATCATGACTAGTAACTTGCTTTAAGGCAACATGCTGCCCATAAAGGGTTAATAAAGGGTCGTGTAGCTCCAACTGACCTTTCTATCACTGTGCTGTTGTCACCCCAGGAGTCATGTTAGCACATACATGCATGACACAAGGTGGTGATATTTTAGACAGGGGGTGTAGCTCAACCACAGTGACCCTTACACGGTTTAGCCATAAATGGCATCAAGTAGCAATCTACTAATGGAGGAATCTGTGCCCCCCTGAACAAATAAAATATTCCAATAAAAATACGTCTGCACCTCACTCCCAGGTGTGTAGTGTGTACCAGTTAGGCACACCCTCACATCCTAGGGTGTTATTTTGAATTATTTTTAATGGGATGTGTGACCGTGGTCCGTAACACCTAACTAATAAATGAGTATGGTATTACCCATATTGGGGTGAATTCTCGGAAAGGTATACCCTTAAGTATTGGTTCATGATACAACGGGAGGACAGATTGATCGACTTGGTAGATGCAAAACAGAGGTTTCTGTTAAACCTTGGTTGGACCTGTACAGGTTGTGCATTAGTAAGCTGGTACTCATCCTGCGTATAACCAGTGTTGCCGAAAACTTTTTCCACACACAGGCCAATGTGGCCTGTGTCGTGAAGTCTTACACAGGCCATTTGCTTTCTATACAGGCCATATGAACCTACCACCTATCTATTGATGTCTTAAAGGCGATTTCATGCTGATTTATATTGATATATACAGATATTTTTCAATGGGAACTTGCAAAAGGTATTGAAAGATGTGTAAATTTATTGAATAATGGTCACATGGCCATAACTTTGCTTCTATAAATAGGAATATTTGAAAAATTCTTTCACTGTCAGAAAGCTGGAATAATGGCCGGCCATTCTGGCTGGTGTCCAAGGCCCTTACATCGGCCATTGGGACTTTATATCGGCAAAAGCCGATGTGCCGATGTCAATTGGCAACACTGGTATAACCAATACTCATTGGTATAACCCACGCCCCAAATGATAATGAAAACCCTCGTATAACCGCACATGTGGGGGATGTCATTGGTATCGATATATCGCTATTTTTGATGTATCAGATAACCGAAGGTTTAATCTATTATTTCTTTATATTGAATAACTGATGCCAGTGGCATTCCTAAGTACGGTAGTACCGATATGTATGTGCATGTTCATGTACATGTATATTCCCTGAATTTGAGCTGGTAGTTAGTGGGGGAGGAGAGGGGCGGTGTTCCCGGCTCTGACACCAGCAATTGTCACCCACAACCTTACATATCACATCTAGATAGTCTATAACATTAACAGAGGTGACCCCTTTTAAGTAGCAAAACGCACTATAGCATGGTGTACGTTGTCAGAATATCTTCACATACTATATGAGATACATGTATGTAAACTTTCTGAGCTATTCAACCTGGCATCACACTAAATTTTTCAGCGTATACCAACGTAGAGAATGGAGGACCTCTTAGGCTGATTAAGGCTACTTTTTAGTAAAAGAAAAAGAATGAAGATGCAAGGCTTTTCTTTTCTGTTATATTGTTTTTTGGAGGTGCGGGAGGGCGTTTTTTTTTACTTTTTCCAGAGCATGGCATTAAATTTCGTTTCTGCTTCAATTGATAGCTAAGATGCTGATCATTTTGCAACTTTAATAAATTCTGAAATTTTCTTAGACACTGCCATTTTTGTGGGTCCAAAATGTCTAATGCCCTTTCTTATACTTGTAGACGTCAAAGTGTCTGGCTGTAAATAAAAGAATAGCAATCTACTACAGTCTTTTACATGATGCTGCCTTCCGTAATACTGAGGACAAATCAATTTATCCTAAAACTTTGCCTATGAGCCGCGGCTAGCACGCGAGTCAGATCGGCACTGCGGCTTATTGGATCAGTCCAGGTCAGGGTGCCGCTTATACATGAGTTTTTGCTACTATGGTACAGTACTAAAAGTCACCATAATCAGATCTCTATTGTGGCTTATAGGATCGGCCCAAACTCGGGGCGCGACTTATACTATTACTGTTATACGCGAGTTAGGCTAATGCGAGGGTTTTACGGTAACCGGTGATACATTATTCAATACCATAGTGCTGTGGGGGCTAGGGTTATACGGGGTTTATATGGCGGGTTCTGTTGGATGCTGTTTTGCGAACTCAGTCCGAACCCTTCAGCCCGACGGCAGGTGGCAGCACCTGCCCCGGGCTTGGGGTATTGACAGAGGTCGCTATAGGCTTCCGGTCTGCGTGTGCGCGCGCAGGCTGGCTGCCTATATATAGCCAGCATCCGATAGGACTCGTCGGTCACTCTGGATCCACGCTTGGACAGAGGCCCTGCGATCATATCGGCTACGAGCCTACTGACCCGCTCCGAACTCTATAGGGAGTTCGCACTGATATAGCTTTGCCTGTCTAGGTTACTGAATAAACCTTTGATTCGCAACCTGTACACTTGATCCGAACTGTGTCGACTTTGGTTCTTTACTAAATAATATATCAGTATTATAAAGGACAAAGTATCGTTTATTACAGTGCAATGCAGTATTCACTGTTAATAATCTATTACCCGTTAGTTTAAGCGAATGCCTAACCTTCAAATAGTTCATACACACAGAAGTGAGCATATTGGATTGTGACAAAAAAAAAGTTGAAATCCTACCGGGGTAATTGTCTAATCAGTATTTTATAATCAAAGATTGAGCGTGTGAGTGACCTCACAGATGACTCAGGGTAAGCTGGAAAAGAGAGAAATTAGTACCCGAAGATCGCAGCTCAATATCACATGGAAGGAAAGACATTTTAAATTTCTTTTCGAAGGAAACATTTGTCCCCCGACCTTGCCTATCTGTCCCTTTTGTCATCTCATGTCTATGTCCGCAACACACTGAACAGTGTTGCCGAAAACATTTTCTCAACGCAGGCCAAGGTGGCCTGCGTCTTGGCATCTTATGTAGGCCATTTCCTTCTCACGCAGGCCATATGAATTTTGATATTTCAAAGTACCTTCATATACTTCATTATAACTTGTTTTATACTACAAAAACTTAAAAGAAATTGAAAAAATATTCAATTTTACAAATATGGCCCTATCTTCCCTTCTAATAGGCCGATTTGAAAAAGTCTTTCATCATTAGGAAACTGAGATCATGACAGGCCATTGTGGCTTTCGTCCTAAGGCCCTACGCCGGCCATTCAGATTCTACGCCGGCAAAAGCCGGGGTGCCTGCGTTATTTCGGCAACACTGCTGAATGACATAGATTCTCCCATGTCCCAAAAACGTCTTAAAACATGGTTCAGTCGTCGTATATTACTCAGTTACCCTGAGTCAATAAAGCTAATAACTTCAAAGTTATACCATAGGAGCATAACTATACCAGGAGTAGTAGGGAGCACACTTCAGGCGCAGGGCTGCAGATCAATGATCGGAGCAGGCCGACTCCCAGTGAGCAGAGACTCTGCTTGGTGAGTGTAGAGCCTCCAGTGAGTGGTGGTTGTAGCTACAAGACCCCACACGTGGTGGGCTAGTGTATCAATACTGGTGTTGCCTGCTCTGTGTGTGTCGCGTACTGCCGCTCCCGTCCCTCCTCCTGCCGCCTTTATACACTGACGTCACGCCACTTACTCAGCCCACCTGTAAAGCTGATCCACCACCTCATGGCGCAACCCACCCACAATATGAGGGCGTGTGTGTTTGGGGCGGGGTCTTTTTCAGTACTACCCTCACCTACCCACATATACCTACCGACCCACATTCACTCCTGCATAGCTTGTCCTTACCACATCGTTGCAATTAAGTGATCAAATATAGGATCATTTTTAATGTATATCTAGTCCAGGCTTTCCTGTACTAATTTAAGGAGATGACAATATATTGGGCAGATATTTAGTTCGAAAGTTTAACCAGTTATTAGAAGACCTGATGAACAGTCCATTAAGTAGCCTATCTATGCAATAGTTGTGAGGTGGGATGTTTGTCAGGTAACAACGTATAGACTATAGTGGTGCAATCGACTGAATGCGTCACGGACTTATACTCATACATAAACGGGGTGCGGATCTGGTGTAATTAAACTGTATCTATTACTGTATAAGCCCAATAAAATGTAAAATTTGTGGACATGGGATACATCACTTACTGAGAAAATAGTACTCATTTATACCGGTAAGTGTACTTCTGATATTGATGTGAAATAGCAGATAGTGGTAAAACGTGCGATATATCCACATAGGCCTATCCTAGAAATGTGATGCAATACCTTACGTGAGTCATAAAGCTAGTACACGATGACATCTGTAAAATGAATTTTGTGAATCTAACTAAAAGCTGTTCTACATAGACCTACCTACACAATATCACTCTAAAATCATTTTTTACGCCCCCGCCCACTCAAGTGGATTCGGAATTTGTTAAACCCCCTCAAACCCATTTTAAAACGGGAGGGGGAGGGGCTTGGTGTATTTTCGCGCCAACGGCTTAATTTTCACTGAACTCCGGTATAGCCTACGAGTGTGTCTCTTCTTATACAAGAAGGTTTTTGGGTAATTTTTCGCCTTTTAGGGGATGGCATGAGCTTTCCAAAATTGTAATCATGTCCATATTCCATCTAGAAGGGAAGGAGTGGTGGTTTGAGCTAATGGTCGTTCATCAAAAGGACAGAACCCTAATTTCATATATCTATTATAAAAAGGGAGATATGATAGTAGTAAAATGGCAACCATAATTTTAAAAATGACTCTAACCAAACTTTAAACTGTAATATATCAGGATTCCCTCCATTGATTTTGACAAAATAAATTCTACTGTATACATGTACTATAAATATGTTTCAGTCATTCTAGAATTTTTGTGTGGTTTTCTCATGATGTCTATGTTCTATTTGGTTACCATGGCAACCGCAGATACCTAAAATACTCATTTTTTTAGTATATCTATTGCTATGGCAACCAATATTTTTATCAATATTACACCAAAATACATCAAATGTGTTGGCACCATATTTTCTAGCATGAGAAAAACCCCATATTTTCTAGCATGAGAAAATACCCAATGTGAATTTTCACCAAAAAAAAAATCATATCAAAATTTACATTCATTATGATTTTTTCCTTAAAAATCCATCAAATCGAGGTAATTTTCTCCCAGGTTCGGAAGGCTGACAAATAAAGAGAATTCAAGGCAGGGACTAATGGTTCTGGTTCCCTAGGCCTAGAGACAATACAGAAAATTGTAGCTGTATACCAAAACTGCAAAAGGGCTTTAAAAAAGATTGGCACCCCCCCCCCCCCCCCCATATTGATCAATAAGGGTAAGGCCACTCAAAAAAAAAGTGGTTACTCATCACCAAGGTCTGAAAATTGTGACGAGGGAGGCTTTTTTTTATACTCGCGGGCTAAAATGTATGAGATAGTATGGGATGATATACGTTTTTCATGACCAAAATTCACATTTTAGTACGGTACTCATGAATTTATGGATCTTTGAAAGTGGAGAAAATGTAATTTATTTCTATCCTACTACATTACTGGCAGTATTAGGGAGCGTTCATTATCTATGGCAGGGGGGGGGGGGCGAGCATTTTTCAAATTGAATACGTCAAAAAAAAGTGGCCCCCCCTCTCGGAATAGGTGGAAAAAAAGTGACCCCCCCCCCCCTCGGAATAGGTGAAAAAAAAGTGACCCCCCCCCCCCTTCCACCATAGACTGCTTTTTATAACTTTTTAACAAAAAACGAAATTGGCTTGTACTAGTTGAATGTATGTAATCCTGGCCTTTCAGACACTCACCATCTTTAGATTAACATACTGTGTTGTTTATATATCCCCTGGTGCATATAACCCTTCATGGCGTTATACCCTCTACCAAGCTGGGGGTGCCGGTTGTACAAGTGTTTTTAGAAATATTACAATAGTACGGTGAGGCCTTGTTAGTCCAACCAGTCTCGTTGCAGGCAGAAGCTGGTCTGATGTTGAATCCGATAGATCGTTGAAACAAATTTTGTCTGCTTTGTCTCATGAAATAACCCTCAATGGTGAACAATGATCATGAGCCTTTGTCTTACATGCAAGTTGCAGGCTATATACAGGAATTTATAGTAGGTCAACTATAAATTGTTCTAGCCATATTGTTGCACGGTGGTGGATCCTAAGAGATTTGCGGAACTGAGGATAACTTAAATGAGTGAGGAATTGGAATCTCAGATTAAGGGTGACACTGCACCCAAATGTATGTCTGACTTAATTATACAACGGATCATTCATTGCAAGTAGACCAACAACACTTACAAAAGAACTATTGATGAGATACTCTTTTGGTTGTTCAGACTTCAGACAATCTATAACTCTGAATGTTTTTGCCCTTCAAGACTGAGATCTCAATTCTCTTTGTAGGTGCAGTAAGTAGTATAGTATGTATCGGAACGGGACTATAGTTAAGTACTGTTTATTACTCAATCGACATGCAGCCAATCAGAGGCCTCCATTTGACCGGAAGTGACGTCACATGCCCATATAACGGCATACCGGAAGTGACGTCACGTGACCTTGACCTAGTTAGAGGTCAAGGTCATGACTCAGCCAATCAGAGGCTTCCATTTGACCGGAAGTGACGTCACACGCCCATATAAGGGCATACCGGAAGTGACGTCATGTGACGTCACACGCCCATATAAGGGCATACCGGAAGTGACGTCATGTGACCTTCACATGTACATATAAGGGCATACCGGAAGTGACGTCAAGTGACTTTGACTTAGTTAGAGGCTTCTGATTGGCTGGTACACCGGAAGTGACCCATTTATGCAAATGAGGGGCCTACTTCTGGTCAAATGGAGACCTCTGATTGGTTGGGTCATGAAGAAATGTGTCTCTTAATTTAATTTTGTTTAGGAAGTGATCGATTTTAGGATCACGCGACCGGAAGTGACCTGATGAGTCACGTGACTAGAAGTGACGACGACACATACCTTAATTAGACGATTCAGCAGCGACCGGAGGAAGTGTCACTTTAAGAGGACACGCTAGTTAATTGTTATATTTGTTTTACTTACTAATAAAAGAAGACGTATGAAAATAAACACAACAATAATTTTATTTTCTTTTTTTATTTTCTTTTTTTTCAATTCTAATAACACTCTATTTTTGAAAAGATGCGCTCAATCAATCAATAACACACTTTTTCATATTTTAAAGGACTCGTTGTCACACCGTTAGAATGCACGCGACGCTTATAATACAAGTAGCGCACGTCATCTTTCTCTATGGTGTAAGTGGCCATTTTTGGTTCGTACCACTTTTGAAATTTATATTTACCGCAAGGAGAGTTTTTCGTTTTCGAAAACATTTAAGAAGACGACTACTTCTGTACACTTTTTTTTGAGATTTTCTTTCACCGGTGCCGCTGATTTGATCGTAGCAAATGTAAGTCTTAGGGTTGACACTTGGGATCCCGTCACCTTCTCACGCCGCTTTCTTTTCTTTCTGAAGTATGTCTCTCTCAGGCGAGGTTTGACTACACACAGGCAAACATCAGAGGCACCCAATAGCGCTAATTCTACCTTCAGACAAAGGTCAGGCACGGCTGGCCTATAATAGATGGGTCAAGGGCTATTCTAGTGAGGGTCAGGCTGCGCCGGACATTCAATAAAAAGCCGGAGTTTGGCAAACTTGCTTTTGAAAGTCTGACCATGCGGAATCCTCATGCCATAGTCTGGCAATGCTGAACTCTTGGGAGAGTATGCCGGACTCTTGCTGGCCAGACTTTCAAGCAAATTTGCCAAAGTCCAGCTTGTTATTGAATTTCCGGCGTAGCCTGACCCTCAGTAGAATAGTCCTTGACTCATCTATTATAGGTCAGCAGCGCCTGACCCTTGTATGAGAGTAGTATTGGCGACATTGGCCGACTCTGATATTTACCCGTGTGTACGGCGGGAGGAGGGGGTTCACAGCCACTGCTTGCGCTTATAGAGCGCTACTAGCGGAGGTCTGGATGAGGAGACTACGGCGTTTGTCTTTTGCTTGTGCAGCTGCTGCTGCTGCTGCTGACGATGTCACGGATGCCGCTATTACTAATGCTACTAATACTAGTATGAGAAAATACATTTAGTCAATTGATTAAATCAAGGAGGTTTTCTGACTTCAGTGGATCGTTTAGCCATCGGCCACGGGCAAAACTTGAAACCATTTTATACATGGGACAATTGGCAGAGTCGAAACGTGTTGGTACCATAGGGTCGATCATGTTCATCATCAGTTCAGGCAAAGGAAGTGTGTCGACAGCACGCGAAAACTTCATGTCTGAATGTTTCAACACAAGACTTTTTATCACACTCACACAGCTGCTTTGAAGAGTGAATCCTTGACCAAACTTGTGCTTTTCCAACACAGCTTTGGCCTCTTTCTGTGCAGTAAGGGATCTCTCTTTCGGGTTCATCTCAGTGCTGTCTAGCATGTCCTCAAAGTCTTTAACATAATGTTCCAACGGACTACAAATGATGGACTCCAGATCATCGTCCGCATATGTCGTCTCCTCGCACCATATTGTGTCTTCGCCTGTTTCGAATTCCGTCATTTTCCTGACAATCTCCTGCTGAGTGCCTTGCATATATCGAAGCTCCTTCAAGGAGTTGATAACTTGTATGGCGAAGACTGACAAACTTGAAGGAATTTCACCACAGTCAGGCCAAGTATACGGAGCTAAGAAAAATAGCTCTAACAAAATCTTCTCCCTCTGTCCAAATGAAACTACTGTTCCGATGAAGTTGAAGCATGCTTCTATCCATTGCTCCTTGGTGACGTCCTTCCAATGTTTCTTTACCTCACATGCATCATAGGGCACCGTTTCTCTTCTTGCTTCAAGTGGGAGTTGCTTTTTCTTTCTTGGACTCATTTCGAGAGGGTTTCGATGCTCTGTAGCGTCAACACTTTCATAAACAAAGAAAATAGCAGAACTAACCATCGTAACGTGCTGAGCGAGCGTAGAGTGGACGATGCTACGAAGATGAAGGGCGGGTGGAGAAAGTGTGACTGGTGACAGCGGCGTTTCACTCCTTATGTACCCTGTCCTAGATAAGCCTCTTAAACGGCTGAAAAGACTCTCTAAGTACAGAGCTTCTACCGCAGGTGGGTTTAGACTTAAGCAGCTTAGTTCACACACATGTCTGTTAGAAAAAGCTACTTGCACACGCGCCTTCCTTTTTTCACTAGTATTCACCCTCTGCCGACTTATAACCCTTAGAGGCCCAGTGGCGGGAAAATGGCGGGAAATGGCGTATTTTGCACATATCTAAAGTCCTACATGGTTCTATCACAGAAATATTGGCTGTATACCACTGTAAGACACACCAAAGTCTTCGAGCCGACTTCAGCTTTTCATATATGGGCTTGAATTTGTTATCTGATAAATATTAACAGTTTTAGAGCAATTTAAGTAAGGAAATGACAATGAATATCTCCAATTCTAAGGTTGCTCACTGGCTGAGGCTAAGTATTTCCCCCCATGACAATACTATTATTTTTCATTTTAGTTATCATCATGTATTTGTTGGTGCAATGTGGAAAGTGTACACAGCACTATAGAACTGATCTCAACAGGTTGTATGTCATTCTCATGCTGGGGATGTGATACAAGAACTATTTTGTTGCCATGACAATGCAATAGAGGGTCCTCCATGCCTCAAAGTACAGCTAATCTAAGGCAAGATTTGATAAATTTAGCAAATGGAATGTTTCTGGTTGCTATGGTTACCACGTTTATCATTTTTATCATACAGGGGTTAAGCATGGGAAAGGTCATTGCAACAGCTTTTAGAAATGTAATATGAACCCTATGTCAGGACAGCAAATTCAATGGTAGCAGAATCACTTGTGGTATACTTATTATGTTGCCAATATCATATTTTGTTTAAATAGTTCTGGGCCCCTAAGGGATAAGACACCTATACACTCTTTCTCGTGAAATCTATGGAAGATGATGGAAGGACCACTGACTACATTTTCTTTGATCAGAGCGTGGAGGACGGCGTCGAACGGAGGGAACGTTGTGAACACAGCTTATAGGGTTTTTGGAAGAGGTCTTGTAAAGTCAAACTGGCGAGAGAGATGGCGTCTTTCAACATGACAATGCTGCTATGTTGGAGCAGCAACAGCAAATCAGCAGCAGCAGCAGCAGCAGCAGCAGCAGCAGCAGCGGCAATGTGGACCGCTAAATTCGAGATGGTGACATATCTGTTTCTTAGAATCGACATTCGACATGAGGTCTAGTGACATTTGACATGAAGCTTGAAAAACATAGTGACAGGTGACATGAGCAATTCTTAAAATCGACATGAGATATGAGCATAATTAAGCGACATCGACATGTGCCATGGCTATTTTTTATTTTTTTTGAAGACAACCGCCATAGCTTCCTTATCCAGACCTCCACTAGTAGTGCTCTATAAGCGCAAGCTTTGCCTTAAGAGAGCTGTGGCTGTGAACCCTCTCCTCTCTCCGTACACACAGGTAAATATCAGAGTCAGCCAATGTCGCCAATACTACTCTCATACAAGGGTCAGGCGCTGCTAGACTATAATAGACTTTAGCAAATTTGCTTGAAAGTCTAGCCAGCAAGAGATGCACATCATCATAAACGCGATCATGATACCTTTCATTGTAAGTAGACTCGCCTCTCTGCCCTCTCTTTTAGAGAGAGCAGAGAAGCGAGTCTCACTCTTAAAAAACCCTGCCCCTCCCCCCCTCCCCCCCTCCCCCCCCCCCATGCATCTTAAAGAGTGCCCCCCAGAGTGCCCCTCTCCCCCCCTCCTAGAAAAAAAGAGCCGCATTTTTAAATTATTTTTTAGCAAGCTTTTTCAGCTTGCTTTTTTTTTCTTTTTTTAAATTTATTTATCCATCAAAATCTCAAGTGACTTATTTTGAAAGCCAACCTAGTAGTCACGTGACCCCCTTAAGTAGGTCACTTCCCGTCACGTGACCTATTTGAATTTCCCGCCAACATGGTGGTCACGTGACCCTCTTAAGTAGGTCACTTCCGGTCACGTGACCTATTTGAATTTCCCGCCCAAAGGTCACGTGACCGGAAGTAGGTCACTTCCGGTCACGTGACCTATTTGAATTTCCCGCCAAAAGGGAGGCCTCTCATTGGCTGCTTTTGAATTTCCCGCCAAAAGGGAGGCCTCTGATTGGCTGCAGGTCGATTGAGTAATAAACAGTACTTAACTATAGTCCCGTTCCGATACATACAATACTACTGCAGTAGCTTCCTGCGATGGTATAGCTTCTAGATTTGGCCACTCAGGAAATGCTGCAAATCATTGTAAATTACTGTGTCCATGATAATAGCAGTTCTAAAAGCCTGAGCCCAGACCTCAATGTTTGATGAATTTAAAGAGTGAGATTTTAGGCAGGCTACCCCAAAGGATATTTTGAAAAACTGCTGGTCATATTTTGCTGATGGGAGAATGTGGGATAAACTCGAAACTGAGAGTGAGACTACTTCCACAAGGTATGGTGTAAATCTTGAAAGATATGTTAGCCTTAGAAATGATGACTGAATTTACTGAAAGACGAATTGTTCCAAGGAGAAACCTAGCATTAGCTCTACTTGAGAGAATGCTGTATACACGTGTAGGCGGAGAAATGGAGAAATTAGAGTGATGAATTTGTGTGACCAAAATAAATATTCTCATGCGGCACAGGCCAAACGGTTATCCCACCAGGGGTTTGGTTTAGCAGCTAGGTCAGGTAGACCCATGTCAAAAAAACTTTAGCCTGAGACTAGTTCAGTGTGGTTCAAGTTGGATGGGAGGTATGAAGGGGCTGGGTCAGTGGGTTACTGGCCTGCAGATGCATTGGATGCATTCTATCCTTCAACATTAAGTTCAAGTCGAATCCAAAGTGATGCACTGACAGATGGGGTTCTGTCTCTATTTGCAGTCGTTTTGCCAGAAGATCATCTGGGTTCATTCTTTATAAAGTAAGCTTACAATCAACTCTGCCTACCAGAAGGTTTCTCAACCTACCCACACCAATTGTACAAATCACACCACAAAATCCCATCTTATAACCAGCACCTTGTCAAATGATGAAGCCAGGTTCATGCTGGGAAGTAATAAACGTGACGTCACTACTAGGTAGCAGCATCTCTGGCTGCGTTCCCGCGTCTGCCTGGATAACACAAGCAGCTAACATGACACACCTGAGGTCTGGTTTTGGCTATTTTAGTTATGTAGCATATTTTAGCCTCAGCCTTGTATAATGACGGAGAAAGGACAATTCGACAGATTGCTGGTTCGACAGGACGATTCGACAGGACTATTAGACAGAATTTATGAGACCATTCAACAGAATTTTGGGACAATTCGACAGACACAGTTTATTTATGAGACTGTTGGACAGAGTCACAAGCTTCCACTGATTACAGTTAAAATACATCTCTATATGTAAATTTAGCCATATAATACATTTCTGGTGTTTATTCTATCAAAATTATAATTATTCTGGCAACCAATAATGATCGTGCACAATCTGAAATACATGTATCACAATTTGTGCATTTCTATTCACTGCAGCTATGGGATTCAAATTTTAGTGATGTAAACGGAAAGGGGTACAAATAAAGTAGATCTATATTCAAAAAAAGCACAAGTAAAGAAAAGAAATTAGGGATAAAGAAAAATATAAGGAAGAAAGGGGGTTTGGGGGCAGAGCCCCCGACATACACAAACTGCATACCCTGGAAAATATAATGTTTGCATGAGATTAAAAAGAAAAAAACGCCCGATATATCTTTTACCTAGTATGTGATATGTTCCCCTGAAATAGGGCCTTCCAGAGCTACAAAAAGTGTGTAAATATTCCAACTAGAACTGGAGTTAATAGCCTAAGTACAGATCTGTCGAATAGTCCTGTTGAAAAATAAAACTAAGCGAATAGTCCTGTCGAATAGTCCCAGAAATTAAAAAAATCTGTCGAGCCGCTGATCTGTCGAGCAGTCTGCCAGCCATAACGAGGGGTGTGAGAAGCAACTTGACTTTGGTTTGGGGGAGGCAAAGCCAAAGTAAATGAAGCACGAAGCTGAATGTCAGCAGGGACACAATAAGTTATTTGTAAGGGGGTTTGGGGGCTATGCCCCCAAGGAAAATTTGGACATAATTTGGTGAAATATAACACAGACTATTACCAAAATCCGCGACATTTTCACGTACCAAATTTGCGACATTTTCAGGAATACCCCTAAAAAAAATGCCCCCCCCCCAAGACTAGGTTAAAAAAAATGACCCCCCCCCCCTTTGAATACCCCTAAAAAGAGTGGCCCCCCCTTTTTTGCTCAGCCCCCCCCCCCCGGCCATAAATAATGAACGCTCCCTTAGCTTTAATTTGATACCAAATATCGCAATATTTGTCCATTTTTATCATATTTTTCATCAAAAATTAGGAAAAAAAAAAGTTTTCCTCAAAAGCTGATTTTTATGATGCGCGCGGTGATGAGAAACCATTTTATTTTTTTGAGTGGCCTATTAAATGTCACTCCAGGTAGCAGGCCCTGGTAGTATGTATTCATTGATATATAGCCCCCCCCCCCCCCTCCCCCCTAGCCCTAGGCTAGTACAGGGGAATATTTTTACGCCCCCCTGTGGAGTCACGTTTTGTCCACAGACCACAAAGCGTCCACAGGTGGTCAAGGAAAGACACAAGTTGGTGCTGTTATAAATGAATTGTGTTTTCACTTGGAGTCTAATTTCCTTGCTCCATGGATGTGTTCACCATACAGGCAACCTTCGGACCCACCTACACAAGACATATCTGTTACAGTTCATCATGGTATAATTGTAGGCTACATCTTATTCTATTATGTGCTATGTCTCACCAGGCTGAGAGATTCAGTCATCTAATGATATCTCTGTTAATGAACCTACTAGAACTAATAGGGGCCTAATAAACCTTGCAAATTTCTTGTCTGAAGAAATAAAATATGTTTCTAAAAGGAGTTTGATAATGGGTGTGGACACTTTGTAGCATGTGGACAAAACGTGACTCCACACCCCCGCCCCCACCCCCTCTAGAGCACGCAGAATAACCCCCCTCCCCCGCCTTTAAACAGTAAAACCGCATACTAAAACATTTTACTCTCTCCCCCCTCAACTTCAGGCTCAAGTGGCTTCAGAATGTTTTCATGCCCCCTCAACTCGAGTCAAGGCTCAAAGAGTCAAACAGAACAGACTCAACAGATTTGTTTTTTATTTTTTAGGGGCTGGCTAGCCAGTCAGTGCCGGGTGTAGATGATAAATAAACACTACATGTGCTCAAACAAGGTGTGCATTCAATTGGGACCATTTCAATTTGTTCTCTGAAGTAACATTTTGTTGATAAATACGTTATGTACTGACCTTGACTACGTTAAATCGGTTGTTGTTGTGTTTTTCACGTGCTGATGGAGGCTGCCATTTTGTTTCTGCTGGTTCCAGCGTACGAAATTGTGCGACTGCGGTACCAGCAGCGTAGTTATATTCTCGCCTTCTTTTTGGAGAATGGGATAAAACTCCCGCCCGGTTCCCGCTAACCCCGACGGCCGGATAACTTGCGCTTCACCATGCCTTAGGGAGTGTTCATTTATAGTTACAGCGGGAGGGAGGGGGGGGGGGGTGCGTGTAACCCGGGCGTGTAATACTTGCGGCATTGATAAAGAGAGTGCATGGTGAAAAATATGTCGGCGTATTTTTAGAAAAATGAAATGTCCACAAAAAGGGGTTATTTCCTACCCAAAAGTCGTATCTTTAAGGGGTTCTATTTCCTTAACCAAAGTCCCTGTGAAAGGGCGTATCTTTGTTGGGAGGGAACGAGCATGATGTCATTTCTGTCTGAGAGTGTTTATAGGTTAATTATTATAAAATCTTCTCCCTCAGCTCATGAGGCTTAACTCTGTCTCGCAGACAAGGGTCAGACACTGCTGGACTCTCGCCACAGTGAAGGTGTATGACCAGGTCAGTAATTGAGAGTCCAGCATTCTCTGATTTCGATGCCAATGAGTCAGGGAGTGTTGCATCCTGTTTGGAGAGAAAGTTGGACAATGCTAAACTCACATCAGTGTGAAAGTCAAACAATGCTGGACCCTCTTTAGAGTCAATGTCAACCTGACTTTTTCAAATAGGTGGTTTTGGCGACACCGGCAAGACTGTGGTATTTTTTCCAGTGTAGGGGTACTCCATTTCCATGGTTCACACGATGAAGTTGAACCGGGAATTGAACACGGCATGTGCTCTGTAGGGTTCGAACCATATAACATTTTGCATCTACGATTTGAAATATTATGCTTTTATTCTTAATACCACTACTTACAAATAATTGTACTATTTCTCATGAACTTCTAAATTTATAGTGGCAAAAGGTGTCCACCCATATCATGTTAACATTTAGAAGGTATAATTACCTCTTAACTTTGGTGAGATAGGTACAGTTATGAGGGGTTAAACATGATTGTATTTCCTTTAAAAAACACTTTACTTTACACCCAGGAGAGAAAATGGCCCCTAAACGGCCTTAATGTTAATTATCCCACTTTACTTAATGTCCCACTTTACCTGAATCAATCCTTTAAGTAGAAGAGGCCAATCACAGGCCCAGTTTATTGCATTAATAACAATGTTGATCATGCGTATTTATATACAACTTTATATATCATTACATGTATCCATGTGCACGTATATTTAAATGTCTCTCATATCAAACTGGCAAATCTGCATGCAAACTTGTATCAGATTAAAATAGAGAATATGTCACAGTGCATGGTCACGGGCATGCTAGTCTAGACTGTGCATGCAGCCTGTCAAAAGCATGGCAACCCGATCGTGCTCAGGACGTCTTTGGTTGGCCACTGATTGGTCAGAACAGCCCATCACGGACTAACTGTTGTCTCATCAGAGAGCAGCTCTGTTTTCAGTTTATTAGATAAAGCATGCATCTCACCTGTTATAAAACCTTTTAATGCCTTTATATACCTAATATAAAGGTATAAGAACAGACATACATGTACATGCAATTACATGAAGGGGGTGCAAAAGAGTTCGCCTCAGGTCGGAAAGGGGCCGAAGCAGCAAGGGTATTACCAAGGGGGGGAATCAAGTGCCGCAGCGCCATCCGCATGAAGTGGCTAGAGCGGAAACTACACACAGTTATTTCTAACCAAATTTTATGCAATTATTACACAAAAGCTATTCCAGTTTAGATTCTGTTGTATTTTTTCCTGGGAAGATTTACCCTTTTCCAAGTTATATTTCAATGTAGCATTATAAAGCTCCTGTCGTTATCTCAATATGATGGTTTCATTCATTCTCTCTCAATGCTATGCAAATGTACTGAGGGTAGCCTATATGACCATGGCCCTCCTATAGCCCAGTAGTGCCACCTCATGCCAATCATATGTACTAAAGACCTTCCAACAGGTTTGGACCGCACTGGACTGTACAGTGTTTCCTCCTCCCTGCCCTGTTTGAGACTGCCGCTACTAGGACGGTGCAGCTGCATATTTATATGCTCCGCGGTATAGAGGGCGCCAAAGCACTTGACTCCCCCCCTGGGTATTACCCTTGCTGCTGGCCGATATTGAGGCACTCGGGTCACAAAGTCACTTTTTAGACCATTTATAGTTATACTATGCCGTAGCCAGGTCGCTATTTACCCCTCTGGAGGTACATATATCTAACGCATTATTATGCATGCACACAGTCATATACAACTACGTCACTTGAAGTGACGATCTGCGCGTTCTGGATGGTCGTAACTTCGGTGACATAGGTTTATGTAGTACGTCATCCTGTACATGTTCAATGTCATTGTCACGTCCCCGGAAGGGCGATTTGTCTGTGGTCACGCCTTCTCCTTGCCCCCCTGGGAAGCCCCAGGCCCCCTGGTGGCCAGTCCGCTCCCACCTAGCGGCCATGGACAGAACCAGCTGCGGCAGGTTGGGGAACTGCACTGTGGGAAGGCACTTCTTCTTGGGCGCTGTATGCTTCTTCCGCTGTGTGACTTCCGGTTCCGCCGGCGCCTGGAGCCCACTGATGCTGCCGTCGAGGCTCTTAAAGTGGTCGCTGACGGCGCGATCCACGGCGGAGGAATACAGGAAGGACATGGTGACCTCACTGCCCGGGGGACCAGGGAGAGAACTCCTCCGCTGCATCATCTTCCGTACTGCTAGAGGAGGCCTGTCCTTGAAGACAACAGAGCGATCGTCACCGGAAGTGTTAAAGTTGAACATGTCACTGCTGCGTGACATCCGCCGTGACTGTGGAGGGGGTGCAAGGAGTGCATCCCCACGTGACTTCCGCTGGGAGGTCGGAGATAGCAGGGAGCTCTTTGCCCTTGTGAGTTTAGGGGACAGGGGTGATATCCCTGGTGTTGGAACATTGAGGAACCCGTGTTGTCCATTCTTTATGCTGTCCGGGAGTTTAATGGATCCCTGTGGTTTATCTACATCAAAGGTTATATTAACACTATTAGTACTACTGATCCTACGTCTCCCATGGGGTTTGCTGCCCTGTGTGGTGCTGTGCTGGACATGCTGTGCCCATCGTAATATCTCATCTGCCTTTTCTGGAGAAGACATGTTCAACGGTTACTTGTATAGTCCATACGATCAGGGAAATGCTTTATGTGAAAATCGTATTCTGCTGGTGTATGCAACTTGTCAACTTTACCATTGCCAACGCCCAGGTCAATTGTGTACGCCGTCCTTCCGTTTTTATTACTGCCTATCAAACCTCACCAACCACGTGTATAGGGGTTATGCCTGTTGAAAGGAGCAGTCCACTGTCCCTATAAGCATTTAACATTTCACAACACTAACAGGTCCTTTGTGATGAAAATCCTCATTGCAGTTACATTTCATCCTGGATATGTTCACTGTGCACAGTGCATCGAGTCCTCCCTTGTGTGTTTACTCCATCAATTGCCGCCAAGAACCGATTGGACACACAGAACGTGTTCCAATGTCGTCTGCCTATTTCAGAGGAAGGACGTACTCCTTGTGAGCTGGCACGACCTTCACCAGACCGGGCTAGCTTGAAGTGGGACCTTCCTTAAACTCATTAGGCACCAGGGCGGACAGGTAGCTCCTCCAGGGTGCCCTACCTACCCACTCAGCTGGTCACTCACAGGCGTGTCAATTATACCTAGTTTTCCAGGTGAGGCAACTGAGTCCAGCTCCAAGCGATCCCCGGCTATATAAAAGCAGCTTAGTGAGCCTTATACTCAACCAATATATTGGTAGGCACCTATATATAAACAAAATGTTAATTATAAAGTTCAGTTAAGTGCGCCATGTGCGTCGCAAGTTAATTTGTAGGGCCTACAAGAGTATGCTAGTATAAATCCCTGTTTTACACTATACAACTATAG
The DNA here is from genome assembly GCA_947462335.1 of Harmothoe impar. Taxonomy (NCBI): domain Eukaryota; kingdom Metazoa; phylum Annelida; class Polychaeta; order Phyllodocida; family Polynoidae; genus Harmothoe; species Harmothoe impar. Next base: position 63,488,999 of record OX381709.1, read on the forward strand.
GTATACAACACGCAACTGCCATTCCGCTAATGAGGAGCGTATTTACTTCACAGCCATTTATACACGCGGTTACTTTTCCACTGTGTGAATGCAACAATGCGATAATATAAACATGTTATGCACATTTTCTTGTTATTCCAGGTTAAACCCTAATAAATGTATTGATTATGCTTGAATATGTACACCTATGTCAAATAAGAACATGAAATGAAAACATGTTATTGTAAAAGTTTACTTTGTGGGCCTCCGACCATGCAGCTTAGTCTGCTAATGGTATACGGGATAAACCTGTTCATGCTAAAATAAAAGGCTTTATTAGCGGCCATCTCCTGAGCGCTGGATTTAGGGCTGTACAAGGTTATACGTAACAATATTGTTTCACTGGTCGACATAACCTGACAAAAATATGGTATCACACACAGTTAATGGGAAATAAATTTTATTTGGCCACACTTCAGAATTATGTTTTGATTCCAAATCTTGAACAGAGTATAATTAAGATACATGTATGGATCTTAGAATTTGAAATCCCTTTGAGGACTAAATACCCTGTTCTATAGGGATTCTAAGCAATGTAGAAAACATGCATGAGACACCTTTGTACACCTTTGCTGCGTTTTCAGCTATAATAAAACTCTACATATAATTATTCATGTAATGCTTTGCTATATTGGAATGCTGTCACAATTGGCCACCATTGCACTGGTGGCCATACTTACTGTGGTTGTTGGAATTCAACCCAGCAATTAAGTGGCCATCCTAGCGGAGGGTGCTGACCTGCCCCCCCCCCCCCCCTTCCTCCAATATTGAATGCCACGCTTAATATATCTTAACAATTTATAGAGCTACACACATGTATGAATTATGTAACTACATGTTATGTCTGCACACTATATGATTAAGATACTTTCAACAAAAGTGTGTAGTATGTTAGGAAATTGTGTAAAAAAAATGTGCAGGGTGAACACACCTTTTCAGAGTGTATATTGACTTTCGGTTTTTGGTAACACATCTTATTATAAATGGTGTATAGCTGGGTTTATTGCATTTATTTGACTCCCAGGCCATGTTATTCTGTTAACTGTGAAGCTTTACAGGTACAATTTATGGTGTGGCTGACTCCAGGTACCACAGTGGATCACACAACTTATGTAGTGCAAGCCTATAAGGCTTCATGGACATGAATATGAAGGTTATAGCCTTTTTGGCTGGAAAGTCCAATATGCCAGGATACATGTTAGGCTAATACAGAAGAGTTTCTAGAATGATGGACAAGTTGAAAAGAGGTCCAAGTGGTCGACTCATGGGAACTTTACCGTATAGCATATCAAACCCCATGTACTCTCAATGATGATATCTAGTGGTAAGCTCAGGAACAATACTTGCCCACTTAGCCCAGGGATAGCCGATGAACCCCACTCGTTTGGGGAAAGGTCTTTGAAATGTGATAATGAAAGTTGTGTTGGTGGAATTAGCCCAGAAAGTGAAGTTGGTGGGCTAGCCCACATGGGGCCCACCTGGCGGCCCACACCAAGCCCATGGAAAACCAATGGAAACCTCAGCCCACTTAGCCCAGCTCTAGCCCAGGTGAAACCCAAGCAGACAACATAGCCATAAGAAAAATAATTGGAACTTGCATTTTCTAGAAATAAGATTAAGCCAGAAGTGGCGATTTAAAATTACGCATAGAATGGGCGGTGTCTAGTGACTCCGCAGGTGCGTCCCTTCCCAGGTAGCAAGGGTATATTGGGCCAATGTCGGCAATGATCGACTCCATCGCAATCGTTATACCAACCATGGCCCATTGTAAGTAATGCATACATTGGTTAAACATACAAATTACAATGATGGCCCACCTCTGGCAATTCTGATAATGGGCCATTGCTGGGTTGACCGCTGGCCCAGAGCTGGTCCATGCTTGATATTGTTGATATTGACCCAGTATTGGCCCAGTGTTGGGGCACTTCAGGGCCATCATATTATTTCTGATGTTGGACCAACATCAATTCTATCTACACTTGTCCAATATTGGCTGTGATCTACACCAGGGGGATTCAATGTTGCCTGAAGAATTTCTTACAGGATGGCTCCTACTTTGCCATCATATTGGGTTATAAATGTGATCCCCAGTGTGCTCTACATGTTTAAAGGTCAGAGGAAGTTCATGGATGAAATTTGATATCTAAAAGTGCCATTTACTGCATGACACCCGTGGGAATTTGTCAAAAGTAACTTGAAGACACCTCATGTGTGAGTAATGGAGTTAGATAAGTCCTAAGCGATAGTAATAGAGTTTGTATTATTTCTAACCATTTTGGGATAGAGATCACGATGGGTCAAAAAGACAGAAATGGCTTTTCTAAACTGATGATTCTTGACAGTCATGTCTTAAGTATGCTTGCACATTCAATTATACACATAAAAATAATATTGTTCAATATCAGTGATTGTTGCAGTGGTCCTATATTGAAAATTACATGTTGGGGCAACATATGTATTACAAGGTTGGTCCGATGTCTAATTTCTAACCTTGGAATAATCTAAAAACATTTTGATGTTGGCCCAACATTGGGCCAACATGAAATCAACATCCCTTTATCCAAGCATGGGCCATTACTGGGCCAGCGGTCAAATTGGTCAGCAGTGGGCCAATATCAAAATGCCATTATTGGCCCAATTTCATGTGGTATATTGGCCCAATCATGGCCCAATGTACTCATGTTACCTGGGTTGTTGCTGACTGGATGGTCTCCATGGTACACCTGCCAGCTACTATGTGGCGGTGTCTCTCTGTCAAACACCCATTTCTATTTTCAATATTGGAAGTTAGGCAGTAGATAATGTCACGAAAGGAACAAAGTATGTAGAATACGAATGATACTCACTTTACTTACGATTCATGATAATTCATATCCCAGCTTTAAAGAAAATTAATGGTCATCATTTAATAACAGAAGACCACAGAGCAGGACAGTTTTATGCCCCTTCAACTTTTCTTAGAGGTTAGTTTGTTCACTGGGAAAATATTGTCGTTTGGTTGTCCCATTGTGGATCGCACTGTATACCATTCTAAAATTGTTTCTCTGTATACAGCATGAGCGCATCGTTAGAAGTTTAGTCAGGTTACAACAGGTCGACGCTCCTGAGACTCACCATTGACTGCGTGTATTCAGGTGGACCACGCCACGGCTCCGCCTGGTGTCAAACACATGCGTAACATTATCCATTCATATGTTGGCTCTTAAACTGAGAATGTCTGGGAAATTGTCATACTAGAGCATGTGACAAGTAGTCAATCCTAAATCCTTACCAAAAAGACTCTTCCCTTTGAGTCTAATACATGTTAAAGACATGACTATGTAGGATAATAGAGAAATCTATGCTAGCTAGGTGACCTGACATTAGGCTGTCCATGAAGCCTAAAATCTGTAAAATTTAGATGGTTACTGCAAACATTTAAAGGAAGTTCCACTGAACCTGCACTCAGAAATAAATAGAGTGATATTATGATGTATGAAAATGTCAAGTGGAGTATGTTGGAGCATCAGTACTTGTGGTTGAAATAAATAGTTGGTCATAATACGCACGCATCTGCAAAGTATGCATTGTAACTATCCCAGAGGAACATATATATATAACTCATGACTTCCTACTATATGGCTGTAGGGATTTGCACCTGAGAGGTAGGCCCACAGGGGTGGCCTGCTCAGGTAGTCACTGCGCCCCTCCCGTATCTATCCAATAACGTGAGACATGGTCTATCTGATAGGACGAGGGGATGTAGCTTAGTGGTAGAGCAATCGCTTGGCAAGCGGAAGGCCCTGGGTTTGAGTCCCAGTGTCTCAGAAAACGTCATTTTCGGAGAAACCATGTCCCTCACACGGCATTCAATTAGCTTCTCAACATATATGAGATTGTCGGCTATACATGTAGTTAGATATTTCCACAGAAGATAATATTTGTATCCCCAAACAAAACCATTAACATAATATGATATTACTCAACATAATACATTCAGGCAAGGCTTTAAGTTTCTGAAAGAGGCCATACTTTTTTTGTTCTTTGGGTTACAGACAACTCATCAATTAACTCATGCACATGGGACAAAATAAAACACTGTCATTAGACAGATTTCTACTTTCCTATTGGATGTAGCAGAAAGTAATTTTAAATCAAACAAGATAAGAACCCCTTCCATGCGGTAAGCCAATATATTGCACAAAATTGCATCGAGTTACAAGAAATCCAGTGGTGAAGATGTTAATTGCTTATTTTTCAGAAATCATCTTTCTGGTGGGCTATATCATCTCTCTGGTGGGTTATATAATAACAAGAGAAATTAGCATTTCAGGTGTTACCCTCAAGATACCTTAATAATTGTTTAATTGACAAAGGGTATTTATAAACTGACATGTTGCTATGAAAATGGGTTTTCAGTGGCTAAGATATATCAAAACTTTTAGACACATGCTTGTACATGCTTTTCTCCTACTCTGGTTAGACGGTTAGTCAGTACTATCATGTTAACCGTTGTTTTTCCTGTATAGTTCTGGTGTACCACATGGGACGGGTATGTAGGGGGTTGGTGCGGATAAACTGGTCTGAGCCCAAAATGGGTAGCCCCCTTTGAAACTGATTTGAGTTCAAAATGGCCAGCCCGCTTTGAAACTGATCTGAGCAAAATTGGCCAGCCTGATTCGGGCCACACTTCAGCCCAGCCATCTGCTCAACATGAAACCAAAATGGGCAGCCAATTTTGAAACTGATGTGAGCCAAATCGGGCAGCCTGATCAGGGCCCCCAGATCAGGGCCACACTTCAACCCAGCCATCTGCCCAACATGAAACCCAGCTCAGTCTTGCCCAACTTCAAACAGATAATCCGAGCTAAACAGGCATACTATATCCAGTGTACACCTGGCTCTGTGCTTGTCTTGTTTTGTTCACAGAAACGAAATTACTTGTAAATCCATCAAGCAAGCTAGAAATTCAAACGTTATAGCTCTGTGATTGTATAGTAGAATGTGGATGGTTGATGAAGAGGACAATTGAGCAGCAAATGCGAATGTTAATATGATATATGAAATAAAAAGGACAGGTGCTCTGTAAGGCAAGCGTTAATTATAATTCCTAATAACTAATAACAATATTATTCCAAATAGAAACTATCGGTAATAGATATATACTATGGCCATACGTATGGGGTAACAATGTTTTTGATGAACTGTTGTAAATATAATTTATTAGAACAGAGTTTGAAATGTGACATTAATAGATGTAACCAGAGATGTAGGCTACATAGATGTGTAATCTTCTATAGTTATCTGTCATTAATTGTGTATTTCTATATCAGAAATTTACATACATTGCATGTATACAATATTGAAGTGACCTTTATATATACGAACATGCATGTGGCACATATATATTAGACATGTACGTCTCAATGAAGATGCAAATTCGCATGACAATAAAGGAGACAAAACTGTCTAATTAAGGCATCTACGCTTAAAAATATTAGAATGACTATCTTATATTAGGTAGAATCCCACAGGAAGATTTAATGCGAAAAATCTCCGATTTTACCCTTCACGATATCGTAAATCTGCCACCTTATTTATTAACTGCTACCTTAAACTCCCCAAACCTTATGAAAATGCTCTTTAGTGTCATAAATCACACTGAACGTGGTTTCAACCTATTTATATTTGAATAGAGCGTGACTCATAGTACTGACATACAATGGTACCCATCGTAGAAATACAACATTAACTGACCCACAATCCGCCTGCATACAAGATGGCTGTACACACAGAAATCATATATGCAGATCGACGTATCTTCCTGTAATGAGGCTGCATATCTCTGCCGAAAAGAACATCTGTTTCCTGCATGGTAAGCGGAACTGACATTGCAAAACAGCCGACAATATATACAGAAACTTTGCAGGTACTAGTGTAACTACTTCTATTATTTCTTCTGAGAATGGTAATCTTATACATTATGTAGAATAAATACCTTTATCAGCGTAGGCTCATTATGGAACATGTAATAAATAAGCCTATAGTACGACTATGGGGCAAATGATGACACTAAAACAAGTCCATGTATATTGAAATGAAAGCTGGTCAGCGAAAGATTCGGAGCCATTAAACACATTGTCCAGTTGGGTTGACCCATAGGATTATTCCTACTGATCAGCTACTAATCCCGTAAATCCAGGTATAGCTTACACTTTCTTTTTAATAGTGGTTCAATTGTATGCCTCAATGCAGAACCCATTTAGCATATTATTACTCAATGAATAAGCTTAAATGCATGCATGCAGTATAAGGTCTTAAAATGACTCCTGCAATGTGTATTGTATAAGCTATGGCCATTGTATTTGTGTACGCTTTCTACTTGTGCTTGTAATTCTGTAACATAGTGTTCTAGTTGCCATCTAAGATGCACCATTACACTATTCTATATGCAGATGACACAGTAATCCATTGGGACCTACGTAATTGTGCGATGTCATGGTTTGGGATCATTGATAGATCCATTCCTAAGATCAACCGACATAGATAATCCATATTACATCCAGTGTATACCACGTTGGCTGCAAGCCATATACAATCAGGTGTCTATGCATTATGGTGTAGGCCTCCCTACATAGCGTGTCTTAATGCATGTATGTCCAGAGGTATTCCTGTGTCGCATGCATGTATGTCCAGAGGTATTCCTGTGTAGCGGGACCGCTTATGTGGGTGGCCATTGCTTGATCTGGTACTAGCGAGATAAGCACTAGCTGATAACAGCTGTCACGATGGGTACCAGTTATTACGTAATGTACCCTACTCATTATTAAGTGCTGGCCAAGGAATTATTGCATTGGTTTAAAATGTATTCCGCTATATGGCACTGGTGCCAGTGCTACCTGGACGTCTTGGTCGGGGTGCTCTTGGGGGTCATCCTGGGGGTGGTGAGTTTGGGTGACGGCTGCTGCGCGGTGCGGGGGGTGGTGCGGGGGGTGGACTTGGGTGTGGTGCGCGGCGTCTTGCTGAATGACTTGGTGAAGGAGCGGCTCATGGGGGTCTGTCTGCGTACCCGCCGGCCGCCCTCCTCCTCCAGCACGTCCTCCAGTGTCTGGTCTATCAGCAGCGTCCTCTGCCGGGTGCGGCGGATGCGCGGCAGTTTGGGTACAGCCTTGGGCTCCGGCAGCTGGGCCTCCTCCGTGGACCTCACGAAGGTGGCGCTCGGCACAAAGGGCAGGGTGCCACTGCTCATGATCTTGGGCAGATGGAAGATGTGAACCTCGTTCTTCTTGAACTTATTCCGCCGAGCTCGGCGTTCACGGAGCTTGTCCAGTGCCGAGCGGACTTCGTCCGAGTATACGAAGGTCTGCACCTGCACTTCGACGTTCTTCGGGAAGCCGTATTCGCCGAGCGCCTCCGACGCCGAGTCTTCATCGTCGCTGGTCTGGAAGGAGCCGCGCCGACCTCCGGCCGTCGACTTCCGGCGGCTGTTGAGGCCCTTCCGGGAGGAGTTGGACTGTCGGCTGGTGCCGCGGCTCGTCGTCTCCCGACTCGCGGTGCGCGGCACCTCCAGGTGCGTCTTGGTCGTCTCCGTCATCTCCAAAGTCAAATGTCGTCTGCGTATACGTGTAGATTAATCCTGTGGTGGGATATGGATCATATGGATCAGACGTCTTGCATGGCACGTAGTACATGGCCTGCAGACGTCAACCTGTGCATTATCACTGGTCAGTTGCCTGGACTATCCCTCAGAATTGTCATTGTATGATACCTTCCCTTGTTCCGATAGGCACACTAGTTATGGGAGTGGTTAACGGCTATTCCATCAGTCCCTGGATCAGGTGATATGTCCCGTGTTCAAATCTATCCACACAAATACATGCTGGAATGACATTTGGTGAGGTATCGCATACGACTGGTATCCACTTCTCCCTGAGATTAACGCTCATACACTGGAGGAAGCATTGGGTGGTGTGGGTTGATCTGTCCAAATCGGCTTACCTGCCCTGGAGTGCGTTGATTAACCTGTTGATGGTTCTCTGGCAGTGGTTGTGCACTGGGCGACAAAAAGTAATGTCTTTGAGGTGATCCTGGGAGCCTGCTGCGGTTCACAGTGGTTCCACTATGCAGAGACATATCTCAGCTGCTGGCAGCAGGTTGGACCTTTATCAAGAAACCCTGCAGGAGGTAGACTATATCCTGAAATAGGTTGAGTTTTCGTGTATAATTGTAGAGAGCTATACATGGAGGCTCCCTCTCCTGGATACCTCTATGTATGTGCAATGCACATGCTCACATACAACATGTCAACTTGAACGGTCCCATTGAGACAAAGACTGAGGTAAAAGCAAAGGACTCATTATAATAAGTCCTGAGACTACATTGTATATGTATATCACTTCAGTTCGGTGTAGTCTGCTATTAAAAAGTGGGATTAGTCTTGTTAATTGGAGTATAACAATCCTGCAGTTGACTTCACATACATAAACATCCAGATACTGAGTCCTTATAGTGCTACTGTCTCGGATGTGGATTGGATTGTTTGGCACCAAATCAGTCTTGAGTGCGGTCCAAGTGGTTGATATGAGATGGGATCTAAGTGCAGGGCTCGTGAACATGCGATTGGTGCCACCACGAAGCTAACAGTAATAACAGGCTATAAATGGATCTTGGCTTAGGCTACAATGTTGGATGCATTAACCCTATAGTAATCATGCATGCGTGTGTTTGCCTAATGCCTACATTAAATTGTATCCTTTAGCCCTATTGAAATAACTGAGCTACTTTAAATACCGATATGTCTTTTTCTTCATATAAAATAAGAAGAAAATAAGAAGAAAACAGCAGTTTTCACTTTTTGGAACTGTCCTACATCAAATACATTTTTTAAACCCAGATATTCACAAGACCTAGTCATAAGTTGGGGATAAAACCAACAGATCTAGGTCAATTCAAGGTCGATGAATTCAAAAACCATAATGAAATTGCTGGGTTACTTCTCATTTCTGAGTTATTTGACATTTTAGATGCATAAAATGCGATAAAACACTCAATACTAGTGAAAAGTTTGACAGGAAGCTTATTTTTTACATCATTAAATTCATGTATTCTGGGTAATACATGTCCTCAACATCAAGAAAAAGTGGTATATAGCCACTGAGAACCTATTCTTTGCCTATGAAATAACGCTTTTTAACTTCAGATTCCGTGATATCAGATAGCAGTTCAATAAGAACATCACAGACGTCATCATATATATTGAATGTATTCCTATGGGGTTTCCCTTGTATTGACATGCTGGATAATCATCATAACAATATTGTGTGACCCTAAAATAAGAATAAAATATGCTTTGCCTTGTATGTAATTCAGTAGTAGACTAATACATATAGCATATGAAATATTTGGTGAATTGGTACTTCCACATAATAGTTATATTCTAGAAAATGAAGATAACAAGAACTTTCATCGCTATCCCTGTTATCCGGGACCTAGACCACAGTGAATTTCAGTGGTTTCATTCCAGTTGCTTTTCGGCCGTTCCTCACTGTAATGTGTTATCACATTGATGTATGCATAATAGGAAAAATAATATAGATGGACACAATAACGTCGTGTTTGGATTATGTGTTCTTGAATATCCAATAATCATACCACAAATTCCACATATCATGAGGGAGTGATATGATTATTAACGTGCTGAATCCGCCTACCACAAGGGTAATCGTGATAAACTGGTGACGAGACCCTGTGGACACTCACTCTTAAGAAACATTCTCTGATAGATATTTTAGGAATGTTTAGAAACGCACCCTTGGCTTGAGCTATAACGTTGGATCCACTGACCCAACACAGAGGAAAGTAAAGGAGTCGCCACGACTCTGACAGCCAGAGCCGCAGTTTGTCTCCCACGTGACACCTGTGGAGGAGAGTCAAATGAGTTTGACTCTCTGTTCCTGAAGAGTCAACAGCAATTGACCCCTCAAAATCAATACTTGAATACATTAGTGGCCTGCAGGTAAGGTGAATCCTGTACTTATAGGGTAGAGTGGGGGCAACAGGTGTATATAATTTGTGGGCAGGCCAGGTGAGCCCTGTGAGAGAAGTGAGCAGGTTAGGTTATTGCCCAAGAGAGGTCAATAACAAGACATGTTGTCATGTCCACAACTTCTCCCTATGTGAAAGGGCAAAGTTATATCTACCTCACACTACATTCTACAGATCATTGGCCACATCACATATTAGATGCCAATGTCAGATCTATATGAAGAAGTAAGCATTGCCACATTTTAGATCTCACAAAGTTAGTGCCCAGCCTTATGTTTATTTCCATACCCACAAATATGGTGACTAAGCTCTATACTGTTGATGTTCTTGGAATGTATTGTATAGTTTGTCATCACATTTGATTCAGGTAAGTTAACCGGAAAGCTTATCCATTGACATCTCTTAACCACACTATTTAGATATGGTGGACCTATTTATAAAGAATCAAAACTGTGTGGCATGTAACAATTATCTAAAGTAAAGATAGTGGCTCTGCCTTGTGGTTGCCACTGATACCAAATTAGTGTTGGTTGCCCCACCAGGTGGTTTCATATGCAACTACTATGAGAGTCAACAAGTTTTTTATTGACTCTTCATGAAGGGTCAAACTACAAATGACTCTGTTGTGAGCAGAGTCAACTGCACTTGACTCTGCCCTGATAGAGTCAAGAGGGAGAGTCAATCTGTACAAGGAGTGAGGGGTATGACTGGAGTAGCTGTGACCCCTCCACCAGGGTCATCATGACTCTGCTACCAGAGTCAACTAGAGTCGACTATAGTAAAAGAGTCATGGCGACGCATTTACTTCTCTCTGTGTATATATAATAGTTGTGAATGCATGTCTGTGTGTCTTATGCATGAATTATATTGTATCCTTTAGTCCTACTTGGATAGCAAAGCAACTTGAAATGTATCTTTTTTTTCAAATAAAATAGAGAAAAGAAGAGGAAATCAGCAGCTTTTCATTTTGGAACTGTCCTACTACAAATACAAAAAAATAGTAAACACCATCAACATGGCAAAGGGGACCTCTGCGAGATTTTTTAGTTCCAACTTTGGCCTCCAGTGGGCTCCATAAAGCAAAAATTGATCTTAATTTTTATGTAGAATACAACAGACCACTTTACAAAATTCAATTATTGAAGAAAACCTTTCTTCTTTGGAATGTACAAATGTTGGTTGCCATGGAAACATGCTTTTCATTCTAAATAAATAAATTCAAGAAGTCAATTGATGGACTGCCTCAACCGGATTTCTATGCTGAAAACAGAATGTAAATACCATTTAAGGATCAAAAGACGTGAAGAATTTATAGTGAAGGTTTGTACTTTTGATAATTAGCATAATTGGGCTAATTATAATAGAGATATCACGAAAACAAAGACAGATATACCGGTTGAGCTTATTGGCATTTGGTATTTGGAAAGTGCCCACACATATTCAATAAGCCAGTTCTGAAAAAACAACTACCGGTAGAAGTGGTATCTACTATTGAAATATGTCACTGGAAAGCTCATGGCTTTGATTATATAATTGATTTTTGCATTGGAAGGCCCTTTTCCCTTGGCCTATGCACATTTATTCACAAGACGCAGTGATCCACAACAGGTGTCGTCTTTACCCCAATATTGATTCGTGATACAAGTGTAATGATTAAATCAATAACCTTTATCGAATATAAGGTATAACTTAATTACCGAAATATAATTACGAATGTTTGCACATAATGTTACGAGCACAAACAGGTGATTAGACGAGCTTGAGCAGGCATGGCCTACCCGTTGGAACCCACAAAGAGACTATATTTTCTGGTTGTCCAGAACTATTATGTTCAATAGAACTTCTGGTTTCTTATCAGGTAATGCTCCTGTGTCTAGTGGGGCCATACATGAAAGTATTAGATTACATAACATACATGTATATTGACTTTGGAAAACAACATTATCTTCCATTAGTATATACTATGCAGAAACTATTCATGGTTCGTAAAGGTAATCAGATATAGGGAAATTCAAAATGGAATATCTCAGAAGACCATTATATCTTAATCCCTAGCATGAAAAGAAAATTCAAACGGTGGCGAACAGGCAAGTACAAGTAAGTGTCATATCTTCCGTCTGTCTCTGTATCTGTCTCTCTGTCCCTCTGTCCCTCTGTGTCTCTCTGTCCCTCCCCCTCTCCCAATAACATGTTTGGACTATGTTCTGCAAGTTGTGTTGACCCAAAAACGTTGCTACAAATTGCATATATATTAATTATAAGGGAGGGTTATAACTATTAAACTGTTGCCTCCGCTTCCCACAGTAGTTCTGACTGAGTCAGGAGTACGCGCATAGGCTCTTTGGTGATAATTGGGCCAACTGGTGGCGGGACCCAAACATGTTCAGAACCTTTAGGAACCAAAGAACTCCACTGGTGTGTGTTGGTTCCCATAGAGTATTATATGCAACAAAGATATCTTAACAATAAATTTCTTTGACCACCTAGTGAGCACCAGGGTACTCTCCCAGGTCGCCATCACCGTGAACGCCCGAGGGTGTCCAGTATAGTGAATAGTTTAGACCCCACAGGGTTTTCAGTGCGGCTAGTTTTTTATTTGTTCATGCTGGGGATCTATAGGGTCAGGCCCTGTTTATCATCTTATTGGACTGGAAACATGACCATATGCGCACACACAATTTCACCAATTATATCTAATGATACAAGCTATTTTAACGGTATTCTTACCAGTTCATAATTGAATACCTCCTCATGCATTGACAAAACCATGTTCCAGACACTTACTATAAACTACTAGTACCAGCATTCTTTCTTCTTAAACCCGCAGCACCGCTATATATAGACTGGTAATCATGGTACATGTCCCGACTGCACTCTGATTGTTACTGGACGTGCAGTAAGATCTGCGCCTTTAAACTGACATCCATGCAATTATAAAAGCTCGAGATTGTCCTACACACTACCTGGGGGCCATGCACTCATCAACACAATAAACTGTATACAACTTATTTCTGCTGTTAGGGAGTGGTCAGTATAATCAACTGGGGGAGGAGGGGATTACAGCGCGTATATAATTAGTTTCATGCTCCGTTCCCACAGAGGGGTACACACTTCAGGTCACATTCTCAATGCCCCCCCCCCCGCGCCCCTTGAACAATAACGGTCTAGAGTTATGTTGTGTTTTTATGTTTCTCGCTGGAAAGCGGTGAATAATTTCTTTTTAGCCCCCAAGATAATTCCAACACATGCATAATGCCTCCCCTCTCCCCTTATGTTGTGAAGTAATGATCACTCCCTTAGCATATGCCTGCCTTACTTCAGGTATTGTATGTGCCAGTTCAAGGCCCTGGCTGTTCTGATCGATACTCGACCTATGAGTTGAGGTCCATCAAGTGGAAATTAGTCTTGGTAGGTCCACACTTAACCCATTGTGTATACAGACCAGGCGTCGATAATGAGAGAAATAACCAGACCCTGTCAAACTGGCTCCATAATACCACATGGGAAGTATTTCACCAGGGAAACTTTGCCTCCCCAGTCCCCAATAACACATGGGCATATTCAATCCAGAGCTGGGGCATTAGAAACAATATCCACGTCATTCCTTGGATAACAGCATTTGGGGGCAGACACATCTTACTCGGAATGGCCATACTACTATCCAATACTGCACTACTAGAAACAAGCACGGTAAGTAGATAATATTATGTCACCTAAAATATCAGACTGACGGGTGATAAGCAACCCGTCTGATAGACTGGTAATTACTGGCAGTGTTGAGATGGAGTATACCTTTAAGTTGATTAATATTCATTTACAAATATAAAAGCTAGTTTCTAATGGGATAAGGCATGCATAATGTTTTATTGTTATATTTATGCAAAATATGGATAAATTATGTACCTTTAGCAAGGGTTGGTCCACTGCGGTAATATGGTGGATTGTATACTCTTGATTAAAGCAAGGATTATATACGCTACTTGATTAAAGGACAAGTCAGAACGGCAGTTTCCAAGTGCCAGAGTAATCAGTTCTTTTATTCATAGAATGAAGCTTCTTCACTGAGTGGAGCCACCTTAGTTTTGCTACCCCCTGTTTCTTTCTTATCTTCTGACTCCATTGTGAATCTCTGTGTGGCATCAAGCTTCTCCTAGAAATATAGACATAAATGCCTTTGTTATACTAGGAGAAATAGTGACTTTAATTGTGTTTATTGGTATAAGTCCCCTAGAAAAGGCTTCCTTACTTCAAAATTTTAGTAATCACGTTTTTTCAGTAACACAGAAATTTACATACCTCATGTTGTTCATCCTTCTTAGCATATTTAGACCCCTTGATGTGAGACTGAAATATAGATAGCAATTCAGGTTATGTGCAAAAATGAATAGTTTATAAAAGTAAATGGCAGTGTGTGTTGATGCTTCGATAAATCAATATCCTCATCTCTCTCTATCTATATGATATATATGTAGTGATCCCTTGGGGTGGCAGGCTAGGACTAGGGACTATTGGGGAACCGTCCAAGTATCTGACTACTGGTAACTGTAAGGATCATATGAATTTCAGCGTGGCCCACCTGGGGCGGAGCACCATGCGGCATGGAAACGCGGGAGGTCACTATAGATTATATATGTACCACTGCAAATCACCATATACATATAATTGTCAAATTCAACTTATAAGCTACCCAATTGGAATGAATTAACCTTTCCAAATGTATACACAAACTGGATGAATATTATATCATTGTGAAAACTGAGTAAGCTGCCTACCTGTACGATGACGATGACGTAGGTGAAGATCACAATATGGAAGAGTATGTACAGACAAGCCAACATAATCAGAATGTACCTGTTGAGTATAACATGTTATGTTTGAGAGATGACTACAAATAGAGAGGCCAGCATGATCACAATATATACTTGTGTATAATAAGGTGCATAGAATACCACATACATACCTGGAGGTCAAAGTGATCACAGTTCAAGAAACAAATAAGTGCTGACTGTTCAGGCTACGCAAGCAAAGGGATTACATATCAGAAAAATTGTGTGTGGATGTCTATAAGTCTACTGTCTGTCCTAAGACAGCTTTCCCAATGGAGGTGGTTTTAAGAAACTAGATTGGCTTTAGCTGAGGGGTATGCAGATCATGTGGGGAAAGATTACTCTGAAATTCAGATGTATAAGAAGTCCCTTTTACCACCTCTATCTAGAAAAAGACTGTCAGGACTTACTTCTTAGTTACATGTACAAGGGTCCATCCATTAATTACATATGCATTAAGGGGGTGGGGGGTCAAGCCAAAATGCATACAGATGCACACAGGTGATGGGGGATATGGGGTCATTTTGGCATACTCATTATGTACACATTAGTACACATTCTTTTTCCAAAAGGGGGACTGGGTGTGGACCCTTAAGACCCCCTCCCCCAGATCTGCCCTGCTGGTCCAATGATATTTGTATATCTCAGTGCATTCCAAATATAGAATATTAGCAGCCTTAAAAAACTATCCACTTGGGTACCTTGGTGAATTAACTCGTGACATAACTGAACCCAAATATCTTACTCATGGACCAAGAAGCACCTCCTAAGGAGTTATGAGTAGATTGCAATTGTTAGGGCCAAGAAATCAGCACCGAAACTGAACAGGTCAGAAATATATTACATCTTTTGAAAAACAAATTGCATGTTATAACCTACCTATCTAGATCCAAGGCGAGTTGCAGATTTTCAGGGTCTATAGAGCTGACATCATACCCAATCTTGGTGACCTGAGACAGAGTATGGTTACCTTTGGTGTCCGGTAGACTCACCATAATGATGGGGACTATGGCATGCCACACACAGATACTGCATAGGATGCCCATAGAGGTCAGGATGTACTTGTCCTATAGAAAGGGGATATTTAACTTCAGGTTTAATTAAACAACATAAGATACTGAAGAATAATGAAGAAAAAGAAGAACTAGTTCTATTCTGGTTCTCAATGTTTTTGACTATAAATATATAGCTTTAATTGGCATTCCCAATAGCAGAAATTGGTCAAAACTTCTATTAATTATGGACACCCACATAGAGGTCATAAAGTTGTGGTTGCATTGGTGCATGATGCTGACCCTATCTGAAAGTATCCACATTGAATGGGTGGAATGCATCATGCATCCATGCAGAACCAGAGGGTTAGTGCTGTATTCATACATCATGCTGTCAAAAGGGCATCCCAGCTAACAAAAATCCACAATTTTACATCAAAATAATATTTTATTAATGATATTTCATGTTTTGCCTCAATATGGAGCTATAGAGAAACATGAAATGACCTTGTATAATGGGTTCTTTTTTACTTGGATAATGTAATGGCCCTTTCCCAGTGGGCACAGAAAGTTGAATCAGCATTGATCAACGTTGACCATGAGCATATCGTATTAAAACAATATATGTAGCCCTGAAAGGGTAAAAAGAACTATGATGCCCTTAAAAGGCTAAGTACCTACCAGGAGTGTCAGGTAGGATATTTTGGGTAAGCTCTGACTGGCGGCAAACTTGAAGGCAACAGTTGTGAGTACAAGTGTGAAGGACAGCTTGAGTCTGTTCTCTGGTTTGGCAATGGACACCGCAAATGTAGCAAAGGACAAACTGCAGATAAAACACTGAAAAGGAGAAACCAGTCATTTAGTGTTTTTACATTTAACGGTGGTATTAAGTGGGAAATAGCCTATTTACTTTAATGACAGCTAATGGAGGCCAGCTACACTATTGTTCACCTGGCCCAAACAGTAAAGGCAAGCCTACCAGGCACACTTTGTGTACAAAAATGTACCCGATCACATCATTTTTACATGATAACTAAATGGCACATTTTAATATTACGTAATAGTGCTAGCATGGTCTGAGGTTGCAAAAGTATATTGGTATCTGGTGGATAGACTGTAGGCAGGACATTTCTGGTTATCAATTAGCCCAAGAAAACTGACAAAAATAACTTTATTTTCATAGAAAAAGACAATCTATTATCATATTCTATCATACTAAATAAAAATGACTAAGTTCACCATGACAAGCATAATGTTCCATAAGAAGAAGCCAGGTCGGCATTTGGCCCTACAGGAGGAGCTTATGATTGGTTTACGGCGGATGTTGCTGAAGTCAGATGTCAGTGTCCTCCGCGTCACTTCCACATGAGTGTGTAGATCCCATTCCTAGACAAAGATATTACATATCATGATCTACACTACAGAATTCAAAATGACTGTATCAGCACAGTATGATATACTGTAGATTTATAGTATATAGTACTGTATTAGTGTACATGGGCAGTAGAACATAGTGTTGATTTATAGTATTGATACTGGAGTGATGTGATTCTGTAAATAAATGTTGGACACAATGCAGAAGTGGACTTGGGCCATCAGATTATGACACAGCCTATTTATTCAATATCACAGTGATTACGGTAAAGCAAACAACTTTTCTTTTAGTATGTGTCCAAAAGCGGGAGCAAATACAAAAGTCAACCTCCTCGGGTACACACATATAACACTAGGTGGGGCAAGGGTGCCATGATAAACGCTAGGGGGCGAGACGGGTTGCGCCTCTCGTACCAATACACGTAACAACCCCAATTGTTCTATCCTATGAAAGGGCAAATCGTTGGTTTTAACGATTTACAGTGTAGCATCAATATGATAAGCTTCATCCTTAATGCTTATGCACCTATTTCAATATGTGTCCCATGGTTTGCTAGACACATTGGTGTAACTGGACACTATGGGCAACATGGCTGTTGAGACAAATAAGCAGAGAGTGTGACTATGTACAGAGGTCCTAATGGGGGTGTTTGCATATCTCCCATAGTGTTGATAATTTGTGATGATACAACACAATCAATATTCTTCAAATCATCTTCAATTACTCTGCTGTGTAACACTCATTTTCAGTATCTGCCCCTCTTTTACTCTCTGCATGCATGCTTTATGTGTGTCCTTATGTTGGTGTCATTGTCTCTTTCTGTACATGCCCTATCATTCTGTCTTCCCTCTTCCCTATCTCTCCATCCCAAACTCTGTCTCTTAATTCTCTACTCCCCTGTGCCTATAATTCTTTATTACAGGAACAATCATCTGTTTGCTGTGTTTTCCTTTTTTCCATAACCGTAGAACAACATGTAACAGTTACCTGCTCGTCAAAGAATTACTGGGTGTTGATGGTGGACACCTCGCTCTGGTCCTCCTTTAAGTAAACATCATTCTCCAATAATTCTGATGCTACTGAAACCGTCAGGTCCTAAAATATCAGATAGATAACATGTTCATGTCTTGGAAAATAGCTATCATTGTATGATAGATACATCATAAATGATGGGGAGCAGGTGTTCATTGTCTCAATGAACAATTGTAGATCACCAATCAATTAGCATCCCCCTAGACATCACAATGTGTTTATTTTAGCTCTCATCAAACCATGATAAAGCGATCAACCTATAGAATATTCTGTATCATGATACAATGGGTATTATGTCACTAGGTGATTTAGGAGTAATTTACATCTTTACAACTTTTGCAGCCAATTATACTCTTCACTATCAAAACTTGAAACAAAATAATTTCAACCAATTGCAGGTGGACAGCCTAGTCATCGTTTCATCAGTTCTTTGTGATAAGAAAAACTTTTCCTTCAAGTAGACTTAGTAGTACATGTAATTTTTAGAAAGAAATGCTGTGAGTTCAGTGTCAGTAGTAGAATTTAAGGGATATACACAAATGGTAGTGAGATGAACTTTACCTGTGTATCAATGGGAAACTCGCTTAATTCCATGCTTTCCATGAATAATCCCTTCAACCTTCTCTTCTGATATGCTGTCGCTTGACCTTTGTCGTCAAAGGTCACCTGATTCCAGATGGTTTGTTTTGGGTTACCAGACAGGTTCTCTATATACAGCTTTGGTGACCACATCTTAGTCCAGTCTATGCTGTCAACTGCCTGCCAGTGTTGATTGTTGTGGATATTATAATAACATAAACAAGTATAATTTTCAATTCTAATCATTAATTTTGATAAAGGTGCATTATCCTACACTACTTCCACGACTTTTCCTAATGAAGCAGTCTTCCCTAGCCCATCTTAAAAGGGCCTTCATCTCCTCCTCTCTGTCCCTCTTTTGTTTGTCTGTATTATCTGTAAACTTGATGATTAATGTCCATTTCTTGCCATGAATATGACGTAGCTGCCAAAATGGCATCAAGCAACCATTACTCACTCACTCCTAATGAAACTGAAACTTACCTACATAATATTATATGGACATCTCTCTTTAAAAGGCCACTTACCTATCTTACATACTAGAATGCTTATTATCATTAAAGGCTGCTTTGTTATTACTTAATAATTGTGACGCAACACAGGAAAACGTACCATTACGGGAATTTAGTGTCATGAACAGCCACGAGGTGGCCACCAGTGCACCAACATACTATTATCCTAGTGACTGTTATCCTAGGAACTTATGGTAACTTCCCCATGCCCGATTTTGACAATCATAATCGTAAAATGATCATTATAACCTTCTCTTTCCAACAACATGTATTTGTGTGTTCATCTAATTTTGACTAGATCAACAGCTTTCTTAAAGAATTAAATGTAGTATTATGGAGAAAATTCTGAGTTCCCATTCAATACCACTAGCACTGTCAATGCTTAACACAAAGACAGGTTCATATTTGTTGCTAAAAATGCTCTTGATTATTTTAGGGGTAGGATTGTAAAAATCGTGAAAGGAGAAGTGGCCAAAAGTTCCATGATAAGTCAGTAGAGTAATGCATCACAATTGTGGTCATAATACCCAGATACATATCCTAGTTAGTAGGATCACGGTTATAAGTTCCAGGTTTTGCCGGCCTAGGGAAAGCCCAAACCAATCCAATAGGTCTCAGTGAGGGTAATCCCGCAGAAAACTGAGAGTCATATAGGATTCTGGTCAGAAGTGAATACTGCAGGGGCACTGAATGGTCCATAATTAAGTTGGAAATGATGCCAATATTATGAAAACTTGTACACATGCTGCTGAATGTCTGCCAATTCCAATCAAATAATAGGAAAGGGATTCTCAGTGAGTTTACATTTTTTTCAAAGGCTAGATTGGGGATCAGTGAAAATGCAAATTATTCAGTGCAAATTCAGTTAGATTTCAGGTGGTTTTACGCTATAGACCATTGCTCAAATTTTCCGTGGTCAGTAGCTAATTTTGGTTGGAAGTGTTTTGTAGGAAAGATGTATCTTTTAGGTCAAGGGTGATTTTCAGAAATTGTAAATGTCCTGGTAGCTGTTATTGCGTTTTCCGCTACATTAAAGTATATAGTAGAAGGATTTCCTTTGCTGAGACCAATAGGGCTGGCGTGGGAATGCCATGCAGATAGTTTACTTTATAATTATGTGAATTACCATTGAAGTACAGTCAGCCCTCACTTCCTCGAATTTAAAAAATGCAAGGAAAAATGTCTGAGGAAGCAAAATATCCGAGGAATTAAGTCCAAATATAATGGAACATATAGGGGAGGTTGCCAGGCACCTGTCTGAGGAAGTGAGGGATCCGAGGAAGTAAATGTTCGAGGAAGTGAGGGTTGACTGTATACAATACAAACATACACCATGAAACTTACCTCTTCTGGGTAATTGTCTAGGCTGGATTCACGCCACCTTGCCTGAACAAAGACATTAGCAGAGAAGTTCTCCTTCATGGTGTCAATTTCACCAACCTTGAGGAACACAGTATGGACATAGACACTGACCTAGTGGATAGAATATGAGAATGTTACAGTTTTACAAGTATATTTAATCAGCTTTGCTTCAATTAGATTTTTATGACATACACTGATCATGCATGGGTTCTGCCTGCATTGATTCTAATATAAGAAAACTAGGGAAATTGTTTCAATCAACTGGAAACTAAGAATGGGTCAAGACCTCACTATCTGTAGCGACTTTTGATCTATACAATTACATGCCTCAAATCTTATAGTTCTTCACTAAACAATTGATATTTTTGACCAAGGTATGCCATCATAATGATACCATCAAAACAACTACTTGTCATAAAGTGCAACATAACACTCTCAAAAAGATTTGTATGGTTTAAAGTGTGTATGTGACGTATATACCACTTGGGTGTATACGAGTATATTTACTAGACATATTATTATTGCCATCAGTCTGTGTATAGAGTATAGTAGTTCAGTGATCACTCACCGGGGGGACACTGCCGGGGCGGAATACGGCCGCCATTCCTTCCATTCATCTACAGGACACTAAAGGTGTCAGACCTGCTGTGTGTAATTTTGTGTGTAATCATGCACGATTTTATTTTGGGCAATAAAATCAAATTTGAGCAAAATCTGCGGGAATACAGGGGAATGGAAGAGATAGGAAGTTAAGTATGTCATTTGTGAACATTCTGGCCCATTATTAGAGAAATTTATTTTTAATATTGTCCCACACATCGGATATACTAACTTTAATGACACAATAAACCCACTGATGGCATTGTTCTATGACATACAATGCATGACACTGCCAGAGATTCCAAATCACTGATAGATCTACATACCACGGGTAATGGCAATATATAGGTACGCTGTCCGTGTCAGCAACTCTGTGAGTTTACTGTGCCTTTAATGTTTGGAAAGCATCATCAAAATAAATATTCAAAAGGGCCAATCAGGCCAAAAGATAATAAAATGATACTCAATTCACTAAATAAATCATGAAGAAAAAAAAAGTCAAAAATATGTGCAAAAACTAAAATGGCACAAATTAAAAAAAGAGGTGTATGATATTGGTAATGGTGCTTGGATAGTCTAGAGGTGAGGTGGTGGTACATATGTGGCAACTGAAATGATAAGTTTTTTGAAAAGACTTAAAAAATTCCCTACAAATACCTTTTTTGTTTCCTTTACCTGCAATTTTAAATTTGTTATATTTACCAAGTGGTCTGGTTTGAGCAGCCCCAGCGAAAGGATCCCCAATACTTCTCCAGTTATTTTTTTTTCATTTTCACTGATGTATGTAGATTTTCTAAAACTAATATAATGTCGATTGGGAAACTATCGTAGGCATCAGTGAGTAGACATATGAATCTGTACATTAATACTCTGTGTGTGTGATTGTTGTTCACCTATGTACTGGGCTCTTGAAGTAATGGTAAGTCAATTTTCAGCAAGCTGGTGTAGTATACATAATCAACACATCCTGACTGACTGAATTAGGTTAGAATGCGTCAGATCATCAGTTCATGAGTACCAGCATATGAAATTCCTATATTAGTTTGGTGCCTACTATATGTTCAATCTATTGTAAATCATGTATGATGTGACTATTGCCTCTCTTCTGTGTTGGCCAATGTGTCAATTCTTGGGGTTTCTATCATTGGTTTGTAATTAAAAAGTCACAGTAAGAGGGTGAATACAACAGTTAGCTATACCACAGGAGACAAGATTTGTAAGTAAGTATTACTCTTAAGTAAGGCCTTCCAATGATTCATTTAAAATACTGCTTAGAATATAGGAAAACGCACTGCTTGCCAATAATTATTCTCTTTGATTCGTTAAGGATGGAATGATGCCGTAATGCATTTTGCCCTTGGTTGTCATGAGCCCTGGTGAGTAAATTGCTAGTGCTGCATCCAAGCATCATGCCGACCTTGGGGTTGGCATGATGTACCAATGTATCACTGGGGGGTTACTCACCAGGTCTGCATTGTTGCACCCAGATGACAAACTTTTAGCAACATGGGTTTACCCTTTGAGGGCAGCCAAAAATTGATAAATGTAGCTGGGAGGGTGAGAGTTTTTGCAGGAATTTTGCCTTAGGATGAGGCCTTGCTGAATTCCATAGAGTTATGATGACTATAGTCGATGCTCGCGCTGCCATGGCATCAACTATAGTCGATGCTCGCCCAGCCATGGCATCAACTATAGTCGATGTTTGCCCACAAAGGGTTAACAGAATAAATTTAATATTGAAAGTTACTGATCAGGAAACTGATCAGTCACCCTCATTAGAAACCTTTTTTTGTAGGCTATATTACTGAATTGAATTATTTATCAAAATCACCTCGGTGAATAGAATATAAGTATAAATTAAAATTAATGAACTGATTAATTTGAACCTATAAATGCACTCACCCCTACTCGCGGCTCCTTCTGTGTAGCATACAACTTCTCTGTAGAGGAGATGGAAGCGGCGCTGTTCTCCTGTTGGTTGATGACCCCAGACAGGTGTGTCTGGAGGTTTGTGTCCAGTTGTCTCACAGCAGCCACCAACATGTTCTCTGACAACTTCTGTTCTCCTGTACCCTCCAACATCTTAATAAGGGGCTCCTGATTCTGACCTCTTCTGTCTGCTGCTATTGCTGCATTTGTTGCTTTTGTTGCTGTTGGCCAACTATTGTTGTTCATGCAAATATTATTGCTACTGTTGTTGTTGTTGCCCCCTTTCCATCCCCTACCCTGTGTCCTGTCTCCTCTACCTCACTAGCAGCTCTCAGTCAGGGCCCGTTCTCCTCCAGTACCCTGGTCACCAGCTGCAACATGAAGGGGAAGGGTTGTACAATATGACCACCAGGTGCTAGGTTAGCTACCTGGGGGACTTAGTTTATTGACCAGTATTACATTCATTCTTCCCAGCACAGACCCATACCTGAAATCTGCTCACAGCTATAGGTTTTCTTTGAGAGAAGTATGTTCTCCATACACCAAAAGTAGCCCCTAGCGCCAATCACTAGTTCAGTTGCAGTGTAAAAACATTTGCTGTGGAGCACAGACTTAAACTGATCAGCAGCTTGGTTATACTGTGAGTGGATCACTGTATATACCACAAGGTATGACACAGCTAGATGCCCATCATCTTTATACCCTAGATGGCCCCACTGTACCATGGGTTTGGTCATAGAGGGTAGTGCCATCTAGTTAGTAATATGTAAACTGCTTAGTCCACCATCATCTTTAGACTTCAAATGGTGCCACCTGTCTATGGCCAAATAATGGAACAGCAGGGCCATCTAGGGTATAAAGATGATGAGCGTCTAGTTGTGTCATACCTTGTGTTATATACAGTCCTTCCTCTGGGTATTACCAAGCTGATCAGTTTAAGCCTGTGCTGTGGAGAGTGTACTACATTATTGCCAATATGGTAAACAGCCTGTGTTTGAATGCAAACTACTCACACACCTGTTTAGATTAGTAGAGATTTGTGCAATTAGCATATTTGAAAAAGAAGCGACCGACATGAAAGGTTCCAACTTGGCGGAGCCTGAGACAAAAAAACACTACGTCTTCCAGCACTAACAGAGCAGTCAATAGCCAAAGATGTATTAAGAAAAGTAATAGAATTAGAACAAAGGCTTACAGCCCAAGAAGACCTTTTAAAACCGCAAGTCTCCTGGATGGCATAGAAAAAAGGGTTAAAGCGAATGAAACCAGATTTTCTGAGGAAGCCACATGAGTAGAAACTGCAACACTCAACGTAAACACAACCAAAACAAAGGTGGGAGATATTGAGGAATAAGTGAATTCTTACAAGGAAGACATTAAGAACCTTAAGACAACTACAGCTAAATTGCAGGTTGACTCTGAAGCATATGGAGAAAGGTTCCTTAAACTCGATGATACAGTCAAACGTAGAATTCTAGTGCTCGAGGGTTTACCTGAGTATACCGCAAGAAGCCTATGTGACGTGTTAGACCAACTGTTTATCAACCAACAGAAACAGAAATCATAAGGTGTTCATGTATAGAAGATACTGGAGAAAAATGATAGGGGAATCCAGTGAAAAGGTGCCTAGACATATGATACTTCCTAGCATTGCCTATGATGATATAATCTATGACATAACCACAAACACCATCACGATAGGCATGAGATGCATTTGAATACAGCTGCATTTGATTGATAAAAGAGATTTCAGAACCAAAGCACATAAAAGGAAACAACTAACAGTAAAAAAAACAACTAACAGTAAAATAAAACTTTCTTCAGGAAAAGTTTAGGATTTACCTTGCCCATCCTCTTTGATGAGGATACATGAAATACTATTTGTACTAATGTCCCATTCCCATTAATTTGAGCAGGTGTATCAGACACCTGACACCTACTGTATCACTTATGAACTGACTTGCCTCCATTCATCTTTCTCAACTCACTGTGAACGTGCAAATCATCAACCTGCCTCCCAAAGACAGTCATTAGACTGTTTTAATTGTTGTTGTGGTAATAACTCTCTTTTATAAATGCCAACCATATTGTCTTATCACTGCATTAATTATAGACAATGCCATGTTCAGTAAAACGGATATTGATCAAATAGTTCTGGGTACCAAAGGGTTAACAACAGGTAGGGGGCTGGTGGATTTTCGCACAGGTGTGCTGATCTCTTTCTTCTCCCCCGCGAGAAGCATCGCCTGAAGCATTCAAATTGTTCACAACTGACTCATTTGAGCTGGGTTTTTTTCACTTAAAATGTGTGAAATCGTATTGGTCCCCCACTCAAGAGGGGTCAAATTTTCATTGGACACCCCTCTCAAGGGGTCCATTTTTTTTGGTCCCCCCTAAATCCACTACCCTGGCCCCACCAACCAAATGTTGTTAAAGAACTTAATACCCTACACTGGATGAATACTGATAATTAACAGACAAATATCTAGAGGTTTGTCTTGTAGCCTTGTCCTCCGGTTCCATTAAAATGTATATGAGTAGTACTGACAGGCTTCAAACTGCATGTACTCACAAGACCCCTCAGAGCTCTTGACGAGAATAAATTTGTATCAACAAAACACAAATGAGGAGAATAGATCTTTAGAAAATGGTTACATCAAATTATCGTCGTTACTTACAGATGTAACAGAAAGCTTTAAGTTGGTCCAATGAGCTGTTGGAATCCACATTGCCAGAGAGTCCTGGTGCTACCACAAACACACCCAGTGCATGACTGGTAACCACTGGTCATTCTGCACATGAGGACCACGGGGATCCAGAACCTTAGGCCACTCCAAGAAAAAAATTGTTTCTCATCACCCGGCAGTGAGAAATGTGACGAGGGTGTTTTTTCATTCAATTTCTTGTTTACTGAGGGCTGAAATATATAGGAAAAATCAAGAGAGTTTATTAATCCACAAAAATATACATTTAAAAACTTGTGTATAAGCTGCACCCTGACTTTCTACAAAGTCAAATATTCAGAGCACAGGACAGAACACATTCTTAAAGACCTGGGACTGTGTAGAGTAGCCAGCATGAGACCAATGTGGGCAGTTAATCCCCAAGCCCCCCTCCCCCAACCCACCCCTTACACCAAACCCATTCCAGTACAGAACAGAAAGAGAAAGTTGCATAAGAAATAAGGTACCTGCCAAATGCTTCACAACTGGTGACCACTACACTGTAAAATGTTGTTGTTTGTGAAGAGCAAAATGTGCTGTAACTATACAGTTCTTAACTGTAAAGGAAAATACAGCAACTTTTGCTGTACATGTACAATTCTGTTACTGTATATGCAGGTTCGAATCCAATAACCAGTAACCAGAGGGAGAGAGAGTGAAGACGTTGGAGGGAGTACCATACCCCACAGCTCCAAGGACATTTTTCACCTATACTCCATCCGCTATCAACACATAGAATGAGAAAATGGTATATACCCATCTCTTGATGAGGAATTGATATAATCTAACATAATCTACAGCTCCATGGATATTTTTTCACCTATACTCCATCCGCTATCAACACATAGAATGAGAAAATGGTATATACCCATCTCTTGATGAGCAAATGATATAATCTAACATAATCTAGGGTAACAACACCATTGCAGCCTTCATAGACCTACGTAAGGCATTCGATACTGTGGATCACTCTATATTATTATTAAAATTAAATCATTACGGTATAAGGTCGGATAACTACCATCGGTTTGAAAATTATTTATATAACAGGCACCAAACTGTTCTAGCGAATGGTACACTTTCTAGTAAAAGGTTAATCACTTGTGGGGTATCCCAAGGGTCCATTTGGGCCCTTTGTTATTTTTACTGTACGTTAACGATGTGGTTTAATGTAAAAAGAACTGTAAAATTAAATTGTATGCTGATGACACGGTTATATATACCTCCGATAATCAGTTTGAAACAGCCTCATGTGCCTTACAGAAGGATCTCGAGTGTTATTCTACATGGTGCCAACAGAACAAGCTTTCAGTAAATGCAACTAAGACCAAAATTATGATTTTTTCGGCCAGTAACAAGAAATTAAAAACCCTAGATGTGAACATCTCATTAGATGATAAAGTATTACAAGTAGATCCCAGTTATAAGTACCTGGGTGTCACTCTTGACCCCCTGCTAACCTTTAAACGTCACCAAACTTTTGTTGCGAAAACTGTGGCTTATAAAACTTACAAGATATGTAACCTGAGACCCTTCCCAAGCAGGGAACTTGCTACAAGAATGTACTCAGCCACCATTGTACCATACTTTGATTATGCAGATGTACTTTTTATAACTACTTATGAAAACCTGTTGAAACCCCTACAGTACGCCCAAAATAGATGTCTTAAAATATGCTTAAAATATCCACACCTGACCCCTACAAATGTAGTTCATACTGATGCCAAGTGTAATTATCTATCTGACAGAAGAAATATCCACTTGGAAAATTTTATGTACCATCGCTCTCGTGATGATAGGTATAAGGATTTTAGGCTCATGAGAACAAGAGCATTTGATGGCCCAATGGTTAAGGTTTTACACTCAAATAGTGCCATCTACTCCAGAAGTATAGAGTTCCATGGTGCTGTACGTTGGAACAACCTCTCACCCATGAGAAGAAATACTCCAACATTCGATGAATTCAAAAAAGAGATTCTAAAAACGAGTCTAAAATGGGTGACCAAATTGTTTCTCCCCAACAAACACCTGTAGTTTTTTCTAAAAGCTTTTTCACAACCCCAATTAAAATTCCATCCTGAAGAAGAGTTATGAATTAACTCGAAACGTCGCTATCTATTCAACGCTATACCAACAGCTCCACATTTTTACTTGTACAACATCAGCAATAAAACATCCAGCTATAAAGTACTCGACTGTGTCTTTTTTTTTGTGTTTAAAACCCTATGAAGTAAAATTCCATCCGTTTTGTAATTTATTTCAATTTGAGTATTTCTCCAAAATTCTACGGTACTATTTTCATCCAAATTTATAAAGCCAAAAGGTTTTCCCTTCTTATATTTGTTTTCTTACATATTTCCCAATACTATACTATAGATACCACTATTGAAGTTAGATGGACCCGAAAATCAACCCATACACTGTAAAGTGGGGATGAGTGTCCAATCTTTCATTATTGTCAAATATATTGGTGCTGGTTAAAAGTAAGCTAAATGTTTTCCTATTATGTTCTAATATGCTACCATGTGATTAGACATATAAAACGTATGAAAGGTGTAAGAAAGGTATAAGAATGTACTGAATGTATCAGTCGTTATGTTGAAAATTGAAATATACAGAAGAACAACGACGGGGAATTCATGTATAACTCTCTTTATTGACAAATAAATGATATTAAAACAAAAAAAAAAAAAATCTATGATGTTCATTTGTCATTGGCATCAGAGTTGCTTTTGAACCTTAGCAGCCCCACAAATATGACCTGACAATTTCAAAAGCCTATTGATACAGGCTACACATAAGTGACTGTCCCACTAGCTCAGTCGCTAGAGCAGCAGATGGTTTAGTGTGTGGGTCGGAGGTTCAAGTCCCGACAGGGAACACTGACAGAAACTACATTGCTCCTGATGCACTTTTTAATGTTAAATTCGTTGGTACACTGAAATGTTACTTTCGAGAATATGCAGATATGTGGATTTGGGGGGGGACCAAAAATATTTGGACCCCTTGAAGGGGGGGAACCAAAAAATATTTGGACCCCTTTTGAGGGGGGGACTAAATAAATTGCATCCCTTTTTAGTGAAAAAGCCCGTGTATTACTATAGCTCAAAGGGGTAGGCCACGCTCAATGTCAACTTGCCTAAGTGGGGGACCAAAATAATTTCGACCCCTCCCGCAGGGGGACCAAAAAAATTCGAACTACTCGCCCGAAAATACACTGACCCTCCCCTCTCCAGTTGTTAAAAAATGACCACTCCCTAAGTAGGAGGTGTTTCAATGCATCGGACATGCAGGATTCACTGGTGTAGTGGTCATGGTTCGGGACTATGGATAGAAAGCTGGGGGTTCAAATCTCCAAGATGCCCAATGTTGAATATACATAAACCTATTTTAGAACTTTAGAAAGATTTATTTATATACATTTTAAAACATTAGATATGGATGTAGCCTATTTATAAATAGTTCATATCCTTGAAGCAATGTTCATGTAACATTTTGTGGGGCTTTTGGGTATAGAAAACATATTTTCCCTCATATGGATGAGTAGAAATAGTGCCCCAGACCTTCAGGTTCGGGTCTACAGTAGATTCTGCTGTAGGTATACAGTCAAATTTACTGGAACCAAAGTTGATGCCACTATTTGCTGTACAGGAACACTACTTACTTCTAACAGTGTAGTCGTTCTACACGTAAGCACTACACAGATCCAGAACCTTAAGACAACACACAGTTCATCACAAACCCCCTTACTTCATGTACTAAGTACATTTGTATGTAACACTATTTTAGGTTCAGTTGCTGGTGTTTGATTTACTCCTTTGATCACCGCTAATGGCAATAACATACATATACCTATCAAGTTACATTTGATTAGTGAGACAACACCAAAGTTTATAATGTGGAGACTTTATCCTGTGAACTTTATATAACATGTATTACATACTGTTACATACACTTTTACATGACAATTTATAGCATGGTATGAAGGTACATAAGTATGCCACCATAAGATAGGTGGAAATGTTGTAACACTGATATATGTTTTGTCTATAGTCCGTCTTATACTTGATTGGTGATACCGTATCCCTTTAATAAAGGGTGGGTGGGAGTGGTAAGTTTGTAGGCCTTACATGGGACATCCGCTCTGTTTAGCTGAGGCTTAGGCTTAAGGCGGCGGACATCTTGGGGTGGAGCGCCAAGAGCTGCTGACAGGGCTGACTTCTGCCCGGCATTGTTGGCAGGCCTATACTGTGACATTGCTGCCTGGTGCTGAGGCCTACCAGCTGCTGCATAGGGAGCTGTAGGCTGAGGCTGATGAACAGGGACCTGGTTACCATGGAAACGGCGACCCGCTGCATTGCGGGCCGTGCCATATCTAAGGGAATGAATCTCCAGCACGTCTGACCACCTTACCCTACCATCTGCCAGCTTTGTGAGCAGATCTTCAGACCAATTACGGACTTGAATCCAATTAAATTCCGCCCCATCCTCCGCTACATGGAGAGCATGCTGGGACAGGTGAGGCCTATCTGCCAGCGGGGTTCTGGGATCAGCCCTGAGCCTATATAGGCCATACATGTATTCCAACTCAGTAAGCATGTTAAGGGAGGTTTTTACTCTGTCAGGACCTCTTTGTATATAGTGATGAGGGTGAGTATTCCTACCTTTTATCTGAGTGAGCTGGTGGGCGCTATTTAATAACACCTGGACCTTCTCCCCTAATAGCGGGTCGTCGGCCTGAGCCATGCACATAGGGAGAGAGGAAGGCTGACTAGCTGCTGCCACAGCCTGTTGAGGGATAGAGTCAGCGAAGAGATCGAAAACATTGTCGCCACGTGGTGCTGCTGGAGGGGCAGCAAGTTGAGGGCGCTGCGTAGGCTGTAGTAGGCCACCCATAGGCTGCGTCGAGATTGCCACGTGCTGCGTCTGGGCGGGAAGAGGTGGCGCCACGCGCAGCCCTGCTGGCGCCGCGCTGTCTGGAGGAGCGCCGGCCTGAGGCGTAGGCCGCTGATAGGGCGTAGGCCTATCTGAGGCGGACACCGCCAAGACCTTTCCCGGGGGTGGGACTTGAGCATGAACGACAGTAGGAACATCTACCTTTGGATCCTGGTGGCTGAGATCTATAGGTGTAGGTGTCCTAGCACGAGGCAGTGCCTCGTCCAGTCGAGCCATAATTGATGCCGTGCTTGAGTCCACACGTGTCTCGATCCGTTCGACACGTTGCTGGAGTTGCGTAACAGTAGCATTAAGACTCGCCGCGTCAGCCGGAGGAGCGGGCCGGACCGGTGTCTCCTTTGATGTCGCAGCCTGCTTCTTTGAAGCCCTCGCCGCCACACGCGCCGACTTCTTTGGTACCGGTTCAGGCTGCTCCGCTGGAGTGTTGGGCTTAGTTGCACGCGGCATGATGACTAACTAATTAACTGATGATAGCTAGCTAAGTTTAAGGTGCTGCCCGTTCCGGCTGGATGGTGAAAGAGGACTGGACAGCGTCCAGCAGGCGGTTTTATATGGACAGTTCTTTGATCTCCCTGGAGGGGGCGCTAGTGTAGAGTCAGTTAGAGACGCTCACTGCAGGTGGCGATCTGTTTTGGCGCCGCTCCCGAATTATCACCAATTTTATAATAATTACTCACCAATTAGTAATCCATATGCAGGGAAGACCCAGATTAGTGTGGGTGCTAGGTGAGACCAAGAGACAGGGACATATGGGGACAGGAACAGGGAGACAGGAACAGGGAGACAGGTTATCTAGTTCCATTTCAGAAGGTTTTAGATGCCATGGAATGCAAATAAAACAAAAACATTCTTTTTTCTTTGAACAGCATTATAGAATAGAAAATGAATATTTCTAACACCTCTGGTAATTGGAGATTTATTTAGGTGTTATTCCCAGGGGACATTTTTTTTCTTTTAGCAATATCTCAATTATTAAGCTCTACTGGGCTGTTCAGAGTAGCATAGCCGACTAAAAATTGTTGAAAATTGGGGTAAAGAAGCAAAAATTGGGGGAAATACAGGACTTTCATAAAAAATCATCAATCTTCAAGTGACTATGCTACTTTAAGGTAAAACTGAAATGTTTATTTCGATATTTAAGCAAGAAATCGGTGTACTTAAATAAAAGTATAATTTAGGTGGAATCAAGCTAATTAATTGGCATGGCAAGGGGGTGATTAAATGTGCTCGAACATAATATCAAGGTCCAGCTGCTGGCCTTCCTTCAAACGACATTTAAGCACATTTAATTACTTTTAAATACCTTTAGGGTGGGTCACCGCCATTGCAGAATGTGTCAGAATAATGTCATCTTTCATAAACATATATTTACCTCTAGTAAAACGTACATGTGCAATTGTGTATGTACGTGTATTTTTTCGAAGATGATCTAATCAAATAAAATACACTTATAAACTTAAATGTGTAGGGGAGGGGCAGGGAAGTGGGTGTAGGCCTAATTATTGTAGAAATGTCTTTTTGATATGTGAAGAAAAGAAATGAAAAAGTATTTTGTTTTTCTTAGACACTATCTATAGGCTGTGTCTCACGAACTTGGGCCAATGTGATTGTCTATGACCGGGTGCTGTCTATGACCGGGTGCCGTCTATGACCGGGTGCCGTCTATGACCGGGTGCCATCTATGACCTCCAAACTACTTTTTTAGATAGCCGGTCATAGACAGTACCCGGTCATATATGGCAGCCGGTCATAGACGGCACCCGGTTCTAGACAAAGACATTGGCCCAAGTTCGTGAGACACAGCCTATAGAATTGTCTTAGTAGACTACAAAGTCTAGTGTGGGAATAACGTTTTTATAACACCTCTAATCCACACATAATCCACATCCTCTATGGCCCGGTCATGGACATCAATACACTGGATTGTAGTCTGGGAGCCAGTGACATAGAATTTTGAATTCATTGCATCCCTCCCCCTGTAACAAGCGTCACATGGTATCAAATGAAAGGTAAGACCCCAGGCTTTCAATTCAGACCAATGGCCAGTCTGGGGAGGACCAGCATGTCACACTTATATGCCCGTTTCCATGGCAACCAATATTTTCAACAAAATATCAATAATAATTTTTTGATCCTAATAGAGAGCCATTATAGCTAGATATGTGAAATGTTGACATGAGACTCATATATTAGGCCCCTATCAGCAGAAATAGGCTTGGAAATATCAGATTTTGAAATCACAATTTGCAAATTCTCCCCAAAATCTTTTATTGGACATCACAAATGTACATATAACAACCCCTTATGAAATACTATTCATATGTGTGTGCAAGTATGGATTTGGGCCTGATTACTATGCAAACCAGCTATTATTAGGCAACCGTTTGTTCTGATGAATGTATTTTCTGTAACCTGCGTCATGCATAGTATGATATAATGTTGGTGTGTGAAAATACATTTATCTGTGCTTGGATAATTAATGCAGTGATAAGTCAACACGGTTTGACATTATAAAAGATTATTGTTATTACGATAACAATTAAGACAATTACAATCCAGTATGTTCTTGATGAACAATAAATGACAAATGTCCTTAAAACTAACAATACGGGTGGCGGGTGGGAAATTTGCGTCTAGTCTCATTCAGTTCAGTGAATGTAATGGCCGAATTCCCAGGTGAGAATCGTCACTTCCTGTGACCTAGTTCTAAAATGCTCCAGGTCAGGTGTGTGCCGCATACTGCTAAAATTAATCGTGATGGGACATGATGTATAATGAAAACATATTATGGTAATAGCTGTCTACAAGCATGACTTTGGATTGGTTGCTATGTAAAGCTAATGTTGCTAGGCAACGACTAGTTCCACCATCACACTAGTTTGTCCATTGTATTCATTGGTGTGGATTCACTAGGAGTTGGTGTGGAATCTTTCTAGACTCATTATTTATACATGTCATGTAGCAGCAAAATTCTAATAAATCAGCCGCCATCTTGAATGTTGACCATTTACAGCCTATCAGCACAATCTTATATAACAGCAACAACAATATTCTTATTTAGCATACTTTTTAAGTTAGATTTAATCCCACTTTAAACAGCCTACCATAAGATGAGGTGCTTTTAAACTAGGTGAAATGCAAAATGCCATATAATGAAGCACTGTTGGATCAAGGGAGTATGCATGTATCTACGACAATAAATTTAGTTGTGATCATCACAAAATTCTTTTCTATGGTCCAAATTAATCAGAAGGGTTCATTCTAATGATCTCCTATAAAATTGGCTGGGCACATGATAAGGGGTTGTTACATGTATGTTTGTGGCGCCCAATGACATTTCTTTTGGGGATAATTGGCTATTTGTGATTTCAAACTGCTATGTTCCCAACTCTGTGGTGCAGCCAATTCTCAACTCTGATGCAAATAATAGGTATCAATCAATAGGAAATTATGTTTCATTTCAAATGAGTCCATTACCTTAGAGATCCTTTCACTGGAAGGTATTATGTATTAAGTCTGAACATACCTCCTACATTTTGTGAGGTAAAAACAGGCTGAAAAGTTGTATGACCTTGCCCATGGATAACAAGCCAAAATCAGTAGTTCGTCCCAAATATTTAATGTTACGATCTTGATTCTTGTTCAGGACACTCTAAGGAACAAACAAATTGTAATGGAGATGGGGAGGGGGTGCATAGAGAACCCCACGCAGCCCTGGAATACAAACAAAACAGCCTCCATTCAACCTATGGTCTACTGTTTGCGATGAGGGTAATGCGCATCACCCTCATCGGTTTAGGGACAGTATTCATGACGCAGGGTAGCATAATTTTGCTGGGACCCTTTCCCTGCCCATGTAGCTCTTCTTTAGCATATATACCTGGTTTATCAGTTCATTATGAGAGTTACTCTATGATATAACTATGAAGAATCACTTATAACTCACCTATGGTATAGATAGCCGCCAATAGCCACTCCTGAATAACCATTTTGACACCACCCCAGTGACATGACAGTCCCAACATTGAATGTCCTACTTCCAGCTACCAGGTAGAGTAAACATTCACATTTCTCTATACCACTAGCAAAAATACCTCTATGGTTTCCTGACAATTTCTCTCAGACAAAAATGGTCTTCAGTGAAGAAGGGCACAGGGCAATAGAGACCAACTTTAAAATCAAAACCATTGTACTGGACCAGAGATACAGAAACAAATAAAGCCAGTAAGAGTTAATGGTCAGACAGAGACCAATAGAGAGTAGAACATGCTAAATGTATGTTAATTGTATCATAATGCACTATGTCCAGGCAGCAGTACCTGGAGAATCGGAGACTTGGTATTACACAACCATTGACCAAACAAGAACCCTGGCGTTATACAACCACTGACCAAGAGGTCAAGGTTGCTTGTAGACAGGAAGTAGCAGATCCACTTCTAGGGATGTGATTGTAATAATTTATCATATAGTGAGTATTGTGCTACACTGTTTTAGTTGAAGGCAATGACTATCATTGGACATTGCAGCCAATCACTAAAGATGTGAACTGCCTAGACAATGCAATTGCAGTGGGTATCTTTCTGGTAGTTCTGGATTCAGTGCTGGATCTAGTTCTATGAGCCCCTCACGAACAACCTGATCATAGTCAGGCAGCATGGCATCTCCTCCATCATCATGGCCTGTCCCTGGCCCTGGCCACTCTCCCCATCACTCCCTGATTGTCAGTTGTTCCTGTAGTGATGAAGCCACTCTGTGGTTCTGTCCAGTCCACTGGGAACTCCCCAATGGGTGGTGCTGTGTATATGCTGGGCTATTCCTTCCTCCCATTGTCATTGACACCCCCTCTCGGTGGCCATTTGATGGTCCTACTGTTGTGATGCTATTATCCAATCCTATCCTGCCCACTGTGCACTCAGTATAGGATGGTGGTAGGTGATCAGAAGTTAGGGATGGTGGGAGGTGATCAGAATTTTGGTGTGGTGGGAGGTGATCAGAATTCTGGGGTGGTGGGAGGTTATTGGAACGTCTATAGGTTGGGAGTACTGTTGGGTTATCATCAAGAAGGTTAACTCCTGTATCAGTAACTGTCTGTGAACAGATCCGCTTGTAACAACAGCTGCAGATGATAATCGCCAGAACCATGATAGGGATAATGATGGCAAGATAATTATAGTTGAAACCAGAGGCAGGTTCTGAAAGTACATACACACATGATAAGGAGTATATTTGAATAATATTTAAATTGAGTACAATTGGACAATTGAAATTTGTGTCCACCATGCAAAAAATACAAGAGTATGGATAGTTTTGTGTATACTCAGAGAGTTGTCATCCTTTAACCACATGATGGGGAGGGTTGAAATTCATGTCAATGTGTCCTTACACCTCCCCTCTTAAAATGTTCTTTGCAAGCCGGTCCCTATTGTGAGTTCCAAACTGTGTTGGCCCGCATCCAATGCTCCCCTCCCCCTCTGCAGTTTAATAATGACCACTCTCATGACTCAGTAAGTTTGACATACATAGCTTTGCCTTTGGCTGATGGGGACTAAATTTGACTTAATATGATCTTAAAATATCATTAATGTAATATCTCATCACCTACTATACATCCAAATCAGTAAGCACAGGAGCGCATATCTTATATACAACGGTACCTTTACTTTATATTCATCTAAATTTGATTAGAGATGACTGAATTTGGCAACCAAACCTTATGTAGTACCTATCACTCACCTTCACAGTTTACTTCATCCCTTCCATATTCCGCACTAGCTGGATGTCCACTGGGTAGCGCCATATTTGACTGGTCCCAGTATGCACCCTCTCCTTTCCAGTCACTGGCTTCAGCAAATCATGTGGACCACATCAGGGAGCTAAAGCTCTGCTTGGAGAGTGGAACAACTACATTCCCTGCATGCTAGGACACCTGCAATCTTTTACCTGTCCAAGATAAGGTTGTGGTTAGGACAATGGACTCATGACTAGCAGTACCTAAGTTCAAATCCTCTCCATGCTAGATGTGGTGACCATTTTAACCCCATTGGTTGCAAAAGCTTGCATCTCGAGGCTGCTGGTAGATCCAGGTACAATAGGTAAACTTTGTTATTGATTATACTCATTAATGATCAATGCTAAATAATGGTGCACTATAATAGGGACCTTGAACAACCAATGGGATCGAACCTAGGCTAACCGTGTAGACTAGACCATTCACAAATAAATCTAGTTTATTTTGGGTCTGCCCCTGATCTGTTAGGGAACATGCCTTTGAGTTTATTACCTTGGGTTCGACCCCATTGGTTGTTCAAGGTCCCTATTACAGTGTACCATTAGGGACCTTTAGCAACCATGTGAAAGCTCATTTAACGCAGATGTATCAGTGCTGAAAGCATAGGATACATCTGGGTTAAATGAGCTACGTCGGGTTTGCTAAAGGTCCCGATTATTTAGCATTGATCATTAATGAGGATAATCAATAACAAAGTTTACCTATTGTACCTGGATCTACCAGCAGCCTCGATAGCTCAACCAGGAGAGCCTGGAACTCCCAATCTAAGGGTCCCGGGTTCGGTCCTTGGTGTGGCTTTTAGTGTAACATAGATGGTTACCAAAAGTGGTTACCAAAAGACTATACCCAAACCCTTTGCAAAGGTTCATAAAATGTTTTGGTGCAACCTTTTGCAACCAATGGGATTGAAGCTAAGGTAATAAATGTTCCAACTCAAAGGCATGTTCCTTAACAGATCAATCACAGGGACAGACCTAAATAAAAGCTATTTACTTGTGCATGGTATGGTGACCACAGTTGGCCTGGAGGGGATTTGAACTTAGGTACTGCTGATTGTCCTAGCCATTAGGCTATCTTGGACAGGTAATAAAATGGGTGTCCAGGTACAACAAATGCATAATAACCACATGTAAAGGCCTAGTGTAATCATTACTCCACTCTCCCCCCTGATGTTTGGCCCCACTAAGTCCCACACTGCTAGTTCTAAGTGCCCCCAATTGTGGCAGCACTGGTATCCCGCTAGTGAGGAATAGACAGTCAGGCTTGCTGTCACATTTGTAGGCATCATCAATGCACTCTCCAGGTGCACAATAAAACATGTTAGATTCACATCTGTGAAAGTCAAAAAAAAAGAAAAGAAATATTTTATTGTCAGCAAAATAGGACTATAATTTCTATGTTGTGTTTACTTCTTCAGATATAGATAGATGTTTGGATGCTTGAGAGCTAGCTAGCTAGTGCAGTCAGGGTGCCATTTTCTCATCAATCAGTCAATGATGACAATGATTTTATGGCAATGATTTTACTCTTGGATAATTCAGAAAAGATTTGTCATTGAATTACAACATATAAGCTATATGTTAGTTAGCTCTTAATGGTCGTATTATGGTAGCCATAGTAAAAGTATATGGACGGATACACTGCAGGCCCATAACTAGCCCTCCCGCGGGGTGGTTCGTTTTTTCATAAGGTGGAACTAGATAAATTCAGTGGTGGAATTTGCTAGATTTTCATTAGAAAATATGCAAATAATTATTGAATTTACATGTACTCAAAACTATAATTTGAATGAGCCATGTAACAAAATGGATCATGCTCTCATGGTTTACTCTCTAGAGACCTTAATAATTGTCCGATTTACAAGCCGCAAAACTAATTATCTCCACTTTCAGCCCAGCTAGGGTGCAACCGTATATCATTGATATGAGCCTCGGCCTTCGGCCTTGGCTTATATCAATGATATTGCCTCTCGACCCCCAGGAGTATATCCCCGGGGTATATCCAGTACATATTCATACAAAATAACTACTATAATTTTCAGTTTGTTCTATATAGTAGATACAATGTATTTGTAGTTCAACTCAACAGCCTGACAGTATAGATCTGTTAAATAGTTTTTGCTGCAGAGAGGCTTTGTATTTCTTCCATTACCACCAATGTGGTGCCCGCTCAGTAAAGTGCTGCAAAGCACATATTCATGCACAATACTTTAATCTACTGTCCATTATGTATAAATGTTCTGTGGTTATTTGTTAAAGAGCTATAATATTCTCTCCATAATTGACAGTGCTGCCACCTAGTGTGACACTGAGAAGTCATCTACCTAATTGAAGTTGAAAAGTTATGTATCTTAACGTAGATCTACGTAGATTTATTACGTAGATTTACGTCTGAATGATGTAGATAAACGTAAATCAGACATCTACGTCTGTTGAATGTAAGTAAACAAACCTTCCAAAAGTACCAATCTCAAACCTTTTGGTTGGACAACTACCTAGAGAAACCTCTGAGCTACGTTGGAAAAACGTAGGGTGTTTACTGGGATGTGTCTATGAATTCAGAAGCATAGTGATTTACAGGCAACACACAGCATACCACAGAGTGGTGGGACTTGCGATCATATTAAGCATGCTATGGCTGAATGGACTGACTGCTACATACATCTAATCATTTTGGCAGTAGCTCCTAAATATCTGCTCACGAACAAGATACCCATAGGATGGACCATTTAGGGATTATCATATTGGTATATTCAACAAGCCTTAACACCTAACGAAGGCAAAGTCGGGCGGTACTCTCGTTCCCAAATCCTTCCGAAGGCATTCTCTGGTGACTGCCATATGACCTTGAACTTGGGATTTTGCGGGGTTTGGGCAGTCCCTGTGGTTAGCTTGGAACCAGTGAACAGGAACCAGAAATGGAAGCAGAAGGTTTGATGGTAAAACTACTGGGAACGAGAGTAAGTCGGGCGGTGGCTTTATCACTGTCGGGTCTATATTAGGTGGTGGCTTTATGGTCACTTTCAGGACTAATACTAAAGTAGACCTGTTTTCTAAGCATTCCAGTTCAGTATGTTGTGAATATAAAAGTCCACATTATGATTGCTCACTTAATGGTTATATTATAGAGAACTTTCAGGGCAATATTCATATTATTGGTAGCAGTTTCGTAAGAGGAACCTTTCTTGAAATGAGTCCTAGCAATAACACAAAAAGTTGGCAGTTGGATGGTGTTAGTGGGGCTAGCTCTGCATACCAGACAAAGCTAAATTACTCCGTTTTTTAGCACCGGATTGTGCGTTCCTTGGCCTCAGGTATATTGTGTCATTCTATGATAAAGTGTCCAAATATATTACCCCGATGAGTTTCTTTACATTGATAACGAGTGTTTATATTTGGAAAGCTTGCAGAAGCCATATGCATAGATCATGAATCTGTGGCTCAGTCTCATGTGTTTGTAACGTCTTTGACCGGGTGTAGTCTTTGACCAGGTGTAGTCTTTGACCGGGTGTAGTCTTTGACCGGGGAGTGATAAGATGGAATAAATGAGGCCTATATAGTAAGGAAATAGGAGAAATACTGCAATATTATGTTAATACATGTGTATTGGAAACGTCAGTAAAATGTTATATATCTATATACTGAGCTTACTATGCACAGTGCAGCTGTTTAAACTCAAAGTTATTATAAAGTGACGTCTTTGACCGGGCAGAGGGAAATTATAATATAATGCTCTACTATGCATAGAATGCTTGATATATAAATATAACAAAATTGACTTATGTTTGCTATAAAAGTGCATCAATATATGAGTACACTATTTCCCCGTTTTTCTTACTACATAAGCCTTATTTCTGGCATTTTAATGCTGCCTGGTTAAAGACTACACCCGGTCAAAGGCTACACAGGTTAAATGCTACACCCGGTCAAAGACGTTTCAATTGTTACGAGCTCATGAGACTGAGCCTGCTATATAGTTCTACTTTCACCATGGAGGAAGATGCGTGGACCAAGTCGTAAACCAAACACTAGTATACATTCCATATGGCATGCCATGGAGTAAAGAATGGCCTGGGACATAAACAGGGATTGGTTTTGATTAGGGTCGCGGTCCGGGCCAGCCGCACATAAAGCGTGCAAGCAGCTCCACTGACGGCACTAGGCGGCCATTAAGCGGCTACCCAATCACAATGCTGTGACTAATACGCAGGGAACCGTTAAGCCAAAGCTGATTAGCCTAAAGGACGGCTGCACCACAGGTAAGGTATGGGGTCAGGTGTGTTGTACCTGGCCAGGTGTGTTGTACCTGGCCAGGTAACCCACTTACCACCGTGAGATGGAGGTGTACCACGCCATGTGGAACTCAACCCTGGAGACTAGACCAACAAAGTAATGTTATTGACCAGGGTCAGGATTCATCACAATTATTAAGGTACCTACCCTTACTATTCCTGACCATCTGTGTACCAAAGTTGGGTACCACGGGTCTCCTCCAACTGGGAGATTTACTACTGTGATGACTAGCGGTCGTGTGATCTTAATTGGACTATTAAAGGTTTGACAACAGACCCACCAGGATATATGATCTTGACCTGTGTTTAACGATGCATTAACACGTTCACTTTTGATGCTAACTATAACCATTGTAATTTCAGGAAGGGAAGCTTACATACAGGAGTATCGGCCAGCGAGCTGATGAACAATAATGCCTGCCTTTGACCACCGCCGCTACTACATCCACCAGGACCTGGAGGAGCTGCAGGGCACCCCCAGGAGGGACCTCCTGGTGCAGGCCAAACCCATCCCCAGGTCAAGGCCAGTCCACCAGGGCTTGCCCAAACTGCCTCCTCTCTACACCTACCCAAGGCCCTCCCGGCATGGGCCCACAGACTCCACTAGTCTGGGGTCATCAGACTGGTTAGCCAGAAGTGAACCCTCCGAGAGAAGTGCTCCAGTGTCCAGACAACGACCACCAAAACAGCCATCCACCGCCCGGAGCCTCCCCTCCCTACCCTCCAGGCAGAGGAAGGAGGCGGTGAAGGTGACCTTTGTGAGTGCCTCAGACCTGCAGGACCTGGTACAGTTCAACAATAGCCCCAGGGCCCGGCCTCAAAGGAACACCTCGAGACTGCCTCCCCTTGGGGACCTAAAGGACAAGGAGACACAGCCTCCTTATGCTTGGAGCCACAAGCCTCTCATAAAGGGCCGCCAAAAAGCACCCCAACGTGCTGGACAATCTAGTGGCCTGGAAGCCATTGATGCACTCTCTAACAGTTCGCTGTACTCCCCGCGAGGTTTGGTGAACTTGTCTGTCCCAGGGGACCGCCTGGAGGGGAAGAGGACAGGGGTGGTCCCTAACCCTGACAGACCCCCCAACAGAGCAGGCCGTGGGCCACCCCACCACTCACAGGAAGGCCTTGGTGAGCTGCTCACAGGGCAGGAAGAACTCAGTGACGATGAACTCGACTCGGCCAGTGCCTTGTTTCCCGTGGAGGAGGACAGGCTCTACCACCGGGAGCGATTCAAGCGGAAACTGCTGAAAAACGCTATGGAGACACTGGAGAGATTTGAGGGTCGCCCAGCCGACCACCTCCAGTCCCTGTCCAGCATTAAGCTGGGTAGATCGGCAGGTCTCGGGCCTTCCAGTCTCTCCTCCCGGCTGCACCTGGCCGCCATCCCGGAGGGTGACAACGAGCCCCGGGAGGAGCAGCTCAGTGAGGACGGGGCGAGCAGTTACAGCAGTGGCAGCCGGGGGTCGTCAGGTAGGCGGCCACTGCGGGACAGGCACAGGATGAACAACCTCACCACCCCCTGGAGGGATAAATCTCCCGCCTTAGTCAAACCAAGCCTGGCCATGATACCTGAGAACGATCAGGGCAATGTGGTATCTGGACCGAGAGGAGGGGCGACTGCCTCCAGGGTTGAACCACCTGGGGCCGGGGCCACCCCGCATACCCAGGAAAGAATCACCAAGACAGGGTTAAATCAAACAGTGGGAAATACACATAATGTAAGTAAACAGAGGACAGGTTACAGAGGGTTAATACCTTCCCCGTCCATGGGTAGCTCAGGGTTAACCCCCACACGTACCCAGGTGTTTGAAGTGCCAGGTGCGCACAGACAGGACAGTAAGACTCACACACGGATACAGCAGTTCAGGGACAAGATGACAAGCAAGCAAAAACCCAGGCAAATACGATTTCTTAAGTCATGATTAAACTGATATTAATTACAAAACGAATTGAACCTGTAGTACAATTTACAATGCACTACTGTATTATGGTTAATTTGCTTTTTTTTTAAAGGACCTTGGCGTAGAGTGTACTGGCATGGTGTTTATGTATATCGTTTGAAAAAAACAAAGATGGAGATAAGAATGAAACGTCCTGTTTTGGAGTGGCCTAATAATACATGTGTTTTCCAATGCAAGAGTATTGACTCGTGTTGGATCAGGGACTTACCGCCATTGCTACACCTTTCTGATGGGATATAATCACCACGCCAAATTCCAGAGGCATTAGCATTAGGGATGTGTGCTTCATTTG
Source organism: Harmothoe impar (assembly GCA_947462335.1). NCBI lineage: Eukaryota > Metazoa > Annelida > Polychaeta > Phyllodocida > Polynoidae > Harmothoe > Harmothoe impar. Next base: position 63,532,279 of record OX381709.1, read on the forward strand.
GCCTCGTTGACTATGAACTGCGCCTGAAATTCTGAATATTGTGTAACGATCACCTGCACAAAGCATAAGCCCTAAGTCCACGGCGGCAGGAATATGTCAGATCCTGCGTTAAAATGGTATTGCCCCTCTGCCGCCTCTGTTACGCCGGATTTCGCCTCTATGTAGCCGGCGTCCACAGCGAAAAAGAAGCGAAATGGGGGCGGCAGAGGTGCGATACTGTTTTGACGCAAGATCCTGTCACCGTGGATTTTTGGCTATAGTCCACTCCGGTAAATTGGAGTCTAAATAAAATTCGTCCACTGTTAATAAACTGCCATGTCTTTTTTTCTATGAGATCCCAGTCTTATTATTGGATCTCACGAATCGCCGCACATACCCGTAAATGATTTGGAGTTCAACAGTATTAAAACATTCCCACCGCATGTTTGCTACTTAAACCGATCCCATGTTGTGGATTGCTGAAACTTGCGCACTCTATCATAGTATCCATGCCCCCAATTCTTATTGAATAAGCTGTATGCATGTATACATGGACAACACAAGCTTCAACTTAGGGTCTATTCATAATCAGTGATACGGTTCATCTTCTGTATACAGTCATGTCTCAGGTGAAACATTGGCAAAGGAAATATTTTGACGTGGAAAACTTGGATCTAAGATATTAATTCTTTTTTATATGATTGGGATTGATAATACATCCTTTGTTTGAGCCATGGTTGGCAGTGTCAATAACACACATAATATTCGATTCATAATGTAAATCATGTAGGTAACATAATGCGTTTATTTAATCACTCTGTTTGATTATCATTTTATTTGCATACGTCCCAGATAACAGTGATGCATTAATATTGGGCCAACGTCAGCAAATGATAATGACCATCGCAATATGTTTGCCAGTGTTGGCCCAATATATGTAATGTAATCACTTGGAAAAATCATGTTGGAAGTGTGATGTTGGAACAATATTTGATTCCTGATAATGGTCCACCTATGGTTTGACCACTGGCCCAGTAATGATTCACACTAGCAGGTTGATCTCATGTTGTTACAACATTAGGAAAGAAATCGCCCAACATTGTTCCAACACAGGACATAACTAAATTGGCCCAATTTTACATATGCATTCTCCACCAATACAGGTGAATTCATGTAAAAGAATCCTGCTTTGCCATCGTTATTAAGGGATGGATTTGAACCTTAATGTGATACAAAGGTTAAAGATAATTATTTCAATTATGAAAAGCAGGATACAAAACTATTAGCTTTCTGAGGGAAATAGCTTATGATATTGTAACAGAAGTATTCAAACACATTTTTGTAGGTAGTGAAATATAATTTGATTCATTAATATTGTTTGTATCATTCTTTTTGGGGTGAGATTAAGATGGATTGGACAATAATGTCTTTATCAGGCTTGAACACATTATTTTAGTTGAATAGTGTTATACTCTAGTTCATAGCCTTTGCATATAAATGGCATCATTAATGATTCAATACCTTTAATGGCACCCACAAAATGGGAATATTTCTACAGGGACAGTGATACAATCCAATATACCGGTATGTCAATTAAATAATTCATTTAATTGAATGCAATTTGGTACATCGCGATTTGGCCAATATTGGTGATTCATGTATTGGCTCACTGATGGGAATCAGATGTTGAGCGAATATATGAATTATGATGTTGCAAAAGTATTTCATTTTCAGGCATGGACTAATGTTACAACATTGCAAAGTTGATCGCACATTGTGCCAGCATTAGGCCAATATCAAAACTGAGTTTGAGTCTACAAATTTTTATTTGGCGATAATTACATTTACAATTAAAGTCTTTCAAACAAATGTTAATTAGTCACATGGCAACCTGGGCCAGCAGTGAAGCCAGAGTGAACTGTGTGTCGATCTCTCACCTGAGACGCCTATCTTTGAACATGAGTTATAGTAACAAAGGGATACATAAACAGAGGCTATGTACGGAAGTCAATTGTCGTTGTCAACCATAGAGTAAGGGGTCCTTATTCAGAAAGGCCCATTTCGATGAGTGGCTCTTATGGCAATTAACTGGTAGGTACAAATATGTATATTCTAAGATAATGGCTGGATGTGGGCATGATTGTTTTCTTGCCTTCCATCTACAGAAGTATATATAATATTATGTAACTATTATATATGATTGAGACACATAACATCATGATTAGTCCATGAGTCTTAATCACTGAAAAGAATAAACGATGGTCACTAAACTGCAAGCTAAGCATAGTGTCAGGTTTTGGTGGCTCTCGGAATAGATTGAATGAAGTGATCTGTGCAAGATAAGTATGTACATATCTTTCCATGTAATGTATATCATGTCATTGGAGGATTCCAATACTGCTAGGGTTACTTCTCATTTAGAATATCTAGTTATGATACATGCAATTAGATGCAAATTACTCTAAGGAGTCCCTAGTTTCGGGTTACCTACTAATTGATGACAATTATAACTCTGATATTGCTATACATGTACTGGTTGAATTGTGTTTACACTGTACATATCAAAAGTATACTTTCCATTCCATGTGAATTGACCACCCCATATAGATCGGAAATATTGTATTGGGACATTATAATCATTGAAACTGCATATCACATGAAATTCTTTTTAGACCCTTTTTCTTCGATTATGGAAGAGTTATGAGATAAATACCGTTGGCAAACGTTGTCATTGTATCAGATGATTATGTAAGACATTATAAAATTATGAATACGGAGAGGTATTACGCTGTCCGGAACTAGTAACCTCTGTCCGGACTTTTTGCAAGTAATGTATGAACAATGGTGTTTCTCTCTATCAGTTGGGGGTGCAGAGGGGTCCCCCCCCCCCTGAGGTCACAAAGTCGCCTCTTTTAAGGGCTACAGGTCACAAAGTCGCTTTTTTTGCAAAAATATCCAGGTCGCAGGTCACTTTTTTTTATTATAACAGTATGGCTATTTGAAAACAGCAAGTCGCAGGTCACAACAATTAATGGTCAAGGTCGAAAAGTCGCCTGGGAAACGGCCCAGGTCGCCAGGTCGCCGAAAACCCCTCTAGAGCCACTCAGTTGGAAGAACATATAATTATTTGCCCTTCAGATGACAGTATTCTGGAGGTTGTAAAGGAGTGCATTCAGAGTGAATTCGATTCCAACTAGTAGTAGTATACCTGTGTTTACCACCAGGCAACAATTGGGCTGGTTCAGTGGTAGCCTGGAACCCGACCCCACTGCACTACCGATACGTTCCAGTGGAACCAGGTTAATTCAGTAGACGCACCGCTACTAACGCCTACATATTACTACCGTGGGTGTCCAAGTCAGACATTTCGTGCATATAGGCAGATAACGTCCATCCGCTTTTTATCATTACGTGTTGGGATGTGAAAGATGCAATGTTATATTGTCGTTGATATAGACTGCATGCAATTGTGTATTTTTTAAACAATAATTTCAGATATACATTGATGTTGTCTCTCTATCATTTTTATCAACTGAACCTGTGGGTTTGATCGCTGAATCACTGAAAGAACTCAGTACAACGTTTGGTAACAGATTGATACCATTACCATTTGATTCCGTAATATGTACGGTTATGTCTCCGTTATTTAAAGTTCTCTCCTCGGGGTTAGAAAAGCCGTTATAGTCATGGAATGGTGGGATGTTTGGGGGTACCTCCAGGGTGTTCTCATAGCGCCGCAGGTGGACATGGTCATGGAGGGTAATAGTACGCCGTCTCTTAATCATACTGCACGTTTTTCGCCTATAACTGAGACTCTTCGCCCGTCTGAAGAATTCTCCAACGGAAGACTTTGCCCTCTCGTTAGTTTTGTGGTCGTTATTCCGAGATAGCTCCATCTCAAACTGCAGGTCAGTAGGGCTTTGGTGGTACTGAACCAAGTCAACACTCGTGGTGCCATTCATTTCCGCTTCTGTGGTATTCACACTATAGCTTCTGCTTGTTCCGTTTTCAAGAAGGTGCAGTTCCCGAGCGTTATTAATGCTCTCAACAAAGATGGACTTGCGTCTTTGTCTGCGGGCTCTGTTAAAGCCTGATTGTTTATGCCGATTTATGTTCTCACTGGAAGGGGAGCTTTCAGCGTCAGACTGAAACCGTGTCACCTTCCGTTTGCGTTTGTCGTAAAAGGCCTCGCCTACGTCGTGCTCCACGAGATCTGCACCGAGAATCTCGCGCTCCAAGTCCATGCGCAGTCCGATGGTGAGGTCTATGACCTTGAGGAAAATGAAGGACATGAGGGCCGTCCATGACACTATGGCTGCCACGGCCAGGAGCTGGACGCCCAACAAGTACACACCACCTCCCTGTGGGAAGATAGAAAGAAAATGGAGGTTACACTTCTAGAATTCAAATTGTGGTAGGCATGTTCTGTACTTTACTTTACTTGTATTTTAAGTTACTTATCTTATACTGGTCAAGTTTTAGGCTCCTTATCTATGTATCATCTTCATATGTCTCGATCAACTCCAGGTGAAAGTACTTATTGCTATATGCCCTTTTAAGAACCCCTTTCTCCCGTGTCATCTGCCACATATTGGTACATCTTACTCAATGTTGCTACAAACCTAAATGTATTTAATAATTGAATTATTAAATACATTTAGTATTGGTATTGATCTACTAAACCATGACGCCATTCATTCTATGAGTGTGTGATATCAAATGCACATGTCTTACCCAGAAGAGTCCGGTGTATCCCATTTCTCCCAGGAGTTCCGTCCTCAGATGGTCCTGTCGTGCAAACAGGCCGGCCGCCAGGAGCCCCCAGGCCCCGCCCACACCATGCACACCCACCACACCTGACACAGGCAAGCAAACGATGTCAACATTATTAACTAGTGGCATTGGACCATACTATCGACACAAATAACAAGGATACATTGACATGCTAAAAGAATATGGAAACAACATTTGGAGTATCATTGGAGGAATAACCTTTCAGTAATATTTCCTACCAACGCCGTATCAATGACTCCAGCACGGACTCTATGCTGCGATCTTTTAGATCCATTGTTCTAAATAATATCCTTCTTTCTCATCACCGCGCGCATCCCCAAAATCGTGTGTTGAAGATTCTCCTTTTTGCAAATTTTAGTGGAAAGATAATGATGATAATGGACAACATGGGCAATTCTTATATCAAAGTGAAGCATATAGTGCTGCGAATATTATGGTGGGATAGAGAAGACATAGATATTCACAATCTTGACTTGAACATGAATTTAGTTTGGCGAGAACCTAGATTTCCCTGCCTATTTAGCCCTCATCAAAAAAATTATTTGGGGTGGCTTGGTGATGAGAAACAAGGATATTATTTGGAGTGGCCTTAGCCTATACATTTAGGTCATTCAGTGCGTCAATGAAGGTGACACTCCTGCGAAATAGGCTAGAACAAAAGATCTAAAGGTTTCGCAGCTACCATGTGTCGCCCCAGTGAAGTCCGAGTGTAAAGAAGCAAAACACTATCAGTTAGGGATTGTTCGATATAATTGTCAAACTACTTTGCTGATAGAAACACAATTTCTTAAGTTCAAAGGGCAGTTGCCTGCCAAATATGAATTTTCTTTCGCAACCACCAATTGCATATCATACGTACCAACAGGGTCATCCACTTTCAACTTGTCCAACAGCTCAATGGACCCCAGAGAAAGCATTGCGCCAATACCTCCTATCAATGTGCCCTCCCACGGACTGGCTAGGGCACATAAACCTACACATGGAGAGATGAGATCTGAGAAGTTAATGGTCTTCCATACTAAAAGCTATTGAGACATAATTCAGACAGCAGCTGAGGTGTTTTCTATATGTTGCATGAGGTCCATTTGCCATAAGGTTCATTTGGCATTAGGTGTAGTGTCGTTGTTGTGGCTCTATACCGGCCGATAACACGTCCAAATCAACTAATGGAAAATGGACCAAAACGTCACTATCTAGAGGGAAAGTAACAGGAGATGAGTGCATGAGAATAAGTACACATGTACCCAAATCTATGTTATCCTTGATTTGTAATATATTTAGTTTGAAACTAACATTGCATGCATAAGTCTACCAATATGTTCTCATACAGGTTGTCTATGCATGGTGATTGTGTAACTTACCCGTTATCGCCACAAGACCACCGAGAATACTGTTAATCAAATAGTCCACGGCTATCTTCCTTTTGTTGAATATGTAGCTGTTCAAAGTAAATGTGAAGCAGGGTAAGGTATTGCAATGTTAACCTTTAACCTTTTAAACTCACCATAATTTCACGTATACACATGCATTGCTGTAGGCACGTCATAAATGTATTATAGTATATATGCACACATCGCGTGTTTTTGAATTAGTATGTCGCTATGAGACTGTGCATTTATTCCTATCTTAGATACTCATTAAGTACTATATGTGATATTTAAGGACTTCATGTACTCTGTACTGTCTTCTTTTCCTTTGGCTAATTGATGAAAGACTCACAGTATTATTGAAGATGTTTTAGCCAATAAATATTACAAATACGAATGTCATTTTATTGCTTACAAGGTGTGCATCACAATAAGCGCGCCACCTACCTGAGAAAGAGTCCAACAGCGCCTCCCCCTATCGACGCACTTAGTGTCGCCACAGCGGACCTGCATAATGTAAGTATTGTATTCCTCATTAGCGAGATGTTCTGTGTACAGCGCCATGTTGATTGGTACCAGTTTAACCAGTTTAACCTCAGGCAACCAGCTAAGTCAAATCTCAGGTCCGAAATTAGGGTACAAAGAGGGTGTGAGTATTGTGAGTGGGTGTACCTGGGCATTACTTATGTCACCTGTCCCTCATAGTGTAGTGGTTAGCATGGTGGATTTTAATGATGCAAAGGACCTAAGCTCAAATCCCTCCCAGGCCACATCTTGTCACCATACCATTAACAACCAATACCTTTTCTTATTTAGATACATGTATATAGTTCCTTTGAAGAAATAGGAATAAAAAATTTGTTCAAAGACTATTGATATTTCTTTGATATCATTTCAATGTTGTTACTCACTTCTACTTATCAAATCAAAATATATTTGATATATAATAATGTAAATTCATGGTATGGTCACCAAGATATGACTTGACGGGGATTTGAGCTTAGATCCTCTGCATCATGAATCCACCATGCTAACCATTACTCTATGAGGGACAGGTGACATAAGGAATGCCCAGGTGCAACCCACTCACAATACTCACACCCTGTTTGTACCCTAATTTCGGACCTGAGATTTGGCTGAGCTAGTTGCTGGTGACAAGGGGGATACAATTGGTACCAGAGCAACACCTGGTGGCAGCACCAGTATCTCGCTAGTGCATAATACTACAAGGGGATGTGTGCTATTGTAAGTAGTATAGTGAGAAAGGGGACATCAGTTATAAGTAGTATAGTGAGAAAGGGGACAGCAGTTGTAAGTAGTAGAGTGAGAAAGGGGACATCAGTTATAAGTAGTATAGTGAGAAAGGGGACAGCAGTTGTAAGTAGTATAGTGAAAAGGGGACATCAGTTATAAGTAGTATAGTGAGAAAGGGGACAGCAGGTGTAAGTAGTATAGTGAGAAAGGGGACATCAGTTGTAAGTAGTATAGTGAGAAAGGGGACATCAGGTGTAAGTAGTATATATACTATATATAGAAAGGACAGTGTATCACTAGGTTTAGCGTATACAGATAATCTGAGATTTCAGATTAAAAGTAATATATAGAGACTCACCTTGCAGCTAATTTCCACTTGACGCCAGAGATTCCAAAGGTACTTCCACAGTTAAATCCTAGCCAGCCCCACCTAGAAGATTTATGTACCTATAAGTTACATATACATACATAAAGGCATGTACATTTATGCTGCACTATACCACAGTTGGCTTGGGGAACAAAAGAAACTGCATGTCTGTATAACACGTAGAAAACAATAACTTCTAGTGGCATAAGCCATTTTAACCACAGATATAGCTCTTATCCCGGCTCCGTATGTACTATATTGGCTTAGTCATGACATGCATGCACTTTCGTCTGCGACTCGTGATCAGCTTTGGCTGACGCCAAATATAATAGCAGAGATATAACTGTGGCATAATACTACATATAGCAAGTAAACAGTACCCATATACTGCGATTATGTGTGTGGTGGCGGGGCAGGAGTGCATGTACTGGTATAGCCTTTGAGACATCGCAACCGTGATAGCAGTATTAAAACAACAAAGATATCTGTACGGAGGCAATAGTCCCAATCAAATCTATCCAGAGTGTACGTGTACATAATAGCGATCCCAGTTATATCATACTCTATGTACAATGTACATCCGTCCTACAGATATTGGCACCTTACGTAAATCTATTCATACTACTGACACTATGCATAATTGAAAATTGTGCGTTAATGGCAAAGTGGGAGGCGGTAATTGTACACCAGCGCCACGCGACTTTATAGCAGCCATGCTTCAGGGACGATTCACCTGCCTCATGACCGTACTGGTCAATTTAAGGCGATTGTCACAGTGCAGTGCTGTAACAGTTCATATGTTACCTCTGGGACTGGCTGACATCGATTTGTATTTAATATTAATTCTGTAGGAGCCTATTAGTCTCTTTATTGCAGTCCTATCTCCAGAGGATAAGGCATATCTGTGGCGCTATTGATGACATCAATATGAGCATATAATATATTGCCAATATATTACACAGGCCTATAGTTCTCCAATCATGGCATCAGTCCGTGTATCCATGGTTACCTAATGTTTACATGATTATTTTGGCAACAGTATGGTCGTGAACAAGTAGTGAGTGAATGTGTACATAGCCATTTACTTCAGCCATTTGTTTTTATAGAGTTCAACTTTGCTTCTTGAATTGAATATCGATTCCTATTTTTTTACTTCCAATGTCTATTTAGAAGTGGAAAATTAAGTTTCCACTTATATTTGCATTCAGCACATTCACTTCATACTTTCTCTCAGATGTGCCAAAGGCTCAAATCTGTCACATATCCACTATCCATAGTATATATATACATATATAACACTAAATCTTATACCACCTCTATAATCACTAGCACTACAGAGCCACACTTACCACAGCATGAACATACCGAGTAGGGCATTGGTCGGGGAGCCCATGGGTGGGGCCGCCTTACGGTCATACCGCTGGTGACGTGGTTTTAACATGAGAGTGGCCACTAGCCCCGTCACCCCTCCCACCAGGTGCACAGCTCCGTCCCCGGCCACGTCTATCACTCCCATCAGCCGCAGCCAGCCGTTGTCAGCCCACATCCAGTGGGCAGGGAAGCAGTAGATGAAGGTGTTGAGGGCGGAGAAGACGATGTAAGCCTCCATCTTGGTCCTCTCTGCCATGGCTCCTGAAATTGAGAGTGATAGTAGGGTCATGTGTTATGAAGCTGATAACCAGACAACACCAGTTTCTATCGCTCATCATTGGCGTGATGGCATTTATGATCTTTTACTGCTCTTTTTGTTGTTGCTTTTCGGGTCTATTGGGCTGGGGGATACATGTTATGTCTAATCAAAGGTGCACCATAGACAATCTATCCATCCTTGACAGTGTGATGGCTTTATCGACTACTAAGTATTGGTTAACTCCTAAAGAGTTGAGTTTTGATATTTTAATTGGCTCCTTAACAAGTTTACAGGGAAGTCAAATTGTCAATAATCACATTCAGTCAATATCACGATTCAAAAATACAAAGCTACAAACTTAACAATCTTTAGTCGCAAAGAACACAATAAGTATTATAAATAAATACCTCATATTATGATTCACAGTAGTAGCACTATCTAAATTACTAGCAGCACGACATCCATCTGAATTTGCTGATCTATATGTCTGGAGTCTAACAGTATCTAACATACTAGTAGATCATAACATATATTTATTACTCGATTATCCCATATATCTCAGGCGTGTTATTTATGAATCGATACCACAATTGGTTAATCTCTCAGCCGTTTGAATAGTATAGAATTTAATTCATTCTACCTCAAGAAGCCCCTATCTACAGCGGTCTCACGTGGATCACTGCATTATCAACATTCCGCAACAGTATGTATATTAAACCTAATAAACTATCTCTGCGTCTACGTGCCTACTTTTTTCTATGAAAAAGTGCATCATGCATAAAGTAATCAATTACAAAGATCGTAAATATTCATCAAAATTACTTTAGAAAAACGCTTTGCCAACGTGACGCATCATACATAAGGTCGGTATAAATACGTACGCATGTGATTGGTATCAATACTTGCCTACTTAAGGCCTCTCCAAATAATAAATTTGTTTCTCATCACTATAACCAAGAGATATGACGAAGGCGCCTTTTCCACTTTTTTCTTTGCTGAGGCCTAAATCATGTAGGGTATTGCAGGCTCTCGGAGAACCAAATTCACATTTTAGTAATTGATAGATTAAGGATTTGCAAAACTTGCAAATAAAGAATAACTTAGTTAAATCTCCAAAGGGTGATTTTGGTGATGCGCGCGGTGATGAGAAACATCTATGATTATTTTAAGTGTCGACACAATTCGTATGCACAGTAGGAATTGTATATGCACAGTTACATAATCGATATTTGGCATCTCTTTTTTCATTTCCTTCCTACCCATGAATAGCATGAAAAACCTGTTGGCCATCATGAAAGTCATCCTTTATATGATAATAAAGGGATTCATCTGTAATCTCTGGCATGTGATATTTGTAGGATCAGCTCACACACCTAGATGCCAAGTCTCTTTCTGGGTAGACTTCTCCTCCAGTGTTTTGGCATACTTCTCTATCTATGTGTCACTCCAGGTAGTGTCTACATGTATACACACATCCCCACCAGGTAAGCCACACACCTGGGTCCCCACCTCATCTTTTATAACAGCCGTATACATGGGGGACTAAAAGGCATTAACTTAAGTGAAAGGAAGAGGGATTACTCATAAAACATAGTATCTAAAAGCCTACAGTACATCACGCGTCCTAGTGTTAGGGCACAGAAAACGATGCCTATCAGCCCATGTATGATGCTAAGTGCTTTGGTTTATGATAGTCGGTGGGTTAGATAACACACGGACGCTTTCACTTCTGGTCCATAAAAGCAAGTGCCACATTAATCAGGACCAGTATGGAGTCAAATAATATCTGACATGTTAAAACATAGTGGATTGTGTTGGAAAGATGAATTGGTGAAAATACTGTAAGGTGGAGAGATAGTGACGTGGAAGCTTGCTATAAATGCCTAATGTATGAGTCAGTGATCTGTATCTGTTAAACAGATGACTACAGTGCATTTTTATTTACTTTAAACAAACGATAGCAAGATATCTTATACAGAAATATATCATTCCCAGCAGTGGACAGGCATGGCAACAACCTATTATGACAACTGATATAGCTTCCTCACCCACACCACGCTACTGCATAGCAATAATAAGCTCCAACTTCAAAGACCTTATTGTATGACTCGACGTTCTATTTTCAGATTCTAGAGAATACAGCCATGTGCATCATAGATTTACTGGATTACATTGACAGGGTACACTTGTAGGAGTGCACATATCCAGTAAATAGCACAATACAGATGGAAGTATAACACTGACGGCAACCTGTCTATATATATATGTAGAAGGATGGGAAACCCCACGTTGATATGGTAACCATATAACATATATGTATGTCCACCATTTGGACATAATCCCTTAGCAGATTAGTTCATTTCTGATGGACAGCACAAGTGAATGGGAGTCCTGTCATATTTGACATAATATAAATTTAGGCAGATCACACGCACATTACATATCCTGTGTGATGTTGGAGGAGCCACTTTGCATCAGTCAGTAGCTGTATACTGTAGGAGTGTATGCCACACTAAAGTGAATTTTCCATTAGCTGATTTGGAGGTGATCGGCAGGCAATCGGCAGGTAGACCCATTACACACCAATGGTACGTGCAGTCGGTGTAGTGTAGGCTAATTGTTGTGGCTCTACCTGCCGATTGCCTGCCGATCATCTCCAAATCGGCTATGGAAAATGGCCGTTAATGCTGTCTAACGGGCACTAGTAGCCGATACATGATGCTTAGGTTCAGATCACTTGTAACCCCTATGCACGACGGTGACCTTCACCCGTATTGGTAGAGGTCAGTGATGTTTAACTACATTATTGTGCAGCTTACATGGGGACACATCTGTTGTATGTCACATCACGTCACATAAATTATTTAGACTACACATACAATGAGGTCCTCCGTGTTTAGTTCCGCGGCCAACTACAAGGTGGCCACTGACCCTGGCTAGTGGAAGAAGTCGCATCCTGTGCTATGAGTTTCTATGATCTGGAGATGTCAACAGCTGTGCATATCTAACTTATTCTAACAGTATTAAGTGTTACTCAATATCTGTAATGCGTTCTCTAAACAATATAATACTTGGAGAGGAAACAAACACAAAATAAACTATCCAGAGAATTAATTACTTGTATAGGTTGCTATAGTACAGTGGCCTTGCCATCCAGCGGTATAGGGCATGAACTAGCCCTGGTGGACTTCCTCATATAAAGCGATTACCTTTGGATCAAAATTGATTATCATTTACAAGTAGATATAGTTTTAAGATAAGGTGACACTGTCTTGATGCTGCCCGTCCACCAACAGTCTGAGTTAAGAACCGGTACTCTTGGCTTTATATAGGGTGGATGGGGGTTTAAGGAGCTCTGTCGCCATAGACGAGCACCCATCTCCTAAACTACGTACTGATGGTTGAGATATATGGGTAGTGCTTACACCCTTTGTCACCAGATTCAAACACCACTCTCTTATACTACTCACGGATAACGGTTACATGATTGTGGCTAAACGTTTTGTCACCTTAGTCAAACAGCCATTTCTTATAGTACTTATAGTACTTATTGGTTGTAGTTTAATGGGTAGTGTCTACGCTCTTCCGCCATAGGCAAACATCCATGTATAGGTTTTGAACTAATCATACTCGTTGAAATTATATGGATTATGGTTACACCCTCTGTCACCATAATCAAACAGCCGTTTCGTATACTACTTACTGATTACAGTTTTAAGGGTTGTCTCTACGCTCTGTCACCGTAGGTAAATAGCCATTTCCTACACTATTGAGTTACATCTACATCCCTTGTCATCATAGCCTGATTGGGAGACAATACATCACAATTTATGAGCCGGTCCAATTATGGCAACCTTCCCCATCTCTGTCACCACAGTATCAGCATCAAACGGCATGTTTCTATACTGCTTACAAACTAATAATGTGGGTGATGTTTCTGTCACATTCATCTCTTTATCATTAGTTATTGTTATTACTTTAATACTAACTAGTGATATGGGTCATGTCTACAACCCCTGTCACCATAGTCAAATCGCTTTCTACCACACAATATTATTTATGTGGGTTCCCTCTCTTGCACTATCCACGGAGTCATGATACCGGTAAGGGTTGTGTGTCCCTCACGAGTGAGTAGTATAAGGAGTGGACATTTATCTCTGGTGACAGATGGCGCACAGTTAAAGATACATGACCACCTCAATCGACCCAAAATCAATCCATGAAATAGCCCCAATGTAGACCTCCATTGGTCATTAATTTTCCTTATGAGAATACGCTTCTAAATGAGTCCGACTGATTCCCCGGGGGTTGATTATATTGTTTACTAGTTAGTATATATATAGACCTAATGAGTGTCGATTGTGATAATTATTTAAGCTAATGTTTCAGGCTGAGGGAGAGTATCCCCATGACAACCAGTGTACCTGAACCTCCCTTCTGACACAGCCTCCCAATCCCTGGTTTTCATTGGCCAGTGGTATATCAAATTAAACGTACCCCCCTGGGAGTTTGCCTCTCGTGTCCAGCAGTCCAAAAATACCTGCATTCCAGTCCAAAGGACTGGATGCTGATGGCAGGTGGTGCGCAGGAATCGGTAATTTGTCAGAATGTGGTTAGTGGAACAAGTGGTGAAATCCCACCTGTCCATTTGTTGCCCCCCCCCCCTGTCTCATCGTTAAAAGATTACCACTCCCTAAAAAGGAAACCGATTTCAAACAGAGAAATTTCCATTTGTTTTAAGTATTACATCACAGACAATATGAAGAAAATGTAATTCCTTTACCTACCTGAAACAATAGTGGTGGCTGTAGTAGCAAAGGATGCCTGGAAGAAGAAGTGTGCAAACACTTCCCCAATTTTGGCTGTTTCTGCCTGGATGAAGAAGAGGCCCCAGCCGCAGAACGGGTTGGACCAGGGGCTGTCTCCAAAGCTAAGGGCATAACCCACCGCCCAATACGAAGCTCCTCCAACTATGACATCAACAGCGTTCTTTACCATGATGTTTACCTCGTTCTTGGCAGTCACAGACCCACTCTCCAGCAGACCGAATCCTATGGGTGGTAACGTAGAGGTTTAAGTGCTATCCAGCTGACAAAAATTCGTTGTCTTACGTCAAAATAACGTTTTAAACGCTATATAACGCTTTGCCATGATAAGGAGCCATAGAGAAACGTTATATAACGTTTTTTGTTTACTGGGTAATACTTCACATTAAAGTGTGTATGCTGCAGTATTGCATGTGGCACCTCCCTTAGGCAACTGAATATGTTATAGGCCCATCCTCTATTCTATGAAATTTATATCAAGTCAAGTTATGTGAATCTAATGCTTAGTATTGATTTATGTCTAATACAAATCGGTGTGCACATTGTCTTGAAGTATCCTATATACTATAAAACAATGTCATTGTTGTTTTTCAATCATGATAATTTAATCATTATGATACGTGTGATGCTTTCTTGTTATAAGTATCATTTAGAAATATACAGAACGAGTTTATTGATCCATGTATATTTTTTTAATCAACTATTACACAATTTAGCGAAGGTTTACAGACGGTGATGATAACTAATAGCAGATAATAGTGTTACCTGACTGCATGGTGAAGATGATAAAGGTACTGGAGAGGATCCATACTGCGTCATCAGACGGGTCGTCACTCAGAGTCAGATCGTTTACAGTGTTGAGGCGGTGCCCCTCGGTGGTCATGTTTGTCCCCATTGTCATTACAGATCGGCTCCTTCTGATAAAACTAACTGCTAACTATAATACGATGTTATATCAGTGTAAAGTATCCAGGTCTAGAGACCACATGTGATGTGCGCATGTAGGGGTATATAAAGGATATTCCAGAGCGCAGGTTTATCGATGCCTCTCATTCGGGGAAACATCCCATGTAGACTGGTAATTACATGTATGTGAGACAGGTGGGCCAGGTAACCATCCGTTTTGGTATCCTAAATAACAGGTGGTCATCCAAAGGTAGAAATCATCCCCGATGTCTTCACTCCCCCGACATGTGTTCCTCCATTTGCATAGTAAGCGGAGAATTGCCTCTGATACGACTCCCTTGGGTAAGACAAGGTCCCTGAGTATGTTAGTGTGTCCCTGCAGTGGCCTCTCTGCCTGCAGCAAGGCCTGATGGTGGGGAGTCTAGTCCTGACACCACCCCTATGGTGACGCGGCGGGCGGGCAGGCAGAATTTCCATCTCACTTTCCCATAGTGGTCTGCTATGTAACGAGTCCCATTACGTAACGCTGCCTAGTATATTCTGACAATACAAGAAGCCATTATCACTTGCCATAAGTGTGAATATGGCACGTGTCATTAACCTAAATGTGACAAGCTATAACTAATGCCCAAAGCAAATATAGAAGTGATTCATCATGCCAACTTGAAACTATAAGCTTTCCATAAAAATGTGAACCTTTACATTGAAAATGATGGCGTTCTGTCCTAATGACATCACTGTGTTAAAGAAGTAAGTACTGTACACCTATACAGCAAAAGTTGTTGGCAACTTTTGTACATACACAGCAACTGTGTGCTGTAAAGTTACAGCAATGTCTACTGTAGGTTTCATATTGTTGTTGTCATCAATTTTAGCTAGGATAATACACACTACACAATATGTCATGGTTTAATCCTGCTTTAATACAGCTGAACTGTATGTGATACCAGCTTTTTCCCAGTCCAGACACTTAAGCATTTAACTTTTCCCACCAATGTGGTGTGTATTCTTTACTTTTGCTGGTTTTTTTTGTATTATTCAACACAATTATGCAAATATCAATACACTTTATGATAACTGCATTCAGTCTCTCTCATATATTCTACAATGTCTTGAGAGTTTGTGAGGCTATATTTGACTTGGGAAAGGGTTGGGTGGAATAATTACTACAAAAATGGTATACTACCACCTAGTGGCAGAAATCTACATCACAATGTACTGTAAATGTACAGCAACATTGCTGGAAACCCAATTTACAGTATATAATGCTGTAAGTATACAGAAAATAGTGCTGTAATACCAACTACAGCAAAAAGTGTTGTAGATATACAACACATTGTGCTCTTTAAATACAGTAACTTTTTACAGGTATATATATGGCATTTTGGCAATATTGTATATACTACTCTTCACAGACCTAGTCATATTCGGGGACATATCTATCCTGTAATATATTAAAATAGCAGAGTGGTTTATCATTGTAGGTCTATGATAAATGAGAAAATGAATATCCAACCCATCGTCTAAATAGAACAGTCTTTAGCAATAGCCATTTACCATTGACTACCTCATCAAAAGATCTTGCTGACACGTGCCTGCCTAGCTCAGTTGGCAGCAGGCTTCGTAATAAGAGGGTTGACAGTTAAATCCTCTCTTGGGAAACATTCTTAAATTGTTTTCTATAATGGACTCTGAACCAACACACACCAGTGGGAGCTTCTAAAGGTTCTAAAAATGTCCACTAGGGTGAGTCTTTTAAAGCTTCTGAAAATGTTTCGCATGATAATTATTTTCCTTGAATCTAGTATTTTGAAATCGATATTACCCCTTAAGGAGTGCCTCCACCAACGACCGTCCATCTGTCCGTCCATAAAATCCGTCCAAAAAAAGCAGGGATCTGGACGGATTTGAAGGACAGATGGACAAAACCCACTTCCACCACGGACCGTCCGTCCATTCCGTCCATCAATCTGTCCAGTTTATGGTAAAAAACTGAACGGATTGATGGACGGATTGATGGATGAAATCCGTCTGTCCATTCCGTCCATCAATCCGTCCAGTTTTTTTTACCACAAACTGGACGGATTGATGGACGGATTGATGGACGGATTGATGGACGGAATGGACGGACGGGAATATCAAACTTTTTTTATATTTCCGTCCGTCCATTTTTCTACAGAGTCCGTCCATATTCTGGTCATGTTGGACCATCTGTGATGGATGGAATGGACGGATTAATAGACGGAATCCGTCCATCCATTCCGTCCATCAATCCGTCCAGTTTTTGACCAAAAACTGGACGGATTGATGGACGGAATGGACGGACGGATCTTGGTGGAAGTGGGTTTTGTCCGTCCGTCCATCGAATCCGTCCATTTCTCTGTATTTTTGGACGTTTTTTATGGACGGACGGATGGGCGGTCGTTGGTTGAGGCACCCCTTTACTGTTAAATAAGAGAGCTCCACTTCCGAACTATTTTGTTTAAATAACAAACAAGTATTCTTTAATCCTTCGTGTTATATTATGCGCATTTCACTTCTCTCTGCACTTTGGAATGTACCCAACTCATGAAAATGATCCAAACTATCTACACATGTCTGATAGGCCACATAGGGTCACGGTTTTCACTAATTCCTGTGTGCATATATTATATAAATGTAGCTGAACATCTGAATGTGTATCTCAACATTAACCATGTGGGACCCAGATATGACCCATAACTACTCAATTCATATAGGTCTGCCAGCATAATACCCTGTCCTTATATAACTTGATCAATATATCTAGGATCTAGTAGCAGACTCCACAGATAGCTACCAATGTATAATACTCCTATGCGGGTCCGGTTACCATGGGAGTCGCTGAAGTTGTCTGTATACAGGTACAGAGAGGTCTCCATTCTAGGCTCAGGCAATAAAATCAGTCGAGATACTGTGACCTGTGGCTGTGATTTTTCTCGATCCAGACGTAGCCTTCTTATCAGCCTCCGGAAGTTCAAACTCTGCATAGGGCCTACTAAGAGTAACCAGGAACTAACCCAACATCCGATGCCAGGCCAGAAACTGAGCACCAAACCATTTGGTGAAGAATTATTATTTGGAAGGCTGGAGTGAAAAACCTCAGAGCCACCAAAGTTGCTCTGTGAGGATTACCATAACCTAGCTATATGTCTGCTCTTATTTCAATGGTAAACCTGAAATAAGTTGCAACTTATCTCGTCTCCCTCAGTTCACCCAAAAGTAAGTATATATATATAAGTATAAGTTCAAACTCTGCATAGGGCCTACTAAGAGTAACCAGGAACTAACCCAACATCCGATGCCAGGCCAGAAACTGAGCACCAAACCATTTGGTGAAGAATTATTATTTGGAAGGCTGGAGTGAAAAACCTCAGAGCCACCAAAGTTGCTCTGTGAGGATTACCATAACCTAGCTATATGTCTGCTCTTATTTCAATGGTAAACCTGAAATAAGTTGCAACTTATCTCGTCTCCCTCAGTTCACCCAAAAGTATCTGCTTTTTGATACGTCAGTCTCGCTGTTGATGCATGACAAGCCCAAAAGGAAACAAAGGAAATCAATAATGTTGGACATGATAAGACTGAAAATAAAAACATATTATAAGGCCACTCAAAAAAAAAGTTGTTTCTCATCACCGCGCGCATCATAAAAATCATGATTAAGGGAGATTTTTTTTTTTGATTTTTTACATTTTTGATGAAAAATATGCTAAAATTGCCAAAATATTGGCAAATTTGGTATCAAATTAAAGCTTATGCTGTCGGCAATGCAATCAGCTAGGTGTAACTTGCATTGTTACAACTTTTGCTGATCAATAAACTCCAAATTACTAAAATGTGAAAATTGATCGCGAAATGTCCAAATTTCCCTATGTAAATTGCCCCGAGTAAAAAACACAAAAAAAAAACACAAAAAAAACACGCCCTCGTCATATTTTTCATTGCTTGGTGATGAGAAACAATTTTTTTTTTGAGTGGCCTAACCCTGACACACCCCACACCACCAAAATATGTTAGTATGCAAGAAGAAAGGATTTTCTGAGGGGAAATTATAATATAACATTCTGCCACCTCTTGAGATATGGGAGGGGGGCATAATACTGACCATATTATACATAAATATATATGTATCCATGGCAACCGTAGATACATTGCACCCGGCCATAGATTGGACGCTGTCATGGAATACTTAGTATGTTATCAACTTGTGGCTGTGTCTCACGACCTTGGGCCAATGTTTTTGTCTCTTGCCGGGTGCCGTCTCTGACCGGGTGCCGCCTCTGACCGGGTGCCGTCTCTGACCTGGGGTCAGAAAAAAAAGTGTGTTTTAAAAAAAATAATTTAACCTATACTCATATATATATATATAAGTATTTGTAAAACTTTACGGCAATTGTTATGTAGGGCCTAATTCTAATTAGCCTCCTGCTGTTGGTAGAAGATAATTAAACTCTCAGGGTGATGTCCGGTCAGAGACGGCACCCAGTCATAGACAGCACCTGATCAGAGGCGGCACCCTATCAGAGACAAAAACATTGGCCCAAGGTCAAGAGACACAGCCTTGTATTGGTTTGGTGAGACACGGCCTCTAACGCCTTTTGGCAGTTTTGCCTTTTCCCATCGGATAACCAGTTCTGCCTGACAAATAATAAGGACAGCTCATGAGATAGGCCTATACCGGTAGGCCTACATAACTCTCCTTCAAGCGACCTGGATATCCATGAAACTGCAAATAGTAGCCTAAATAGGTAGTGTATCAGAGTGTAGGAGGATGTAGATCTATCGGATGTACCGCCCTAGTCCTTTCTCTCACCATGACTTGGTGCGCGGGAAATGCAGACGCGCCCTCCAGTGAAGACGCTGGGCACTATCAGCGGGAATTCCCTTCAAGCCTCGTCTTCGGACAGGAAGGGGTTCCCCAGCAATCGCGGGCCGGCGACAAGAGACGAAGTGACTTCTACAAATGTTTTCTCTCATTTATTGCTTCATGTAGGATATTTAACAACGGCAAATTTAATACTGGAGTTTCTTCAGCTAGGGAAGCACACAAAATTGTCATGTAGCTGTAATTTTGATTTATTACCCTGGTAGAATAGCTTCTAACGCCAAAACTGCCAAAGAGTGTCACGGCCCATGTCAACGAATCAGTCTCACTCTCATGAGCCTCAAGGGTTGATGTATGATGTTATGATCAGGTTGACACAGGCACAGTGAGACTCACATCAAACAAGGACTAGAATTACACAAATCCCTCTGTATTAGACGATTAGTGAGTATTCATAATGGCCATACAGACGACAAAACACCTGGAGTGTAAAGACTTACATGGGTACCTGCGGACCCTGTCTACTCACGTGTTGGACCGCCTCTACTCCCACCCTGCCACCTGCCTGGCTGTGTTCAGGTAAGATTACTATTTAGTTTAGATCTAATTAAATACAAAGTCCTGTACCCTAGTCTGACCATGTAATCACAGTAATATTGTTTTTAGGGAGTGTTCATTTATCAATTAATGAAGGGGGTGGGTGGTGAGATTACGTGCGGAGGGGCGATTATTGTGACTGCAGATGGGTCAAAAGCGACCTGGCGACCTGGGCCGTTCTGGAGGCGACTTTCGACCTAAGGGAGTGCTCATTTTTTAACAACAGGGGGGGGGGGGGTGGTGGATTTGGGGGGGTGTAAAAAACTTGGACCCCTTGACCGGGGGGGGGGGGTAAAAAATTTAGACCCCTCTTGGGGGGGGGGTGAAAAAAATTCAACCTGTTTTGAGGGAAAAAGCCCGCGCGTTACTATGCTTCAAAGGGGCGCGAACGCGCACGATTTTCGGCCTGCCGGGGGGGGGGGGGGGGGGGGGGGGTAAAAAATTTCGACCCCTCTAGCGGGGGGGGGGGGGGAGGTGAAAAAATATCGCCCGCTCCGCGCGAAATCTCACCCCCCCCCCCTGTTGTTAAAAAATGAGCACTCCCTAATACAATATTAAAAGCGACCTAGCGACTTTTGGACAAAAATGACAATAGGATAGAGGGTCCAAAAAAGCGACTTTGTGACCTGGACCCCTTAATTTCGGCGACTTTCCGACCTCCAAGGGGGACCCATCTGCACCCCCATTATTTTTTACGCCCCCCACCCCCCTTGAGAGCGCGTGGAGTGATTCACACGCCGAAGGTGGCGAAAGTATTTCGCCCACTCCCCTTGAACTATAGTAACGTGCGGGCTTTTTTGCTAAAAAGGGGCTAAATTTGTTTCCCCCCCCCCTCAGGAGGGGTCGGACATTTTTACGCACCCCCCCCTCAAACCAACCCCCCCCCCCCCCCATAACTAATGAAAGAACACTCCCTTAATATCCATGATGATTCCATGTCACTGTGCTGTGGTGTATCTTTAATATGACTTACCTATCTGTGTGGTGCTGTGGATGTGCCTATGCAATTGAGCATGAGCATGAACTTAAATTTGATATGAATGATATCATGCAATGCATTAAAATCGACATGGACCCCCCCCCCCCCCCCCCCCCCATCAAGAGTCCCGTGCATGGTATAACTTGTCCTATCATAATTTTGCGCCACTTATTGAATTAATCCATGATTTAAAAACACAGTCAAATAATCTAGGCACTTAGAGCCTACTGCACAACAACAAATATTGTTTTAAAAAAAACAAATTAACCTTTTAACGTACCTTTGATACAGGGAGCTGCCAGTGCTTGCCCAGCACTATGTGATGCGGATGCTGTTTGTTGAGCAACCTGTGGCACAGAGCGTCGTCGGGGCCTGGGTCGCCAGCAACTGTCAAAAGTAAGGTACCAGTAATTAATGGAGATTGTGTGTTAGTGACTGATCTAAACAGTCTTGTCATATTAAATTGTAAATCAGAATATTAACTCTAGTGTTTTGATGACTCTGTTCTTTAAAAATCATGTAAGGCTTTGTCCTGCAATTCTAACAATGAACATCGATTGTGAATTCCCTTATCATTCTTAAAGTTGGTATCCCAATTGGGGTGACTAGAATTGACCCCTCTCAATAATTACCTGAAAGTCTTTAATGTACACTTTTCTTCTGAAATGGGTGCTTAATTCTGGTTACCAAGAGTCTTAAAGGCTTTAATGTAAAGTGTGTAATAAAATCTAGATCTACAGCTTTCATGGAGAAAACTCAAGCATTGGCAAACCATCTGAGATATGCTGCCACCTGTAGAGATGTCAATGTACTAATGTGTTCATGAATGGAGTTGAGCTGATGGGTCTGCAATGGGAATATTTTGTAAACACTATACACAGCTGCCACCTTGTGGTTTAGAAGAGAGGCATCCTAATTGCTTTATTTTTGACTGCTCAGTGAAAATTCATTTTTGCTACTGTGTGGGGATTTTTGTATGGAAATAGTTCTCATAGAGCTTTAATACTTTCACATATGTCTTACAACATCAGCATGCTTATCCCCATGCTGGAAGTGGAAATTAGTCACCGCAATAGTTGGGATACCAACTTTAAAGTCAGCAGGGAATATTTAGGTACAAATATCTACCCTCGTGATTTTTCCCCCTAGATCCATTGAGACGATGCGCTAATACAATGTTATAGTAATAATGATAGGTGTGTGTGTGGGGGGGGGGGGGGGTATTTGATGTTTTGGGGCAGATCGGGGGGGGGGGGGGTGGTATTTGATATTTTGGGGCAGATCAAGATCCCATCTAGTTTCCGACCGTAGCCTGCGTAGGCTATAGTAGAAATTAATTCACATCCCTGAAGTGGCGTCAAATAGTGTGATTTTAAATTGAATCTACAATTGTCTTTTTATCGTAATTGCAGAGACCAACAAAAGGCTGAGCAGGTGTTGACAGAACTACGAGTATGGCACAACTGTAACCTGCAGGGAGGACTAGTAGGCCGACTATTGAACCCCACCCTCAGACAGAATCTCAAAATAGCCCTTCTTGGCGGGTAAGTGTTCATCAGTTCATCTGTTCAAAAGTTTTCAATCATTTTATTATCACCATAGAGCACTGAACACAAGTCAGTGGTTCGGAATCTCAGAAAAGAGAACAAGAACGTCAGTTTCCAAGTGCGAAGTAGAATGAGTGTTTATTTCAATGTATCCCTGTACAATGAGTCTAGATCTTAACCCGAAGGATAAGACGAAGCAATACTGCTGGTTCAATCTAGCGATTGGGGTAGGGTAATGCTGGGAGTCAGCCGGGCCTGCACTGACTGGCGACTACGAGGAGGGGAGGCTTATATACCCCCTTTGGTCGTGAAACCTACATGGTCACGTGGTGAGCTGGCTCCCGCCTGAAACGTGGTGCGCAGTACCCGAGAGAGGACAGTCGCCCCCTCCAGGATACCGCCCACACTAACGCCAGGCGGGACCAACCCGAACTAATCCTCCTCGGTCACCTGGATGGAAATGATTACAGTAGTAAACCCCTACACTATAATAATGATATATCTTAATCAGGAACATACTTGGAGAAATGAATGCATAGTTTCCCATTACGACCACCAGGTATGGCTTGTCCCCAAGTTCAAGAGAGGTCAATCAGCTTAGCCGCCTTTTCATTCCTGTATGTATATAGGGCCTATACATATCTGTATTAGACCATTCATTACAGTAACATTCTTCACTGACATTTACATGCCCTTACGTACACAGGGGACAGCCATGGACCGGGACAGGGTCTCTAAGTGAAGACAAACACGGCAAGGATCTCCCCTTCTTGGACGGCTACGCCAAAGAGCGCTGGGAGGTGAGTTAGTGTGGCTGATATAGGCCTATACAAGGATATGACAGTAGGCGTGAAAGCAGACACAAGGCATTATCTGTATCTGGCAGTTCCCATTTTAACCTTGTTATTTTGATTTACAAAACACATGGGAAAATTAAAAACTAGAACTCAACCCATTGGACCCTTGTTTACGCATGTAATATGAATACCATTTTGATGCCTGTACTTGATTAATGATAGTACAAATGTATGTATTTGGCGAGTTGCGGAAGGAGGTCAAGGTCCTTGGTTAGTATACATAGAGGTATACCAATAATGTTCTCCTGCCCTTTGTTTTCAGTGCGTCCTTCACTATATGGTAAACAGTAAGGAGGGAGTGAGTCGAGTCAGCAGAGACGTCGTCGACATTCTACTCCATGCAGGCCTCATGAAAATGTATGCACGAATTTTCTCATCTCATACCTAGTTTTGTTTTCTCACTTATATACACAATTATTATTCCACCGATGCAATACCCTGCAAAAAAAAAACATATTAAAGATACGAACATCTGCACGTAGTTGCAAATGATTTTTGAAAAATCCTTTTAAATGAATATTTATATGGGTGGAAATTATATTTGAAAACAGTCTTTCCAGGTGTTTATCATCTCCCCACGGTTAGAGATCATTTCCCCACGGTTTGGTGTTTGTTTTACAGGGAGGGTGAAGGTACGGAGCCGTTCATCACACCTGGCGGCTTCCAGTTCCTGCTGATGGACACGCCCACACAGGTGTGGTACTTCATGCTGCAGTACCTGGACACGGCCGAGGTAACACACCGCCTACATACAACATATGACACCTTTAACTGTTTAAGGATGACATGTTGCTAAAAGGTGACATTCGTCGACATGAGGCACCAATACCGCCCTGGCGAGTAACTCGCCGGCACTGCATTGGTATATCGTGCTGACCCTTCGGGAGTGTCTCAACCCCGTAGGGTCGGCATGATGCTTGATTGCAGCACTGGCGAGTTACTCACGGTCACCAGGGCTGGATTCCTGTATCCTGACGACCAAGGACATGATGCATTAGTGCATTATGTCATCCTTTAAGATTAAATACACGTATGATTTATATGCATTCACCATTATGAATGATGGTTGACGATTGTCATGTGACAGTCTAACTTTATGGAAAAAAACGAGAATGGAGAAAATTCTTGAACATCAACTTTAATGTTTAATATAGAACTGACCATTTCCTAATTAAATATGTAGAGCATATCGTGATGTTTTCAATGCTATAATTGATACTTGGCTTTATCAATTCGTTTCTCATCTTTTTCTAGGCCCGAGGAATGAATCTAGTAGACACACTGTCATTTTTATTCCAACTTAGTTTCTCAACACTTGGAAAGGTGGGTCTACATTTGAATCAATGTTAACTAGATTGGAAACCGTTTGCAGAGATGGACTTTTTGAAGATTTCCATTGAGATTTCTCAGCCATCAGTTACTTCTTAATGATGAAATGAGCTAATGAATTTACCCTTTAAAACTCATCATATTTATGTAATCAAATATCACTTAAAATTCAAACCATTCTACACCTACTAATATGTTCTTATCATTAGGATTACTCCACCGAAGGAATGACGGAAAACCAACAAAAACTCCTACAGCACCTTAGAGAATTTGGACTAGTCTACCAAAGAAAGGTACGTTTTTTGGTACTCTATGACAAATGTAAATATATTAACTATAGGATAATATTCGGGCAGGATATTAATTAAATTCAACTTCTGCTTATCCAGATGTCACTTTTTGAACTTTGAATGTGATTGTGAATCTGAGTGTCCATGGATAATGTATGTTTGCCTTTTCACACTTTATAGAGAAGGTCCCAACGATTTTACCCCACACGACTGGCCATCAACATAGCGTCAGGTTTATCTCAGACAAAAACCGTCTCCAGTGAAGAAGGCTACATCGTGGTAGAGACTAACTACAGAATCTATGCCTATACAGGTAGGGTGCTACATTATAAAAGAGTGTTTGGTCTTAAATCTACATATGGATTATAGTGATGTAATAGAGAGGTTATAGTCAGTAAACCCAATGAGTGTGACTCAAAATTCAATTTTAGAATTGGTAGAGGCTGTTGACCAAGGCCATACTTCCCTTCGTGCTCATTATCTATCATTTGACTCAAATATGGTCCATTATGGTCAATGGGTGGAATAAAAACGTGCTCGGTGTTATCCTCCCCATCGAAAATGCACTATAGTAATCCTGATGACTAGGCCCTATGAAACCCCCTGTATGAGCTCTTATGGCACATGCATGGTATATATGTAATGGACTTCCACAATTTCTACATGTATTATCAAACATTCTAGATAACGTCACTCTAAACTCATTGAAATAGATATACAAAATGTAGTCATGTGGCATTGTTTTATTTTGCAGACTCTCCCCTCCAAGTGGCCTTGTTATCGTTGTTTTGTGATTTGCTATACAGGTAGGTGGCCGTATTTCCCTGTATTTCTTAGTTGTTTAAAGTGGGATGGCAACAGTTGGGATTACAGTTTTTGAGATGGGGGAGGGGGGCAAACCACTTCTTAACAGCTTTTGGTACCTTGTCTCACTGTTCAAGTTTTTCATTGTTGAATGGCCAATGCCGTGTGTAAATAACATTCTTTTGAGACTGATGATAGAACAAAGTATGGATGAATCTAGGGTGCTCTAAAGCAGAATTTTTGCATCGATTTCAGATTTCCCAACATGGTGGTATGTAATATCACCAGAGAGAGTGTGCGAGAAGCACTAACTAGAGGTATTACAGCCGACCAGGTAAGTGTTGCGCATTAGGTCACCCTAAACAAGATTGGTCACGTGATGTAATTGTACGCATTTAAAGATGCTATACAAGCTCAGATATATAGACATTTCACTTTCTGCATAGTTAAAGACAGATCCTTGTTGAAGTGTGCTGATAGAACCGTAACATAGCCTATTTAGTGCTGCCACCTTAAGTTTGTAAGCTGCATTACTACTCGAAATGTCTACCTTCCCACCAGTCGGCAGAGTATCGTTAAAATTGGAGTCATTTGAAGGTTCTTGATGATCGGTAAACCAGTATAAAATGCTAACATTATTATCATATTTCAATTTCAGATAATCAACTTTTTGCACAGCTATGCACACCCACAGATGAGACAGCGTGTAAGTCATTTACACCTTTCTGCATCCTCTAATGAGTTTGAGTTTTGACAGGTTTTTATTTGCTTTTTCATTTTCACGGTCTACCTACTCGCAAACTTGGGGTGACCAAGCCCTCACAAAATCAATAAAATGCAATCGTATGTATGACGGATGAACTGGATAATGATATGTTTATCTCATGAGATCATGTAGTTACAAACGGATTTAATTCCTTAGCCTCGAAATTGTCGAGACAACCTCGTCCAAAGTTATCCCTATGGTCTGAATCAGATACACATGTGTCCAACTCAAATAGATTGATAGAAAGTCAGTATTTTTATATTCAACCACTCTTGAGAATCCTCTGATAGAAATCATATATATTCTGAAATATTTCAAAACCCTTTTCATGTAGCGCCCTATACTGCCGCCTACAATAAGTGACCAGGTCCGCTTATGGGAACTGGAGCGGGACCGGTTCAAGTTCACGGAAGGCGTCCTGTACAACCAGTTCCTGTCCCAGGCCGACTTCGAGATGTTGCGAGATTACGCTAAGGTAGGTGGTTTAGGATCTAGGATCCATGAAATTGTAGTGAAATATGCTCCATAAGATATCTCCATTAAAGATAGGTAAAAGCTTCCTAAAATTTGTATTGGATGATATTATGATGTAAAATATTGATTGAACAATAATTTAGAATAGTGCTCCAGGTATTCGAATGAATAGTGTAGACATGTTTTAAATCGATTCAAAGATAACACCTATTATTTACTGATGCTTGCCTAATTGCAGGTAAAGTGACAAAGAAATAACCAGATTTACCAATACATATATATGTTTGTTGTTGTTAATTATTTCAGGATATGGACTGTCTGACATTTGAGAACCCTTCCCGACGAATGATGGTGGTCACACGTGGTGGACATGACGACGTGAAAAAATACTGGAAGCGAAACAAACCTAGTCAATAACATCTCAGTTATGTAACACTCATAGAGATATCCCCACGATGGGCTCTATATTCTTGCATTTATAAAATCACACAAACTAAAGTGTATATTTATACTCAAGTGCCCATCATCCGTGTTGAAGAGACATGGATCTACCTATTATTATACATTGTATTGTTGAGAATGTTTGGTTGTGAGTGCGGAAGTGTCAGTGTATATGAATGAGGCGGGGGGGGGGGGATGAATGAATAAACATAAAGTGGATATATATATACTTGCATTACGCTTTATTTTGTACTCTATAAAAGAAATATCCTATCTTTAGACATATGTGCCATCTCTGACATGTGTCCGGTAGTCAGTTTTATATTTTTATGTACATGTATATGATGTTGAAATCTAAGGGTAAGACTCCAACCACTTTCTAGACATCCTTTCTTAAGCATAGCACCATTTGATATATTAAACATTGTACAAAAGGATATTACCGTAGAGGATATAGGTTCCTTAAATATCAGAAATATGATGACAGCTTTAGGTGGTACATACATCATAACAATCATTTTCACAAAAGATTTCCTTTGCTCTTGTCCTTTCATGTCACATTTGAAACTAGACAATGGGCCAGACTCCTTTCACATCTCATCCTTAAATAATAATACTGCTTGCTCACATTCTCCTTTCGCATTGTTTACTAAAGGGTCTTTCAAAAAAGCGTGTATGTACATTGACCCCACCGCCCAAAAACCTTTGAGATGAAGACTTGTACAGAAAATTGACCACAACCCCCGCTTAGTGCAGACATGTATACTTTGTGGAAAATCTTTTCACATCACATCATTGTACATGTGTCAACAATTCTGTTCACATCTCATCATTACTACTGTGTCACAGTCTCCGTTTGTACATCTCCCATACTGGGCATGGTATCCACATGTATAGCTTGTAAGCAGCTTGGTCCTTGTGGTCCTTGTGTTAACCGTGTCCATAGTGTCTGCATGAACTCTTCCCGTATAGCCTCCTCATAGTCAGGTAGTGCAGGGTCATGGGTGCCACTACTACTGCCCACATCCTCCATCTCTACTGCCAGCCCCACCCCATGGACCACGCACTCCTCATAGGGCGGTGGTGGCTCTGGTAGTGGTACATTGGTAAGCTCTAATGCCTCGGTCCTGGGGTTAGTAAGCTGGCGGTGATACCTGCCAGTTGCCTCATGTGTGACCCTATTAGCCAGCTCTGTGCCGTGATAGTGCTTCTTGATGTATTTCATCAGGAAACATCCAATGAAGACCACTGAGACCACCACTGCAGGAAGGATGATCCCTATAGGGGTGACAGATTCTGAAGTATAAGAGAAACTGACATGCATAAACTTTGATTACTTCAAGATGCTATTTGAAATCTTATGGGCATTGTGCATGGATTAGATGTATACATATAGTATGCAACAATCGTGTACATATATATAAAATAAAACGGATTCTACATTCTTCTATAAGCTGTGAAACCAACTTTAATATGGGGTATTTAAATACAACAAATTCCAATGACGAATAATGTCCACCCCCACATCCCCCCCCCCTCAAAAAAAAGAAGGTGTTTGTGATGATTACTTACGTCTGACTGATGGACTTGAGGGGTTCCTCGTTGAAGGTAAAACACTACTTTCCTTTGCATGAAGTTTGGCGGGTTCCATGGTATTTGCCTCCCTTCTAGTTGTAACATAGACCTATATGTACATAGGTTTAAGAGAAAGGAAAAACGAATGAAGCTATAGAAATCACAATGAAATACATGTATTTATGGATTGCCGTGGAAAGATTGGAAAAAGCAAAATAGGAATTCTGCAATATTTGAACTTGGAACGAGTGATCTTGCTTAAAAGAATGTTTACCTTTTCATGGATGAAGGTCTTAGATATGGCCATGTTTCGACATAATGTAGGCCCCACTCTTGTCAATATTGAAATACAAGTTAATTATATACGTATGTTATCTGGCCTGACCCTTTTTGAGATGCACTACCAAAATTCCCCAGAGGTAGTCATCGTATTGATAGGTATGACCGGACAATCTGGTCATCCAAGATATCGCAGGCGAACTGAGTCCGTAGTACCACCTCCAACCTCTACCAGAGGGCATTGAAGATTGCATGGATATTGATTTTTTTTTGCCCTGCAGATCTGTTATTTTTCCTAATATCGGTCAGTAATATGCTAGCTGGGTAGGGAATGGTCATTTTTGGTCGGTAAAATCTTAGGGTGTGATAATTGTTTAACAAAAGCGATAGGGGAATTTTCCTGTCAATAGGCTTTATAAATTGTGAGAACACTTCTGACTAATTCGATGTAACAAGTTTTCCAACATGATATTTTGGTCAGTCATATTCAGAAATCGCCCTGATGATAGCCCTTAACGATGTTCATTTTGTTAGGTCTATATTAAACCATTGCATAATTCCGGTGCCATAGACATGCCCTTGTATGTTGTATTTTACTATTTATCTCAATCCAATGAAATATAGGCCTCAGACATATCTTCAGATCTATAACATAGCCCTATCGTAGGTCTACATTACAGATGACACGTTGTATGTACAACATGCCTACCAATAGCACACGTAGCCATGGCGAAATACTTCCATGGGTCGCACATTAAAACAGATATTTAAATACTGATCAGAAACTTACCTATTTGTAAGATAGTCTTTCTCAACACTGAGCATCCTTCACATTTTCTGTTTAGAAAACGTTTGACATTTGTTTCTTAGTATACAGGTTTCCTTGGTACTACTCAAACCTTCTTGATAATACCGCCCATAAAGTATGACTAGTGGTCGATTATAGGCCAGGTTAATCTATCATGAATCATATCAGTGCCAGTCTGCATGTATACCAACATGTGAGATAAGAATAAGATCTTTACCTATTTGATCAAGACAAGATTACACACTCGAAGGCATGGACAATGCCAACATGTCTCATCATGTTCCGTTAATTGTCGCATGTTTAATATATTATTCTTTTACAGTCTCAATTATAACTACACAGCAGGTATTATCTTACCTTTATCCATTCCCACTTCATCCCTTAAACTCCTTTCTCATTGTCATCGTTATTGCTACATTTTCATAGTCCTTTCACGCTCATCCAATGACTGCGAGATATCCAAATATATAGTTCACTCTCTTGAAAATGAATACTTGTGTGTAAACACTCGCAGATGGTATTGATTAGTTTGTCTCTCTCAGAGCTATACAGTCCACCGTTTTAATGTATCACGGGAGTAGGTAAACAAAATTGGGTTGATAAGATATGACTTGAAACCAGATACCTTTATTTAATTTATTACTAAGGCAAGTACACTATAGCCGGCTGCAAGGGCAGGGGTTATCAGTAACATTTCCCAGGCACTTATTCAAACGTGATAGTCATTGTTACTGGACATCGATTCTTTGCCCCTTATATCTCTATAGTGATCGATACCCAGTTTTATACTTTAGGCTCATTTTGGCTGTTTTTGGCCTCTCAGAACGCAAAATCCTAACTAGGTGCCACTATATTCTCTATGCCCATGTTTAATATCAGGGTAGGAAACACTGTAACCTCAGTTAGAAAAATTCCTACTGAACAGTTTTTGAGAAAATTAGGGTTTCATGACCTTTTTTGTGTTTTTAGTACATTTCCTACATAAACCATGGTCGTCAGCATTTTTTACTTTTCAGGCATTTAGAATCAGAATTTTACTTTTTTTATTTGCAGTAGGATTCCTGAGTTTCGAGCCATACTACAAATGGTGTTATTTGGAAAAAATATTTATATCTAATTATAGTGTATTTGGTCTCCGAAATAGAGGGAGTTTTGTCGTATTCATTATCAGTTTTGTTTAGAACCGATCGGGCTGAGGGCCTCCAGACAGTGGATGGTGTAACCTGACACCACACCTCCCTATCAGCTGGAGGAGGCTGGAGGGGGGCTGGAGGAACCATAACACCATTAGTGGCTGGTGGGTGCTATCCAGATAGTCCAGGTGCCAAAGTCCCTTTTCTAGCCTAATCACACCCTATTTGATTAAAGGGACGGTCTCACCACTCACACTTAACCACATAGTAGACTAGAATAGTACTAGAATTGTAAATGGGATACACTTGGTGATTACCATATGTGGGTGGTGAGTGCTATCCAGATAGTCCAGGTGCCAAAGTCCCTTTTCTATCCTAATCACAACCTATTTGATTAAAGGGGCAGTCTCACCACTCACACTTAACCACATAGAAGACTAGAATAGTACTAGAATTGTGAATGGGATACGCTTGGTGATTACCATATGTGGGTGGTGAGTGCTATCCAGATAGTCCAGGTGCCAAAGTCCCTTTTCTAGCCTAATCACACCCTATTTGATTAAAGGGGCAGTCTCACCACTCACACTTAACCACATAGAAGACTAGATTAGTACTAGAATTGTGAATGGGGTACGCTTGGTGATTATGCCACTTTAACTCTTGAGGTGTACATTACACCAGTTATTAAAAATAGTCAAGGTATAATATAGGAAATGTGTCAGGGGTTCTGTCCCGATAGTCCAGGTGCCAAAGTCCTTTGTTTAGCCTAACCACAATGTATTCTATTAATTCTGGGAGGATGCAGAGGTTGTAGTGATATATGATTAGACCACATTTAAATAAAAGAGTAGTCTAGGTGCCAAAGTTACTTCTTAGCCTAACCACAACCTATTTGATTAAATCTTTAAATGCACATTACACCAGTTATTCAAAGTATAACATAGGATATATCTGGGGTTCTATCCAGATAGTCCAGGTGACAAAGTCCCTTTTCTAGCCTAGTTACAATGTGTTCTATTAATTCTGGAAGGGCTAGACCCAGCACAAAGCACCCATTTAGGACTTTAAATCACAATAATATTCCATCTAGAAGCGGAGATAATGGTGAAAACCATTTTCGTGACCTTTGCCCTTGATAAGTAGGTCAAGGTCAAATGAAACATTTTATATGCATTTCTCATGTCAGGGGTCATATACAGAGTTGTTTTCAGTGGTTTTTGGGTGAATCTGAGTGAGTTATACTTTTAACCATTTTTAAAGAATTTTTGGGTAAATTTCAACATTTTTTTAGAAATCGTCAATTTTCGTTAATTTCGCGCACTTTCTGACAACTAAGATGCTGATTTTTGGATTCGGCACGATTTTTTGGGTTAGAAAAGCCCTTCAAACCTTTTGGTACCCTTCATACAGAAAATGGCCTATAGCTCCTGGACCAATTCCCATGGTATCAAGTGTCTAAAACAACCACAGAGTTGATACTAATCTGGTGCTAATGAGGTGCAGGCGACCCGGGGACCCCGGCGGCATCGGGCGTCGGGAGTGAGATCAACATGAGATTACGAATGGACCTGGCCTGTATTGATTGTTGACATCCAGTAGGGGATGACCTAACCATTTACAAACTGAAAGAATTTAGTTAATATTCACACTAGAAGTATATCTATGACAAAATGAACAGTATTGAATAACCAGAAAGTTAGATACCCTAAACCGCCCTATGCGTTCCAATTAGGGAGATAAAGCCCTATTTGAAATCAAATATAACGAATTTTAGTGTCAAAAGTGAAAACTCCAACTACATTTGCTTACTGTCACCTGTCAACTGTCAATTCAACAGCTTGTTACAGGTATCTTTAAGCACTGTATGTCTACTGTCTTACTGTGTCTCATTGTGTGGCACATCATGTGGCACAAAGTGTTGCCAAAACAGCGCCACCTGAAACCCGCCACCCGAAACCCGCCACCCAAAACCCGCCACCCAAAACCCGCCACCCGGTGCGCCACCCCGTGCGCCACCCGGTGCGCCACCCGGTGCGCCACCCGGTGCGCCACCCAGTGCGCCACCCCGTGCGCCACCCCGTGCGCCACCCCGTGCGCCACCCCGTGCGCCACCCCGTGCGCCACCCCGTGCGCCACCCCGTGCGCCACCCCATGGACCACCCCATGGACCACCCCGTGGACCACCCCGTGGACCACATGGTGCGCCCCAGGTGATTGTAAATGGATGAAGTTGTGATTTCACTTTCAAGTCAAGTTGTGTTTTTGCAAGTTGAAGTAAATGTTCAATTTCAATATTACAAAAATTGAGCCTCCTGGGCCACAGTAGTAGGGACTTGCACACAAACAGATATGAGCACACACATGGGCACACACATGGACACACACATGGGCATGGGCATAGCCTTCTCCTTCATATATAGCTACCTATGGATTCCTTTCTTTGTTATGAGACCGAATATAGCTTTCTGTTAGAAGGACTGCTATATATTAATTGTTTAATATTCATTTGCAAATATAAACGCTAGTTTCTAATGGGATAAGGCATACATGATGTTTTATTGTTGTATTTATGCATAATGTGAATATGTACCTTTAGTAAGGGTTGATCTACTGAGCTAATATTGTATGCTCTTGATTAAAGGACAAGTCAGAACGGCAGTTTCCAAGTGTGAAAGTGATCAGTTCTTTTATTAATATCATGAACACAGCATCAAGTTCTTGAATCAAGAAACATGTCTGCACTATGCATATACTCGCTGCTGTGCTACCTTCAACTTATGTAA
Source organism: Harmothoe impar (assembly GCA_947462335.1). Classification (NCBI taxonomy): domain Eukaryota; kingdom Metazoa; phylum Annelida; class Polychaeta; order Phyllodocida; family Polynoidae; genus Harmothoe; species Harmothoe impar. The sequence continues at coordinate 63,566,910 of OX381709.1, forward strand.
TAAAAGACTAGTGATAGAAACCATAATGAAAATAGACTGGTGTTTTCTTTTAAGCACTGTATACATGTCTACTGTCATACTGTATGTCTCACTGTGTGGCACATTGTCAGGTATGACCAGCGAGCCCGGCGAGCCCGGCGCTGCGGGCGCCCGCGTGTTCAAGCCGACGGCGGGAGACGCTACTCCCGCCGCCGGCCCACGCAGGCGCGCGCCGGCCCGCATAGGCGGTGCTCCAGTCGGCACTCCCGTCGCCGCCAGGCGACGCTCATCCCGCACACTGTTTCCCACTGTTAGCTAGGGGGACCATTGTTCCCACAGACCAACATAAGGGTCACCTCCCTTGATGTACACTAACAGGGGTATTCAGACTATGGAGGGGTATTGTGTGACTGTCTCCTTGACAGTTACAAGCCCTCTAACATTGTCTAGACCAAGCTGAGGGCTGGGCCCCTTATAAACCCCAGCCTCCCAGCTACCATCATCACTTCACCCAAGGACAGCACTGAGCAAGGAGCTCCCTCCACTGACTGAGAACAAGGCTATAGGCTATGCCCTACTAGGCCCAACTATCAGACAGTGTGCAGGACCCCTTGACTCTAGGGCATACTTACTAGTCCTATACTATTGTGTGGATAGGTGTAACTGAGTGGAACCTACATTGTACTTACTGTACTGTTGCTGTCAACTTGTAATAAATACCAACTATACTACAAGACCTCAAGACTTACTCAACTTCATACATATTAAAGGGATCTCCCAACTAAGGGGATTCCTTGTATGACAAAGTGGTGGAGAAGTCTCAACAAGATCCCACAAGGTGGCAGCACAGACACCTCCACAGCCAAGGACCAGTAACACCCACCACACCTTCACACTCATCACAGCTGTAGGAAGAGACTCACCAGACCGCAGATGACGTCAGCAGACTGCAGATGACGTCAGCAGACCGCAGATGACGTCAGCAGACCGCAGATGACGTCAGCAGACCGCAGATGACGTCAGCAGACCGCAGATGACGTCAGCAGACCGCAGATGACGTCACCAGACCGTCAATGACGTCAGCAGACCGTCAATGACGTCAGCAGACTTCAATGACGTCACCAGACCGTCAATGACGTCACCAGACCGTCAATGACGTCACCAGACCGTCAATGACGTCACCAGACCGTCAATGACGTCACCAGACCGTCACAGAAGTCTAGAACACCTACAACAAGTCTGCATGACCCTAGCAAGTATACAATGTACCTACTAGTACTACATTATTAGTATACCACAAGCATGGAGAAACAAATAGAAGAGGCCATGCAGCAACAGCTGAAACAGCTGACAGAGGCTATGCAGAAACAGCTAGCAGAGACTGTGAAATTACAAGTAGCAGAGGGATTAAAGTCTATACAACCCAACACTACACCCCAAACCAGTGCACCAGACATAGAGGCTGCACTTATAGGTATAACTGCAACACTTAAGTCTCTACAGGAGGGACAAGTAGCAGAAAGGCTAGCAAGAGAAAAATCTGTCAAAGCATTGGATGAGAAGATAGAAAGGGAGAGAGAGGAAACACATAATGACATTCTGAAACCAGATAAATTCTCACAACCCTCCCAAAATCAATCCGCCAGGAGACATTGCACAGACTATGAGCAATACATTGACTCCAAATATGGGAAACATCCCTCATATAGGATTAAACACTTCTCAAATTTCCTAGAAGACAAGTCAAAGACATGGTTTAAGGCCTACATGACTGCACACCCAGACACAGACTATGACACAATGAAGGAAGCTTTCCTGAAGTATTTCAAAAAGGAAGATGACCGCCTTGATGCAAAGGCATTAAGAGGTCAAAATCCAGATGAATCTGTCTCAGACTATGCCATGGCCTTACAAAATATGGCCACAGCACACAACAAATCAGAGGAGAGAACAAAGGAAGCCCTTCTACAAGGTCTAAGGGAAGATATCAGTGCAGTTGTCATACACAAAGGAGCCTCAACATGGTCAGAAATCCTTGAAATAGCAGAGGAATATGAGAACCAACAAACAGTCTCCACCAGTAACATTAAAGCGGAAATAAAAGCAGAAATGGACTCAAAACTAGAATCCATGCAGGCTCAACTGAAATCTGTGACACAAATAAACTCTGTGCTTGTAAAGCAAACAAAGTCACAGAAAAATGGAAACCCCTCAAAGAAAGCCAAATCAGACCCAAAGACAGTTCAAATGGATCACTCATCAGAGGATGAGGACCAAAGCCTAAACCTCATGTCAAATGAACATGTGAGGAGGCAAGAACAAAGGGCACTGAAGGATCAAGGTAAACCCAACAACAGCCAACAAAGGAACTCTGGAAATAACAGAGGAGGCTACCGAGGCAAAAACTTTGACCCAAACTTCAGAAATAGCAACAGAGGAGGACAACGAGGCAGAGGTGGATACAGCCAAAATAACAGCCGAGATCACCAAAGCAACAGTCAGGACACCAGCCGTAGAGATAACAGCAGAAGTCGTGACAACAGCAGACACCGTGATAGTAGCAGAAATCGCGACTACAATCGCCGTGATAACAGCAGAGACCGTGATTACCACCGTCGTGACCAGAGCAGAGATCGTGACTACAACAGAGGTCGGGATCAAAACCGTCGTGACTACAGCAATAGTCGTGACAGACAGCATGACTACAACCGCAGTCGTGACAACAGCAGAGGTCGAGACAGCTACAATGGCTACAGATCCAACACACAAGGCTACAACCCCCAACAGCAGCCCCAACAGCCACCTCAAGCTATCCAGCCTGACGTGCTTCGACAGATCAAGCAGCTACTAGGATCTTCAAACTCGGGAAACTAGAGACCCACAGCGCCGCTGGGCCAGTGCGTTGTGAGCCTCTCCAACCCCCCATCAAGATCCAAGATCAACAACCCCTAGGACAACCAAAGACAATTGCTAGTATAGCAGAGACAATCCCCCAGTTACATACTGGGAAATCAAGCCGACCATCAGTGATTCATATCACACCTCAACAAGATGCATCGCAAAAGGAAATGGGTGAGAGTACCAAAATTTCTGTTGAACTTCTTAAAAATGGCTGTTTAAATGCAAGATTCTATGAACACACTGAAATACCTTGTTTAGTTGACACCGGTGCCACTATCACCTGTGTCAGGGATACTTTTCTTAGGGAAATTCAGAAATCTCGAGATGTAGAAATCAAAAAGAGAAAGTTCAATGTACACTTAGCAGACGGATCCATATGCCATGTAAGACAAGCAGCAGTATTGAAATTCAAAATTCATGGTACCAGATTCGAATTCCCATTCTCAATTATTCCAAATCTCACAAAGCCAGTTGTCCTAGGCACAGATTTCTTAAAAGCAACACGATCACAGATCGAATTCAATGTAGACCCAGAGCTACAAGTCAAGCCAGTCCGAGCTGTTAGGGAGGCTACAATCCTTCCTTTCACAGAACTAGCAGTTCTAGGACAAGTCACATCCCTCAAATGTTTAGAAGGATGTGTAGGCACATTAGACAATTTGCAGAGGAACAACAGAGTTCCATACCTAGTTCAAAAGGGAGTAGTAACACCCTCAGAAATGAACAGGCACCCAATCATACTGCTCAATACAAGCCACCGACCATACAAGGTGAGGAAGGGTGATATAATAGCCCTATTCACAGAGGTAGATCCCTCTGAATTACATCAACCAGATACTGACATCCCTACTGAGGAACCCACACTACAAGTGCTAGACACTGAAGAGAATTGTAGTGACACAGAGTCAGACTGTGCCTCAGTATATGCAGATCCAGATACAAACCGTGGAGATGACACTGATGATGAATTGGCCACAATTCACAGTGAGGCTCATGACATTATGCCAGACATAATGGAAAATGTGCCACCCAAATGTGTACTAACAGATATTGGACAAGAGAGACTCCAAAAGTTACTCCACAAGTATCAAGATGTATTTGTAGGTAAAGACAATGACATAGGTACAACCCACCTATATACACATTCAATTCACATCAAACCAGATGCAGTACCATGTCACTACCTACCATACAGGCAGACGCCTGAGAAGCAAGCTAAGATGGGAGAAGTCTGTGAAGACCTAGTCAGACAGGGCATCCTCAGAGAATGTGCAGAGGGACCCTGGGCATCCAGATCATTTTTAGTACAGAAAGCATCTGGAGGCCAACGTCTAGTCACAGACCTACGCCACGTCAATGCTAATATGATAAACCAAGCTTTATCAATGCACGTGCAGACGACACACTAGACATGATAGGGTCACTCAAACCTACTGTTTTCAGTAAACTAGATGCGCAACAAGGGTTTTTCCAAATTCCCATAAGAAGGGAGGATCAACACAAAACTGCTTTCATAGCAAATGACAAGAAATATGTCTACCAAAAGATGCCGATGGGTTTAGCTACCGCGCCGGCAGGATTTTGCCATCTAGTAACTCTAATTCTCAACAAACTGAAATACAAATGTGCCCTACCATACTTAGACGACATTCTAGTCCTATCACCAGATGTAGAACGACATTTTTCAGACCTTGAAGATGTCTTCAAAAGCCTGAGAATTGGGAAACTCAAGCTAAAGAAATCAAAATGTGAATACTTCACAGATAGGATAGATTTTCTAGGAATGCGTGTCACACCAGATGGTTTACAACCATCCCCAGAAAAGGTGGAAAGTGTCAAAACTTTTCCCACCCCAAAATCTGTGAAACAAGTCAGATCATTCACAGGACTATGCCAATACTTCAAAAAGTTCATCAAAGACTATGCCAATATTGCTAGGCCACTGTACGACCTACAAACAAACCTAAAGGTTTTCAAATGGAATGAGGATGCAGACAATGCTTTCAAAACATTGAAACATGCACTCTGTACCCATGCACTATTGAGATACCCAGACTATGACAAAGAATTCAGTCTAGCAACAGATGCTTCAAATGTGAGCCTAGGAGCTGTTCTATCACAACGCAGTAGTGAAGGAGTACTGAGACCAGTAGCCTTCGCAGGTAGAACACTATCAAAGCATGAAAGAAACTACAACACAACAGAAAGAGAGCTACTAGGTGTAGTATATGGGATACTACACTTTAGGCACTACTTAGAAAGTAGACACTTTCAGTTGTACACAGATCATGCAGCTCTAATACCACTGCTCACAAACACAGGTTTGACCCACAGGTGGGCCAGATGGGCACTGGATATCCAACAATTTGCATTCACAATACAACATGTAAAAGGGGATGACAACATTCCTCCAGATGTGATGTCAAGAAGAGAATATCCAGATGCACCACCAATGACCAACCCCCCACCACCTCCAAGAAGGAAAAGGGCAGCCACCAGAACCAAATTCTCTAAAATCCAAACCAAGATACCATTCAACAGAGATGACCCACCAAAATCAATTGACAGACCAAAACCAGTGATCAGAGGTATCTTAAAAGAGACCACCCATTATGTGTTCTGTCATTGTGAAAGGGAATACTGTGAAGAGTATCCAGAAAACTGTTTCACCCCGGTTGAGACCAACAGGATTGCACAGATGGTGAAAACCACACCCCGTGAACCACCACACAGTGCATCAGAAAATCAGTTGGAAGAAAAACTGCATAAAATTGCTTCAATCACCAAGGTAGTCAGATTTGCAGAAGAACAGCTGGATATGGAGGAAGAACAGGACAGAGACATTTGTGTTGTCACCACACGTTCAAAAGCAAAACGGTCGGTTGCAGAGGATACAAGGTCTAATGACCACCCTCAGCAATTAGGCCTAAAAGCCAAAAAGAACAAAGTGTCAACCAAATCCTCTTTCCCTACTAAATCCCCCATTTCAACACCCAGCACACCCACAGCCAATTTGCAGAAGCACTCAGACAGAGCAGGTACTGCACAGAAGGCTCACAAAAGCAAATCTGACCCCCATCCCAAAAGAACAAAGGCCGCCTCCACCAGCACAAACAGAGGAGCAGCCAGTTCAAAGGAGCAGACAGCCAACACAGACATAGCAGTTGAACAACCAAAGAAACAGACAAAGACCAGACCTGCACCAAAATCTCCTGAAACAATCCAGGCAGAGAAAGATAAAGAAAGGCTGGCACAGCATATAATGGAATTAGACCAGATGTTAGACCAAATCCCAGACAGTTCAATCAACTCCACACTGTTGAAAGAAGAACAAAGGAAGGACACTGGACTAATACCCATTATAGACTATCTAGAGAAAGGTGACCTACCTGTAAAAAGCACTGAAGCAACAAGGATCAGGAATAATGCTCAGCACTACCTACTCCTAGACAACATTCTAGTACACATATCCCCTACATCATGGAGAAAAACAGACACAGTACCACTACAAGTTGTAGTCCCAAAAACTTGGGTTGAAAACATACTGCAACACTTCCATGACTCACCAATGGCAGGTCATGTAGGTACTTCAAAAATGATGTCTTCTCTCATACCTAGGGTATATTGGAAATCTATGATGGCTGATGTCAATCAGTATGTGTCAACATGTGACACTTGCCTAAAAGCAAAAAGGGCAGTGCACACCCACAAAACACCAATGACTGTAAGGGACTATATGCCAACTCCCATGAAGCACCTAAACTTAGATGCTGTGGGACCACTCCCAGAAACAGCCAGGAAAAACAAACACATACAAGTTTGCATAGATTATTCAACTAGATATGTCATAGCATATGCCACAAAGGATCTCACAGCAGAAACCACACAACATGAGTTCTACAAGAACGTCATATGTCAGCAAGGTGTACCAACTTCAGTTCAAACTGACAATGGCACCTGCTACACAGGCAGCAATTTTAAGAAACTGATGAACACCCAGAAGATTAGACACGACCTGTCAAGTCCATACAGACCACAATCAAATGGATTAGTGGAAAGATTCAATGCCAGTATAGGAACAGCATTAAGGACTTTCTGTTCTCAGAATCAGAAAACATGGGACCTGCATATAGAATCAATTACATTTGCATTGAACAACACAGAGTCCCAGACAACAGGTTACACACCATTCTTCCTACTTCATGGCAGAAACCCTCAAACCATTGTAGAAACTGCCCTAAACATAGAGGAAGAAATCAAAACAGTAGCTGAGCATGTATCTGGAATGATACTGTCTCAAGATGAGTCTAGAAGAAAGGCAATAGACAGAGTCAAAAAGCTACAACAAGGAAGGAAGTCAAGATATGACAAAAAGCTTACACCACAAGCTATACTTCCACTAGATATTGTATATATCAACATTCCCAGAATTCTGTTGACCACAGATTCAAAGAAGCTTCAACCCCTATTTATGGGACCATATGTTGTTGCAGAAAGACCAACCCCAACCAGCCCAAGGTTGAAGAACCTATCAAATAACCTACTAGTCCCCAGACCAGTACATATTGATAGGCTCAAAAAGGTCACAACACTGAGGAAAAATGAGTTTGCACACAGACTCATTCCCCACACCTCAAAGTTTATCCACAGGATAACACGGGATAAATCCCAAATCACACTCACCAAAGAGTCAGTTGGTCTAAACCAAATAGTACCCAGACCAGCCCACCACAAGGTGAAAAGAAACTCCAGGCAAGGGAGAATATCTAAGTAGATTACTTTTATATATTGACATGATCATATGGAATATCTATACCCACAGACTATGAATAATAGTCAAATAAGTATATACATTCTATATGAAGGAAATTAATTTTCCAACAACTGTCCAAATCAAGAATGATAAGTAGGAATTTTCATATCAGCATAGGATTTTGAACCCACACAAAGGACAGAAAAGACAATATACACTATATAGGTTACAAAAACAATGTGCACACAAAGTAGAATCAAAGGACAGATTACTACAGGGTTGAAGTCTGAAACCCAAAAGGCTACACACAAAAGCCAAAAGAGACTACCTAAAGGAATTAGCAACCCAAGCTTGAAGAAACCACAACTATCATATTTTGCATCAAAGGCTAGCATCCTTGAAAGAATGCACAATGGAAATGTTTGAACCTAAATCCTGTAAAGTACATGAAACAGAGCGTGCTATGCCAAGAGACTACTGTCTAGACACACCCTTACCCTTCAAAGGACCCACACACTTGCCAGGGCAATCAAACCCCCACAGATGCAGGTAGTCCACACTAATTATCCCAGACATAATTACCCCAGTCAGTCAGCTGACACTGATGGCCGGCACCAGCCATCAGGGAAACAAAGCCAGGCCCTCAATGGATGAGGGTAGGGTGGGCTACATAAGATGCCCTGACTCCATAGCCAACTCACCAGTTCTACTCCTGCAGCAGTCAGGTACACACCAGCTGGTCCTAGCCATACCAGTTCTCCTATAGTAGGAGGGACTCTGTCAGAAAAGCAGACCACACCCACTCTACAATATCATACCCAGTCACTACAATCTTGGGAAAGGACTCTAGCACAGATTGGACATTAAGCCAACACTAGCTTGATCATGGAAAAAGGTACAGTTCAAACACTACATTGATTATTATATTACTATTGGGACCAACCAGGATTTCTGCTCTCAAAAACTATGTACACAGAGGCAGTGCCAAGTGGATACTTCACATAAGCAAAAAGGATAGCTCACAAAATCAGCAAACCAATTTAAACCTAAGTATATTGCAAAAACACTAGTAGAAGTCTTACTAAGACATAGAATATATTCTATATTTCAGGCATGCTAAAGCCAATCCTACTACTAGTGATGATGGCTACTTCTCAAGCCATCACATATGTGCCCACCGTTAGACAGAACGTTGGAGCCATATATGAGCCATTACCTGAACCATTGGTCAATGGGCACGATACCACAACCATGATATTGGCAATACCATACCATATACCTGCTCCACCAGAGACCGAAACCAAAATACTGGACCAGGTTATGGCACTGACATTTCCTACCCTGCATGACGACAGTTCTACCAGTCAGATATTACAGCAAGCAAGGGAACTAGATCTGTTAATAGACATAACAGACAAGGAAATTAACTCTACCTTAGCATCCATCCATTTGTTCCTATCAAATCCAATTAATAGTCAAGGAAGGTACAGAAGAGCACCACTTGGGTTCCTAGCCCCACTCTTCAGAGGAGCAATAGGTCTTGCCACACTAGATGACGTCAAAGAGGTCATGGACCAGATAAAGAACATAGACGGCATCCTAGAAGCTTTCTCCAAGCAAGACAAAGAAGCAGCTATATTAATTGATAAGGTCACACAACGCCAAGACAAATTTGTCAAGGCATATGTTAAGGATAAAAGCATGCTAGACCAAACCATGAACACTCTAGGCCAAAATATGAATATATGGGCTCAAAATATGACCACATCTCTGAACACTTATGCAAATCACGAGCACACACAAAGAAGGAAGATCCAAATTTTAACTGATGCACTCACCATTATTGTAGCAAGAATGAACTATCTGCAAGCATTGCAGCGCACCACATCAGCACTCAGGATGCTATCAGCAGGCATTATGACTGCTGACATAGTACCACCAGCTGAACTAACGGAGCATCTGAATGATCTGGACATGACACTCAGAATACACTCACCAGGATCAAAGGTCGCCATAACTGACCTTGACTACTATTATTCCCAAAGAATGATATCCTACACCTATTCGGAACGGCACATATACATCCACCTGGATATCATTGTAGCATCCACCGTCTCCACCTTCAGAGTATTTCAACTGGTAACTACACCAGTACCAATCAACACCAAGGAGACACCTACAAAGGGAGTAACCCAATTAATTACTGATGTCAAATTCTTGGCTATCTCTGAAGATGGTTCACTATTTATTGAACTAACAAATGCAGACATGCTAACCTGTCCAGGAACTAAGATCAAAATTTGTACCAAAACTAGCCCGAGAATCCATAGACATGTACCTACATGCACAGTAGCAATTTATTTGAACCAAGCTCAGCAAGTCAAGGAAATGTGCCAATTTTACTATCTCACCCTTGAAGAGACCTATCTCACACGCTGTAGCCATCTCACAAGATGAATATCTTGTGACCACAAATTCTCCCACCTACACAGTTACGTGTCACGGGAAACCAGCTACTACTCACAAAGCACCATCACACTCAATCATAGGTGTACCATGCCTATGTACAGTGAATATAGATCACTATTCACTACCAAATTCTAGGTTGCCATGCAACACTACAATTTCATTTCACTATGCTTTGGAGACCATAAACCTACCTTTTCTCGCGGCTCTAAATGAAATCAAAGAAATTGGACCAGACTCCAAGGCAAATTTGCCACCTTTCCAAAGGTCAACCTATCCAGGACACTGGATATGTTAAGGAAATCAAGTAATATTGATGAATCAACATTACTAGACCTAAACCCATTCGCAAAAACCCTGCTCGATGATGCCTCCAGCCTGGCTAAGCCACTGGAAAATAGACTAATAGAGTCCTATCTATACAAATTTGCACGGCATCCAGCAGCATCTATCATACCAATGATACTTTCGGTTATAGCTACAATTTTGGCCACATACACCCTATTCAAAATGCACAGAGGATCCACACTACTAGCTTATATGCCAACTGCAAAAGCATATAGATTTGTCACAGAGAAGCCTATGGAGAAAGCCTTCGAAACCCTATACAAGAAGGACACCACCACGGCACCAATAGAACAGGGCCCCACCCCTATTCTAACTATCCATGAGACCCATACTCTTATCATAGCCATACTATTCACACTCACCATTTACTCAGCCTACAGGCTGACCAAATATCTAAAGAGTATGGCAACCAAGAAGCACTGTGGAAAGGGAAAAGTCACCAAGAGGACAAATCCCACAGTAGTACTAAAAGTCTACAAAGGAGACACCAACTTCTCCTTCCCCTTGCGTCCAGTGCCACACGAGTTTGATACAATTATAAAAGCTTCAGCCCCAACATACAGAGATATGATTATCAAAATGTACCCTCTCCCAAGACTAGTATTTGAATGGAATGGACCAGTAGTAATTACTACAAAGAAAGGAGAGACCGCATATTTACTGCCAGAAACTATCAATCTACCATGGCGTGCCAGGTTCAGCATAATACCAGCGCTCAGGGAACCTAACCTAGATTTTGCCATGTTACTACAAAATGACATTTCACCCCAGCCCGTTACCATGGATACCCATGAGTCAAAGCTGGAAAACATCATAATTGACGACCAAAGAGAGAGCACCAATACATTCAAAAATGCACTCACCATACTCACCCAACCACCTACAGCTGTAACTAGTGAGAAAGTACATGGGGAAGAATAAACACAATTATACAGGATTGAGATTGACCAAAACTCTTGTGAAAAGTTGGTTGGCCCTGAAAAGGACCGTTTATTTTTGACATTTATAGATGCCACCCACTAGTTGTTATAGTCCCCCCATCCCAAGGCCTCCCAGGACTCGGCCAACTCGGCAGCGGCAGGAGATCCAATCCACGTATCTTCACTGAAGAGCCACTCGTTCTCCTCCCTCCACTGGACAAACCGTGCCTCCAAAGTAGACAAAGCATGCTCAGCGCTGTCTGCAGCATCACCTGTCACCGTGTAAGCACATAGGCCGACAGCCAATAGGAAGTCCCAGATGACCCCATCATTTCTGGTGAAAAGCAGTCGCGGGTCATATCCATCCAGATCACGTAGGGCCTGAGCCAACAGCTCCAGAGATGCCGCCCTGCGCATGGAAATCCCGCCAGCACCAAGGAAGTACCAGCCGTGATGACGGCACACCAAAACATCACCAAAACTGGCAATGTCGCGCCGGACTTTATGCAACCACCGCGTCCTTACTGAGTCATATCGACTCAGAATACTCCTAAAAGGAGTTCCAGGAGTCAGCCCCTCCAAGGTGTTTTGATCACCTAACCACAGGTCCAAGGCCTGCATGTCACCCTGCAGCCAGGCCTCAGGGAGATATGACCTCAGGTACAGCCTCCAACTCGTCCTCCAAAATTGCCATATGCACCATACTGTGTTATCTCAAGGGTACTCAAGGAATAAGTGATCCTACTGTGGTCTACACAACCTTTATAACCCCTCCCCACCCCCAAATGACACTGTTCACCCTCTGAAGTGATCCCCTCACTTCAGGTGACAAGTCCATGAGAAGGCACATGATCTGCTCACCAAAAGGTGTCAAACACCGGTGTCACCGCGGCACACGACGCATCTTGTGCCGCATGACACAATAGCCTCAAGGTGCCACTCAAAAATCTGCTCAAGGTGCAAAATTTTCAAACTCTCACAATCCCAAGGTTAAAGCAAGGTCTCAGTGTGTCAGTAGTATCAGGGAATCAATTTTAAGGTATCCCAAAATGAAACAGCCAATTTTGAAAAATTGAAGTTTTACAAAAACAATTGCGTACTCTTAACCATGTCAAACTTGCTCAAACATGCATTCATATGTATGAAATTGTATTATTACAATCTAAATTGCTAATCAACATGTTTGTATTATAACACTGTATTTGCACTGTATTTTACACTGTATACCTTTGTATTATGTAAGACTATTTACAGAAAACATGAAGCAAAAAGGGAGATAGTCCGCTGACTAGCCCTAGGATACTACACAAAAGACTTAAATCTCACAGCAGCGGCCCACTGCAAAGACATTTCTGATCAAAGTGTAGATCCACAAGTTGCAAATTGCCAACACCAAGAATCTTGTAAGATTCAACTATCAATGCAGAAACAAGATACCGAGTCATTTTTATGACATTATGAACACTTACCCTCCACCGGATAAGGACAAAATATCTGCACAAAAAAGGACTGTATTTGTACATACAAACTTACAAACTTAAGTAATGCAAAATGTCAGATGACACAATTATGAACACTTATCCGCCACCGGACAAGCACATAACTATGCATAAAATGTACATTACTGATTGCTATATCACGCAAATCCATAGATAAGCGCTATCTAGAAATAAGAAAACAAACTTCAAGCCGGTTGGCCTACTTTTATATAAAAGTGGCCTTGGTTTTTTTGGTATCAAACAAAAAAGTTTGTAAAAGATTATCATAAGATTTTGCATAATCTGCATTATACTCTGTATATTTGTATTCACATGTGAACATTGATATATCAAAATCCACTCAGTTCCACAAAGCACCTATTCACCAAAGACAGCCTATTACTTGATAACACATTTTTCATCATGTTTTAGAATTAAGACAAAGATGTACCATACTGTGTATATAATTCAAACAACGATTTGAAAAGTGTCAGATAAAGACACAAGGTATTGCTACACTGTATAACTATGTGATTAAGAAAGTACCAAGTTGGTACAAAGAAGGTTTACATACCTTATAGTTAAGATTACACTGTATATAATGTAGATGACTAGCCAAGCACAAAACCAAAATTCTCCCCAGACCTTTGGTATTTACATACTCTCACATCATCTATATTACAAAAAAGTGTACTTCACTACAAAAAAAAAAAAAATAAAATAAAAAATCAAAAACAAAAGGTAAATTCTATTTGCCACCAAAAATTGTGGACAAAATTCCAAAATTCACCCCAAATTTTTAGATGGAATGACAACTGACGGAGAGTTGTCCTTTTTCCCGAGGGGGAGGCACCTGTCAGGTATGACCGGCGAGCCCGGCGAGCCCGGCGCTGCGGGCGCCCGCGTGTTCAAGCCGACGGCGGGAGACGCTACTCCCGCCGCCGGCCCACGCAGGCGCGCGCCGGCCCGCATAGGCGGCGCTCCAGTCGGCACTCCCGTCGCCACCAGGCGACGCTCATCCCGCACACTGTTTCCCACTGTTAGCTAGGGGGACCATTGTTCCCACAGACCAACATAAGGGTCACCTCCCTTGATGTACACTAACAGGGGTATTCAGACTATGGAGGGGTATTGTGTGACTGTCTCCTTGACAGTTACAAGCCCTCTAACATTGTCTAGACCAAGCTGAGGGCTGGGCCCCTTATAAACCCCAGCCTCCCAGCTACCATCATCACTTCACCCAAGGACAGCACTGAGCAAGGAGCTCCCTCCACTGACTGAGAACAAGGCTATAGGCTATGCCCTACTAGGCCCAACTATCAGACAGTGTGCAGGACCCCTTGACTCTAGGGCATACTTACTAGTCCTATACTATTGTGTGGATAGGTGTAACTGAGTGGAACCTACATTGTACTTACTGTACTGTTGCTGTCAACTTGTAATAAATACCAACTATACTACAAGACCTCAAGACTTACTCAACTTCATACATATTAAAGGGATCTCCCAACTAAGGGGATTCCTTGTATGACAACATCATATGGCACAAACTGTTGCCAAAACAGCGCCACCCGGTGCGCCTTCTTTAGTGAGTGGAGCCACCTTAGTTTTGCTACTCCCTGTTCCTTTCTTATCATCTGATTCCATTGTGAATCTCTCTGTGGCCTCACGCTTCTCCTAGTAATATAGACATAAATTCCTTTGTTAAACTAGGAGAAATAGTGACTTTGATTGTGTTTATTGGGACAGGTCCCCTACACTGAAAACCCAGAGGCAGGAGCCTAGTCATTATTACGACCTCACTGTATAATTGTGTGAATTACCATTGAAGTATACAATACAAACATACACCATGAAACTTAAACTTACCTCTTCTGGGTAATTGTCTAGGCTAGGTTCACGCCACCTTGCCTGAACAAAGACATTAGCAGAGAAGTTCTCCTTGATGGTGTCAATTTCACCGACCTTGAGGAACACAGTATGGACTTAGACACTAACCTAGTGGATAGAATATGAGAATGTTACAGTTTTACAAGTATTTGTAATTAGCTTTGCTTCAATTTAATTTATGACATACACTGATCATGCATGGGTTCTGCCTGCATTGATTCTAGTATAAGAAAACTAGGCACATTGTTTCAATCAACTGGAAACTGAGAATGGCTCAAGACCTCATTATCTGTAGTGACTTTTGATCTATACAATTACATGCCCCAAATCTTATAGTTCTTCACTAAACAAAAATAGTGTATGTAATTGATATTTATGACCAAGGTATGCCATCATAATAATACTATCTTAAGACTGGGGAAAGGATACTTGTCATAAAGTGCAACATAACACTCTCAAAAAGATTTGTATGGTTTAATGGCACAATAAACCCACTGATGGCATGGTTCTATGACATACAATGCATGACACTGCCAGAGATTCCAAACCACTGATAGATCTACATACCACGGGTAATGGCAATGTATAGGTACGCTGATCATGTCAGCAACTCTGTGAGTTTACTGTGCCTTTAATGTTTGGAAAGCATCATCAAAATAGATATTCAAAAGGGCCAACCAGGTCAAAAGATCATAAAACTGGACTCCTGAAGGTAATGGTAAGTAAATTTTCAGCAAGCTGGTGTAGTATACATAATTAACACATTGTGACTGACTTAATTCGGTTACAATGAGTCAGATCATCAGTTCATGAGTACCAGCATATGAAATTCCTATATTAGTTTGGTGCCTACTATATGTTCAATCTATTGTAAATCATGTATGATGTGACTATTGCCTCTCTTCTGTGTTGGCCAATGTGTCAATTCTTGGGGTTTCTTTCATTGGTTTGTAATTAAAAAGTCACAGTAAGAGGGTAAATATGACTGTTAGTTATACCACAGGAGACAAGATTTGTAAGAAAGAATTACTTTTAAGTAAGGCCTTCCAATGATTCATTTAAAATACTGCTTAGAAGTTAGGAAAACGCACTGCTTGCCAATAATTATTCTCTTTAATTCATCAAGGATGGAATGATGCGGTAATGCATCTTGCCCTTGGTGCAGCCCTGGTGAGTAAATTGCTAGTGCTGCATCCAAGCATCATGCTGACCTTAGTGTTGGCATGATGCATGGTACTCACCAGGTCTGCATTGGCGCACCCTGATGACAAACTTTTAGCAACATGCTGCCCTTAAAGGGTTAACAGAATAACTTTAATATTGAAAGTTACTGATCAGGAAACTGCTCAGTCACCCTTTTGTAGGCTATATTACTGAATTGAATTATTTATCAAAATCACTTCGATGAATAGAATATAAGTATAAATTTAGATTAATGATAAACTGATTAATTTGAACCTATAAGTGCACTCTCCGCTACTCGTGGCTCCTTCTGTGTAGCATACAACTTCTCTGTAGAGGAGATGGAGGTGGCTAGTCCTCCTGTCGGTTGATGACCCCAGACAGGTGTGTCTGGAGGGTGGTGTCCAGGTGTCTCACAGCAGCCACCAACATGTTCTCTGACCCCTTCTGTTCTCCTGTACCCTCCAACATCTTAATGAGGGGCTCCTAATTCTGACCTCCTCTGTCTTAATTCTTTGCTGCTGCTATTGCTGCATTTGTTGCTTTTGTTGCTGCTGGCCAACTATTGTTGTTCATGCAAATATTATTACTACTGTTGTTATTGTTGCTGCCTTTCCATCCCCTACACAGTATCCTGTCTCCTCTACCTCACCCGCAGCTCTCAGTCAGGGCCCGTTCTCTTCCAGTAATCTGGTCACGAGCTGCAACATGAAGGGGAAGGGGGTGTACAATATAACCACCAGGTGCCGGGTTAGCCACCTGGGGGACTGCAGATAGCAAGATGTATAAAACGGCCTAGATAATAGCTTTTTTTCTGCCGTACCTTTTTAATTTCCCTTCCCAAAGGTAAACCAAGGGTTTTAGATAATGATAGTTTATCAAAATAAAGAATTCCAGCAAAACATATTGCATTAATGTATGCACAATAGATGACTAAACCCCAATTTTAGTGAGCTGCTTGCTAATTGTATTCATATCAGGATGTCAAATATATTCTAATTGTACAAACCACTCTACTAATCTATACAGGTGTGTGAGTAGGGTATAAGGATGATGGGCATCTAGCTGTGTCATACCTTGTGGTATATGCAGTGATCCACTCACAGTATAACCAAGCTGCTGATCAGTTTAAGCCTGTGCTCCACAGTAAATGTTTGTACACTGTGACCTAACTAGTGATTGGCACTAGGGGCTACTTCTGGTGTATGGAGAACAGTGTTAGTTCTTCTCTTCTTCTCTCAAAGAAAACCTATAGCTGTGGGCAGATTTTAGTGACGGGTCTGTGCTGGGAAAAATTAATGTAATACTAGTCAATAAACTTATTTAAGCCTTAATATGCGGGAAAATATCACGTGACTTGATGGACAGCTTGATATTCCAATTATTAAGGTCTACACAACTGTTGCAAAGTAACTATGCAACTTTGAACAGTTGTGTAGACCTTAATAATTGGAATATCAATATGAAAAAGAAAAGGGTTCTCCGAAATGACTCTGAGATCAATCCCAAATCATTGCATATATCAAATATATTACATTTCTATCCTATAATGCTATTCTAGGCAAAGGAAGCTGAAGAACGTTTTTGTTCCATTTACACTCCATGGTAATAAAAAACCTTATAAGACGGAGATAATTTGATAAAGACATTAAATACGGTCAAGCTGATGTGCAATACACATATATCTCAAAAACATTTAAGCCCAAATAATACATGATCATGTGCACACCTATATTAGGGTGGGGTGCGTCCTCAAGACAACTACAGCTAAATTACTCTGAAGCATATGAAGAAAGGTTCCTTAAACTCGATAATACAGTCAAACGTAGAATTCTAGTGCTCGAGGGTTTACCGCAGGAAGCCTACGTGACGTGTTAGACCACCTGTTTAACGACCAACAGAAACAGAAATCATAAGGTGTTCATGTATAGAAGATACTGGAGAAAAATGACAGGGGAATCCAGTGAAAAGGTGCCTAGACATATGATACTTCCTAGCATTGCCTATGGTGATATAATCTATGACATAACCACAAACACCATCACGATAGGCATGAGATGTATTTTAATACAGCTGCATTTGATTGATAAAAGAGATATTAAAACCAGAGCCCATGAAAGGAAACAACTAACAGTAAAAAGGCCAAAAAAGGCCATTCCCATTAATTTGAGCAGGTGTATCACACACCTGACACCTACTGTATCACTGATGAACTGACTTGCCACCATGTATCTTTCTCAACTCACCGTGAATGAGCAAAATCACCAAGCTGCCTCCCAAAGACAGTTATTAGACTTCAGTATATACAATTTCATTCACCTCTAGCTCATGGAAAATGGATTTAATCGTTTTGATTGTTGTTGTAATATTAACTCTCTTTTATAAATGCCAACCGTGTTGTGTTATCACTGCATTAATTATAGACAATGTCAGATTTCAGATGTGTAACAAGAAAATATTTAAGGATCTGCTGTAGACTCTCAAAGCATTGAATTAATTACATAAGAATTGGTTATTCACTCTCACCCCCTACCCCACCCAGATTAGAAATGCTTTAAAGTAGCATCAATCTTCATTTGAATGACATCATCCAAATTGGAAATGAAATCATTCCAAATGAGGAAATAACATCATTCCAAAAGAGGTAATACCATCATCCCCTGGGCATCACCATCGGCCCACATTTTATTTCATTCACAAATTTGCATTTACTTTGTATTTGGGAACATTACCACAAGGTCAGGAACATGGACATCCATGTCCAGCACAGGCATGGGCTGGCCTGTATGTACAGGTTTATTTACCGGTGCATTGGCAGAATTAAGAAAGTGCATTTAACTAACCCTTGGGGCAACTTTCTGTATCCTATAACAATCCTATAATCTGTATAAGTACAATAACATCTACAATATACTACGCTTTAGCTGTATGTCATAATCTGGTCCCTCTGTCATACAGCATAAAATTAATAAGAGAAATGTCAATCAATCAATAATTATGTATAGTATCATGTGCCACATGTACACACCAGGACCCTATGAGTATGAAAAGGTCCACTGTACAGTAGCCAGCATGAAACCAATCTTGACAGTTAATCCAACAAACCCCAATCCACCCCCACCCACCCCCCAGCTCTTACACCAAACCCATTCCAGTACTAAACAGAAAGAGAAAGTCACATAAGGGACCTGCCAACTGCTGCTAGATTAGGACCAAACCAAACAGAACGTTAGATAATGCTTTGGATAGTATAAGGTTGTATCTGAACCATACAGAAATGTTGTATAACTTATTCATCACTAGGTACCGCTAATGTTTTGACAATAAATAGGCCGTCTACCTCAGTTGAGATTATGGTCATTTAACATTTGGCATATAAAGTACATAAAATTAAGGCTAAGCACCTTAACCGGAGTAGGCCTGGATTTATAGTAATACATGTACTGGAACCAGATAACCGTTAACGTGTGTTAATTTTCCTTTGGATCAAGACTGCAAGTTACAGAAACAACAGTATGATAGTTTGATCTGTACAATTGCCTTTTACCACCCTCTCTGCAAAAAGTTACATTGATGAGGAATAGGATGGGTAGCAGAAAAGGAGGGTCATAGTGGGGCGTGGATGGAGGCTGTAGGCTTTTATATCGGATTACATAAGCTTATATTGGCCAGTCATTTTCCTACGTCACTGGGTAGGTAAATAGACCAGGTAGGCTCCCAATAGACCACATCCATATAACTTATTGTATCTTATCGATGTTGCTGAATAAGCTCATCTCTCTATATATTAGGGACTGGTCAAGCATCATCCTGACACTTTCTATTGGGTTGATCTCTAAAGTTTTACCCTCATATGAAGCCCCATGACCTTACGATTTCATCGAGACTATCATTCTTGCTGTGATTCCTATATGTGAAGAATAGTGCAAACTTTACTAAAGAATAAGTGATCAAATATATGATTCACCGCAGTTACCCAGAAAGCATAATATTTACTTATATATTGGGGACTCAAGAATCCTCTAGGTCAGCCCCTGTGCACTGTGCACACAGCATGTGGGTATTTTGGTGCAGCTTTGGATCCCTGAGCCTCACAGACACTGCTATAAAACTCTCTCTTAGGGAGTGACATTTTAACTATTACCGTTAGGTTATCACCCAGAAATACAGTTAAGAGAAAGGCCTATCCAGTCATACTTATCATAATTAACTGGAGCTAAGAGAAGTTACCAAAAACAGGGGAAACCCTATGAAGTTATGAATGCTGTTGGTTGCTTTTAGGTTTGTGATATCATTCAACATGTTGCTATATGATTTCAGAAATGGAGGTAATCAGAGGATGCTCTATACCCACACTCACTGAGGTTATTGGGTGATCATGTTAAGGGGGTCTGTCAATCATGGCCCAGCCTGGCCAGTACTTCAAATGCCCTTCAAATCCCTTACATAACTACCTCCCACATAACTGGCCCTTCAGCCGACTGACCCAATACCTCTACCACTCCACCACTTTCACCACAGGACTCCAAATCTAGATACCAATTATATAGGAAATGTCCTAGGGAAACTTGGTGGATCTTATTGACACCTATTTAGTGATTATCTGGGTTCTCTGATAGTTAGAAAGAAAATTCCAAAAGATTTAGATAATGTGTCTCACATTCTACACCATAGAAGAAAAAGAATAATTCTCATTTTTTTCTGGAGTCCCTACTTATATGCCCTTTTAATATACATGAAAAATATAATTTTTCCATATAAAATCTTTTTTTTCAAGTTTTCCTGTAGATACTGATTACACTGTTATAGGATCAAAAAGAAATGGGGACAGACCTGCCCCACTAGACAAATTTGACGTCACTGAATCCAAAGATGATGGTAAAAAATGCACTATAAGTCTCAGTTTCAAGATATTTCAACTATGATTATTTGTTGGTCTTATACTAGATATATTAGTATGACCAACATGTGGCAGGGACAGCAGCCATGACAAAACAATTTCAATTCTGTCTCCCTGGCAAAGACAACAGAACCCTGAATCCCATTCAAGGATAAGAAATCATCCAAAACAGAAATCTACACTACCATGGAGCTAAATTTGTGGTATTTTAGTGATATTTATTGAAAAAACACCATGTTACATATAGATATATCTAGAAATGATATAACATTTGTTAAAACCACCAAGACCAGAATTATAACCCATTCTGACTGCTTTCAGCCAATGCACGGGACCAGAAAGGCAGAAGAGGCCGGAATAGACCATAAATGCCTTTGGGTAATTTTGTATAATTGTAGAATACAATGGTACATCTTTAGTGTTCCATCTTTGTTGATAGAATACCATATCCTTAGGACTGCCAATACTTTCTGGAGGAGCCCTGTCATAGCATATTGTTTCCAATGCAAACGCAAAATCTTGGCTTCTGGAGGGCCCCTTTTACTCCCCACATTGGTATGCTATGGCAGTGCTAAGGATATGTGGAATGTAAAATTAATGTTTTCTAGGCAAGAATGCCAATTTATGGTTACCATGGCAGCCATTTTCATATTATAGATATGATATAATGGTTCTAGTATCTTTGAAACATCATCAATATCGCAAACCTTATAATAGGCATTTCAAATTCCTCTCAGAACCAAATTTCTACTAAAGACTATCCATTTATTAGGACACTCATCAATAAAATCTATTTATACATGACACATTTGCTAAGCATATTGCTGGAACCTGGTTGGAGATGATCCTGATAGGGAATACAATAGGAAGGCAAAACGGGCCTTATTAAGCACTAGTTATATGTTGCAATGTGATATTTCATACTTAGACATTCACCAAGAGTACTTAATTCTGCAATAAATCAGTAATATATCAACCAGGTAACTGGATTAAAATAGGTTTCAGGGGAAAAAGACATTTTTCTACTGTTAGATTAGATAGTGTATATATAAGAACTAGCCCGTGATACAAAAAAGAAACATGTGAATATCTTAAAACTTTGACTTACCACATGATTCTAAGTGCTATTTTTGAATTCCCCAGGTCAAAATACATAAGAATAAAATTAATGTGCCTGGTCCCGTTTTTTTGTTTTTATAACTTTTGAAAATTTGTAGAACAATGTTTTAGTATCAGTAAACTTCTGTTCTATGACCCTTATTTTAAAATAAGAGATGAAGTTAGGACATGACTTCCAACACCAGAACAATCAATGTTCAGTAAAACAGATATTGATCAAATAGTTCTGGGTACCAAAGGGTTAACAACAGGAGGGGGGGGGGGCTGGTGGATTTTCGCACAGGTGTGCTGATCTCTTTCTTCTCCCCCGTGAGAGGCATTGCCTGTAGCATTCAAATTGTTCACAGCTGACTTCTTTGAGCTACTTTTTCACTTAGAATGTGTAAAATCTTATTGGTCCCCCCTCTCAAGGGGTCCACATTTGTTGGTCCCCCCTAAATCTCCCCCCCCCCCCACCCACCCAATGTTGTTAAAGAATTAAAACTTAATACCCTTCACTGGACGAATACTGATAATTAATAGACAAATATGTAGAGGTTTGTTTTGCAGCCTTGTCCTCCGGTTCCATTAAAATGTAAGTGAGTAGTAGGGCTACTGACAGGCTACAAACTACTCACAAGATTCCTCAGAGCTCTTGATGAGAATAAATAACAATTTGTATCAACAAAACACAAGTGAGGAGATAATGGTTACATTAAATTATCGTTGTTACTTACAGATGTAACAGAAAGCTTTAAGTTGGTCCAATGAGCCGCTGGAATCCTGGTGCTACCTCAAACACACGCAGTGCACGACTGGTAACCACTGGTCATTCTGCACATGAGGACCACGGGGATCCAGAACCTTAGGCAATTCAAAGAAAAAACTTGTTTCTCATCACCCGGCAGTGAGAAATGTGACAAGGGCATTTTTTTATTCAATTTCTTTTTTTTTAATTGAGGGCTGAAATTTATAAGGAAAATCAAGAGAGTTTATTAATCCACAAAATTATACTTTTAAAAACTTGCGTATAAGCTGCACCCTACAAAGTCAAATATTCAGAGCACAGGACTGAGGACAGAACACATGCATTTTTAAAGATCTGGGACTCTGTACAGTAGCCAGCATGAGACCAATCTGAGCAGTTAATCCCCAAGTCCCCCTCCCCCCAACCAACCCCTTACACCAAACCCATTCCAGTACAGAACAGAAAGAGAAAGTCACATAAGGAATACAGGACCTGCCAAATGCTGCACGACTGGTGACCGCAGAAACCCTTTTTCTCCATGTACTAAGTACATTTATGTTACACTATTTTAATAGGTTCAGTTGCTGGTGTTGAATTTACGTCTTTGATCACCGCTAATGGCAATAACTGTATTGTATTGTATTGTAATTTCATCTTGGCAAGGATGTAAGACCTGGTAGGTCGTTTTACACAAACACCAGCAGTCTCCAATAGGCGGAAGTAATAAAAGGCAATTAAGCCTTTGTCTTTAGTTATATAGCTGGAAAATGCGCATTTAGGCGCATGTTCTTGCCATGTATACCTTACCTGTCATGTTTATAATGTTTTTGTGTTAATTTTTTTACCATTTCTAATGGTCAATGTCCATGATTAGGTCAGTATACATACAAACGCATTATTTATCCATCAAGGAAAAAAGAAGAGAGGGGATAGAACCCATAGCAATGGGCAGGGTAGAAGAAGTAAGAATGGTCTTATTTTCATTGCTTCTTTTTTATTCAGTTAAAGATAACTATATAAGAAATTACCTTATATATACTCATGTGTCTCATCAGAGACACACACCTCTATAAAAAGCACATATATGCAAGGGCATTAGTGGATGTTATTTATGCTTCATATGGTAATCGGGTAGGGTGTACCGGGTGTGTGTGTGTGCAAGTGGGCCTTGGGCAGGGCTCAACGGGGGGGGGGGGGGGGGCTCAACGCTCAGCCCTTGCGATATCTGGAAAGGTCTTAATCTTAGTCTTACAATTATAAGCCATCATTCCACTGTTTGAATTGGCTTTCTTCTTGAATAGCTCTTGTTTCTATATTAAAGGAATTCCAACGAGTGGATAGCCTGTGCTCTAAGCTTTTCCTGTAAGTAGGATTTAGAGGCCTGGTGACCTTGAGTAACCTTTCATCATGAGCTCTTGTTCTTATTAGTCTCCTATCTATTTAATTGATATTTGAATTAAATTGATAAGGACTGGATAAAGGCCCCCTCCTATCTTCCATATGATTTAATTCAGCAAATTTTAGTAACTTTTCTGTATTAATAGTGCCCCTATGCCAGCAGGGCTGTCCTTAAGCCTTTGTTTATGGCATTTTGCAATTTCAAGATATGGGTCTTATTAGCAACCATGTAACAGATGTCCCCATAGTCAGTTATAGGGAGAATCATGGTTTTAAGGACATCTATTGCTTCTTTTTCAATCATATTCCTTCTTGCATGCCGGAAAAGATATGTCTTATAATCCACACTTTTTTCCAAAATATCAATATGCTTTTTATAAGTAAGTTTATTATCTAGCGTGATTCCAAGGTATTTGTATGTAGGGGCAAATTCTACTAGGTCATCATTAGTTTTGAGAGTTGGTTTATGCCAAGTGTTTTCTAATGTCTTAGTGGTAAAGTTCATGGCTTTTGTTTTATTAGTATTTAATGAGAGCTTATTATCTAAACACCATTTTGAATTTTTTTTGAGGTCAGAATTTATTTTTCTTTCTATTGTAGGGTCTGCAGGAGCATGATCTATGTATATATAACCGTATAATCAGCATAATGTTGACATTTTAGAGTATCTAGGGAACAGTTCATATCATTAATATATAATAGAAATTGTTGAGGGCCTAATACAGCTCCTTGAGGGACGCCACATGTTAGTGTTTGTTCACTAGAGATAGTGCCATTGGCCTTAGTACTTTATTTTCTGTCTAATAAATAGTCAGAGACCAGTGTAACTGCACTTTGGTCAAATCCTATTTTTTCTGTTTTTTGGCTAAAATTTTGTGGTCTAAAGTATCAAAAACTTTTTTGAAGTCCAAAAATATAGCGGTTGTGCAATGTTCTATATTTAATCCCCAGCATATACAAATATATTGTTTGTGAGTTTAGTTATTTATTGTACTTCTATTTGGCCTAAATCCATCTTGGTTTTCATTTAGTAAGTTTTCTTCATTTAAGAATACTAAGATTTGTTTATGCATTAGTTTTTCAGTTATTTTTTTAGGGAAATGGTAATATGGATATGGGTCTCAAGTTACTAACATTAGAGGCATCTCCTCCCTTTGCAGGAGGTGATACCAATGCTTTTTTCCAAAGTTTGGGGAATTTGCAGGATTGGATGACTAGATTTAGAATAAGTGTAATCAAGAATGGAACTGCTAGCACAGCATCTTTAAGTGCCTGTGAAGAGATACGTTCCACTCCGGATGACTTATCTACTTTAATTCTTTTAATTAATATACTAATTTCTGCTTCAGTGCATGGCCTTAAGATAAAAGTGCTATCTGGCTCCTCCCCTTGGAAGGACCATGGAGCAGTGGAGATGTCATGTGCCTAGCTAGTTTTGAGCCAATTTCGGCAAAAAAATGTATGAATAAAGTCAGCAGTGTTTGTATCTGCAACAGGGGTATTACTTGAATGGTCTACCAGATTAAATTTTATATTTCTTGGGCGAGGGTTGATTAGCTAATTTATAGCTTTCCAATAATCTTTGGGTTCTTTTTTATTATTATCAAATCTTTGCTGAAAATACCCTCTTTTTGCAACTCTACATGCTTCTCTCGCTAAATTTTTAAGATAATCCGAAATTCGCTCATCATCCATATTTAGGGTTTTCCTATACTTATTAAGTACTTAGTTGAGTTATATAGATCTCCCACGCTTTTTCAGGGCAATGGCAGTTTAATGATTCATTCCAGTTGGATTTTTGTATGCCCGTAGTGAAGCTTAATGTATCATCTATTGTGGTGGGTTCACCATTAGGGTTAAAATGCGTGTTACCTTTTATCAGTTGTCTAAATCCATGGGTAGACATGGTTTGCTTAAGCTTTTTTCCATCACCGGCATTTGTTTGTTTGTTTGTTTGTTTGTATTTCATTTATTTATCCTGGCAGGAATGATTGACCTGGGTGGTCGTATTACTCATACACCAGCATCTGTTCCGATATGCGGGAATTAATAAAGGCAAATAAGCCTTATTCATTTGTTTATAGTAGGGAAACACCCGTACAGGGGCATGTTCCTACTATGTATAACTTACCTAGACAGTCATTATAAAGTATAGGGATTAGAATTTGTTACTATAACTAATGATCAGGTTGACCATACTAAGGTTAGTATATACATGATATACAGTGTATTTTCTTCTTATGAAGAAAATAGATAAGTAGAGGGGATAGAACCCATGCTAGGTAATTGCTATGGGTAGGAGAGAAAAAAGGGGGGATTGCAATGGTGTTTTAATGCAATCCTAATATATCTAGACTGAATGTACTAGACATATTTTTTAGAAAATAAATATAAATCCCAGTATATGCTGACGTGCTTCATCAGAAGCATATCCCCATATAGTTGGGTCCATATGTGCAAGGGCCTATTCAATAAGCTGTTCTTCTTCTTATGGTATTTCGGGGTAGGGTGCACTGGGTATACCTGCAGTAATAATACTAGTAGGTGTTGGTGTATGGGGGGGGGGGGGGTATGGTGGCTGGATGGGGAGAGGGGGGGGCTCAATGCTCAACCCTGGGGATATCTGGAAAGGCCTTGATTTTATTCTTATAAATATCATCGTTCCATTGTTTGAATTGCTGCTCATCATGTATAGCTCTAGTCTCTATCTCAAATGAATTGCATCTTGTGGCAAGCCTATACTCTAAACTTTTTCTATAAGCAGGGTTTAGGGGCCTGTTGACTTTTAGGAGTCTTTCATCATGGGCCCTGGTCCTTATGGGTCTCCTATCAATACGGGTGATATTCAAGGATTCAATGAATGCTTTATGGGATAGATGCTGCTCCCTTCTGTCCTCCATGTAATTAAGATCTGCTAATTTTAACAGCTTCTCTGTGTTTATGGTACCACGGTGACAGAGAGCTGTCCTTAATCCCTTATTTATGGCATTCTGCAATTTGTTTATGTGGGTTTTATTGGCAGTCATATAGCAGATGTCCCCATAGTCAGTTACAGGGAGAATCATTGTTTTAAGGACATCAACTGCTGCCTTTTCCGTCATATTTTTTCTTGCATGCCTAAACAAATATGTTTTATAATCTACATTTCTCTCTAAGACATCAATATGTTTCTTAAAGTTAAGTTTATTATCTAGTGTCATTCCAAGGTATTTGTATGTAGGGGCAAATTCTACTATATCATTATCAATCTTTAGTGAGGGTTTGGTCCATATATTGTCAAGGGATTTAGTAGAAAAATTCATGGCTTTGTTTTTTTTTAAATTTATAGTTGATATTAAAATCACCTCGTATAATTACTTCATTAGTTTGGTTTATCTGAAGAAATGTGTTGACTTATTAGTAATGATGTCTAAAGCTACATTAACTTTGCCAGATGTTGGTCTGTATATGTTAAATACGGATAATTTCTTATTGTTTCCCTTTTTAATAGTGAATACCTGCATCTCTAGATCCTCTACACTGACACTATAATAGGGACAGGCCAAAACGAAATTAAACCCTAAAACAATTTTTACCACCTTATATATGTTGAAGTATGCTATTGGTATTCCAATTCAGTTTTATTTTTGTTTCTAACTTGATTAGAAGCTGAGGAAAATGGATTCGAAATGTTGGATATGGGGAGTGCATCTGCTATATGAAACTGTGATTTGGGACTGGCTCTCTGCTGACAGGCAGACTATCACAATGTAGGGTGTCTTAGCACATTTAGTGATGCCAAAGGTGGGAAACTACATTTGAATAGGTAGGTATGCAGCATAATGGAAGAAGGATTAAGACCATGTGGAAAAATTGGGATACCTGGCGGAATGCATAAGACCCTAAAGGTAACATTAAAACATGCACAATGGGTATGGAAAATACTCAGTTTGGAATATTTAGAAGAGATAGAGGGACACAGAGATGGTGATCATGCAGGATATGTCGGGCATAACTTCCATTGGGGAAGTTATTCCCATATTAGTGTACATACCAGTGCCACCTAGTGCCTCCCACCGGCACCAGCCGTGGAACTCTTCTCCAGGGGAGGGGAGGTAGCCAGCAGCAAGCAAGCAGGCAGCAAGGCCAGCAGCAGGCCAGCAGAGACTTTGGTTTTTTTTCTGTCTAGATTTCTGTCTAGATTTCTGTCAATATGACAGTCTGCTTTTGTGGAACGGAGTACCATGGCAACAGGAATAGCTGCCCCCAGTGCAATACCCCAAATCCGGATAAGGGTACTCCAAAGAAGGTGGTACAGGGGATAGACCAGCCTGCACCGGCACAGGACGACCATGGCGGCTCCCAGGGCCGGCAGGAGACCGGCCAAGGCCACTCAGCCTCACCGGCACCCCCGGGCGGTACGGCCCGCCAACACAGTGAGCAGGCCGCGGAGTACAGTGCGGCCCGGGAGGTAGAGCTCCAGCAAGCTTTAGACCGGATCGAAGCCATGACAATTAAAGAAAAGGCTAGAGAGGAGGATTTAAAGCGTACACAGAGGTTGAAAGAGGCCGAGATGGAGCTGGCAGGTTTAAGGGCTGCAAATAATCGAATAGAGAGGGATACGAACTTCGCAGAAGCCGCCTTCCGCGGTGTTGTTGATGCCGTGCAGGGCGGACAACGCGGAGACGATTTGCAGCGGCCGGCGGACTCCCGCGGAACAGCCTTATACTACGCGGACCAGGGCACCAGCGGCCACAAACTGTCCGCATTACCCGGGGAAGACTTAGACCGAAGTTTTCCATCTCTGTCCGCGAAGCAGCAGCTCGGCGCGCATGCGCAAACCAAGATGGCGGATCATAACATCCGCCCCGACGAAAACAGAGAGGAGGGGGTCGCTTTTTCGCAGTTTTTGGCCGAACAGAGGCGAATTAAGTCTCAAAACCTGTCGCAAACGAAAGAGCAGGGTCGATTACCCCCCCCTTAGCCCTCAAAGCCGTCGCAAATGTCGCAGGAAGGTTGGTTGGGAGACTTTTGTGCGACCGTCGGCGAGCAGGGACAGCCTCCACACACCTCGGCGGCGACTTCGTCTTTGAGCACGGGTGGTGCGCTTCATCCTGGGGTGCCGGGAGGCTCCACGCTTCATCACGGACACCCGGGGAGCTTCACGCTTCATCCTGGTACAGGTCAGTCTGGCAGTTATAAGCCATCAGGAGGTGGGTTTAGGCCTGCTGGGGCCACAACATCCTCTCAGCTGTCTGATCCTACCAATGAAGGGAGGCATGGACACACCCAACAGGTGTTGGGGCAGCATCAACAGCAGCAACAGCAGGAGGATGCAGACCCCTCCTATGCAGAATTTCTGCTGTGGAGACAGCAGCAACAGTGGGCTGGGTTGGCAGGGGATGTGACCCCTTCTGCCCAGTCTACTCAACAAAATCAGCAAACACTACAGCAACATCTACAGCAACAGCGGGGCCAATACGGGTCTAACCGGCATCAACAGCAGCAATCCTACACTTCAGGCCAACCCCTCTCCGCGATACCCCCGCCAGGTTTCTCTAGTCTGCCATCGGCAGGTGGGTTAGGCATAAATCTGGGGGCGAGCCACACCCTGCACACTGGGCTAGCTACGGCGGGGTTGGGCTTCGGCAACATGGGCCTACAGTCGGGTGATGTTGATGGCCTCTTCAGAAACGTCGCGTCAGGTAAGTCAGCTGTGGAGGTGATATCCTGGCCTCTCTACATGCAGCTAATGAGGCTAGCATGAGGAAAAGGTCCAAGCTGTGGATCAGGCCAGACTACCACCTCCCAGCTGACAAAGACTACAGCGAAATGTCATATAGGGAGTTAATTTACGGGATGATCAATGTCACGCAGGCCCTGATCATAGCCGATCATCCCGACTTGAGCCCCTTGTCATACCTAGATCACATGAAATTCATCGCCCTGAAGGAGATAAAACCCACCTATTGCATGAAGGCCATATGCCAGTATGATAGAGAGGTGACCGACAAGGTGCTGAAAAAGCAGATCCCCAAGTTTGCCGCGGCTGACCACGGCGCGATGGCAAACAACATGGGTATGGACAAAACTCTGGCCTATGTGAAGATGCAACAGGAGATGGCAAAGCAAATGTCTCTTCTAAACAAGGCCCCGGGCAAGCCACCAGCTAGGCCGTCAAGTCAGGGAAAATTCAGGATCGACTGCCCTGACCACCTGTGCAAGCGGTTCAACTTTACGGCGTGCGACTGGCCGTTATGCAGGAAGCAACACTCGTGTGCGGTCTGCGGTGGCCCGCAAGGGGCTCGAGGATGCGCACACAACCCCTACAACCAAGGGGGGCAGCCTCAGAGCCAGGGTAGTTTCCAGGGTCAGCAGCATCCATACTATGGCCAGCATAGGAAAGACAACGCTGTATTACCATCTACAGTATTGCATTCTTTCTCATTTATTTCAATTATAATATTATCACATAAAGAACTCTAAAAATCCCTTAAGGAAATTGTTTGTATATATATCATGAACAACATCTACTGATATGTATGCACCTGAGCTGCATTACACAAACAGGACCTGGTCCTATGTAAAGCAGGATAAATAAAAGAATTAACAAACAAACAACAAACAAACATACCATCAGTTGGGTTTGTAATACATGGGGATGTGGGACACTGGAGGAGGGATGGGGGACCCTGGAGGATGGATGCACTGGAGGTAAAAATAGGGGACCTGCAGGAGAGGAAAGGTTGAGATGGAGGAGGGGTGGGAGACCCTGGAGGAGGGATGGGGGACACTGGAGGAGGGATAGGGGACCCTGGAGGAGGGGTAGGGGACCCCGGAAGAGGGATAGGGGACCCTAAAGGAGGGGTGAGGGACCCTGGAGGAGGGATAGGGGACCCTGGAGGAGGGGTGGGGGACCATGGAGGAGAGATAGGGAACCCTGGAGGAGGGATGGTCATAATGGTACAATGTATCAACATCTATGAATAGGGCCAATCATCTAAGTATAGTTTACCATATGTGTTATTATGTAACAATGTGGTACTATCCTAGAGCTTACAGGCGGCAAATCAGTGTATAAGGAGCTATAGATAGCTAGTTAGACACCAACATTTAGATGTCCTGGTGCTTTCAGGTGCTTTAACCAAAAAACCTAAAAATTGAAAAAATGCAATAGCATGTAACATAGAATTACCCCTATGGTGCAGTGAATTTTGGTGATTCAATATTTGATGTCAATTTGCACTGTTTAAATGGTATCATTATGTTATTAAATCACAGGGGCCAGATAACTTACATAACTGTGGTAACCTTTGGTCTCTTCTTGTTGGCCATCCTTTTTCTTCCAAATGGATCACATGACATTACACAACTCCCAAAATGAGGCTCACAGTGTGGGCCAGAGTGAGGGTGTCTCCCATGTACATGGGGACCTCCCTCTGTACAGCATTCATAGACCCTCACACCATGGTGCCACCTGGTGCATTACCCGGTCCCTAACTATAAGTATCTGTTAGATTTGAGCCTATTGTTATGTTATCTCGGATGTAGGCCATCAAACCACCACATTTCTTATCAATTTGTCTGTCAAGATGTATGAGATTATAACCTTCTATATAAAGGTGGTTGTCAGGTACCTTTTCTTTTAACCATGTTTCAGAAATAGTAAGGCAATCAATAGATTTATTACTCATAAATATCCTAAAATCCTCGAAATTTTCCTCAGAAAATACACTTCTAATGTTAAGGTGACATATACGTTGACCTCCAGATCCCGTCAGACTAAGAGAAGAGACCCTTGTCCCAGCCGATGCCAGCCCTACTCACCACACACACACCAGTCCCCAGGACACCCCCGTTGCCTTTGATATCATATACCAGGACTTTACTTCCAGAGCTGCCTGGAAGGCATTTCACCATATCATCCGGAGGGTCCGTATGTCCTATTTTTGCGTTTCTGTTCATTTTTGCGTTTCTGCTCAACTGTCCACATCTTACGGAAAAAAGATACAGCCGCCGTATTCAGATACGGCCGGCCGTATGTACATACGGCCATAATTACGTTTCTGTTCAACATACGGAGCACAGAAATTCTGTATCTTTGGTGTATTTGGAGCCAAAAATACGGAGGGGTAGGGGGTTGGTGGTATGTCAAAAATTGCATAAACAGGGATATATGTAGGGCCGTATGTTGTAAATAGGGTCCGTATGTTGGTAGCAGACGTGTGAACATGGTGGTGGACGTGAGGATATGGTAGTGGACGTGAGGACATGGTGGTGGACGTGAGGACATGGTGGTGGATGTGTGGACATGGTGGTGGATGTGTGGACATGGTGGGGGACGTTTGGACATGGTGATGGACGTGTGGACATGGTGGTGGATGTGTGAACATGGTGTTGGACATCGGACATGGTGTTGGACGTGAGGACATGGTGGTGGACGTGACGACATGGTGGTGAATGTGTGGACATGGTGGGGGATGTGTGCCTTCCCCCACAGGTCTCTCCTGTCACTTGCCCAACCTCTCCTGTCTCTCATCTGACCTCTCCTGTCTCTTGACCGACCTCTCCTGGCTCTTGCCCGACCTCTCCTGTCTCTTCCCTGACCTCTCCTGTCTCTTGCCCGACCTCTCCTGGCTCTTGCCCGACCTCTCCTGGCTCTTCCCTGACCTCTCCTGTCTCTTGCCCAACGTCTCCTGGCTCTTGCCCGACCTCTCCTGTCTCTTCCCTGACCTCTCCTGTCTCTTGCCCGACCTCTCCTGTCTCTTACCCGACCTCTCCTATCTGTTCACTCACATTCCCAAACATATGGACTCTATTCATACCTTCCCCAGCCTACCTCCGTATGTCTATATGACGTCACAGAAGGAATTTCCTGGGGGTTTCCTGGAATGTAGACTGGTTTTTGCACATTTTTCTAATTGAGACAGGTGATCATGTCCGTATCTTGAGAGGGCCGTATGTTGGATGCCGTATGTTGTATTTTTTTAATAAAAGATACGGATAGTATGCGGAAGGTCAACTGAAACCAAAAAAGTAGTTAAGATGTATTTTGTCCGCATCTTTGTGCCGCATGTGTAATAATAGATCAACATACGGTGAAACGCCTTCCTGGTGATTGGAGATTTATTTAGGTGTAATTCCCTGGGGACTTTTTTTTTCTTTTAGCAATATCTTAATTATTAAGCTCTACTGAGCTGTTCAAAGTAGCATAGCCACCTAAAAATTGTTGAAAATTGGTGTAAAGAGGCAAAAATAGGAGGAAATACAGGATTTTCATAAGAAATCATCAATCTTCAAGTGACTATGCTACTTTAATTTAAGGTAAAACTAAACTGTTGATTTCTACATTTAACCCTTTAGGGCCAAGCATTGACCATAATTGAGGCCATGGCTGACCGAGCATCGATTATAGTTGATACCATAGGTGGCCGAGCATCGACTATAGTCATGATAACTCAATGGGATATAGCATAGGCTTGGCCTTTAGGGAAAGTTTTTGCAAAACATCTCGCCCCCACCACCAGCAAATATTATTTTTTGTCGGCCTTAAAGGGTTAAGCTAGAAATCGATGTACTTAAATAAAAGAACACTTTAAGTAAGTGGAATTAGGCTGATTATATGGCATGGCAAGGAGGTGATTAAATGTGCTTGAACATAATATCAAGGTCCAGGTGCTGGCCTTCCTTCAAACAACATTCGAGCACATTTAATTACTTTTAAATTATCTTTAGGGTGAGTCGCCGCTATTGCAGAATGTGTCAGAATAATGTCATCTTTGATAAACATAATATGCTCAGAATGATTTTCAAATAGAACTTTTACGACTTTGCTGCTTGCTGGACTCTCTGAGTGAAGAGTTCTACTACTGCCGAAGTAAGGCACCAGGGGGCACTGGTAGTTAAACTAATATGGAAATAGCTTCCCAGTGATGTTATGCCCAACATAATAACAAAACCTTCAAAGTATGCAAGGGACCCCACATCAAAAACACTCATTTATTCATCAGCAAATGATTTAAGCAATCTTTTGGGGAAGTTTAGAAAAAATATCTGATGACTTTTACTACTATTTTACTTTGATTATGTAAAGATCTAATGAAAAGTTATTCTTACTCTTCTCTAAAAGATCTTTTTTCCCCAGAATGCAAAGTGATAAAACTATTTTTAGAATAAAGGTATATATCCTTGTACATATTCATTGGGATGTTTCCGAATTCTGTAGTTACCACATGTAGGTAGCTAATACTTTTATTGTGGGGAGAGGGGAAATCAGTAGTGGCCATTCATTCGTTAATTTCATCATGATGGTCCCATAAATGTTAACTTTATGGTAGACTCGGAGGATGTCTGAGGAGGTCAAGTTGCTGCTTTAAGGTCATAAAGAAACCCCTAGGACCCCATCAGGAATCCTGGAACTCAATGTGCAGGAGAAAAAGTTGATGCATCACCTTTCGAGCATCACACCAAATGTCTTAAATTTATCTAGAGATGATTGAGTGGACTACCCTTTATATCCGTGAACCAAAAGATCGAAGAAAATGGTCAATACCCAGCAATCTGTGGAATTACATGAACCTCAGTTCATGTGGACAAAGTCCTACCCCAAGAGCCCTCTGTTACCTTAATAAGCCAAGATCAATATTTTATTGTTCATCTAGTCCCATGTACCTTCAAGTATATGGGACACAGTCAACCAACAAACTAAACCTGTTGCCGACCTTTTTAATTGAGGCTGTTCTCAGCCTCTTACATAAAAAAATCTTTGACCTTCCCTGTTTCTTGTCTAAATATCTAATTGGAGATAACATTCAACAATGACTCTACAAAGACTCTGATGTTAGAATGAGCCCCTGTTGAGACAGGAAGTGAGGTCACTATTTGAATCCATGCCCTCCGATTGGCCAGAGCCCCAGGTAACCATGGTACTAAACATAGGAGTAGGCCTTGTCAAGGCCAGTCGGTGGTAGTGATTGATTGGGACCAGAAGTACTTTTTACGTTCCCACTGAAGTTGCTGCTTTAAGGGCAGCCAGCCTTTGTCCACTGTTTTAATGTATCACAAGAGTAAGCAAACACAATTGCGGTGATAAGATATAGCTTGATATTAGATGCCTTTATTTAGTTTATTACTAAGGCAAGTATACTATAGCCGGCTGCAGGGGCAGGGGTTATCAGCAATTTTCAGCTGGTGTATGTATGCTTATGAGAGTTCTTTGTCCGCTTCAAATTAGCAGGTGGACAGGCAGGTGGCGGCAGTCACTCGTCTTAATAGCGCCATAGTGAGGGACATTGATGGCCACAATAATGATTAATTGGCTCCTTTTCGATCTGTTGTTATCTGGTATCATTCATGCTGCATTTTATATGCCTCAATGCATCGATATCTATTTTTGATTAAATGACAATGTGATATGCATGTAGCGAGTATAATGCTATACTATGCTTTTGGTTGAAGGTAGGAGGGTTTAGTTGAAGGACAGCCATTCACTAAAGATGCGTACTATTAAGACGGTACACTTGCAGTGGATGTTGCTGTGGTAGTGATGGATTCAGCGATGGATTCAATTCTATAAACCCCTCACTAACAACCCGATCATAGTCAGGCGGCATGGCATCAACTCCACTAGTCTGACCTCCACCTGGGCCTCCAGCCCTATCTGCCACTCTACGCACTCCCTGTTGGTCAGTCGCTGCTGTTGGGCTAAAACTATTCTCCAGTTCTGTGATGTCCTGTGCACAGTCAATATAGGATGGTGGGAGGTTATCAAAAGTTGGTGGAAGGTTTTCAGAACGTCTATAGGTTGGGAGTACTGTTGGGTAATTATCAAGTGGAGTAACTCCTGTTAAGTTGATCCCTGTATCAGCACTTGTCTGTGAGCAGATCCGCCCGCTACAACAGCAGCAGAGGAGAACAGCTAGTATCACGATAGGAAGGATGATGGCCAAAAAGTTAAGGTTGAAACTAGTAGATTCTGAAAGTACATAAATACATGATAAGGAGTGTTGAATAAATATCTTCATGTTATATAGTTGAGGGAGGTAGAAATCCATATTTTTTTCCACACACTTCCCCATAACGCTCTTTTTGCCCAATGTGCCTATTGCGGGTCCCACTGTAGTTAGAAATTGATCACTGAATGAATACGACATACATATTTTGCCTGTGGCTCATGTAGAATAAATCTGATCTCCTTAATACTCTTACTGTGATATTTTTATACTTTTAATTTACAGATCCTCTTCTTTGCAGTCATCTGAGTTTGACCAGAGAAGGATTGCATTTTGCAACAATAACTTGTCATAAAAAGTGATACCTCTGGCAAAAACGTTGGTTTCCAGTTAGTTAGACTTTTTTGGGGTTCCCCCATAACAGACCTATAACAAATGGTATAGACCATATCATGGGGCAGTTCTGCTTTAGAACTTTGACTCAAACCTTTCAATAGTGGAACTTGATCAAATGACATTTGTGGCTCTGATAGGGAGCTTTCAACAATTACGTCAGCACTAGTGGGGGAAGACTTTTGGTTAGAATAAAACCATGATAAGGGGCTGAAAACAATAGGTCAACACGCCAATAATTTAGATATTATGGTGAGCCATGTCATGTATTCAAAAATATAAGTTGAGATCGGCCCTGTCTTCTTAGACCCAGTCAGGTCACTGGAAACCAACCTTCTCTAATTCATGCTCAAAAGAACAGACTCACGTGGGAGCGTCAACAAGAAAATCTGTCTAAACTTAAGTGACCAATCTTAAAAACGTTACAATCTTAAAGTCTGTACTGACCATCTTAAAGTTAACATTTAGCTAAGATTATCGGTTCTGGCTATCTCTGCATGATAGCGCCACT
This sequence comes from Harmothoe impar, assembly GCA_947462335.1. Lineage (NCBI taxonomy): Eukaryota > Metazoa > Annelida > Polychaeta > Phyllodocida > Polynoidae > Harmothoe > Harmothoe impar. The sequence goes on from OX381709.1 coordinate 63,603,805, forward strand.
AATATTGGGGAGAAATGTTTTGCTGTTCAGTTGGTAATATTGTTGTCTATATCGGGGACTATACCCCCCAACCCACCTTTTTCCCCCTTTTTTTTGGAAACTAGACAACACACTTGCCTTTATCAACTGCTGTAGGGCCTGTAGGCCTATCATGGACATGAATTTGGTTATCTTAATTTCAATATTCTAACGTTTTTAAGATTGGACACTTTAAGATAGTTTAAGACTGGACAGATTTTCTTGTTGACGCTTCCATGTGAGTCTGTCCACTAGTGCATGTTGGCCTCACCTGTACAGTGGGCTTCATCCTTCTCATTCAGACAGTCAGGCGTGCCGTCACACCTGTAGGCATCATCAATACACTCTCCATATGAACAATGAAACATGTTCAACTCACATGACTCTGTTAATTTCAAGAGCAAAAAGTATATAATTTCAAAAGGAAAAATATATGTCTTAGATGGTTTGTATCCGAGGGTAGCTGGATAAAAAGACAAAGGTCCGCGATAATCTGTCTGAACGACAGGTTTCTCCATGAGTGGTGCATTGGATCGTATCACATGAGGCGGAGCCGAGTGTGATGGGATCCAATGCATCACGAGTGTAGAAACAAGGAGTTCAGACTGATTAGAGTGGATCTCTGTGTTTATTTCATCCCTGCTAGCACCGCTCGTCTAAATCATGTAAATATTACGTAAAAATGACGAGAAACACGTCAGTTTTACATAATATTGATGTAGTGCAGACGAGTGATGCTAGCAGGGATGTGATTTTTGATCAAATTCATCAAAATATGCAATTAAAGATTAGTTACATAGCTATTTTGGTGACGTCATAGTGGAGAAACAGCCCATGGAGATTGAACACCAGTTTCTCCATGGGGGTGTGGAGAATGGCCATTCTAGTACTTAAGCATAGTAATTTTGTGTCTCCACATGGAATAAAGTCCTGTTCCCATTAGCCGATTTGGTTGCGGCTGATACACTCAATGTATAACACATATGCTTTGTGTACTTTTAGAAGAAATTCTTTGGGTTTAACGTTTTATCAGGGATATATTTAGCATGGACGTAATGGAAAATAATGTGTATGCCAGTGGGCATACAATCTTTAAGCAGTGACTCCATTACATGGTTTTCTCATCAAATAGTCCTGAGCAAAAAAGACAATGTCTACGGTGCAGTAGAGCTCCACATTTAGACAGTGTTTGTTTTATAATGTGAATCATAACTTTGAACCTGATACATGTCTCCAACTAATATTTAGTTGTACTTACGTTGTGTTGGTACCAACTGGCAATACCATGACGAATTCCCTACACGAAAACTTTTGATCTCTGTATCATAACCATTCCCAAAATTAACAACATTGAATCCAATCTGGAAATCCAGAAAAATAGTATTACCGGTACTCATAAATAGAGAAAGAGCATGTGTCATCATATTACACACATGATATACCTTAGTCAATTGGCTAGGGGAATCGCAGTACTGTACGCTCCCAAATCATGTAAATATTACGTAAAAATGACGAGAAACACGTCAGTTTTACATAATATTGATGTAGTGCAGACGAGTGATGCTAGCAGGGATGTGATTCTTGATCAAATTCATCAAAATATGCAATTAAAGATTAGTTACATAGCTATTTTGGTGACGTCATAGTGGAGAAACAGCCCATGGAGATTGAACACCAGTTTCTCCATGGGGGTGTGGAGAATGGCCATTCTAGTACTTAAGCATAGTAATTTTGTGTCTCCACATGGAATAAAGTCCTGTTCCCATTAGCCGATTTGGTTGCGGCTGATACACTCAATGTATAACACATATGCTTTGTGTACTTTTAGAAGAAATTCTTTGGGTTTAACGTTTTATCAGGGATATATTTAGCATGGACGTAATGGAAAATAATGTGTATGCCAGTGGGCATACAATCTTTAAGCAGTGACTCCATTACATGGTTTTCTCATCAAATAGTCCTGAGCAAAAAAGACAATGTCTACGGTGCAGTAGAGCTCCACATTTAGACAGTGTTTGTTTTATAATGTCAATTGGCTAGGGGAATCGCAGTACTGTACGCTCCCAAAAACGCAGTACTGTACGCTCCCAAAAACTCACCTGGCCAATGGTCGGAGTTCAAAGGACTGAGGTCCCCTCACTCACTTGGGCAGATTTTACTTCGTTATAAACGAATTTAGAGTACAAGTACTTCGTTTTAAAAGAGTTTTTTTTACTATGGAAATGTATAGGAGAAAGTTACAATCTTGAGAATTAGTTTGTTATAAACAAAACTCATTATAACAGAGTTTGTAATAACAAAGTTTTACTGTACTTGCATTATTACAATATGGTATTAGTGGGTAAACCTACCGCATAGTCATATTTATGCCATGCGCAGCTGGACAATCTTTGAGTGACTGTTTCAGAATGTTTACGAGGCTATCAAACTACATGACATCAGGAACAAATATACATTAATCTACAAGTTCTATACAGTAGCTTATGGGCCTACCCGAAAAGGTCTGTCAGTTTCAAAATCGGCCTTCATTATAGTGTCTCCAGCTGATCTGTACCGTCGTATCCCTAGAATCGCTGATCGTGTTCGCATTCCAACTGGGATTATGTATAGGCGTATGAATGGTGACCGAGAGCGTATTTTGATTTCCAAACACTTTCCACCATTTATTACTGGGCTTTTCAAATATGAGTGATCTTTCTTGCATAAGATAGTCACACCTAGTAGGGCCGAGCAGGGGGGAGGGTGTTGAAGAAAATAGTTAGTGTTCCATCTGAGTATGTACATATAATTGTATCAAATCAACCAATTAGTTAGCTGTAATATAATGCTTCACATCTATATAGCATGTGTTGCATCATTAAAAAACGTGTATTATGCGAGCAACGTGTATATGGGTCTTGATTTCTCTATGTGAAATGTACCATTATAATATTATATCACATGTTTTCGGTGATTAAAAATTTCCAAATGGCTATACATAGGAACATGGAAAAGAATTGCAGTCTCTATAGTATAGTATATAATAAAACAATGTATCCTTACTGTTCGGTTTGTTTATACAGCCACCAAGACTCCATCCTGGAGAATCAACATCTATATCTAAAATATTTAGGGGAGAAAATGTACTAAATGCATGTCAACTCTGAAATGAAAAACTTGAACAATAGATCAGAAGTTTTATTCATTTGGCAGCAGTCCCCTAGGGGCCAAGTCATTTATTGATGTTCCACCAGAAATGTGATTTCTGAGCAGGGAGTCCATTTTGCAGAAATTAGTTATATAAAATTGATATCAATCTGTATAATTGTACTGATGTATATCAAATGCTCACCTATATATTGTGTGCTACATGACGATGTCAGGTAACCTACAAGTAGAACACATGCAGTGATGTAATTGACAGGAGTCCCATTACGCCGTTACAAGGGAGCTCTGCTCAACTATATTCATGAGACTATGTTGCCATCGGTAACAATTGGTAATAGGGGAAGAGAAAAAATATGCATCATAACCTTAGATATTTAGTCTCTTACGACGGGTTGCCACGGTAGGCCTCTAGAAAATGGTACCAAAATGCATTCTTCAAAATTCCACTAGAAAAATTGACCTTTTCACCAAAAAAAAATGTACACAATGAAACTTCGAGAAAGAACACTGTAGACCTTTCCTAACCCCCTGAAAAAAGGGTTCAAAGTAGATCTCACAAAAAGTGACATTATTTCATAAGGGGTTATTATATGTATGTTTGTGGTGCCCAATGACATTTCTTTGGGGAGGATTCGCAATTTGTGATTTCAAACTGCAATGTTCCCGACCCTGTGGTGCAGTCAATTCTCAACTCTGATGCACATAAATAGACAAAGGTGCACGAGTTCCAGTCTGTTGACTGGGTTATTTCACGAGTTGACCTTGGGCCGTATTTCACGAGGCCGTAGGCCGAGTGAAATGCGGCCCAAGGGTCAACAAGTGAAATAACCCTGTCAACAGACTGAAATGAGTGTACCTTTGTGTTTATTTTTTATCCTTTTCGATCCAAAATACCAAAATTATTGTAGGGGGGAGCCTAAAAGGTCTAAATTAGCTTATTTCTATGCCGTTCAAATGTAAACAAACCACCGTTTCGATGACGTCACAGGGCCGTGAAATACGGCCATGGGTTATTTCACGGGGGTGTGCAATACGGGGTTCTTTGGTTAAGTCAATGGGACAGCCGTATTTGATAAAAAATAATAGGTATATATCAATCAATAGGAAAGTATGTTTCCTTTCAAATAGGTCCCTTACCTTAGAGATCCTTTGACTAGAAGGTATTATGACAGTTTAAAGTCTGAACATACCTGCTACATTTTGTGAGGTAATAACTGTCCGAAAAGTGTTATGACCCCCAACCATTGATAACGAGCCCAAACCAGTAGTTCATCCCAAGATATTCAATGTTACTATCTTGATTCTTGTTCAAGACACTCTAAGGAACAATAAAATTGTAAGGGGGATGGGTTATGGGGGGAGGGGAGGGGAGAACCCCAGGCAGCCCCGGCCTAATAGGAATACAAATAAAACAGTCTCCATTCAACCTAAGGTCCACCATTTGTGATGAGGGTGATGCGCATCACCCTCATTGGTTTAGGGACAGTTATCATGAGCAGGGGGGCAGCATTTTGTTGGGACCCTTCCCATGCCCCTGTAGCTCTTATATAGCATATTTACCTGGTTTATCAGTTCATTATGAGAGTTACTCTATGATCTAATTATGACGAATTACTTATAACTCACATATGGTATAGATAGCCGCCAATAGCCACTCGTGAATGACCATTTTGACACGGCCCCAGTGACATGACAGAGTCAACGTCCTACTTTCAGCTACCAGGTAGAGGGATAAAGTAAATATTCACATTTCTCTACACCAGTGGCAAAAACACCTCACTGGCTCCCTGACATGGTTTGTATAGTCATTTTATCTCGAACAAAAATGGTTTCCAGTGAAGAAGGATAGTAGTAGAGACCAACTACAGAATCGGTGCACATACAGGTAGTGGGTTGTAAGAACTGTTTGGTCTTTATCACACTTGTGGAAAATGGTCCCATAGTTTTATAACTTTAGTATAGGTGTTGAAATACCTGGGGTCATACCATTGTACTGGATCACAGATCCAGACATATATATATGAACCATACATATATGCAACAAATAAAGTGAGTAGGCCTAAGAGTTAATGGTCAGACAGAGACCGATAGAGTAGAACATGCTAAGTGTATGTTAATTTTATCATAACACACTGAGTCCAGGGGGCAGCACTGCGAGAATCGGAGACTTGGTATTACACAACCATTAACCGAACAGGAACCCTGGCATTATACAACCACTGACCAAGAGGTCAAAGTTGCTTGTAGACAGGAAGTAGCAGATCCACTCCTAGGGATGTAATTGTACTAGTTGAAGGTTAAGGACGTTTGGTGACAGGAAGTAGTATATCCAATTCAGTCTACTCAATTCCTATGATGTAACTGTACTAACTGTTGTCATGAGGGATGACTCAAACCACTGGGGCAGTCAGCAAATTGATAATGCAAATAAGCCTAAGTGAATGTAATCAGATCCAATGTCAAGGCCAGCACTAGACCCCATGGTCAAGGTTGCTATCCCAGGAGCAAATTACATTATCTAAATGTCAAGGACATATTGTGTAACAGATGTCAAGGCCGCACCAAGTAATAGGTCCAATGTCAAGGTCAGTCCGTGTAGGTCATAATCTATGTAGATTGGTATTAATGGCACAAGCCTGGTTATGTAAATGAATAATATAAAGGTCAAGGCTGACAGAATAAGTCAAGAGTGAAGTGTCAAGAGCAGGTCTTCATATATAACATGGCTGTTTCCCTGTAGTGAGTAGTTGGTAGGAGTCAGACCACTGTTGTGTATGTATCACATGTTGCTGAATGGAATAAAGAAGTCTTCACATCAAGTAATGAGTAGGACATATAAAAGCAAATGTACAGAGACATAGTACATGTGCATGTGTATGTATCACTATGCTCAATTGATTGTTGCACATATGATATATCATTCTTTTGCATCATAGTTTATCTATAATAATTACTGGATTTTCCCCAAATATAAGCCTCCCTCGTTTATAAGCCGGGTCAAAAGTGGTACTAGGTCTTATATAAGCCAGGGTCCGAATATAAGCCTGGTTAATGAAGGTAACTTCAAACAGATTTTATTCAAGAGGGCATAACTTCACTTTTTATCTATATATTTTCACAATTCTTTCACGTAAATGAAGCCAACGTATTACTCTTTAAGCTTTAGAGAAAGAAAACGCTTGAATTTGTCATGATATTGTTGAAATATAGGAGATGAAAAAAGAAGCCTGCCTCAAATATAAGCCTGCCACTTTTATAGGCTGGGTCAATTTGAAATCAGTATAAGCCTGGGCTTATAAATGGGGAAATAGTATATCTATTATATATCCAAGAGATAGACAGATAGCATAGTTCACTACATACATTGAGAAAGAATACTTGTTAACATTCACAGATGGCATCGATTAGTATGTTTGATTTAGAGATATCTCAGTAGAGTTTGCTGTTTTAATGTATCACAGTCGAGTAAGCAAACAAAACTGGGTTGATAAGATATGGTTTGATACCAGATGCTTTCATTTAATTTATTACTAAGTTAAGTATACTATAGACTGCTGTATGGGCAGTGATTATCTACAAAGTTCCCTAGGCACCCATTCAAACATGCTAGCAGAATATGATATTTCTTTTGAAACATACATATATAGGCATGCAAATTGGGATGATATACATATTATATTTTTTAAGATTATGGTAGATATGTGCGGTGTCGGGTTACCTAGAGATTTTTTCCTTCTTGCATAATTATGATATAGACCAACATGTCCTCAATACTTCAGTACTTTTTTTTGTTTAAATGACAATGTGATTTTTATATAGTGAGTATTGTGCTACACTGTTTTAGTTGAAGGCAGTGACTATCATTTGACATTGCAGCCAAGCACTAAAGATGTGAACTGCCTAGACGATGCAGTTGCAGTGGATGTCTTTCTGGTAGTTCAGGATTCAGTGCTGGATCCAGTTCTATAAACCCCTCCCGAACAACCTGATCATAGTCAGGCAGCATGGCATCTCCGCCATGATCATGGCCTGTCCCTGGCCCTCCAGTCCTATCAGCCACTCTCCCCACCACCCCCTGATTGTCAGTTGTTCCTGTAGTGATGAAGCCACTCTGTGGTTCTGTCCTGTCCACTGGGAACTCCCCAATGGGTGGTGCTGTGGCCTCAGTATGTGGATATGCTGGACTATTCCGTCCTCCCATTGTCAGTGGCACTCCCTGTTGACCATTAGATGGTCCTACTGTTGTGATGCTATTATCCAATTCTGTCCTGCCCACTGTGCACTCAGTATAGGATGGTGGTAGGTTATCAGAAGTTAGGGGTGGTGGTCGGTGATCAGAAGTTTGGGGTGGTGGTCGGTGATCAGAATTCTGGGGTGGTGGGAGGTTATCGGAACGTCTATAGGTTGGGAGTGATGTCGGGTTATCATCAAGAAGATTAACTCCTGTTAAGTTGATCCCTGTATCAGCACCTGTCTGTGAACAGATCCGCTTGTAACAACAGCTGCAGATGACAATCGCCAGAACCACAATAGGGATAATGATGGCAAGATAACTATAGTTGAAACCAGAGGCAGGTTCTGAAAGTAGATACACATAAATTATGATAAGGAGTATGGAATTTGATATCTGATGCAAAAAAATACACAAAAAGAGTATGAAGATGGATAGTTTTAAGTATACTCATTCGTTAACAACAGGATGGGGAGAGGGAAGGGTTAAAATCCATCTGTCCATATGCCTCACCATTAAAAGTAAATCTTTCTTTGCACACAGCTCCCTATTGTGAGCTCCCAACTAAATTGGCCCCCACCCAATGCACCCCTCCCTTTCTGCAGTTTAACAATGGCGACTCTCATAACTCAATAAGTTTGGCATACATAGCTGACCCCCCCCCCCATCCCCACCCCCTACTATGCCTTCAACTTTGGCTGATGTGGACTAAATTTGACGCAATGTGATCTTTAACTACCATTAATGTAATATTCTATTGCCTACTATACCGTTTTAATGCCAGGTTTGGAATGTGCACTTGTCTTGTATAAGCTCCAGGGGTATGGGGTCTTCAAATATATCTCAAGCACTATCGTGATTAAGCACCTGTCTTGTTTATGCGCCAGGGGTAGTCATACATCCAAATCTACATGTAAGCATCAGGCCGCTTATACACAAAGGTATCTTTACTTTATATTCATCTATAGTTGATTAGAGGTGGACTGAATTTGGCAACCAAACCTAATGTAGTATTTATCACTCACTTTCACAGTTTGCTTCATCCCTTCCATTTAGACAGTCAGGTTTGCTGTCACATTTGTAGGCATCATTAATACACTCTCCAGGTGAACAATAAAACATGTTAGATTCACATGTAGATGGTGCTGTGAAAGTCAAGAGAAAGGGTATATTTTATTGTCAGCAAAATAGGGCTATAATTTCTATGTTGTGTTCACTTCCTCAGATATAAAAAGATGTTTGGATGCTTGAGAGTAAGCTAGGTAATGCGGTCAGGGTGCCATTTTCTCATCAATCAATCAATGATGACAATCATTTTATGGCAATGATTTTACTCTCGGATAATTCAGAAAAAGACAAGTGTGAGATTTGTCATTGAATTACAACATATAAGTTATATATTAGTTAGCGCTTAATGGTCGTATTGTGCTAGCTATAGTAAAAGTATATGGACGGGTATGCTGTGCATTGCGCAGAAGTCCCCTGCCTCTGCACACCATCCTAGGTGAGAGGAAATTATATGGGTATTCATAGTATCTCTCAATGGATTACCCATAATACATTTGTAATGGTTTCCATGAATACATTCATTGCACATCCCCAAAAAGAATTATTCACAAATGGTTTTAGATATTTGGATATTGAATCGAATATATTCTGCATTACATAGTGTATCTCCAGCTTCAGATATTGTTTGACAGCTGTTAGCTGTTGTGAGATATAAGTTTGTGCCAGATGAACATTTCTGTGGCCTCTCTTCAAATATGATACACTTACGCTGTGTTGGTGCAAACTTGCAATCCCACGACGAATTCCCTACACGGAAACTTTTTATCTCAGTATCAAAACCATTTCCAGTATTACTAATATCAAGCTCAATCTGGCAAGAGTGAGGGAGAGAAGATTTGACATTACAATACATACATAGGGCTAATGGTCATACTGTGCCAGAGTATGATATCATGTATATGTACACTGTATATTCCATTATTCTACTAGACTAAACGTTTCAGTATTGGTCTGTACAAATACTGCAAAATCATATTAGAACTTTGATATCTGGACAATGTTATTTCCAAACTGCTTAATATTTAGATAAACTAGCTATTCTATACACAGGTAAACCAACTAGTTGCGTGAGACTGATTGTTCCTCTAAGTGATGCTATAAGTTCCATAGATAGCCTACGCTTACCCTAGAAGGTCTGATTATTTGAATATTGGCCTTCATCACAGAGTCTCCAGCTAATGTGAACCGCCGCATCCCTCCAATCGCTGATCGTGTTTGCATTCCAACTGGGCTCAAGTATAGGTATATGAATGGTGTTCGAAGAGAGTGTGTTCTAATTTCCAAACACTTCCCACTGTTGATTACTGGACTTTTCAAATATGAGTCTTCTTTGTTACATATGATACTAGTAGTAGTGCCACCTGGGAGTATATGAAGAAAGTAAGCGTCAATTGCAAGTACACATATTCCTCATTGATTTGATTAAATCAACAGAATCATTTGGATGTAATATTATAATGCCTCACACCTATACATATGCATGCATGGGTGAGAAATGCAACCTATTAATTATATGACATGATTTTAGTGATTAGAATTGAATTTCCAAATTACTATATAGGAACATAGAAAAGAGGTACATGTGTGTATACAATAAATAAGAGAGGAAAGAAGTACATTATAATTTTGTGTATATGATACGAGATGGTACCTTGTATACGGTTCCTTTTGTATATACAGCCATCCAAACTCCACCGAGGAGAACCAAGATCTACATCTTCAACGTTTGCAAAGGAAAGACAATAATTATTACTATATAAAAAATATCATGTATGTCACACTATGACATGAACAAATTGAACCGAAGTTTCAAATATGATTAATTAGGCATAGTCCCATAGAATGTTAGTCTACTGGTCATGTAAAATCCACCAATCACACTAAAATATGTATTGTAGACTATTTGATCCCCACCAAAAAAATCACTGCTGTAGGTTAACCCGGCAGAGAAATTTAAATCTCGAAAATTATACAAAAGCTGTGATCACTTTCTAAAGGTGTACAAATTTTAATACTGTCGCACGTTCTTACCTATGTATTGTGTTGTACATGACAATGCCAGGTAACCTATAAGCAGAACACACGGTAGTTTATGTAGGGAGCCGCGACTTGTCAATTTGCAAAGAAGTGTTTGCGAGAGAGGTGGTAGGATCCGGGTAGGATCACCCCTTGGCCACACAAGCACCCAAGAAGTGACAAAACCCCTGGAGGTGCCTGGTCATTACATACCCTGCGTAGTCTTGCAGCTGTAGTAGTTATTGTAAATACTGATAGGTGGCATTGCAGTAAAATTATGGTAGACACTGAGACACATATAGGCCTAAATTTGAGTATAAAAAAAGAAAAAAAGAAAAGCCCCTGATAGTTCTAAAATACAGTTTAGAATTGATCCACTTGGTGGCACCACCATGCACACTATATATAGTTTTCCATACATAAAAAGCAACGTGTTTATGCTGCAGGATGGGTCCCCCTTGGTGATACGCTTCCTCTGCCCTTCCATCTATGTCAGTACACTGTACCTGCTTTATTCGCAGAGTTACTCTACGATATAATCTAAGATGCTGATAACTCACCCATGGTATAAAGAGACAGTAACCATCCCTGAATGGCCATATTCACCCGGTTGCAGTGACGAGACAGTCCCCGCAGTGGACGACCTACTTCCAGCTACCAGGTCGGGGGAAACAGCAAACATCCCCCCCCCCACCTCACCTGTTCATGACTAGCAAAAACATCCCACCTGACTGTATGGTTCACTGCCATAGATGTGCTGACCTAAAACACTGTGTGCCTCAATGAAGTTCGCTGGTTCTTGTATGTTATGGGGAAAGGAGAAAGGATCTCTCTCTCTGTAATTCAGCCCAGCCACTCTAAATTCCAGTTTAAATGTATCCATAACGGAATAGGATTGGTTGTTAGTGCTTAATATGATGTACCAGGTATTAGAAAAACCTTGCGTATACGCTTAACTCGCGTATAAGCCGCACCCCTAACTTTAAGAAATCATATAAGCCACACATAGTATCTGATTGTGGCTACTTTAGTACTGTAGTGTACATTTAAAGTTGGTATCCCAACTATTGCGGTGACAGATTTCCACTTCGAGCATGGGGATAAGCATGCTAATGTTGTAAGACATATGTGAAAGTATTAAAGCTCTATGAGAACTATTTCCATACAAAAATCCCCACAAAGTAGCAAAAAGGAATTTTCACTGAGCATTCGGGGGAAACAGCAAACACCCCCCCCCCCCACCTCACCTGTTCATGACTAGCAAAAACCTCCCACCTGACTGTATGTCTGTATGGTTCACTGCCATAGATGTGCTGACCTACTACACTGTGTGCCTCAATGAAGTTCGCTGGTTCTTGTATGTTATGGGGAAAGGAGAAAGGATCTCTCTCTCTGTAATTCAGCCCAGCCACTCTAAATTCCAGTTTAAATGTATCCATAACGGAATAGGATTGGTTGTTAGTGCTTAATATGATGTACCAGGTATTAGAAAAACCTTGCGTATACGCTTAACTCGCGTATAAGCCGCACCCCTAACTTTAAGAAATCATATAAGCCACACATAGTATCTGATTGTGGCTACTTTAGTACTGTAGTGTACATTTAAAGTTGGTATCCCAACTATTGCGGTGACAGATTTCCACTTCGAGCATGGGGATAAGCATGCTAATGTTGTAAGACATATGTGAAAGTATTAAAGCTCTATGAGAACTATTTCCATACAAAAATCCCCACAAAGTAGCAAAAAGGAATTTTCACTGAGCATTCGGGGGAAACAGCAAACATCCCCCCCCCCACCTCACCTGTTCATGACTAGCAAAAACCTCCCACCTGACTGTATGTCTGTATGGTTCACTGCCATAGATGTGCTGACCTACTACACTGTGTGCCTCAATGAAGTTCGCTGGTTCTTGTATGTTATGGGGAAAGGAGAAAGGATCTCTCTCTCTGTAATTCAGCCCAGCCACTCTAAATTCCAGTTAAATGTATCCATAACGGAATAGGATTGGTTGTTAGTGCTTAATATGATGTACCAGGTATTAGAAAAACCTTGCGTATACGCTTAACTCGCGTATAAGCCGCACCCCTAACTTTAAGAAATCATATAAGCTGCACATAGTATCTGATTGTGGCTACTTTAGTACTGTAGTGTACATTTAAAGTTGGTATCCCAACTATTGCGGTGACAGATTTCCACTTCGAGCATGGGGATAAGCATGCTAATGTTGTAAGACATATGTGAAAGTATTAAAGCTCTATGAGAACTATTTCCATACAAAAATCCCCACAAAGTAGCAAAAAGGAATTTTCACTGAGCAGTCAAAAATAAAGCAATTAGGATGCCTCACATATAAGCCACACCCTGACTTTATCCTGATCCTATCTAAGCCGCAGCCCAGTAACAAAAAAAGTTATGCAACATTATATAACGTTTCTATATGGTTCCTCATTATGGTAAAACTTTATGCAACGTTTAAAACGTTATTTTGACCGAAAATTACGTATGTTTGTTGGCTGCGACTACCATCGAGCTGACTTGTGTACTAGCCGCGCCCATATTCGCGACGTTTCACGGGTTAGTCTATACAAAATTAATATAGGTCGCTGTAAAAGGTGTTTCAAGCAACATGGTCCGAGATTTTAATTGGACTAGGTCGGATTTTTCTTGAGAGAATTTTAAAATCAGGCTAGGGCGACCTTTTTTAGAATCTAGCTTCGGTTGCCTGAAATCTACCTTCTTTAAAAGATATCGCCCGGCAAAGTTGGTAGGAAAGTAGGTGGGGATGGCGGGAGGGATTGATATAGACTGGTAATCTGCTTATAACAAAGAGGGATTTTTAGAGGAGCAAACGATAAATGCAGTTATATTGTTATGATGACTACATTGTAATAAGTGAGAGAGATTGATGGCAACTTTTGTGAGAGTGAGTGGCTCTGAGAAGAGCCATGGTAGGAGCATGGTGGCCCCTGGTGGCTGTAGAGAGTAGTTCAGGCAGACGGAGCCTGTTGTGGCTGAGCAGCCTGAGGAGTCTGAGAGAGGGCAGCCTCGACCAGGGCCAGCTGGTGGGCCTGTGTAGCTGTGTAGGTGTAGAAGGTGTTGTAGAGACCTTGGTAGACGTCCAGCTGCAGCTGCAGGTTCTTACAGAAGGGTCGCTGACCACGGTGACACGCCCGCTGGTGACGCACACGCAGGTCACTGATCTTCCTGTTCAGCATCAGCAGCTGGTCACAGGACTTGTGTACACGGCCCTCCAGCAGGCTGTACTTGGCAGACAGCACCTGGCTAGGCACCTTCACCTTCATGGAGGACACCTTCTTGGATGAGACCTTCATGGTTAAGCTGGTAGTAGAGTCAGGAAGTGTTCGGGTAGAGTGGTGTGTGTTGCTGTGTGTCTGAGACTGCACTGATGACGACTCCATCACAGGGTGTATACTTTATACACCAACCTTTGACAGAATTGACTCCACGTTGTGGCAGGGAAAGCAGCGGCGTCGCCCCAGTCGCGGTGCCGTGAGTTGGGGCTTGAGCGACTCAGGCGCCGCACGATGGCAGCCCCGCCCCACCCCCGGCGGTAACCGGGTAGCAGGTGCGACTCCAGGTGCGCCGCCACCTCAGCACTGGAGTTCACACCTGTACCAGGTGCCACTGTCCCCGGTCACTGTGCGGCCCAGCCACGCGCAAGGCTGAGGCGTGAACAGACTCCAATCTGGTTGTCATGAGCACCAATCAGGTCTACGTTGACGTAGTTATAAACATGTGCTATACTCGTCTTTATACTGAATGTCATGCATCAAGTGTGGAAACCCTTTGTCGGAAGAAGATTTAGTTATAACCAGTGACTATGCTATCAATATAGTCAGGGGCTAGCAGGATATGTCTCTGAGATAGTCAATACACTTTTATTAGTTCTAACGAAGTAACCAATGTTGGTACTGTATCTAGTCTATAGTAAAATTATAAAGCTGACGTACTTTGTTGATCACACATTTTGCCAGGATTTTATGAATTTTTGGTATCCAAATGATTGTATGAAATTCGTGTCAAAATGGTATTGGGACATCCTCCTTCTTTCTAAATTTAAAACGTAAAGGGTTCATTGTGAACTACACCTCCCTCTGGTGCTTTATAGATGTACATATCTGTTGTGTTTGCGTATTTCTTACCCAGGATTTCTTACCGTTCTTAGAGTACTAAATGTATTACTTATATTGTAGAAGGCCCTATTACATGTGGATTATTGTTTATTTCAGAGTCTGAAATATACCAGACGTAATCATAGGTTATTTGTGAACTATGAACTAATCAATGTGTTTTATTCTATGTACCCACAATAACAGGGGCAATGGGTTTGCAGGGAATGGACTCTATGTGATCAGCATATTTTTGCATAAGCATAATTAACATTGTACTCCAATTAACAAACGTCCAGCTGAGGAATAACACCTTGTAGACGAGTGGCGTGTATCACACCTTGCACTGGTAGTTGCACAGAGGCTGAGAGGAATGATGCGGCATAGCACCGACACGCACCAGTGCCTTTACTGCAGGCATCTACTAACCACTAATGGCATTCACACCATGACCATGAGCTACTCGTGCCTGCTAGGTCATGCGTGACGCCAGTAATGTGGTTATCCTTGAACAACTTCCTCTTATAGAATATTATAGGCTACCTATATACGTATATACATACATATAACAGGCGTGAGCGAGGGGGGGGGGACTCTTCACCCTGCCCTCCACATGAACTTTGGTAACGCGCGAAGGGGGATAGCTGCCCCTTCCTGCAACTGGGTCTGCAATTGCAACTGCATCATACAACTACAGGTAACGTAAAATGCTGCCACCTGGTGTAGGTATGTTGTGCAAGCCTTACATTATGAAGTCTCTCACCGTTGGCAGTGCCATTCGATTCAATTTACTTATTTTCAATTCTTTGTTATTCGTTGAAAACTGGGCACTGTATTGGCATGATACAAATTTACTACATGTATTACGTTTTAAACGACAAAAGCAAAGTGATGATGATCCGGTGGTGATCTTATTTTCTTAGTTATTGCTTTATTTATGATAGTATATATCGTAATAAACAGACTGTCGTTGAAATTCATATAAAAATAAAGTCGATTTGCAAAATTCTAACTAGGTTTGTAATGGAAACGAGAAACACAGATGAATAACTATAGTAACAAATGTAGACAACGCACAATAATATAATTATAATTCATTTAATCTTCTTTCTTTTTTACAGAATGTACACTTTCACAAATAGAGTGGACAAGTTTTCAACAACCGTTATCCAACAATAGATAAAAGGACACACATTTCATCCGTAATACAACTTCGGAATGCTATTACAAACGATTAACGGGAAAGAAATAGTAATTCCATCCTTGTATTGTAGCTTGGTGGTATGGTGGATCCGCGTGCATTTCTCCCATATATCTAAATAAAACAGCCCCCCATAAGTCACAAGTTAACTTTCTCTTCGCCAAAAATAGAGCGACAAGATCAGTAGCCCTTCAAAATAAATTATCACTGCAATACGCTAATTACGTTGTGCGCAGAGAAACATGTATATACAAAAGTAGAGACTCTTTTTGTTCCGTATCAATGTTAGTGACCATTAATTATTTCTGAATCTATTAACACCCAAGGCCGGATAATGACCTCAGGTTATGTATATAAATATGAACATGAGAAACTTATAGTAACGATATCATGCCCACTATTATAAATGCGTCATTGATGCTTTCTCTTCTAAGCATTGTGTTTTCCCAAGAACATACACATACCAACTGCCAGACCTTTAATATAATAGTTTGTGTTTAGGATCTCCAATTCTGCCAACTTAAATTACCATAAAGACAAGTTCTTATACTCAACCCCTCCATACTTATTGTAACAGTCTTGGGTTCCCTCGCAAATATGCCATGCAATAATGTTATTAATACATGTATTGTGTTTCATGATAGAAAATATGTTTGGACTGATAACCATATTGACCTAGCTGTTCAAACTCACAACCTTAGCATAGAAACTCGTGTTCTCATTTACCCCATGAATATAGATAACTATATCATATTCTCTACTATGACATTAAAATGCATTGTCTTCGGTATACGGAGGGCATATATACATTATATATATACGAAACCTTATGCTCCTCTACAGGTTTGGGCCTCTTCCAGGGTATACAATTACTGCTTAAGGGGTACATGGATTGGGGGTAACAGTGTCTTACATAAAACATACATCTACGGGATAGAATTGAAGCTAGGCTGTGTCATTGCACCTATACCGTTTAACTCCACTGGTAAAAAAAATCTTAAAAGAATTGGGACAGGTAGTACAATGTACGACAAGCGGTCAAGTGTACACGCTACATCGGTTTGGCACCTATATGACATTGTTCTTATTATAAATGGCATGGTATTGACAATACTAACAACAACACTATATTAGAAACCACAGATGCTCACCACGACATCTTTATCCTGTGGTATATATGCATGGCAAAACTACAGGACTTCATCGTCCAAGGATGTATCTAACACAACTGCGTACTACAATAAATATCTTTCTTCTGATGGACAGAGTTGTATGGGGGCTATAGTACAATGTCTCAATAGCGGAATTCTCATTTGCAGACCCCTGGCTTCATTGCTTTTTACATTGTAGTAACAAAAAGCCCAATATAAAGTCAAATAGATAAGAATGTCTCCAGCCCTGGTTAACTGGTAGAACCTGGGATGGGGCAGTAGTAAGTTAGAGTGGGTATTAGTTCAGACTGGACTGGGAGACTGGGAGGGCATGAGAGTCTACAGAAACATACTTTTATTACAGGATACTTACTTATAACCAGGTCCAGCCCGAAAGGTGGGCTTCAATATTCGCCAGGTAAAGCCCATTGGCTTGGTGTCATTCCCCTATACACTTTCTGATTCATATGGTTCTGACTGTCTTCTCCAATCTAATGGCCATCACTCATTATTTCTGGTATCTTTATTTAACCTATATCTTCTGATATTGATACTAGCTGGACCAGTGAGTAAGTAGCAAGAAGCCGATCCCAAATACGTTTAGTACCTTCTACCCTCCCTTCCCCATGGCCACTTTGCCTACAACCTATCGGGTTATGTACTTCTACTGTGGGATACATACCAACTTGGTATGGGTTCTGTACATCATGATGCATGTATAGTTCCATCACCAAGTCGGTTGTCGTATACATAGTCATAGGCAGGATAGATATTTGGTTTGATGCGACCAGCGCCGACCAATTTCAAATAGGATTTCAGTCGTGTCGGCTCGTATAAAAAGCGTCTTTGTTTCTTGCCGTACCCACAGCCATGCATTTTTCACCACGTGATAAAGCTATACATCTACTAAATCGGCATCTCCAATGGCAGCGCTAGATGCTCTAGATGCCATTGGACGGGTCACAAGTCTGCTGACCTTGGAGCTCCCTCGCCATCACACCCTGGATTGTTCACTCTGGGGACTTTGGCCACCATCTTGGCCCTGTGCCACTTCCGGCCATGGAAGTTAGTCGTACATATAATATATAAATACGGAAGTAGATGTGTCTGGATAGTATTTGTACCCATTGTTCAAAATGCCCGCAGTGACAGGCCGTTTCCTTCCCTTCTCATGCTCTGTCTCCCCCTTCATGTTTCAGAGTAGTTCAGCCCGAGAACCAAGTGTCTTTAATGTGTTATCATCAGGGACAGGCAGGCTGGCAGGAAGGTCCTAGAAGGGGTCATACATAATACGCGTTAGCACCATGTTGTCAGCCATTGGCTGCCCGCTGCCTCCCGCCATGCACTGCTGCAGCGTCCGTTCAGTAGGGAGCCCCCTACCGGCGCCGACCACCACTACTGGTTCCCGCTCAGGCCGCAGTACGCGGTGGTGGAAGGGTCAAAGGCTGGAAGAAGACCAAGTGGACTAGGGAGATTCAGAACATCGTCATCGTCGTCATAAACTCTTCATGTGTAGTGGCAGTGGTTGTGCACGCGCCCGTCGTTTTCTCTCTATCCTCCCTCTACGTTGAGCTAGTCCTCTCCAAGCGCAGACATGAAATTCATAAAAACACTTTCCACATACGCTCTTCCCCATCATTTTGACCCCCCATAACTGTAGCACTTTTTTCAGTGTTCTCTTTTAGCGTTGACATCCATGGAGGTTGTCATCTAAGGCACCGTAGCGTCCCTGTTACGAGGCGTCTGAGTGACCCAATTGTTTATTGTGGTCACCATTGTCGTTAATGACATTGAGACGTATGGTTTCTTCAGGGTGGTGATGTGCGGAGCCGGAGGCTGACGTACTGGTACCGTTCAGACTGATGACACCGTCTGGACTGGTGAGGGCTGATGTGGGCGCGGGGTATTCACGCGATAGCGGCCCATCCCCCGGTGGTATCTGTCAAAGAAGACATCCTCAGATCAGTGTTTGTCCAGAGACCAACAATAACAACAACAGGAAACAAGAGGCAGGTTGACAAATTAACACAAATGTTGTTTTTAGTTTCAGTGTAAGTCATCTACTACTCTAAGCCTATGTTTGAAAAAACTGTTATACAAATATCTTGACTTTAGTCTCAAAAATGATGATGCAAAAACAATATATACATTTGTGTCAAGACATTATATTGACATCGCGATATAGGTTAGCTGCAGTTAAAACTCTCAAATATTTACAGCCACGAACTTGTATCAAACGTGTGAGGTACTTGCTATTTTCTATTCTAGTGAAGTTGTTTCTGTGTTAATAAGCAGTATAGGTCAGGTTATGGCGAAGAAACAGGAAAAGGGACAGGGCATGGTAAGCAGTGCTATATAGGTGAGTTGAAACTCGTTTATTATGCTGTCAGTAATTCTAGCTGCTAGACTTGGAACTCACTACATGGGGTTAGTATAATGTATATGGTTACTCCCACCCAGGCAATATTGGGATTTTATTATTGGTTTTAACCTTCATAATGGTATTATCATTGGGATTGCAAAACAGTTTACTGTTGATTCCATCTGTTTATATCAAGTTGGATGTCAAGACCTGACAGGCGAACCTGGTATAGGCCATGCACATGTGAGAATGACAGGTGTGTATCAAGTATTCCACAGTGTGCTATTCTACCTGGTTAGTGCCACCAGTAAGTGCATGGAACCATGTATTAAGTGGTTCAAATTACCCAGGAAACCAGCTCTATACGTCTGTACCTACCCATTTCATTCAATTCAAAACATAGTGGAAGCTGGAGTATATATACAGTTATCTATTCTATCCCTATAGCATGCTAGAACCCCAAAAGTCATTTTTCAGCTATGGGAAATAGAGACTTCCTTTTGCTAATTCTCAGACAGAAGGATGTCTTTGGAGGATACCTGTAAAGAATTTGCCGGATCTCGCACCACATTGTTGGATACTTCAAAGTGTTAAGGGATTTTCATTTACAACTGAATCACCCGTATTTAGAGCAGACATATTAGAATGGGATACATTAGCACGAATTTGGAAATTAGAATAGGCCGCAACACGCAGGCCCAAGTGTTAGTTTGGTGTGTTAGAGTGATAATAGAGAGTTATAGGGCTAAAGTACAAAGTATCCCTCGGCAGAGAAAATCTGTTCCACATGGTCTAGGAGGGAAATGCAATTAATTCCCATATAACAATTTAAGTAGAGATCTTTATCTAGAAGTAGGTCTCTAGTTTTTTTCGCCATTCCTTGTCAGCCAGGAGGTTTCAGGCAGTCTTCATGCTAGTTCTTACCTGTCCTTTTTCGTTTAGAGGATCACACTCTGCTGAATTGCTAGTGGGGTTCCTTTTACGT
This sequence comes from Harmothoe impar, assembly GCA_947462335.1. Taxonomy (NCBI): domain Eukaryota; kingdom Metazoa; phylum Annelida; class Polychaeta; order Phyllodocida; family Polynoidae; genus Harmothoe; species Harmothoe impar. The sequence goes on from OX381709.1 coordinate 63,624,115, forward strand.
AACCTATACAAGAGACAATAGTTTTGAGAATGTTGTCCATCCCCTTTTTTCTCCAAAATAGGATATATATATGCCTCCTACCAATGCTAGTGCTGGGCGATGGGGGCGTGGTGGATGACCTGTAAGTTTGAGTGATGGATGATGTGTGCATTGAGGGGATTGTGATCGGGCAGGGATTGTCTTATTTTTCCTGTTTCTGCACCTTTGTAAACCTTCGAGTGAACCATGGTTGATCGTGAACAGGAGGATTCCATATGATTGGATTGGGATTGTGCATGGCTGTATAGTTCTTAATTAGGCATGTACATTTTTGTATATACTCCTCAATTTGATTCGGTTGAAGTACTTTAATATAGATTTAGAAGATTGACACTTGAACACCCTGAATGGGTGCGGTGCAGTTTGGATTTCGCTCAACCATGGTTTGCAACTTCTCCAGGGCACATGACCTATAGGAAGATGATGTGACCTAGGATAGGGTACCCACCCCTCGTCGCACTGAGCTAGGCCGGGACATGCTCTCTACTATGGAGGAGCGTGCACTGAAAGGGCGGCGGTACAGTTCTTCAGCTGTGGCCTCGAACTCCCGATCCTTCAGGAGTCGCTTCTTTCTGTTATACCTTCAAAGGGACAACGTTTATGATTCTCTTTCTGTCAACGTGTGATATAGTTACTTCTGAATAAAGGGGGTCACATTGCACGACTTGACTCTGACGATAAGCAGTGAGGGTGTACATTGTGCAACAGCAAGAAGAGGTGAGGGATAGGGTGCAACCTTCACAGAGTCATGGTGACTCCCATTCCAGAATCTGGCAGGTCTTTTGAGACTGAACTGGGTTCTTTAAAGTGGGTAAAGTGGACTCTACCGCAGAGTCCAGTATTGCCTGACTTCTTTTCAGAAGAGGTTCAGGCAATACTAAACTCTGCGGCTGAGTCCAGCCTTAATACCTCATTTGCCTGTCTCTACTGACTCTGGTAAGGGAGTCACTGTGACCCCATTCGTTTCTCTGTGATGATATTCTTTACAGATTCAACCTTTGATAATGAAAATTTCGTGTCGAAGGTATATTTTTTACCCAAAACCAAAGCTTCCAGATATCTGAGTAAAAATGCCCCCAAACCATAGCCATGCTTATGATGTGGTTGATGATACGGTTGCACCACATAGAGGGATATGTATGTAGGTCTAAGGGGTCAGGTTGTACCGGGTGTGCATACAAGCTCCGGCTTGTGACGTCACACTGATGGGATTGCCTTGCGGACAGTGGAAGTACATGTATACTTACTACAGTGTATAACCGTATACACACTAATACTATATACAACAGGAAATGTGCACAGGATACGGAAAGGCCATTGAAGTAGTATGACAACGATAAAGGATATAGGTACTATTAGGGCAGGCCCCTATTCGTTTCTAAATTTTAAACATGTGGTGACATTATGGACAGCAGTGGCATTTGAAATCCGAAATATACTTCCTAAATGAATTTATTTTCGCTGTGACAGGATCCAAAACGGAGTCAAATTCAAATTTCAATTATTGCCAAAACATTGTCAACGAACGATTCTTCCAACCGTGCCCCGTTTCCCAGTGTTCCAAATCATGCATCCGCCAGTGCACGGTGATTATGGCTGAGAGCAACCCAAGTTGTTGCCAATTGAATAATGTGTTTTGAGCTTCCCTTTTTCTGAACGTAATGATTTAAGTGCATTTCCCATCCAAGTGTAAGGAGATGAGAGCACAGAAAAAATATAAGAGTCAGTCACCACAATGACTCCCTTTTGAGAGTTAGATAGGAAGAGTCAAGCAATTCAAGACCCCTTTTCGTTAAGGAGGCAGGCAAGGCTGGTCTCCCAAATGGGGGTTATTCTGGCAACAAGCAAACAGAGTCGATTAACTCCCTTTGTTTTCTCAGTTGGGATATCCGAGGGGTGTATAATAGTCTTACCGGTAGTATTTATAATGAGTATAATGATAGTAAGGAGAATCGCCTGGTCTTATACGGAAACGGGATTCATGCAGTGGGGTTGGGGAATATCAATATGGAATTTGTGTAGACTGAAAACATGGGTATATGGCAACAACACCGGTGTCAACGGCAATACCCAAGCAGAGTCAATACAAGCAATGGAGCAACACTGTTGAAACAGACGTGTTAACTATAGGAAGCCACATCAGAATAGCTATTATCCGCTGACATGTCTTCCAAAGTGAATACTAATACTACTATCAATCTGACCTTTATGGTAAACTGTTATACTTATTTTACTACTATAATTATGTGTTTCTACTGTCTAATTCCATAAGTACAAATTTAAAGTTCTCTAGATTATTTGTATTACAAAGTTTTTTAACAAAAACGTTAACGTGAAATTTGATTACATACATTAAATTACACATGAAAGATGTGAGCTTCATAGAGAGTAATTCATTAGGGAAGTGTTGCATATAGATGCCAGTTTACCATTAGAATGAATACGTGACTCACCTGTGCCACACATATAGGGCAACGAGTAGAGCAAACACGATGAGAACGAAGACACTCAAACCAGCTGCAATATGTGCCGTCCGGATATCTCTGTCTCGACTTTCAACTGGCATATGGGAGGAAAAAGTGACATAAATACAATGTGGCAAAGGAACCAGCTGTAGATGTATCATTAAGTCATTGCTATTCTCAAGCTTATAATAATAATTGTCAACTCTCATATTGCTACATCACTTTCCTATATAATTACTTCTTATCAGGGCGCATCTTTACCAGTAAGTTGTACAGTTATTATCTAAGAGAAATACTTATGCTTATATAGTATAAAGCGCCTTAGGAGAATATCAATATTATGGATATGATATGAAGGTAATGTACAGTTTCCACAAAGGGTTTTGCTGTGGGATAATTGGGTGTGTGGGTGTATGGGTCAGTTGTAGGTCAGGGTAGGTTTGGCGCTGGGTGAGCAGTTAGGCATTGTCCCTGGTACAGTTGATAAATATTGTATACATGAAGGTCAGACTTTAAAAACCCGTCTGTACTTATGCTTCTCTTATGGCTGTAAAGGCAGTTGTATATCATAGTGTGCCATTTTTCATTTCCACAGTGGATGTTTCATACAGATAAACAGATGAATAGCTTAACATAACATTATTAGTTTGTTGAGTTTATCTTAGCACCAAAACCGATGCATGACTGGTCCTACCATCAAAACAGCTTTAATCGAAGCCTGACGTTTTAAGTGTTAAACTGGGATTGTAATTAGATAAACTGTGATGTCCTATAAAGAATAGAAGTGCGTGTGTTTTAATGTGCGAAAATGTAATATGAATACATCTGTGCTTTATTAGAATCCCATTATTCAACTCTACCATGTCACCGAATAGAGCCACTGGAGAGGTTATGCTATTATTCTCTAGAGGCATTCTGACGCGTACACCTAATAAAATGAGACAAAGCAACTATCCCTCATTATGGTTGACGTTATACATGTAGTAGATATGTGGGGTGTAGACTGGGACCATGATATGACGACACATAAACAGAAACCATGTAGTAGCCCGTACAATACATATCGATGACGACTATCTTTTTGAGGCTGAATTCTGGGCATAGCCAGACGCACACAGATGCCGACCCACCTGGCGGACCTCCAGAAAACTAAAATCAAGATGGCCACCAACACATCTCCATTCTACAGAGACAGTAGTATTAGTATACGACTTTCTGATTCTAAAAACACGCTATCGTGTACACTCGTTGCTTTCTTTGTGCTTCTTTATAATAATGAACATTGGTTTCCTTGTGCTTCTCCATCTAAAGCATAATTATAGTTTCTCTTTTGTATCATCCTTCGTGTTATAACACTATGATGTATGTATACCTATTTAATTGGTAAAACTTAATTATTTTGATATACATCTACATCTAAAAACTAGGGTGTTTACGTCACAAATAAAATGTGCACGTTTCTGTAATTCAACTCAATATCTTCAATTTCATGAAATATGTCTATTCTTTTCTATATCTCCTTGAACACTGTTGTATGGGAAGTGGAGATCCGGTGGATGTGCACAGAGTCAGTGATGAATGGAGTTGACAAAACAAGCTGGCTCTCCCAGCCAACTGTGACAGGATATATCAATGGACGAGAAAACCATATGTGACCGGTGTAGTTGTGGGAAGAGCACCACAGAGTCAAAAGTTCTCCAAGCTTTAAAGGAGAGACAACACTTGGGTCACATTTCAGCTTGGCTCTAATAAGATGATGAAACACCTTTTTGGATGCAGTGTGAAAGATACATGCCTCTGAGAATTGATTTGGTTGCACTCATTATTTTTACATAGTGCGGGTGCAGCCAAAATAAATGGTATTTATATGAGATTTTATGAGTTATAATTGATGACAAATCTAATGGTGGAGACGGACATACACCCTCTTGGTACAAGGTTTGATGGTATATATGCAATGACCTCTGCAACTCTCTGGCATATCATATCAGTTCAAATCAATGTGCATATTACACCGAAGTACCATCGTTTGTCTATTCCTTCATGGTATATTATTTTATATAGCTCTAGTGGCTGCGGTGTCATTTGTGTTTAGAACACCATTGAGTGTGAATCATGTTAACTTGATTAGATGTCTGATCCCATGACCTCACATATCTTATGGGTGAATGATGAGAGATAAAGTGTTGTGATCACACTCCATTCTGCCCAAGCTCAGACAAAAGTTACAAAAATATTGATGGGAGAACCAGTGTTGGTTGTTTGGTAGACTACCATTGCACAATGAGTTATGGCAAAGGGTTATTTATGAAACCCAACACTTGGTTTATCAACAACAGATGGTAGCTTCAGATATCATCTTTGTATATTAACATCTCATTCTCTCATTCTTTCCTTGTAAAACCAATTGCTCAGCAGAATATTCCAACTGGTAGAACGTAGTTGTAAGATGGGTGTGGTAAAGGGTCCTACCCCGTGCCCTACCCATTCACTGGGTGGCACCGTGCTCTGTAACTTCTAAGGACAAGCCCTAACCTCATGTGCTATAACTATCTACATAACAACTCACACACTGGAATCGTCTGTGGCTCTCTGCCCCCTGACCTGCCCGCACACTTTCAAACAGTGAGTGCCTCTGCTCTTTAGATGCAAGGCAACCTCCCTCCTAAGGACAAAAAGACTGGAAAGCCAAAGCATGTGGAGAAGGGAAAGGGGTGTTTTGTGAAATGGTGTTCAGATGTGATGTGCCCTGGTTGCCTCACAGGAAAGGGTGAAGTACATGTAATATGAAATGCAGACATGGTGGTGGGAGATTTCTATCTTTAATGATAAATAAAATTCTGTTTTAACGTTGTCCCATTTGTTGCAGGAAACACCTGGTTCGATCTCTTGGTATAACAATGCATATAGCCGGTAAAAGCGGAAAAGAAACCGTGTACTTTAGGAAATGTTAATCACTGCTCTTTTCAAGTACTATCGCCAAAAGTCGTCTGCAACATCCGCTCACAGCAATAATGGTCACAATGGTGTTATTCAGTTGCGTCAATATTTACCTTTCACACTCGGTTTATGGTGTGAATGTAAATATTTTCTAGTATAAAAGCTCAAACTGATATATCTTTCGAATAAAAATGTATCAATTGTCCTCGATACATTGGTACTTGTGATACTGCCATGCACATGCGGGTGATCAATATTACCCCAGGATATTGTAAGTTCAGAATTATATTCAATTCTCAATTTGGAAGAATAGAGATCGTTGGTATTATAAACTGATTTTGAATATATCGATTCCCATTTTACCAAGAGACAGAACATTAGACCTTTCAGTGAAAGTTTGACCTAAGGGACGAAGGATCGTGGTGTTGGGCCAAAGGTTAAGAGGGGTACATAGAACTGCCAACCGAATCTGGTAGAATGGACAATATTCATATTGTGAACCAAGTATATCAAGACAAGGGGTATTATCATGACTAGCTGGAGGCAAATGCCAGTCAGTGTCATTGTGCAAGAGGGAGAAACAAATAAGTAGAAAAGGGTCCTCCGAGAGAAGTGTGTCCCAGCAGGACTGTTGCATAAGAACAACATTAATAAAAAAAATCTGCCTGGAACAACATTAAGTAATATCTAGCCTAGGTAATTAAGCCAGGGGAAGGCGCTTTTGGAAGGTTTACAACATAAAACAAATTACAGAAATCTGTACAAAATTTATCATTTGTCACAAAATGTACAAGTATTTACATTCTCTAAATCAAAACATGTGGTTGTAAAAGAATTTGATAATAATCATATCCTTTAACATTTAAACCCACACAATTTCCTTTTGGGAATACATCATTACATACAGCTGTAAAAATGATCTGTGTTTGAACGTAAATAACTTTTATGACTTAATAGTTAGACTTAAAACATTGTTAGAGGGCCAAAGGCTTAACTTAAAACACACATCTTGAGTTTGGCAGCCACACTACCAGTACCAGGAGATGCAATATAAACCAAGGGGAATGTTCAGCAACAACACACAGAAGAAGGTGAGAGTCAGTGTCGCCAAACTACTGCCCTTTTGAGCGTCAGTGTGTAATGCTCAAAAGAGGAGTTTTCAAAAGATGGCAATAGTTTTGGCGACACTGGCTATCACTTTTCCTCTGTAAGGGAGAGGAGAGCAATATATCAACAGAGGATATAAAAACACAAAAGTCTACCGTAAACAAGAAAAAATGGGAGGAGAAGCACATGGAAGGAAGGGTGTGCTTGAGGATCTTGACGACCAACCAAGGAGAGAGCAGTCAACACATTCAGGTCATGCAAAGAGAAGAGGCACTTACATATCGAAGGGTCAATGAATCTGAATTCACACCGTGACCCCGTCCGCTCTGCTGTGCAGCTGAAAATTTTATATAAAATGCAAATCTTAACTCTCTAAAAGAGCCTCCAGATGAATCTGTCTGCCAGAGTGTTACTACAAAGCTACTAAAGCTGAGAGTCATGCCCATAACGGAGAGCATTCTCTCTGTAGTGTCAGTACAAGCCTCCTAGGGGGCGCTACTATAGTCCTTCCCATCAATCCTTGCTGTTTGGGGATGCACGAAGCAGTTCATTCCAGTGTTTAGTTTAGTAGCTGAAATAAACTGCCTCCAAAAGGAAGGCAATCCTTACATGGTTCAATGGCATAGCTGCGACAATGTCTGCCCGAACGTTCAGGAGGGCATCTGAAAGGGTGAAATTGGAGTCTACACCAAACATCAAGAGAAGACATTTGTGTCACACGCCCTTTTGTGTCTTCACATCGCTGTATTGCTGCCATTGCTCACTGCTATGTTCACCCCAAGGGAATGTTTTAGTAGGGGCAATAGGGGGAGATTGGTGTCAATATGGGGGAGATTCGGAGTCAACACACAGGGGGCATATGTGTTAGAAGGAGTAGGGAGGTCAGTCTGTCTACAGTGGGGAATAGTAGGATTAAAACACTTACATGGTGGAATCAAAATATATTGACAGAATTTTCCTTCCCACCCATCCAGACAGCTAGAAAGTGCACAAAGTAACATGAATGATTATGTAAATGGTAGTATAAAACAATACTACTAGACATGTAAATACACAGTATAAGGGTTTACACTTGTTATATCTCTATTACTCTTATATTTTCAGAGAAGAACATCCTCGATCTAATATCGTTATCATTGTAATTAATTAATTACTGTATAATCATACACTATTATATAATTCTACAATTAATCATTGTATGTAGCCAAGTAAAAAGATTGAACAAACTGCTGAAAAGAAGATGGGGCACATCACAGCACACAGATGTATGTGTATATCACAGGTAAATCACCATATTAATCTATCGTGTACATTTTCGGAGCGGAAGGCTCAAATCCCACGTTGCATTTTATGCTGGAAGTTTTTGCAATTTTGAAATATATGCAAATTAAAGCACTACCTGCACAATAGTTGTGACTGCTGACCTAAAAGGGAAGTATGTCGGGAACATATTCGAAAGCCTACATTTGTTGCCTCCAAATCAACCTAACTAGACGTTGTACTATAATTACCTTTGTAATAAGCAAAGGCAAACCCAAAATCATTGCGAGTTTCTCAGCATAAAAAATGCAATAAGCCCTCTTGCAGAAGGTGTGGAGCCATAAAACACATCGTGGGATTTGCGCTAAAGGGGTATTGAGCGTTTTCCTCATAATATTACTACTCAAATCTAGTATCTTTAGTTTTACTATGTCTCACATAGTTATCATAGACTATAACATACTTATAATAGTTATTATAGACCATGACATACTTAAGACAAGTAATTCTTATCTCTAAAATCAGACATTTTCATAAAGCGTTTATGTTACCTGCAGGCTGGCGTTCTGATCTCTGCCAATTTTATGGCAAAACATTGGCCTCCATTTTGACATGATGCAGCCGCTATCTCCTCTTCTGTACATTCTTCTCTGTGTGTGGGAATGGTGGTGGAGAAGCCCGGCAGCATGGTCGGCGCCGACGTCGTCACTACTCTTTGTGCTGCCCGTCTATAACACCCATCTGAAACACACAAACACAAACTCATATAATGAGGCACACACTATCTATACCATGACAAGCAGCAGTATCCAGTCAGAGCATGACAGTGTAGTTTAGGCATTTGTGGAGGAAGCACATCTATACAGTAGTTTCAAAATTGGATGGTGATTGTCTTCTAGCTGCTGAAAGACCCACTAGGTGGACAGGAAGTGCAAGATAGTGCCCTTTCATAGGTATGTTCCCTAATAGAAGCCTCGCACTAAATCACCTCAGAGATGATTGCGTGCATGTTCTATGTCTAGATGTGTTTTTTTAACATTGGTCTGAGGTAGAATCTGTGGTTTTCTATGGAGTGGTAGGTCCAGTGGGGCTATAGTTTATTTATGTATACTTTCCTACATTATGGCACTTTTATTTTCATTTATTTATCTTTGCCATGTGGCATGTCATTGGGGGATTGATGATGCACTGTCTAGACTATTAGTCACACCTATTTTCGGTACACATGGTTATATGTTGCACATTATAAAATACCTTTGACCCGTGATCTTCTGCGTTCTATGGTTATGTATGTATGGCTATTGCTTATGGGGTGTTCCTAAGAGACAGAATTGCTGGTACCATGTGATCTTACGATACTCGTGGGGTTTTCCCAGAGATGTGAGTATTGGCTCCGATGAACGGGAGCTGTTATGGCAAAGGGCCAGCAGAAATATCCCACACTCTGTGTAATACTTGTGTAGTATACTTTCGGTTTTGCATGTACACCCCAGAGATGCTAGTATTGGCGCCAGCCGGTATAACATCTGTCACGTGCAGTGCAAAGGTAACCAGCGCACGTCCGATACTCTCGTCCCGTCACCTCAGAGCCAAGGTCATTTAGAAACCTAAGGTCATAGAGTATTGCACCCAAGGTCAATACAGTCATGCTATGTACTTTCTGAACCGCGTGTTAAATTGCTAAATCGCCTTGTCCTATAGCCCAAATGTAGCAGCTTATTACTGGCAGTAGGAAGACGTAGGGCTACTGATATTGCCGACATGGCCAACATTATTGCACATTATTATGGCATGTCAAAGTGGCAAGTGAACCAATACCTAGAATATTAAAAAAGTGATGCCTTTTTTACACCTGTCTCACAATAATGAATTATACAGCACGTTAAAATATGGGTCCAACATATGGAGTACCCCTCCCACCAGTATATGCTATGCATACGTGCATATTAGTATGGTATATACGCAGTGACCAATATTATAGTCTACTTTGGTGCGTTTTTTATGTTCCACATATAGGACTATACTTATAGTTATTATGCATCCATTTGGCAGCACATAGACCAATAATTGGAGGTTAATTGTAAGAATCTGGCTATCTGACAGAGCTGCTCACTCCACATATAGCACTAGGAAACAAACAGCGATGGGTGAATGAGTTCACAAAATATACTGCACCCACCACCATCCCTCATCTCTAGACCTCTGGCCTAATTCATGAGATCATTTTCAGAGCTTAGGTCTGGTGGGTAGAGGCACCAACTAGGACTGTTTTTCTAGCATCCCGGACCAATATGAACCTTTGACATTATGCCAGGATGTATAGCACAGAAGAGGAACATAGAGGGGCCCTAAAGGGGATAGCTTGTTTTCCTTCATATAGGGGGGTCTGTAGCCCTATGGTGGTGTCTGGAGGTTAGGCATATAAAGAGACGGTTGTGTTTCCGGTCACTCAATCCTCGAGGAACCTTACATTTTTAAAACCATTTTCTGCTGATTCTGCATTTTTGATAAGGGACGTCATGGGCTAAGATTTAGCAAGTAACCATGGCAAACAGTATTCGGTGTTCCCACAAATGAATTCCTGTTCATTAGAGTGCATAATTTAAATTAATTCATTATCCATATTGAACTGCATCGATAGTGACAGCTTACAATATCATGGGTGATGGGGTCCCTGCAGGTACGTCCTGTGAATAGAAACTGATTCCTCACCCTCCCGGCCCCTTTCCCAATGGTCCTAGACAGAGATATAGCCCTGTTGTCTCTGCAATTTGATAAATAACAGTTAAGTGCTGTATTTTAAGTTGTTTGGATAGACCTTCCCCTGTGTGGTCCAACAAATCTGACATGTTAATGCCCATTCTGACTGCTGGTGTCTCAATCTGGAGGATGCATGGCCATGTGCTTTCTGAAAACACATCACATTTTATGGCATTCTGCCTCATCTACATTTTATGGCATTCTGTTTTGTCTTTGGATGGTGAGGGAAATAAGATCATTTAACTACTACAGATGTATTGAACAAATGCTCTGTGTTAAAAACCTACCACTGCTATATTAGACTTTGCCATTGGTACAGCTGTGTTGGATCTTGTATATGATTTTGTTAGACTATTTCTGATCCAGGATCCTGCTTCAGACTGATAGGACATGTGTTTGATTCCACCTAACATGCCTCCTGGGCTGGATCAGGTATCCAGAACCATTACTATAATGGAGAAGAGTAGCTCTGATGTACCATGGGTGACTAGGAGAACGTGCACAGCACCATATATGATATTCTAGCTACTATGTCATAGTCCCCCATTCCTTAGATATAGATATTTCAAAGTGGTTGACTCAGGTTTAATATGGTGGGAGACTATGAATCACTTTGAAGTGGAGAGTTTGGATGATTATAAACAGCTGCTGATTTTGTACATATGAAATCAATATAAGCCCTGAAAGTCGCTTAGACATTCGGCTATATATAAGAACAGTTCTAGAAGTGTGGTATGCTGTTGTTGCCTGTCTGCTCCTATACTGATTATGATGAAATCACTGATGTGCATTCTTGTGTAAATATTTGAGACCAGTGAGGCAAATAATTCAAACATGTGGAAATATATAGGCCTCTGTATCGAATTGCACATTAGTCAATGGTGCTGCATAACTCGCATTTATCTACCCATGCGATTAAATACATGTTTGAGATAAAGCTAATGTAAGCTACATTAAGATATTAAAACCGTGGGGAATGATCCTGGAGCACCCAGGGTCAATTATAGGCCAATGTGCCTGGCAGCTGGTTAGTGTATGTTACAGGACCAGTTATTGGTGAGACTTTCTACCCACAAATAGGAACATAAGTCATATTAATTACTACCGACAAACACCTAAGGCGTTAGCCTCTCCACGGTAGCCTTATATGACCGACCTTAAAAAGGTGTTATGTTGCATTTGGCTGAGCTTTGAAACAGTTTAAAGATGTTGTTTCTGAGAAAGGTATCAGAGCATAAAGAGTAAACAGCCAGGGCATGAGGAACCTGCTAGAACATTCTAGAATGTGGAGAGGTGGATTTTTTAGATTAATTGTGTTCCATTCCCCCTAGTTTATGTCCCCTCTTACCCCCTCCCCTTCTCCATTCCCACTTTACCCCACATATGTCAGCCTCCATCAGACCTACGCTGCTGCCCCACACAAACATCAAGACAAAAACTTTGATAATCAACCCCATCAAGGCACTTAACATGTGTGGAAACACTGCCCCTCCCCACTCACCCCTCCCCACCTACCAGTGAAATATGAGCTGAAATTACCCTGCTAAAGGTCAAACAACACAGACGGGATGTCATGGCTAAGTGAGGCAGATGAGTCTGAACTTTTTGATGGATGTGTGGAATGGTGTAGAGGGATATATAGGGGCATAGTTTGCACATGGGTGTGGACCCAACTCTGGGACAAGCTTCATTGTATGTAAATCATAGCAGCAGGTTAGAAAGGTCCAGATCCTCGCCCCTCCTGATGCCAAATCCCAAGTGTGTTATGAGGACAGGGGATCTGATGAGCGACAAGGTCACGCCTCCATAAATACACGGCACCCTGGAGGAGGTCCTCATGAGGGTGCAGGGTGAGGGTGTGGCTGGCCAGTGTCGTCTGTAATTGTTATGCGATCTCAACTAGCCTGGGCTAATACCAGGCCAATACAGAGTTCTCGACCACACAGAGATTTGCCTAATACAGACAGTGAAGGAAAATGTACAAGCCCGGGCTTACAAGTTGCTAAAATAAAGTTCCCTTAATACAGTACAGGCATTGTAGCCTCTATTCCTACCAATACACGTGTCCCTACGATAAATGTCTGGCTATCCACGTGACTCTGCCAATTCCTATGTATGTCTGTTGTTTTCAAGGTTCTTTCTCGTATTCAATCGGGAGCTATTTTTAGACAAGACAGCTTCAAAGCAACATTATACCATTTGCTAAAAAATGGATAGACTGCGACATTGTACTTCAACCCCCACAGCTTACCCCCCTCCACAGTATTTGGTAATTAAAATGAATTTGTCAATGTGTGTATTCAGTTGCAAACGTTCAGTGCAATGCAGAGTGCAAAGGGTCTAGATACATACGCAATGTACTAAGAAATAAATAATAGTATTAGAACAAAGTGTATTTCAAATCTGGAGCATATTTGAATATCTTTCAGGTTTTGCAATGCATTTTTCTGTAGGTAAACTAGATCTCTTGCGATAAGGATTCTAACACTTTTTTCTAGTACATTGCCTATTCATTAAGAGCCCTTTAGGTTTGTGCTATCTTAGGGAATATGAGCCTGATAAGGGTCACTCTGGACTGTGTGACGTAGGTGCTGCTCCTAAGAATGATTGACTGCCCATGAATTCACATATGTTCATCCATCTCTAAGCTAAGCCAGTGTCACTCAACTCATGATCAGCGAGCAAAGGTTTAGCCTGGAGCATTGGCACTTACTTATTCAGGGCCTATAGTGTATGATAATTTATAAGCATCCAATATGGGCCACAGTCCAGCACGCCTATATATAGCGTGATAATAGGTTATTGATAGGGATGCTCCAGATCTATACAGAGTAAGCTGGAGAGATAACAAAGCAGGGCACGTTGTCCTGACTGGTTTCCCTGTGTATATATTTGTTCACATGGAGCTGATAGTACGGAATCGGTTACTAATACTATATCCTATATGTACACACTCTGAACATGGTCGAGTCGTACCTGTGTAGACTTCAGCCTTCAGAGAAGTGCACCTGTCAGTACAATTATACAGCAGGAGTTGTATAGCCACTTACAGTCAGCGCCGGGAGCCGACCTCTCCTCCAGGTGTGACCGCTATGCCCTGTTAATTATTTGGAACTTTATACACGACAACCTGGTTGTAAAATATTCGCACTTTTAAACCCATGGCCTTTTCACACGACCTCTTGATCTTATGACCACACGACCTCATGGCCCTGGATGGGTACATAGGAGTAGAGCCGTAGAGCCCATTTTGATTTCTACTAATATCCTTTAGACAGAGATACATGTCAATGAACCATAGATGGAATGGAGTAAAACTAAAAGATGCTTTACCGTCTTCCCCACAGATTGTAGAGTATAGTGCTTTGGTGAATTCGGAAACTGTACCCGTAATAGGGTTGTCCGTCGTTGTGTCGATATCTCCTGAAAATCTATCCATCATGCTCATGAAAAATCGTCCAACTCTGTGTAAATCCCGTGATATTGATGCAAGTGATATTCCTTTGATATTCCTTTAACTCAGTAAGTTCGAGTTGCAGAGACTGTTAAGTTTATGTGTATGTGTAGACCCCGTTACTGGGTAGTGTGGGTAATCCAGCGTCTCCCGGACGAATGAACTTGAACGTGGCGTCTGGCGCGTTTATATATGTGTACAACTCGCGGCGCGGGCAGGGGGCGGGGACAGGACGCTGCCACTTTTTTCCCTCCAGGAGTGAAACACACTTAAAGCATCCACGTGGTTGGCTGAAGGGCTGGAGCTGCCCACACCGTCACGGTCACAATTAGACGTACGGAAACAGATATTAGCGGGAATTCTACTTCTAGGAAGGTCCGGTGCCAACCCACGTCCTGGTGGCAACCAATCAGAAGGCTCTATTTCTACGTCAGGGACGGATCCGCCTGACGTACTTTGCTACTGCTAGTGATGTGCTCAGCGTGACTTTTGGCAGGGGTGTAGGCTATTTTGGGCAAGAGCAATGAAAGATGGTTGAGACTTGATGCAGTAATATATTCTTGAAGTCATGACATGGAATTGCGTTCAGAAATAGTCGTATTAAACAGTCAGTCTGCCTGCAGAGGCCTCAATGAAATATTGAATTGATAAAACATGACGTTTTTGCCTGGAGAGTATAATTGAGTGCCCAAGTAAGCGTCCTTACAGTTTACTGTAGTTTACGGTCCAGTTTACGTTACCGGGGTCTGGGTGACATATTTCCGGGATCTGTGATACGTCTGCCGTTTGTCGTCTGCTCCACGAGCGACTCACGAGTGTCTAGCTGTAGTATGAGTGTCTAGCTCTGTATATGTTACAGTATGTGTGTCTATATCTACACGGGGTGTCATGGTCAGTGCAACTGTATCTAGTGCATCCTAGTATCTGCATACAGATCTATAATAGTCAATAGAATAACACTGCCTCCCCGAACATATAATGTATTTTTGTTATTGGCGTGCATGTGATGGTTGACCACATAATTATACATGTATACTGGAAGTCTGTGAATAATACACCACTCGCAAGATGATATAATGGTGGTTATATGCCAGCCAAATATGAGTAACCCTATACCTGTTGATGGTGACGCCACAAATAGAAAATTGCAACTCTGTAGATGGTTATATCGTGAAATGTGGTTGTTTAATGTTGCCCATGGGAGTTATTTATCCACTAAATGTACACTGTACTTCCACAATACAAATAGTTGTGCATGTAGAGTAGGAAGGTGTATGTATATACTCTCACCTCCAGGGCTGGGGGATTATTGGCGCCGACTACTATGTAAACTGTGTCAAGTTTACCACCAACCAGTAGGTCATGTATGTATGCCCATATATCGGCTTCCGTGCATGTGGTGTCGATGGGTGAATACCTTGGCGTAGTACAATTTAAATCTCCAATGGTATTATTCCATCTGATAGCCCACAACTATTCACACCGTGTATTATAGAGCCTGAGCCTGTACATAGGCTATATCCTAAAGGCGGATTAGGGTGCACTACTACACTGTAAAAAGTTGTTGTTCGTGAACAGCAATATGTGCTGTAACTGTACAGTACTTTAGCTCTAAAAGATAATACAGCAACTTTTGCTGTACACATACAATTCTGTTACTGTAGATGCAGGTTCGAATCCCATAACCAGCAACCAGAGGGAGAGAGAGCAGAGAGGTTGGAGGGAGTACCATACTCCACAGCTCAAATATGACATGATCTTTTCAAAAGCCCAATGATGCAGGCTACATAGTGACTGCCCCTCTAGCTCAGTCGGTAGAGCCGTGGGAGATGTAGTCTGAGGGTCAGCAGTTCCAGTCCCGGCAGGAAACTCTCACACAAACTACATTTCTCCTGATGCAAAAAGTATAATATATTTTGGTACACTGAAATGTTACTATTGAAAATATGCAGAGGATAAGACCAATGTATCTCAACAATCTGTATGAAAGATAGTAAAATTTACTTTGAAAAACATCTATAGGCCATCAAGATTACACTTCAACTAATGGTAGTTCAGTCCTTATTAGTACATTACTGCAACAGGGTAATTTTCATATTATCCCTTAAGACATGAACAGTCTAGTTCTAAAAATGTCCCTAGGGATCCTGTGTTGACCTCATTACCATTCACACATAAGTAGGAGGTGTTTCAATGCACCTGACATGCAGGATTCACTGGCGTAGTGGTCATGGTTCAGGACTATGGGTTGGAACCTGGGGGTTCAAATCTCCAAGATGTTGAATATGTGAGCCTTTTTAGAACTCAGGTCTGCGTCTACAGTAGATTCTACTGTAGGTCTACAGCAGAATTTACTGGAACCAAAGTTGCCCCCAATAGTTGCTGTACAGGAACACTACTTACTTCTAACAGTGTAGGCAGCTCATGGGCACAGTTACACCTGAGGAATGCCAGCCTGGTATTTAAGATATGTTCCTTATCGCTATATAATAGGTTAGACGCGATTTGAGGGTCGATAAGTGGACATAAGTATCCTGTCTAGCAATGTTGTATAGAGACGCGCTGTTATAAGTACCGTTCCAGGGGTGTGTCAAGCTCACAGTCACACACACAAATCGATGATTGGATCACACACTGTTGAGTCAGGTATGTCCAATGTATGCACTCTCGCTGGGGAATAGCCCCACCCCGGTGCCATACCACACCTGTGGACCTGGTACGGTTCCTAGCTGTTCCTGTGCGTTCCACTTGTACGACTATCTTATCTGGTTATCTTGTTCACTTTCAACAAGTATTGTATTCCTTTCCTCCTGCAGCAGAGGAGGCGGAGCAGAGAGGCATGTATCTACGTAGAATAGACAATGTTTAACTTGTTCTGATCCTATTGGGACCATGACTTGTTGTATTGTGAGTAGAAGGTGTGTATCAGCGTGTCTAGACTGTAGTATACCTTGTAGTGTACAGATCGTGAGGTGGGACAAGGTTGGCCCACTTAGTACTTACAGGAGGGGGGACACATGGCACATTTAGCTCCTACAAACAAAAATACATCTCACCCCTGCTACCGTCCCTATACTAGAGACCATGTCTACGTGCAGTTTACATTATCTGCTGGTGGCAACAGAGGCTTTCTCTTACTAGTCTTAGTAAGGCATTTTTTTAATGTCATAAACAAAACACAAATACAAGTGACCGAAAAAGTGCCACCATGCAGCTCATTATTGTTAGGAGCAGAACTATGTTGCCAAGGAGATTCAGAAAGTGTGGATGTATAGACATTTGTAGACCTACCAGAAAACAGAAAGCTCTTTCTATTTTCTTCCAGTCATTGGACTACAATATATTGCAGCTCATGTGCAAGGCATATTTTGGATATCTCTCAGATGCTGTATTGGTTTCTGTTACATTTATAAAGTAGATCCTTTCCTACAGCTCATTGCAGCTCATGTCCAAGGCATATTTTGGATATCTCTCAGATGCTGTATTAGTTTCTGTTACATATATAAAGTAGATCCTTTCCAACAGGGAATTTCCACCCGTTTCTAGCATATTTCCAAGAAATGTATGGAATCTGCTCACGGTGAGACAGTTCTATACGATGAGGTATGCAAGAGAGATGAGAATGTAATTGTAAATTGACATTCACATCATCCTGTGACATATATTGCACCAAGCGACAAGGGTGTGGACACGATGTGGTCGCACCTCCGGGGGGCTGTATACCAAGAACTAACGGTATAAATATAGAAACATTCTCGGTGCAAACACATATATATTTCCTTGCTTGAGCCTTGTGGTTTCTGACCAAAAGTATTCTTACCTAAGTGTCTGAGGTGTCATATAGAAAACATGTAAAGGAACTGTGCCATGCCCACCACCGTCATTGGTGACATGGTCATGAGCTAATCAGTTTGCCCTGTTTAACTAATAATTATTATGTTAAACTTCTCCTTTCTTACTCTTCCAATTTTAAACTAGAAATTCTCTTTACTTTATTTCTTGACTTGTTTTCATCCGTCCATAATTATGTGTACAGCGTTCTGTTTGCCGGAGTTCATGGATAGGAGACTGACATACCATACAATACGCCTACATATGATATATAAAACAGATGACAATGTTGCAATGAGACAATTATGGCTGTCACTGACTTCCATGGCTATCCCATAGAACTGACGTTGTTCTATCATGCATCCTATATATCCTGCAATTATCCTCCTTTAAAAGGGTCTTTATAGAGATACAATATTATGGTTAATATAATATATCATGTCCTATAAGTAGATACATCATGAATATGCCTGTGTCATTTTGATTTCTGTCGGGGTGGGTCTGGGGTTACCCCATTCAAAGTGATGTGATGAGGTCGGCTGCTGCTGCTGCTGTATCCTGCATTATGTATATATTTAAACACGTAGTATTCTGGTACAATTACTGCAGCAAGATACCTAAATGCTGATACCCATGTCTATGGTAGTTTATAGCATCATATTAGGTATACATGCCCAGTGGCCACTCCCTCGGCCATTAGGCTTTCTGTACATAATAGATAGGGTCAGAGGGGATCGTCTCAAAACGGAAATGCAGTACCCGACACGGATGAGGTAATTCTGCCGACGGCACCTTTCCTCTCTGTAGCTACTTTGATGGTTGGGGAATGCCCATAGTAACGGACGTCACGCTGTCTATTGTGAATTGTTACAATCAAATGGATCCTATAGGATGGTCTGCTGGGGGAGGGGGCAATGACGTCAGGGTGACGGCAGGTGCAGGCGACTGTGACGGGCGACGTCAGGCATGTGTAACGTCATCGACTTGACGTCACACGTCAGGGGTAGTACCGTTATAGTGAGTACAGCATGATGTGGGAACCAGGATATTATTTCATATTTTCATCTTTTTTTTAACAACCATTCATGAGTGGTGATATGATCGGGTCGGAAAGTGAGTCTTTATATCAGAGTCATCTCGCCCAGGTTCCTCGTTGCTCGTTTTTCGACAAATAAATATGGGAAATGGGACCACCAACTGGGGTTGACCAGAAATATGTTGGTGCAGCCATCTAAATCTACAACAAATGCTGTTTTCTCAGGGTCCCATGCTTTCTACCTCCCACATTCATGGGAGAGAAAGAGCTGGGCTTGGGTTATGTAAAGTTACCGTTTGGTGCGTTCCCACACATATTGAGTAGCGGTAAATAACCTATTTGTGGTCATGTCTAAGTTCAGAAGGCCACGAGTAAGAAACACTGTTCTCAGATAAACAACAAACACCAAGTGAACACAGTGAGGAGGGGTGAGGACACTATAACCTTGTATATGGATAGTAGAGGTGCGCCACCCCTACTGCTACAACTACCCCCTCCTCCACACCACAGGCTATCCCAAAACCACAGCATACTTTTAACATCTCCATTAGGATGTTGAGACTTTGCTTTTTTATGTTGGCCTTTTTGTGGTTGTGTTGCAGATATTTCACTGGGTGTCCCTGGCCGGCTGTCACCAGGGATCGGGCATCTCAACAATTGCCTTTTGTACTTCTCCACCTTTTTACTGACTTAGGACATAAGGCAGAATCCAGGATGGTGCTCCCAGCAGCCTCTTTGTCATTTCACTGCATTGGTTCACAACTTAATTTAACGACTTCATAGTCCAGTGTTGTCCCCATCAGTTACATGCTATAGATGATGTGAGGACTGGCAATAGTTACTTTCTTTTCGTGAAGGTAACTTTTTAAAGACATTTGCACCTGTTTGGTGGCTTATACAAGGGAGTCCCCTTGATCCAGAGGCACCCAATGACCAATTTAATCAGGGTAATAGTATTTCTATCAGCTTGCGTGAGGACTAACAACAGGATGTAGTATTGACTGTACTGCATTGCACTGTGTACCATAAGTTTATATTATAGTCATTGTACATTGCTATATGCTAATGTAATAAGTATACCTACTACTCTGCTTATGCTATTTATTTTCTTGGAAACCATATCTACTATTATATTCCATTTGGTACCAACAACACTGTATTTATAATCAGGCTGTGGCGAGTTGCAATAACCTTTTTGTGCATTTTGTGCGTGGTCACATGAGCAACACGCCAAATAGGCCTGCATAAACCATAAATGCATAGATCTAGTCTGAGCCATTCTGTTATATGTACATATATATTATAGATGTGTCAGAAAAGTAAGGTTACTACGTCCACTGCGATTAGTCGCAATTGGCTATCGGCTTTTATGTCTTGAGCTGATGTACAATTTCCCCTCATGCCAATTATAAGGGTACATAATGTGGCATGCCCTGATAGTGTTTATTCACAATAATGTGTTTATGCTAATGGGACGGACGGACCTAGCTGCACAATCTATCTATGTGTAAACGTTCGGTAATGGCCTTTGGTATAATACCATGAAGAGAGAAAAACTCAAATTAAATTCAACACATAGTTATCAATGACAGTGAAAATGCTGAATGCTTTCTGCCACCTCTGCCACTGTCTACAACCATGTGACTGGATATACTTTTAAAAGCGTTAAACTAAAGCTCAGGATTAATGATATATATATATATAATTATTAGTAATAATTTATAGATAAAGAATAACTATAATCCCCTTGCCCATACTGCTTCGATATTAAATTCAATGTTAGTCACTCACCCTGTCTCCATGATAGGCAAGGCCGAACTGCTTGTACTGTCATAATGTCAAAGTTACGAGCAGGCCCCTTCATTGTTAGCTTTAACAAGCAGTGCAAAGGGATGCAGTAACAGAACCAGAGTCTTGTATTATATAAGGTATATATGCCTTTAACACACCAAACAGTCCAAAGCAGGAGGGAAAGCGGCAAGAGAGGTGGTTAATACAGTTATATTTGGCAAAGCATTGCAGGAGCCTGTGGTGAATCTAAGGTCAAGTTATACTTTAATAGAGAATATATCCTTGCTCACACTTTGGTCACATCTCCAGGGTCTGTATGCTGGTATCCTGCTCACGTTCTCGTCCAGTAAGTCCTCAAGGTGGGTTTAATTCATTAGCTTGTTATATTTCCAAAGGGGATTTTAGCAGGTATACTATTCCTGGGTGGGTTACACTCCCCTGGTAGTTTCACCAGCCTTTGCCAGTAGGGTCAGGTCATAGAGATTGTCCATGGCTGTTATTCTCCTTGAAGGTCCTGGAGGAAGTGAGATTAAGTTCTTCACGGGGAGCCCCTACTCTAGTGCAGTCTATCCGTATTAGCGTTGACCAATGCTACATGCGCCATCTCCCTATGACGTCCCCACTACTGAACAGCAATTGCCAGCAATGGTCAGCAGGGTCTGAGAAAGGAACTCCTAGGGCTGGAGTCCTCCTCCTCCTCCTGCGTCTCCTCCACGGTGGGACCTGGTGCTACCCACAGATGGTAGGATCCTGAGTTACCTGGATAGGTGGTGCTCGCTGGAGGTGGTGGGGGAGGTGGTGCTCTTGCCCTCCCATCCAGGTGACAGCTGCTCCCATACTCCCACCCACCCACCCACCTTGGACCACAGACCTTATGGTCAACGGTGGACTAAGGCAAGGCTCACCCACCCCTCCCACCTACCTATCCTCCCCATCCTCCCTACCCCCCTCCCACACCACACACACACCACACGTCCGCCCACTTGGTCAGAGATCCATCCATCCTCTGTCTATGGATGTCGTCTCCTCATCCTCGGCTGCCATGGCAACAGACCGACGCCGGCCAGCCCAGGGCAGAGGGGGCCATCTGGAGGGTCAGTTGGTGGGGGCAGTTCGCCGACACAACCACCTGGAAGTGGCCAGAAGGTGATGACACTGGAATG
This sequence comes from Harmothoe impar, assembly GCA_947462335.1. NCBI lineage: Eukaryota > Metazoa > Annelida > Polychaeta > Phyllodocida > Polynoidae > Harmothoe > Harmothoe impar. The sequence continues at coordinate 63,645,961 of OX381709.1, forward strand.
CGGTCACCATGGAGACACTTCCGTTTATCACAGATCGCCTCACCTGGAGTAGTAGTACTCCTGCTTGCCGCTGGGTGGCGCTACGAGCGGCGGTAATTGGGATCAGGTAGAGCTTGGTACTCAGAAAAGTGGCCTGACATGGCAGGGTCGATGAGTGCTGTGATGGACCTGTCAGCTGGGCACAAACATGCTGTAGTCTATCATAATCTCTAACATGATCCCTTACCTTATTTATAAAGGCGGTGCGGATAGGTTATGACCATTCATCTGATTGGAAATCAATTAAAAAACTATTTGCATCGAGAAAGAATGTGAGATGTGAAATGTGTTTTATGTGTTTATGGATTTACCCTTTGCTATCATTCACAGTCACATATCGTCATTTTATTATAACTGATTATGTTTAACAATCTATTTCAAAATGTACGTTCACTGTGTATTCTTATTTGAATGACTTAACTGTCATTCCTACTCCTAGTACGACGTGTAACTCTGATGTACTATGTGCGGAATAGCCTACGATCCGTTATTATGATGCAATGCATGCATCCCATATGAGAGCACCTGATCATTCGGGATATCTGGACAAACCCACCTGATGCAATCCATTCAGATAGTCGCATCACTACGGTAAATGCCTTTGAGGCTGTGTATATACTAAATGATTTACAAGTACCCTTGTAATGTGACTACTGGATGACATTATGGGTCGTACATGTACTCCCATGTGATATTTGGTTTATAAAACAACCTGGTGCTCAGTGATCATTTTGACACTAAACTTGATAGTTTCTCTAACTCATGAAGTATACTACCAAGAAGGTACATTCCCTCATCTATGTCTAAGGAATACTCTGAGGTAAAAGGACATTTCACTTAGATGAGGTCGCTCAGACTGTGGTTCAATTGCTTTCTTAAAGTTGGGCACATAAAGTGCACTCATTATAGCTAAAGCACTGGTAGTTGAAATGCATCAGTTACTTTGACCTTCTAGACTAGAATGATGGTGAAATGATAGGAGAGGCCATTGACAGGGCCTGGTGCCCTAAGAATGTTAACCGCATAAATACTGTCCTTTTACAACGATGTATACACCAGTTCACCTCTACAGTAACATGACCAGTAAGGTTTATCTTCAGGCCAAGAAAAAAGGGGTGTGTTTCATAGGGTTTCATGTTACCTCACGCTACCTGGTAGAACAAAGATCTCCAATTCCATATAGAGGCAACCCACATGAGATGAAGTCAATTTCTGGTTACCTCCTGAGCAAATGCTGGTTTTTTTTCATATGTCAAATCTCTAAGTTTCTGACCAAGGAACTTGAAACACACGTGTGTTTTTTGCCTAATATAGAAAATGCCAACCAACTCATCCACAGATGACAACAAATCATCAACTGTGGAATTTGAAGCGGACAGCCACAGATGTGGCTACCTTTAGTGGGCTGAGGCCGACTTCAGTCATATGTCATGGTGACATTTGTTGGTTCATGTGTAAATCTATGTGTTATATACACTGAACACGCAGCTTAGAGAAGCATAGGAATTTGCTAATCTGACATGTGGGTGAGATTTTGATGGAGGGTTTACCTTCACACTTGGGGAGTGTTCTTCACTCAGCTATGTATATTAAGTACTTTCCCATAATGTAGGCTCCCATTGAGAGGTGTTACAATGTTACAGGTGTTATATGTATTGTATAGTCGGTGAATCTGACCAACCTAAGGTAGTGATCATTTTTAACAACAGGGGCGCGCGGGGGCCCTTTGAGGCATATAGTAACGCGCAGGCTTTTTGGCTCAAAACAGGGTTTTCTCACCCCCCGCCCACCCCCCGGTCAAGGGGTCCAAATCTTTTTGGTTATCATTACATGGTATGGTTATTCACGGTCGAAGCATCGTTTGAGGCGCACTGAACCCAAGACGTCATTTGCGTACAAAACCCGGCAGGATTAGGTCACTTAGTGCGCCTTTGATATATAATGAGGTACATAACATATGAAACAAAACAAAATGTATGAAAGATCACGAGAAACCGTCTTTTGCTATAACCACATATCCACATCAAGAACCACAGTTTCTCATTAAGTGTATTCACAATGTGCGCCCATGTGCACTGGGGCATGTAAAGCTTGCCAGTAGGGATTCCCTGGACGGGGGCGTTGAACCAGATATATCATCCATGCTGCATGTACCATGGGCACTAAGGAACATTGGGGAATCCCATGGGTATCCCCAAACCCTAGGTGATTCAGACGTCAGGTGATGTACACATCACGAGGACCTCGCCATACCCCACTGCCAAATGTTTACCCTGCAGGAAACGTGGTTATATAGTACTACATAGTTCAGCATAATGCAGCACATGGTTCGTTTAGACTGTTATGTATAATGCTACTTAAGTACATTTGAATATCATTATGTTCTAGCTTACTTCTTAGATAATTTGATTATGTGCATGCAGAAATTGGCCTCAGATTTTGACTTAAATCTGAGAGAATCGGTGCCAACTAAAACGTATATTATTATCTATTTAGGGATAGGGAGAACTGTCTAACATGCAGAAAGGACAAATGCAGGTCTCAATCTTCTCCACTGAAAATTCACTTTCTCAAATATGTTAATTTGCCTCTAAATGAGATTTACTAATCACTTGACACATATAGTGACATGTGTGTAATTTGATGGTGCGTTAAGACATGTTTAATCGAGTAATAAAGCTTATTTCAAACTTCATGAAGTCATAAAAATTGTTTCTCTGACGTCAATTGATGATTACTGCATCTGCCGCAAATACTGAAGTATACATGTTATAGAGATAGGACATCACGAGACAAATGAATCATAGAACATGAGGGTGGTTCGTGACATGCTTGTCTATGCTGTTAACTGATGACCTATGTCTTTGCCCACCTCCAGCACCTCTTCAGGCTTGATAGCCCCGCCCCCACTCCAGGGCTGTCTCTGCTTAATGCTTAACCCTTTCAAGGGTCACATAGTGTTTAAATGTGCCTAGCCCTTTATGTCGCCATTATGCATGAATGCAGCCTTGCCGAGTTACTCAATAGTGCTGCATGCAAGCAGCATGCCAACCATGCGAGGTTGATACACTCCCGACGGGGCTGGCGAGTTACTCACCAGTTCTGCATTCATGCTTCATGGTGGCAAAGGGCATATTAAAGCACTGGCGGTCCTTAAAGCGTTTTATACCCCTCACACGGTGGCACTGGCATCCAATCCCTCCCACATCCTGCTTGTGGGTGCTCAGGAAGTGGTGGGATCCGCCTGACACGGGCGACGTACGGGGACATCTGAGGCATTTTAACACTGGACGATAATAGACAAGGACATTTATAGATCGAATTGGGAAATCACCCCAAAAATACTCACTCTAAAATTTATAAAAAGGGTATTTATATCTTCCCTGCTTAAAGCGTTTTTTAAAAACAAAACCGCCCTCACCAAGGGTCCGCTGTTCACCAATGCCAACAAAAGCCCTCAACCCCAAGGGTCACTTCTTAGAGTTCTCACTAAAATACTTCTTTATTTTGACAAGGGTCGCCTTTGGCACCAGACTTAGCCCTTTGACCAAAATCCCACTTACCCAGAGTAGATCACTGCTCAGGAAGATCCGTTTATATATATATATATATATATATATATATATATATATATATATATATATATATATATATATATATATATATATATATATATATATATATATATATATATATATATATATATATATATATATATATATATATATATATATATATATATAGGCACTGCCCCCCCCCCCCTTCCCCTGGGTGGTGGGGCAGTTATTGCCTTATTGCCCATTTTAGCATGTACCATCTAAATTAGCTATCGGTCTATGTGTGTTAGCCTGCAGGGGCAGAGGGGGTAAATGTGATGTCTAGGAGCCAGGCCAAGTGCAAGCCACCATTACCATGGAAACAATTGTCTAAACAGAGCAAAATGTAGGCTACATGTGTGCTAACTCAGCAATATTTACATTTCGGGAGCAGACTGAAACCACAACGGTTTGTGTGGTGTCCCTGCATATCAGTTCAAGGTCAGGGGCATTTGATCCCAGTTGGACATGTTAACCGTTACCATAGTTGGGGGTGCAGCGGGGTCCCGTCTCCGATCGGAAAGTCGCCGAAATAAAGGGGTCAGGGTCACAAAGTCGCTTCTTAGACATTTTTAATATGGGCAAATTTGTCCAAAAGTCGCCATGTCGCTTTTTTACCCATCTGGAATCACATAGTTGTCAAAAGGTCTATCATACACAACGTCACAAGAGGGGAACTGGCAAAACTTGCTCATTATTATCTATCGCTGATTAAAACAAAGTCTCTAAACACTTCCATCGGGAGTATCTGAAATATGTCTATCGTGGTGGAATTTCGTTCTCCCTTTTGTGTGGGAATATTTGCTGAAGACAGATGAAATACCCCCCCCCCCCCACCCCTCCTCCAAGAGAAAGATAGAAAAAAAAGAATCCACCTCCTTGTTGGAATATCAATAACTTCTTCCTTTCTACGCCGGCGCCACCAAAACATCGCAGTTCGGGAAGGAGGCACAGTGATGCATCCTTCCATATATGCAGCGTTAGTGGGTGACACTTTCTCCAGAAACCGACCATATGCCTTCCGTTAACATTCCGGAGTCATTTGCTCTGACAGGTGTTTAGTTCGTAGAACATGCACCAGGTGGAAAGCAGTTACCTGTAGCGCCACCTGGATACAGCTAGATTACTTTAGCACCAGGTAAAGCGAGAGAAGCTTCGTTTATTTACAGAAAAAGAAGCCATTCATACACCTTATTGATCACCACATGTCCTGTGACATTTTCATCGCTTTTTTATGCTACACATAATCTACACTACAGGTATAGCGTGTGCATAACAAAAGGTGTTCTGGTGGTTGCCCTATACGTGTAGGCGAAACATGAGGATATGGTTATCCATATTAAAAATAAACTCCATGTTCTGGGTGGGTGAGGTGGTTGATCATCAGATTCTCAGGGTTCCAGCTGTACACAGGGTTCACAGTTGTACGCAAAAACTGGATAGCTCTCCCAAGTGAGAGGACAGACGTTCAGAGCGTTATCTTAATAAGACATCTTAAAGTCTTAATTCAGTGTCTTACCCAGGGCCGCTCTTATCATTAAAAATAAATCATTTCAAGCCAGCAACCAGCTCAGAGGAACTCAGGATGTCTCTAATAGAAGAAAAAGAAGAAAAAGAACAAAAAGAAACGGGGGTTGGGGGGCAGAGCCCCCCATTACATACTAGTCGTAATAGTAATACTTTCAAAATATTATTTATTTTTAATGACATAAGCGGCCTCTACTAAAGTTAAGACTATTCAGACTGTCTTAAAAGTCTTATTAAGATAACGCTCTGAACGTCTGTCCTCTCACTTGGGAGAGCTAACCCGTGCGTGCCAGTTGTACACACATAATGCAAGTTATATGTCATACCAAAGCCCATCAATTCACAATTGTAAAGGTTAAGCATCAACAATGTCCCACGGCCCACTAGCTCTCAGATACAATGTACACCTCAGATACCACTACACTCACCATCCAAAGATGTGGGCAAAATAATAAAAGAACATATATTCTCCTTTAAGGAAGGAACTGCTCAAACGCCAACGAGCTTTCGCACCCAACGTCAACCTACCCAGGATTTCCGGAATATTTTTGTTGGGAGACAGGGAAAACAAGAGCCGGCCATTGATAAAAAGAGTAAAATGGCAAAGGACTTGCTGGGAATCGTATTGTTACTCACTGAAGTAAACTGCAGCCCAATGCCATATGGGAGGGGGGCATTGCAGTCATTTTACAACTACGCAAAATGCCTCCCACGAATAGCAGTAATGGAGTGGTGATGGGCCTTGGACACTTTGAGTAGTGGACACATTTGTGGTTGGTGATTGCACTATTTGGTTTGTTGGGGTGTCGTGGTTAGCCTTGTTGGTGTGATGCAGTGTATGTGGGCTCCGTACTATACTATAGAGGAGTAGGCTATACTATACTGTACCGCTAATATGTATTCAATTTGTGGATCTCCACATATTTTTCAATCATATTAAATATAGATAGTATCAATAGCATTCCCACTGCTATATTAGTATGAATATTTAATTATACCAACATAAGTTGTGTGTTATAGAAAAGGTACTATAAATCATTTTACATCCGAAGATTAAAGACAACCGACAAAGCAGTTGAATTTATACAAAAAGAAATGTGTTTTTGAGTTGTGCATCTCTGTAGACTTTGTAGAGTCCCTCGTGACAGTCAAGTGAGCACAAGTGACAGATTTATTATAGCGATTGCTTCACCAGTCCAGCTTGTTGGATTCTCAGAAAATGAAAGGAGAACACCAATAGCCAAGCCAAGGTTTGAGGTGAGCAAAGCACAAGGAAAATAAGATAAAATGATGTAATTTACGTTATGTCTAGTAAACACTACGATGCTGATCGAAACATTTCCGTCACAACAGAAGATAGGAATGTGTCATTGGGGTGAGTTTGGTTCATACACGTTTTTGTTCTATAGACTTTCGTATCTGAGACAATAGGGAAGTAACAGAGATGCTGCTGAGCTCATGCCTCGGGTTTCTGAAGGTTACCATTAGCTGTGACTTCCCAGAAGAGGACATTAATATCTTCTATCCAGGGGTGTATCCATGCGATCCCCAATTCACTCTTCTTTCTTTTCATTTAAAATTAAACTTCGACCCCCCCCCCCCCAACAGCATGACTGGGTTTGATCTCTACCCTTACAAACTAGTTATAACCCATCCACTGGTAGTACAAATCCCAGGTGTGTAATCAGGTAAGTGGTAGGGTGTGGAGATACATATAGCCCTGCCTATAGTGGCTCCCTATGGAGGTAGTGGCCGGTGCTAGTCCGCATGTTTTATCCATGTCTAATGTACTGGTTACTGGTATTGGCAGCATCGTTAGTTGAGACAGCATTGGCTATAAGCCATGCGAGGTGAGAGTATACCTAACCACGTGTCTGGTTGTTGGTACAAACATGAACCTCTCATAACGGACAATAAAACAAAGCAATCAGATACAACTAAATCACAACTTAGAGCATGTAAAAAGAAATCTGACAATTATCAATGAAATACATGGGAATTCAAGCTATTGAAATTAGGGAGGATTGACATTGGAAAACAATTACTATAAATACACATAAACTGCCTTTCATTGATCAGTGCAGTCTTAGAAGTCTTTTGAGAGGAAAGGATGTAATACCTCCATAGAAGTCCAATATGCTTCCTTTTCTGTAAACCTTTCTATGAACATCATTCTCTTACATGCCCTCTTATTGAACTTATTATTATAATTGATGCACTTGACAAATGTAAACGCAATGTTTGGAGCGTACACATCCAGTTGCATTGATTAATATTCTCTTAATATGAGACTGGAACACTGGGCTGTAAATCATCAAAAGTTACATCGAATGAAACACGCTAAGTGAGATATTTGGTGAAATGGTGCATGTACCAACTTTAAGCCCTTTGCGTTCTACTACTGGAGTAGTATTTGAGGCCACCCACCTGCCAAGACCCTATGATCCTACATGTAAGGAGGTCACTGTACATGCTAACCCCCGCCATGTAAATGCTAATATGACTCCGTGTATAGGGGAGCCCTGGGAGCATTGGGACACTAATTTAAAATCATAACATGTTTGCTTGTGATTTCTACAATGCCAACAATAACCAAATGCCTTTGTTTCATGAAGAAAGGCTACCAATAAACCTTTCATTTGGACTATTTAGATTCATCCTAGCCTGCCATGATTCCCGTCTATGGCCTTTAGAAATTTTGAGAAATTCCAGGGAGAACTGGGACATTTCAAGGAGAACTGGGACACTACCTGGGGAGAACTGGGACACACCAGGGAGAACTGGGACAGTGTAAATAGTGTGTTTATTAACCAATGATACATCATTTTGCTTTACTTCACGTTCAATATGATCATATGTAGCATATTAGCTTCTGTCATAGGTCTGAGAGAAAAATAATTTAAGCACAATAAATCTTCACCCGGAGTGTCCCAGTTCTCCCCAATAGTCAAGAGTGTCCCAGTTCTCCCTGCAATGAGTGTCCCAGTTCTCCCCAGGTTGAGATTTTTAAGCAAAATATTAATACAGTTCAAAATATGCTTAACTATGTTTTTGTAAGTAGCTGGTCATTTTGCCATCTATCAATGCTACATAATGCAACACTAAAATATTTTCTGATCAAAAGGGAACACAACGTAAATTTAACCGTCCGAGACCTGAAAAAAAATCTTTTTTTCCTAAAAATGTTATAATCTGTTATAGTTCTAAGTATAATAACATCACAGTAACTTTTTTTGTCATAAAAAACTTAAATATTATTGGCCCAAAAAATAGCATCAGTGGTTATGCATTAAAGTTATTGGTTATGGGCAGAATACACAGTGTCCCAGTTCTCCTTTGTCCCAATTCTCCCAGGGCTCCCCTACCATTAACTGAACTAAATAGAGGGGGAGGGACTTGGTACACTGCAATACAATGCTAATCTGTATCATGCCCGGTGCATTAACAATCATGAAATGGGTATACATATGTAATTGGTATCATTAGTCTGGGGACTTGTTGGCAACTGTACATAGCCTGGTTAGCCTAGATGTCTGCCTGTGGCTCCAACATTAAGCGGCCCTATTCTAATGCTAATCCATTCAAAGAATAGGGGAGCCATTCATGGAATGGCCAAAGGCACCAGACAGTGTGGTGCTATGGCTATACGGCTAGCTACTTTGTCACACTTTGTAACACATCTGTGCAGTTACTAGTCCGTGTGTAATGAATGCATTTCCCCCTATTGAATGAATACACAGAGAAAAGAAGTAGAATCACTGTGACTCCCGACTTGATCACTGAGGTAACTCTACCCAGGACTCCAAAGTGACTCTTACCATTAGCAGGACTCTATAATAATATAATATCGATATTGATACTCCAGCCAGATATACTACTGCACACCATTGATTAGAGACGGTATGACTTACTATTCTCATTATATTGAGATTTCCATCCATAAATCAACATACCTGTAGCCCTAAAATTAGGCATATCGACTAAAGTCTCCACACTACCCCGTATATAGACGAGTATGAATGAGGTCCCCGTCCTAGACCTGCCCCATGGCCTCCACCGTGGTCGTATGCAGTGGCCTCCGACTATGTTAGGCGGTCAGAGACAGCGATGGAGTCGCCACCTATCTGTATAGCCGTGAAGTAAGAATGTAGAGAGTGCCTCATCCTTTGAGTTGCTCATACGTGTTACAAGTACTATGCTCTACGAATTAAAAGGCTATCCACATCATATCTTAAACGTTATCACTGTAGTATACAATGTAAACATTTCGATTGATGAGGGCCTAATCTAACGAGCACTCTGGGTGATTGTCAATCGGTATCTATCGTTTTAGGCAACAATGGTGTTACATTTCCTTCGATGGGAATGGGAAAAGTCAACTGCTCTGCAATGCCTTGTATCGGAAAATGGATATGAGATGTCATCTCTATTTTTTTCTGCGGTATACATTTTGTTAACTTGATGAACAAAAATCTTTGTGATCCAAGTATCAACATGTACTCAGGTAGCATGGCGAGCAACATTGATGAGAATTGTATTTGGATGATGATAATATAGCATGTACACATTTTCATTGTACCTGGTAGTTGTACTCCTATCATACACAATCAACACATGTTGTATCCAATTAAACGTGACCTTAACTCTATATTTCTTAGGGTACTTTTCTCTCAGATCACTGATTTGCTTGAGGGTTCTCTTTAACTGAGGTTGGAAATTATTTGCCTCAGCCATTCTGATTGCACATTCCAGAGCATATTTCCTCTGTAGAGACGCGACTTCTTATACCATTCAGTCTTGGGTCTTTTCATAAAGAAAAATGCTTTGTTTGGGATCTAAGGACCCGGTCATGCCAGCAGTCAACTGACGAAACCGAAAAGGGTGGGTTGCATCTATAGGTTCCTTTAAGGTCTCGATAACAACTGAGATATTCAACTCTAATGGTGAAGCAATGGGCGAATCGGCAGTACGAATAACGAGGCGAGGGTTCTTTTAGATGCCCAACTACATAGGAATGGTAGGAGAAGAAAGGGAAGAACAAAACGTATTTATATCTTTCTAGCTCGGCAGGCCTTGCTTGATGTCCCACTATTAGTTGACCCTGTCGGACTGATGACGCACGGTCCTGCCTGGCCACACGTCACAGGTGTCAGAGATGTAGGTTCAGCACCCTACACCCTTCTACCTTACAGGTGTTTGTACACCCACTCACTTCATGTCAGCACCACCTGGGTGCATGCGTCTCTTGCTGTAAGTAACCCCAGCTCCCACCAGCATCAAACCGTGGGAAGTACTGAGTCTGTCACCGCTAAGGGTCCAGAAATAGCTTTGTATGTGCAATTATTGGATTATCTAAATAAAATGTAAACGTATATATACATACATGGAAATGCACAATCCTTCCCCTGTAAGCATTATGTGGATCTGAGGCCTCTGGTCTCATGTGAGTCCATTCACTTGGAGCCGATTGTATACTCTTGGTGGTATGTGTAATACCCGGGGTGTAATAATAGGGTTAGGATTATGTATTGTGCTTTGTGACCACTCGACCATGTTAATCCAAGTCAAGTTCCACCACGTAGGTAGTGTAACCATAACATATAACACAGGCACAGGGGGTCTACATTGTTATAGTTAACAATTAATGGCATTGGCCTTTTTCGATGTCTACAATATTGAATCAAGTCATTGCACATGTAGTCCTAGATACTGCCAATTCAAAACCCTTACTATGTAGCACTTGCTATTCACCTAATTAATTCCTTCTTATACCCAAATTCATTTACGAGGGAGAAATCTAACTTAAACCCCCAGCGCCCCTATATATAGGGTTGAGTACCTGTCCCGACTCAACTCCGACTGTCGCTGGAGGGGTACCAAGATCTGTGCATTTAACCTTTCATATTTGGATATACCCAACGTGTGAAATGCTTTAGGGTATGTTAATATGGTAGAGTAAGCTCATTGAGGAACCTCCACGTGAGAGGTAGTTTATGTGTTAAACCACTCTAGACGTCACATGGGCTAAATAAAATGACCCCCATTCCATAAATACTTTATGCTGATATTTTTGGGACATCTCACGCTAAATTTCAATGGGGGCGTTCGTGACAGATCGATAATATCAATGAGACATTGATTGGCTGATATGGGATACATGCATTAGCTCAGAGCAACCGCCTACTGCCTCGCAGGACTTGTAAATCATATCGTCTATGACAGATTATCCTGTGTAAACCAATATAGATCAATGGCTATACAATATACTATTGAATACCAGTATAGAGTACTACATTTCTATCAATCATGTGATATCTATATAGCACCTGATCTATATAGGGCCATGCAATTTATATTTATACTAGTATGTAGACAGGATTAGCAAAACCGACTTTGAGTTTCATTTATCTCGTTGAGATTTTTTCCCCGTATCATTCTGAGGCGTTATACGCCGATGAATGATACGGGAAAAAATCGATACGAGATAAATGAAACTCAAAGTCGGTTTTGCTAATCCTGTACTTATTATTAAATGACTCATCAGTGAGAAATTAGACATTTTGTGTGTCTTTACCCACTGAATTGAAGCAGACGATGGCCATAGCACTTATGATCTTTTGACTATACGCAGAAAGAAAATAGTCCCCCTCCTAGACGTGTATATTTCCTTTATTTGTACAATTTGGGCTTGCTGTTCGATTCAAATATGTTTATTATTGAAGAGTTAAGAAAATAAAACCATAATCTGCTTAGAATACCCGAAATATAACCCTCTTTTTTCAAAGATATCTGTCTGTCCACCTACAGCCCAAGGAGAGTCGATCACATGTAGCTAACAACAAATCTAAGGGCCACGCTATAGTACCAGTACCATTATTATAGAGTGTGGTCAACACCCCCTCCCCCATGCACTCAACAGACCTTACACCTAGCCCGGGACCCAGTCCACTCTTTGCCATGGGCAGGGTAGCCCCCCCCCCCGCACACACACACATGCAACACACCATAAGCGGAGTTGACTACATGGCTTGTTGATCACCCCCCCCTCCCCCCCCCACACACACAGACACACACCTCACGCTGCTCCCACTGACCAACGTACTTTGAGTGGGAGAATGTCCCGGGGGGCCACTCCCTCAGCATTGCATCCTATTAAACAAATTTTGTGAACACGATTCCACGGGGTAGGGTATGTTCTTGGGTGCTAGGCAAGGGCCTACAAGGGCCCTTGAAAAGGGGATGCCTCTTAGGCAATTTTGGATGAAAAGGGGTACATATTTGGGCCCAATGACTGGAGAAAAATTCAGGTGCCACTTAATCAAGCTCTTTTCAGACACATTTCTATGTTTCATGCCGGGTGGGAAATTTTAGGTTAAGGTTTAGGCCAACCTTTTGTGGGTTATCTTTTATGATTTCCATTGATCACCTGAAAGGAAGGGAATTTTACTTATCCACTTTGATTCAATTTTGGTGATTTGCCTCCCGTGATAAGGGTCCTAAATTTGAGGTGATGTTCACACATAGCTACTATAAAAAATATAGGGAGTGCCCCCCCCCCCCGGCGAATGTGCAGACGGAGGTGCCGCAAGCCCCGGCAGCAAGCCCAGTCGTACGGGGGCAGGGGGGTAATCAAAACATCAACAATGGCATATTCATGCGCCAGTGCTAAGGCAGGAAGTCATCTGATACAGTGACCTTGATACGAGCCATTTCCACAGGAAGTGGACTGATACAGGACTGCTGCTTTAAGCCTATGGGATCCCGTATTTAACAAAAACCATTTAATAATAAGGGTAAAAATTAGTCTTAGGCACAAATTTTTACATTTTTAACAGAGTCAACACGGCTATCGTCTTGAGTATCTCAGTATAACGGTTGTGTAGTAGTCTGCCGCTGATAATGGCGTACTATACAATCACTATCTATAGGTAAAGAACTACAGGTAACAGCCCCGGTTCCCGCACTCAGTCTCCGGATTTTACTCTATCTACGTTCTGAAAACGAGAAACTAGGGGCATTTTTCCAGCCATTGCAATGGCAATTTCTTTCTGTGCTTGTTTTGCATAATATTATACGGGCTGGTTCTTTTCCAAGATAAATTCGCATTTTGCAGAAAAAGCGCGGGTATTTTCTTACTGGCACTTCGTGGCAGGAAACTCCCTCTATACTATCCCAGAAAAATGGGTCAATTGAGGGGCCAAATGTCCGCTTTTCTCGAAAACAAATGGGTATTTTCAGCCTAAAATCAGCAAAAAAGGGTTGTTTTTAAGGGTCTGAGTATGGGTGGTGTCCCCTTTGCACCTTGAGTGCGGGGACCGGGTTAACACCAACAGCCTAGTCTGGTCGTATCGATCGGAACGAGTTATCATATCACCTGCATTTACAAAGACATGCATGGAAGAGATTGGTTATTTTTTTAACAACAGGGGCAGACTGTATTTTTCTTGTTCTGGTGTTTTTTGGTGTGTTTTTTGGCGGGGTGTAGGTATTCGGGAGGGGGCGGGGTAACTGGAACTCTCCATGGTTAGACCCAAGAAATGTCGCCCCTTCTCCCAAAAAGGCCAGCTAGTTACTTTACATAATGGGGGTTGGTTGCAATAATTTTGAACCCCGTTTGGTTGGAGTAGAAATGAATTGGACGCCTGCTTCAGTAGATAAATCTAGACGTGGTACTGTGAAAATCCACCACACCCACCACTGTTATTGAAAAATGACCACTCCCTAACTGCAAGCACCATGAAAAGGGCGATAGAAAAAAAACTGCTGCTACTGGTACACACCCAAAAATCCCCTTCTTGGTGTGCATCAGCCATCATTTAGCATGTGACCGGTGGGCTTTTGTTTGGTCTCCATGTAAGCTTGTATGAGGCATGCTGTACCATATACAGCCTTTGGTGCTCACATCAGTTGGTGTAATTTACCTGTATGGACGTTAACGTAGTGTTAATTAGAAACATGTAGGCCCCTATGCCAATGTGTGTATCTGTCATACAACGGACAAGTTAATTCTGGAATTAACACAGGATAACGGGAAATATGTATGTGTCAATTGTAGCAACAGTTATATATTATTTCGGCTATACACGCATCGTACTTGAATTGTACTGGGCAGAAAGGTAGAGTGGTTATTCATTTTATGCTACAGATCAGAATCCACTAACTCACAATAAAAGCCTATAAAGGACCATTCCCTGACATGGGTCGGCTTACCTACAACCACATCATGCTGAGTGGAGGGTAGAGTGTCCGGCCTTTTCATGTTTAATGATCTGATTCTTGGCAGACACACACAAGGACGTGGGTTACCTATTGTCACGTACCACTATGTTTAGGTGTATCTATGGTAACAAAAAATGGCGTCTATGTTATTGCCTTGCCGCACTAGAGCCCGCCTGACAGCTGTTGTAGGGGCAGGGTTGAACAGGGTGCAGCTATACATCATTGACCAATCACTATTCACGAGTTCCGTCCCTACTCAGGGTTACACGTGCAGGTCCATGTTGGGGTTGCATGCTCATGCACCAGGTTCACCCTTAAAGCTCACCTTTGATAACATTTTTTCATAGTATTGTTGTATTTCACTTTGCCAATATCGACATTGATATCGATATTGTCTATATATTTCATTTTACTCAACTGTTTAGATTTTCCAAATTTTCTCCCATTTGAATTATTGAGAAAGTTGGGGGGGGGGCACCCCATGTATGCAAATATCAGTTTACAAAGTCAAAGAACAAGTTGAACATGGTTCGGTTAAAAGGGCTGCCTAGCTTTTCTTAGCTTTGGCATAATACGACGTGCATGCGTTGCCATTGCACACTCAACTCGTCTCATGGTCAACCAAGGTTCAGAGATCAAAGGCAATCTGCCCAGGAGGAAATCAATGAAGAGCGTACTCACCTGCCAGACCCAGGAGGGCGGCTGCCACCACCAGTAAGGTAGAGATCCAGTGGGGGAGGACGACAGGGGTCATCATCTTGTTGGCGTGGGAGGGTCCAAAAGTGTACACAAAATAAGGTGTCTCCAGGTATATATATGCACCTACTACTAGTAGGATGTGCAGGCCACTGCAGCAGTACTCCTCCTGGGTTGCTGCTGCTGCCTTATCCCTACTTGGTTGTGGGTCTGGGTCTATGGTACCTCCTCCAGGTGGTGGCTGTTGTAGTGTTGGGGGTGCAGGGAGTGGTGGCCTTGGTGGTGCGGCAGGCCCAGGTGCGGCGGCGGTGGTGGTGGTGGTGGCACTAGTGGACACCCCACCTGTCTAAGCCCACGGTGAGAAGAGGAGGGGGAGGCTGCTCCAGACGCCGCCCTGGAGGAGCTGCTCACACCTGTACGAGTAATAGAGCAGGTATTAGAAGTTACCACCTGGAGGAATAAGCCACACTGAGCTGCTCAGGTGGAATGGCTCAGCTAAAGGTGTGAGAGTAGATGTGAGCACACCATGAGCAGCTCACTCAGAGGAGAGATGACACTGATGGGCACGCCCCAATTTCTGACCCCACAGGGAGGTGCACATGTGTATTATGGGTTAGAGTATCTCTCTACTATACCTCCTAAACACCTATAGCTGGCTGCCAGGTATCCTTGTTGCCATGGAGCCAATAACAATAGCACTCCTGTAGGCATCAACACCGTTCTACATCGTGTTCAATAACATATCAATGATGCTACATATGCCACCCACTCATGTACCAATTAAGTGAAATTGTAATTTTATGTTACTGTGTATAGTGAATGATACTAATGGACAATGCTTATCTATGCGTTATTTGTCTTAATGGCGAGATCTCCCCTGGGTATCAATTAGGATGACCTAGCCAGGTGTACTGATTACTTGTATAGTGCATCCTCCACTGTGGCCATAAACATGCACCTTTACATAATGCAATAGTTTCGTAGAATGCAGTATATATCAATGGATAAGGTCAATGGTTCCTAGAGCATCCCTCAGATACAATACTATATATTACACTTATTACTCGGCATATAAAACGTCCCGTATAATGTTACAACGCACTTCTGACATTCCAAAGGACCAGTCCCCCTATGATTTACATAGCTACTATCATACCACCATACCAGTATCCATGACGATATGGGCAGTGTCCCATAATAACCCTATTAGGTCATACATCAACTACGATCGAATTCATTCTGAGATCCATTGTTACGTGTTTACTTAGCAGAGGGGACCAATAGGCCGCATCATATAATGCAAATGGTGCGTCAGCACGGAAAGCAGAATTAATGTGCAGAAAATGGCCGCCCTCAAAAAGAGACAGGCCTTGATGGGGGTGTAATTGGATATTTGTACATAGGCTCGGCGTGATCACAGAGCCCGTCTCCGGGCCATGATTTCAATAACACTATAGAGTGATTAGTGCTGAATTAATGTTCCACCATGTTATCAAAGGGACACCTCAGACTACACGCGCCAGGGGGCATTGTGCAACAGCTGGGTGTTTGATCCTCTTCTTTTTTAATCCATGGTTTGTCTTATACTTCTTTACTTTTTGGGCAAGTTTGTGTTGATTCTACTTCTTTCACACGGTTCGTTAATCCGGGGTTGTGTGTACAATGTATTCTGATTACCCCCCCCCCCTCCCCTCCCGCGTATCCCGCACTCTCTGTCTGTCTGTCTGTTTCAAAAGGCACCTATCCCTCAATATTTGTGAGCAAGGAGAATCCGGGGTAAATGGCAATGAAAGGAGCCAATACGCGGTGACTGACAGTGTCACACCCTAATTACACTGTTATTACATTAAAAGATCCCCATCTCCTACTCATACAACTGAACCCTTCCAGGAAAGGAATCAAGAGCCCAATATCCAATTTATCCCACTATCATCAGTATTACCAACAGGAGTGGTATCAGGGCATCACTAATTGAGAGATAAAGTGTATAGATGAAAAGTAACAATCATATGGGTGAGTTGTTTGTTTCCATGTATACAATTTGCTAACATAATAGGGCATATACATGTATGCCCTTTGTGCTTTTTAACTCTTTTTTTGTCACATAAGTCTTTTCATTACATGCATCATTCATGCGTATGGACCCAATAGGATTCCTTGTTAGTTATAGCATGCACATTAAATTTGATCGCCCTTGTTCACCTGAATCATTCACCCAAGTAGGGCTATATTGTGACACCTCCATCAGCCTCCTGTGACCGCCCCAGGGGTTACCATAGCCACTATTGGAATAAGGTTTCAGCTGCATGAGCATTTATTTAATGGGGCCACTTGGAGCAGATCCCACTGAGTTTCGCTTCTATACGTTGACCAGCGGGAGGGAGACACCATGGCACCGTGCACTCAGACCTTTGCCTCAGGGTGGCTGGATTCCACAACGGAAATTACATGCATCCGACTGTTTGCCAGGATGACTGCTTGCCTAACACTTTAGTGCACATGATGTATTTTGGTAGTACATAATTATAGCCTACGGATCATCTGTACTTGGTTCTATGACATCATGGTTGGGTGTGATTGACTTTAGCAAAATAGGCTGTTTTTATTTTGATTTGTTTTATTGATTAATCATACTCAATTGCCACCATAATCTTCCTATTAGGAAGATTAGCAACCAGAAGAGAACAACTGAGGACTGGAAATGAAATTGCCGCCTAACTACTGGCCACTTATGGAATTGGAATTAATACGATGCAGTACTGTAGTTAAATGATATTTCTACAAATAAAAAACAACGTTTCTTGATAACAGGACAGAATTGAACAGTCTACAGCATTTTGGCCCTCCAGCGGCGTTCTACCAATAACTATATGGCCTCAGAGGGGTGTCTTATGAATAAGTTATTAGGTAGTTCCCCTCTATACCAGTATATGGACAACACTGATGGCAGACGTCCTATCAATGTGAGTCATCATTTTTCCAAACTCCCCTTTGACTATAATCCCCGTCAATATGACCTATGGCAGCGTATCTCATAGGACCGTGCAGCATGACCGTCGATGAATAGTACCGTATCAACATCAATATCATATAATTGATTCCGTCGGTCCTATTTTACCAATTTGAGAATTGTGAATAAAAGTTATTAAAAACCTCAACGATGAGTTGATACTCATTCCAACTGCCAACCAATCCTGGGCTAAATATATATATATATATATATATATATATATATATATATATATATATATATATATATATATACCCATACAGTCACAAAATGATATTGTTGTAAAACACCCTTCATGAAACCATATGAGCATAGCACATGGCGAAGGAAGGACCTGGTTAATATGACCAGTTATATCGACACATTACTACGACCTTATTCAGTACATTGTTCTTGTAAATTAACGCACCAAACTTAGGTAAAGAACGACTGCCAGCATCACACATTATATATTGTATATATCAGTATTATATCCCATATAATATTGCAAGCACTGGTAGTGGTACCATTAACAATACATAATACACTCCCACCAATTTGTGCTTTATATTTTAGGCCAGCTTGTGACAGACAGTGGGGACTGCGGATTGACCGATAGCATCAGTGTCTCGGCAATGACCCATAAACTGAGCTCCACGCTGTACTTTCAGTTTTGGGTGTTGAACATGTTTTCCGAGCTGATTTCTCTCCATATGACAATATTCATTGATGTACATTGAGTGGTAGGTACAGCTTTATCGCTATTGCGATCTTTGTGTACGCAGATTGTAACACAGCAGTTTAATCCATGCATCCCCGATGGCAATAATGTTTTACTTATTACACACATTTTTATGATGTTTGCGATCACATAATAGGTGCTTTATAATACATCAGTTATCCTAAACCCATTTGAACACATTAGATATACTTATCAAATTAAACCTATTTGCCCCATAGCAACACAATGTCTTGTGCTACCCTGTTCACCCATAGTAACGCCTGTATTCACCCACACCAAACAGTGGGGTTACATGTCAAGTAGTCATGGTGACTTACCTGCCACCCGAAAGCTGGGACACCTGCTGCCGAAAGGACAGAGAGGTGAGCCAGCACCCAGACCCGTGCCGCCCGGAGTGGTGCTGGAGGAGGGACCACCACCACCCACCTACTGTGGTGCCCTCCGGTATGCATACATGGCCCTGGATGGTGTTTCTCCACAAATTTGCGGAGCTCCGCAAATTTGTGGAGCTCCGCAAATTTGCTTCCATAAATTTGTGGAGCTCCGCAAATATATATGGAGCTCCGTATTTGTATGCTTAAGTACTAAAAAACAATTTCCATATATATTTGCGGACCTCCATAAATATATGGAGAGTGTATTTACGGACCTCCGCAAATTTGCGGACCTACGCAAATTTGTGGAGAAACACCATCCAGGAGCAGACAGTATACAGGCTGATCGGTGTGAGGGGTCTGACCCCTATACTTCTTATACTACACAGCCTGAGAGCTAGAAGCCTACCCACACCTATAGCACTGGCTGCATATATGCTGTATATATCAGTGCCATACCTGAGCCTCCACCCACCACCACCCCAGTACCCATACACTGATACAGTCCTCCACGGTCACAGACAGCCTGGTGGGTGCTGGAGTGGTCTGTGTACACCCTATGTGGTCAGGGAGTACACTGGTCACTGATATGCTGCATGAGAGCCATGTGTTTGTGTTAGGGCCGCCCACACCTGACCTGTGGGAAAGTTCTCATGCCAGGCGGCAGATATCTGACCACAGGTATGAGACTTAATAGTACCAGCAGCCCCTTCCCATACTCCACAACACCCCCTCCCACTTCTACCTGCCACCTTCCTGTGGCTATGGCAACTATACCTGTATCATATGTGACATTGAAATCCCAGCTAACAAAAGAACGTTATTTTACGTCAAAATAACGTTGTAATAGTTTAGATAACGTTATGCCATAGAAAGGAGCCTTAGAGAACCGTTATGTTACGTTATATAACGTTATAAAATGTGGTATAACGTTTTTTGTTTACTGGGATGCAGCCTCTAGGTGTCTTGGGAGGCTAGCCGGGGAGGCTAGGTCTCAGATGGACTGGCGATATTTGATATTAATTTGTCAACATGTTAAAGATCATATTACATTAAATCATGAATATTAGGGCTACAGGTACACCCACATGAAATATCCTATTTCAAATCAGTCTAGGTCTAGTCTACCTCTCCCCTGTGTGAATGCTATGGTGGGTCTACAAATACATTTGATATGATCGAGTCTTTCAGAGTTATATGAGGCGGAGGTTCTGCATGGCATCAATGGGACACAGTGGAGGATTTAGCTCCCTCACTCCCTTACCTGTGGTGAGTGTCTTCTGTCGTAGTAGTCAGAGTGAGCAGGTATGAGGTCACTGTGAGCCCATGTGAGCAGTAGTCACAGGAGTGCCGTCCACGCGGTAATAGGCACAACTTGTACAGTGTATAGGCTTTAAAGTCGGTCAGAGGTCGGTCAGATAATCCTAGTTCGACCTGCGGGTGCCCTCTGCTGTAGGATGCTGCGGTGTCTGAGGGCAGCAGGTCAGGGCCGGGCCTTTATACCACCAGAGGTGCACGAGCTGCTCAGGAACTGCTCACCGAGCTATAGCCGCGGGCCTATGGTTCTCAAAGCAGCTCACACACAGGCAAATAAAGGAGTATCCTGGACAACAAGGTGTAGTCTAGGTTTTACCCCCGTAGGTGGCTAGGGGAGGCGCTCCCAGGAATTGTTGTCTATGACTGGGAGGTGTAAATAAAGGGAACTGTTGGCTGTGGTCGTGTAAGCCAACAGTGCAGGAGGCAGGAGGGCCCGGCGGCCGGCGTCAGTCTCCTAGAAGGACCGGGGTCGAGTTGACATGCACCCCAAGTGCTACATGAGCTATTCGGGAGCGGCTCGCGGAAGGAGACGCGACACTTCTCCCCAATCTACGTCCTGAACAGTGACGTGACCCTGACGTGACTTCGTCGTTGGGACTGTATTTATGACGTCACTTGCCGTCTGTCATGAGCAAACCCACTCATTGAGCTGCTCAAAATATTATGGTAATGGGGCAGGTTGATGAATGGGGTGCGTCTAGGGACACACAAGCAGGGTTCTCACAGGGGGTGGGGGTGCATGAATTAACTACAGTAACTTATTTTTGAAGACTTGGGGTCTAGGGTTGAGGTTAGGACATCATGACATGCCTCGTTTTAGCTGCATTATCACCAGACATACCCTATATTAATGGTCCATAGGAAAACAGGTAGGAAAAGAAGAGAGTAAAGAAGGGAGATTGCAAAGGTTCTCAGCATCTCATGTTCAGCAATGAATTTACATTCATTTCCATATTTGGATTAGACAGACCCCTTAAACCATCACTTGTCTACACATCTGCACTAACTTTAGCACCCTTTGCCCATGGATCACAAGACCAATATTGTTATTAAAACTTACTTTCAGTCTCGACATGTGTGGGAAGTTTATGGCATGAGACCAACACAGCATATGGCACTAAGCATGTGAGGGCCCATATGTCGAACCTATAAGGAGAGGCGTCATGAAACCAACGTATCATCATATTGCTAGCCATCCCGTGATCTGTGAGTGTTCACTCCTATATTATAGCATCACATGGTAGAGCATGGTAAACAAATTACATCTACTATGTAGAACACTTACTATATCATAGCCCACCCCGGGAAAAACTCACTATGACACAGGGGAACAAATGATGGCTGTATTGTTGGATATACAGCCTATACCTCTAGTATTTGCCAACAGTAATCCATGTGACCCTTCATGATGGGCTGAAATTGCGATCAGTCTGCATGTGTTAGCACTAGTACTGCGGTCAGCCAATCAGGGTAGGCATGTTTTATATATATACTACTATATCATATAGCAACCTGATTATAGTGTGACCAACTAGACCAACCACACAGTCCCTCATCTTCATATAGGTGACCTCTATATTGGTTTGGTGGTTCCTCTCTGTTTCATGCTCAACAGTACTTCTCCCAAAGTGTAAATGTAAATCTATCCTATTTTTCATGTCCAGAAGCCTACTGTATGACTGTACTAACGACATGTTAGGGCAGAGTGGAATAAAGGGTTTTATCTATTCATCTTTATCCAGATATTAACCTCTGGTCACTTTGTTATGAACATAGATGACATTTGTAGCATTCTCTACCGATCTATTTCAACAAAGAATTAACATAAAAGTGTATACAGTGCAGAGGAGTAAACAATTTTATAGGATTGTAAAATATGTACATTCTCATTTAGTCTTACCGTGATGTGGAGTTTTAGCTTAATACTGGTCAGATCCGTGCATGTTCTTGTGGTGATCAGTGTTTTGGGAACAATGTGGTCATTGTCATGGTACTGCAAAGCTGCTCAGTAGTTATACGTATTCTGATGTCTGTACAGAAGTGCTGACATAGATCTAGACCCCCATATGGGATTGTCCCGACTATCTATACCTCTGTCTGTAAACATGCTCAGCTTAAATACCAGCATCGCCCTTTTTGCTGTCTTGTCCCAAATAAAATAAACACCTCCAGGTCCTGGAGTTACTGAAAGGCATTACATCACAGCGGTAAGTGTAATACCTGATCCCATCCGGGTAATAGGATCAACCTTTGTACAAAGACGACCAAAGGGTACCGGACAAAACTAACATTGGCGGGGTATGGGACTGGGACTGACCTGGTTTGATGATCAAATGCAAAAAGATGACTTGACTTTTTTAAGAACCCTTTAACTTTGTATGGGCTTATGGTATTATCTACGAGTGGATCCATGGTAATCCCTGGCTTACGGTTCAAACTTTCCTTTGTATTGTCATGTATAAATAGGAACGTGATTAATACTTCGAGTTTACAGAGAAAGACTGTATTTCGGAAAATGGATTATATCCAAATACGGCACTTAACCTCCTACATCCCCTGTAATGCGTGGAATTCCTGCGTTGTGTGAATGAATCAGGGAGGTCTCAGGTAGACTTAAAGCTCTGTACACAGAGTGTGGACGTCACAGGGTCGTGACAGGCATATAATGAGCAGTGCCCCGTGTGTGGGGGTGGGAGGTGGACTCAGGGGTGTCAGCCTCACTGATCTGCTGCCAACACTCGAGTACTATTAGATTTACAATGCCGGTTACCTGGCAGTTACTAACAATTGCATAGCTGTAAATTGTTGGATCAATTACCATTTCCTCTTTTATGGGAGGGACGCTTGCTTTAGAGAGAGCCACTATTGTAAGACCTTCTTTATACAGCATGGTATTATTTAGCGGGGAAGAGGGAGGGGGTAATGTTAAGTGGATCCATCTTATCCCATTTAGGTCCTACCCCTTGTTCCTTGCTCGGAACCCTTCATACCACGGGTACTGTGCAGTTTGACTAAGGCCAATAAAGCTTTTTAGAATGCAATTTGATCTGGAGGAAGGTACAAAACAATGGAACAAACAGTTGTTGTGTAAATCACAACATGGAGCCTCTGCCCTACTAGAAGGCTCTTTACAGAAAGATGATTATCTTAATAATGCACTCATCAATATAAACTAATGTTTATTCAATTTCTGACATGTTTCGCTGTGTGTTTAAAACCTTACAGAATACCTATTATATCAATGTTGCTTTCCATACCATTGTATTTCCGTTTTATATAAAGTTTTAGTACCCACACATGGGTATAGTGGCCTAGTTTTTGAGCATTTCCGTTGTAAATGGTTGGACCACCCTAGCTATATGATGCAGCACTTGTCGTCTTGTTATTTTAACCAAGAACGTATCCTTTCAGCTGCAGCCGCAAACTAGGATATGCATTAGAGGGTCACCTACATCCTTTCAGGAGGCCAAGCAATTTGACAATGGACGTGGTGGAATCAGCCTTCAGTTCCTGGTGCTACAATAATAATGATGGTGTGCGTTTTGAAACATGTCAGCATGTCATAGACATGCGCTCACTGATTTGGCAGCGTTTGGTATGTGACGTGCGTAAAGCACTGTTATAAAGAATGATGGGAGTTGGCGAAATGGATTTGTGAAGAGAGGGTGAGCTGGAGTGAGAAGAGGAGGGGGTTGGTCTAGTGTAGACGTGCTCAAGCCCATCATTCTGCAGTCATTATTCTAGGAATCATATTTCCTTTCAGCTTCCTTTCAGCTTTGAAATGATTTGGGAGTTCTGGCAATAGATTTGTGAAGCGAGAATGAGCTGTGAAGTGGACAAATTGGGTCATTTTCATCTAGTGTAGACGTGTTTATGTCAATCATTCTGCAATTTATTACTCAGAACGTCACTGCATTTTACCAATGTGTCTGCCCATGTTTAGAATTTCCGATATTTACATGTATAGAGGGGAACATATAATACAAGAGACTACAGCTAGTTTATTGGTATTGAGATGGTCTAAGGGATCCAGGGTACCAAGGGTGGGAACAATTGGATCCTTAGGGTTGGAGTCTCATCAGATGCTGTCCACCAGGAACTGACCAAACACTGACCACCAGGGGTCGCATCCGGCTGCCCCCTCCCCTGCCCCCTCTTAGACCCCTTCCACCAGGGGGCATGGAGGTATAGAGGTGGGCAGCGACCTTCCTGGAAATGAGAATTGCTCCCTGCTTCTAGGAATTAATCCTTCAGGAAGGAGGAAGGGGGGAGCTGTTGTCTGAAAGTCGACCAGGTCCTGGAAGGAGAAAGTTTACCAAGCATGGCTACATGTATGGCGCAGGTAACTGCGTGCATGTTGACACACATGCATGCATTGGTGAAGCATGTGTACTCCGCTGTGTACCCAACAGTCACTCACTGTTCCCTCCTCCCCCGCAATCATATCCCATAATGGATTAGAGTGTATGCAGTCCCAGATATGTGACATTTCTACAGCCGTGTTTTTCAGTGTCTCCGAATTCTATCTTCCAGGACATTGCCTTGTACAGTATATAGGTAGAGCTATACTGAGAATGTGTGCTTCGTCCCCAGTACCAGGAACCTGCTTAGAGGTACAATACGTATGTGAGAGGAATAGGTATAGGGGATAGAGAGCTGTGTCTGACCAAATACAATCTCAGGCCCAACATCGACCTCCTATATCATAAAGCAGACATGTACAGCAACAATGATGTCAAAATTTCATATCCAAACAGGATTTTCTCGTTATCTACATTACCTGCATTTATAATGTGTACAATATGACGGCTTGCACAATTCTGCCTTCCATCTTATATCGTTCAACCATCTAACAACCAAAAGCATCACTGCAATTCCCCATGCATCGCCCCAGTAGTGTACCGACCCACCCCTCCACATCCCTCAGTACTACATGCCCTTATACCTGGTGCTTCACCAGCATACACGCCAACTAACCATCACTTTCACAGCACTCTTTCCGCCCTGCTCTATAGACTAGATAGCCCTGCATAATAAACTGTTCTGGGTCACAAGCGGCATATATGCCATACAACCACATGTATGTGAAATATGAGTAATGCCTTCAATTTGCACTAAACTACTTGATCTATGACATGTCATCATGGCAGGCCATCTACCTTCGTGGTCTATGGGAAATAGATGATAGCTCCTTTTTGTCATTGTTAAATTGATGTATTGTGGCATGGCCTGGGAAAAGGGACCTAACTACACAGGTAGCTTTTACCAGACCGTACCATATAATGCCATTACGATTTTTGTAGCCATAGGTTAGCGGGTATTTTAGAGATAGTGGTATTTTAAACTATATGTCATTACACAATAATAATCTATTATGATAGATATTGATGGTCTACTGACTTCTGAATAAAAAGAAATTACGTGTCAAACCACGATGAGGTCTATCGTCATCGTTCTTGCTCAGTGCATTATGGTATGTGTGGATGTGCATGTGACGGTCCCAGTTTTTAACCCTCAATGTTCTTACATTGAACTTGGATGGATGTATAATGGTGTGCATATAACTTCAATCCTGTCTGTCAATATGCAGACACATTAAACATTTGAACCCCATGACCTATAACAATGCTCAAAGGCATGGTTATCGTTATGTGTACCTGCCAAGGAGATCTGTACGTGTACATAGCGTTGTGCAAATTAAGCCGCAGGCTTTGGGATCATGTTGCATATATATCAAATATCTAGGTATGGCTGTAAAAGGCAAACGTTAAGTACCATGAAGATTTACGATGCTAAAGGTTAGGAGGCTCTTGTGATCTGACAGCATTGACCTACTGCTACTGCCAATATGTGCACAGACACTTCAGAACTACTCAGGAATGTGCACACCGGAAGTTGATCTAATCTCATTGACAAATCAAAAATCTTAACATTCCTGTTGAGAGGTAGATGAGGTATGATTATCCACAATAAGGTTTGTAGGTCACAAGCCACATAAAACAAGGCTGAGCTGACATTAAAGGTGTAGTGGAAGGTGATCACCTGTGAAAACAATGCTCCCACCTGGTAAGTCCTCTGCAAGGTGGGCGGTGATTTAGAAGTTAAGCCAATTGATCCAAGTACAAAGGTGCCTGTAATAAGATGAATGGTTCCTTTAGTTCTGAGTTGGACTTCTAAGGTGGCCTCCCTGTGGTGTTGCACCTTTGGTTGGTGTGAGTGTCCCTGGGTGTTACTCCTTGTTATACATGGATGGATATGGGATTGGTATGCAAGGGCTGCCAGCCAGCGAGGAACTGAGTGACGCTTCCCAACCCACCCCTATATAACAAACACACAAACAGTGGGAGTAGTGCAGGGTAAAAACAACCAGTAAAGCTCCCACAAACACGTTGACTTTGGCGCGTGTGTCAAACTGTCAATATTCCCCTCCCCTGTGTGTGCTACAGGTGTGTTGGTGGGTTAGTGTTTACGGGTTAGTCACTGCCTCCAGACCACAGACCTGCTCCATGCGTCCACGTGGGGAATGTGCAGGGGAGGGGACTAGGTACATGGCCCTGCTGCAGTGTATGTCCACATGGTATGGGCGTCTGGATGGCGCCCTCCCACGCACCCAGTGCGTGTAGCCTTAATGAGGACCTCTTCCCTCCTTCCCTCTCCAGGCGCTGAGGGCGCCGAGGGCGCTGAGGGAAGGGCAGAGTGGGCAGGGATTTCAGGTACATAGATGGACATACTGAGAGGGATGAGATAGGAGGATAGTTGGCGGGGAACCAATGAGATAGGCAGACAGAAATACGTATCTCACTGTATTATGCTCTCCCCCACCCACTAACATTAATATAAAAGGGAACACCAGGGGATACAACTTATTCAACTATTAATACCCCATTCCCATTGTCAATTCTACATGTGTTGTGGTTATATCACCCCATTATAACATGGACGATTCTCCTGGCAGTGGCCCCAATGGGGATACCGTGACTGCTACCTGAGATTAGCATGTAAATGGATGTGGTATCCTCAGCGGGCCAGACCACTACAGGCAAGTGGTAGGCAAACTAGCATTAATCATGGCAATAACCATAATATTCTCTGCCACCACCGACCAAAGGTAGCATGTCTGCTGTGTGTAATAATGACCTAGTAGGTTCTGTCGCGACTCTGTTGTGGCATGTACAAGAGTTGTCAGTGCATGGAATTCGAAAAATGTGTAAATTACATTGGCTCAGATTCCTTTGGGATGTTTTAGGATGGAACCAGTCTATGGTAATTCAGGCATGTGATACATGCATCGAATTTATGTGAGTTAGACATTGCAGTGCACATAACCCATTTAGCTATGCTATATGCATATCTCTCAAAGAACAAGGGGGGATGGGGATTAATGTCAAGACATCGCTCTCTCCCAGTCTAATTATAGATAGTTACCATGCATTGTCAGCAGTAAACTACGGTGTTCACTATGCTAGCTACATGTATTACCTTTTCTTCATATGATACAAGATATATGTCATTAACATCAGTACAGCCCTAATTATAATAGTTACGTGTATGCACGTGGCTTAGGCCGTTCTCACACAGTCCAATTAATACCAGGATTACCAGGTATACATGGGCCCAGCATGCCCAGGCGAGTAACCCTGGGAGGCCATGGTAGACCTACTTGGGGGATTGTCATAGTTATCAAGAGCCCTTAGCCTCAAGAGAGGCCAATAGTACTGCAGGTGTTCGTTCCCATCCAATTACCAACCTCCATAAGAGCCATATTAATTACTGGGATTGTTACCAAACTAATGGACCCTGGTTCTATGATTTGACATAATCTTCCAGCTTTAAGTTAAGTTATTCAGCTCATTTACGGAACCTCTCCCCCTTTTAGATTGTTTGGTGACACCTCAGAATAGAATTCAGCTAAATATTTTTGAGTGGAAGCAGACAACAAGGTCAATGGATTATGTTGCTAATATCATGTGGCCTTAAAAAAAGATGTTGTCCCTGGCTGGTGGCCATCTTGAATTTTGTGGCCAAAAACAAATAATTAACCTTTTTACAGATATCTCTAGTTCTAACATATATATTAACATGGTTCTGGTGTCCAAAGCAGTGTTTCTGGGGGTCAGGAATCAAATTAGCTTATTCTACATTTGTGGAACTGATATCAGTCCATTTTAAGGTTGATCGCTACTCATTGAAAATGGAGCACTGCGCAGGTCTCTGCGCATATAGCTCAAATGTATCAGATTGAGCTAATATTACAAAACTAGATACATATACATGCTTACAAGGCCATATCAAAAGATGAGCTAATTTTGAGCAAAATTGAGCATTTTATTGGACTTTGAAAATTTCTAGGTATGGCTGTAAAAGGCAAACCTTAAGTACCAGTTATTGGCTATTTTCAATATAAGTTAGAATATTGGACTTATTAATCAATAAATCATTATCTAGATAGATATAGATCTCATCAGGTTCTTTAAAATAACCAAGGGTAGGATATAGAACCATTTCATACCCCGATTTTTGCCATTTCACCCATTATTTCAGGCTTTAAATATGAAATTTAGTCCAGTTTTGCATTATTTTTTAACTTCAAAGGCCCAAAACCATAAAAATATGCCCGGGACCACCTATCAAAATTCCTTTTAAATGTTAGCTATTGGTCCAAACAATTTTTTGAAAAAAGAAAAAAAAAGTTCATGGATTTTTTCAGTGATATTTGGATCCATCCAATATGTGTTATACAGGATTGGCTGGGGTATTGACGGAAGAACTCCCCAGGTGGCCCCACTCTCACCTCCTACCTGGGTCACCTGGCCACCTACCCCAGCCAGTGCCTCATGTCCACCCACCTGGGTGCCAGGACAGACTCAGTTTTTTTCCTGGAATTTGCATTTTAATCATGGTTCAATGCCAGAACTGTGGCCATGGGTTCCATGGGAACTGCAAGAACTGCCCTGGATGTGGTCAACCCGCTCCTGAGCATAAGACTAGTACACAGGAGGAGGCACAGGACACTTTACCTGGAGGCACCTCAGGCCAGGCCATGGACACCGGTGGCCATGGTGGTGAGGTGGGGGGAGGGGGTGACCGACAACAACAGTCCAGCCTGTCACCCACCCCTCCTGATCAGAGAGAGCCTGAAGAGGTCCTGGAGGATAGGATCGCCGCAGCCAGGGAGAGGAACGACCTATTGCGGCGAAAGAGGGACCTAATCGACCTAAACAAGAGGCTAGTGGAGATAGAGCTGGACAATGCGGCCTTAGAGGAGGAGTATAGGCAATCGATGCGGACGATCTACGCCTCTCAGCAGTCCGCCATTGCTCAACGTAAACAAGGCATGTCCGCGTTCGGAAGCGCCCAAACGTCTCCTCCCGCCGCCCATACAGCCTCTCAATCCGCCTACACAGCCGCTCCAGGAGTATCAGCGAACGCGGACAGCAGCAGCTCCCGCCCTGCGGAATCATTCGCAAACGCTTGGTCGGCGGCAGTCGGCGGCAGTGATCCGCGTGCAGGGACAGCGGGGAATTTAGTGTCCGCGAACGCAGCCAGCGGCGGACAGCGCCTCCCTCCGCTGGTTTTCGGCGGAACAGGCGCCAAATATGCGGACCAGACAACCCGCGGGGACCCAGCAGCAATCCAAGATGGCCCCCAAGCGCATGTAAACACCGCGGGCGGCCTGTCTGGAGATGAATTACAAAGTTTCCTGCTAAATTCTCAGCTTGTAGGAGGCTTTGGTACCCTCCAACAGATGGATTACACCCAGGGGGGAGGTCGGACACCCGCGCAGATGGCGGCAGCGGCCGGGATGATGGCAGGAGGCAGCCAGCAGGTGGGTGCCAGTGTACACACACAGCCCACAATGCAGCCTCAGCCCTCCCCTCAGCTGTTCTACAAGGATGGGTCCCTTTACACAGGACCTACTCAGCAGCAGCAGCAATCCAGAGATACTTCCACCACCCTACAGGCCGGCCTGTTTAAGGCAGGCCTCACCCCTGCTCACATGGGTCTGTCTGGCAACTTCCCCAACTTCATGGACATCAGGAACAACCAAGGTTCAGGTGAAGGTGATTTGCTTTCTACTCTGTGTAGGATTGGGGAGGTGACTAGGAGGAAGAGGTCTAGTCACTGGCTCAGACCTGACTATCACATACCCACTGACAAGGTGTACTCTGACATGACATACAGGGAATTACTGTTTGGTATGACATGTGTCCAAAAGAAGTTGATGTTTGCCAATCTGCCTCAGTGGTCTGCTAAAGACTATGGGGACCATATGAGGTTTGTAGCCATGAAGGGCCTATCCAATTCATTCACTGCCCCAGCCTTAGCCAGGTATGAACATGACCTCACCTCCAAGGTTCTGTCAGGGGAAGTAGAAACCTTCTCTGCGGCAGACCATGAGGGGGTGTACACTCACCTAGGGGCTGAAAATCTCACAATTGTAGCAGAGCTGAGGGCAGAGATAGCCAGAATGAAAGGGGGTTCCAACAAGAACAGTGGCAACACCAAGAAAAAGGGGGGAGTCAGTCACCCCCGGTGCCCGGAGGATATATGTGCTTCCTTCAACTACACCCACTGTGGCTTCAACCCCTGCAACAGGTCTCATGTGTGTGCTGTATGCAGGGGGGGGCACAAGGCCAAGAGTGGGTGTGTGAGCCAAGGCCAGCAGAACACAAGCCATGTAGGCCAGGGTCCATCATTCCCTCCTCCTCAGTTTGGTCAGCGGCCGACCTGATGGGATCCAGCCCCCATGTGTACTCCATCATCGTATTCACCAAATGTTGTTTGTAAGGTGCCCAACATGACTTGCACCAGCTCATTAGAGGATCTGATAGAAGGCTATTCCCATTATGCCCCCCTCTGGGACAGTAATTGTGACCACATACTAGAGGGTGTGAGATCTCAGATGAAGCCAGCTGGGTGGAGGTCAATGTTAAGCGGTGGACCTACAAACATGTACGGGGTGGACACTTGGGACTTCGACAGCCATTTTTTGCTTGATGGTATGCTACACGGCTTTAAATTGGTTGACCCTGATTCCCCAATTGACCCCTATTCTACTAAGAATTATGTTAAGTCAGACGCGCTGGACTTTATAGACAATTTAATTGAGGAGGAATTAGCGGCGGGCAAGCTGTCGGTAGTCTCAGACCCCCCTACCTGTATACATGCCATGGGAGCAGTTGACAAGAAGGGAGGGGGGTTCCGACCCATTACGGATGCAAGTAGACCCGAAGGCCGCTCTATAAACTCTTTCATGCAGGAGACCTTCCAACATTTTAGCTACTCCAGCATTGACGATGTAGTTAAGGTTCTAGAACCCGGTATGTACATGTCGGTCTCTGATGTCTCTAGCGCGTATCGCTCAATAATGATAAGGCCTAGTGATCGGGAGTACCAGGGCCTTGAATGGGAAGTGCACGGCAAGCCTACTTTCCTGGTGGACAACTTCCTGTCCTTTGGTACCAGAATGGCCGCTTTCCTGTTCAATCGGATTACGGACAGCATCACGCGCTACATGCGCTCACATGGTTACACATGCTTCAACTACTTAGATGACCTATTAGTCCTCGGCCGGTCGTTCTCCGAATGCCAGGCCGGTCAGCTGTTCCTCCACAGCACCCTGAGGTCACTAGGTTTCTACATTGCCTACAAGAAAGTGTTGTCTCCCTCCCAGGTCCAGGTGTATCTAGGCGTAGAGATAGACTCTTTAACTATGGAACTACGCCTGCCTAGGGACAAGCTAGCCAAACTTCACACCGAGCTGCTCTTCTTTGCTGGTCGCCGTAGGGCGACAAGGAAGCAGCTTCGACGCCTGTGTGGGGTTTTAGCCCACTGCTCAACCCTGGTCAGGGGGGGCAGAACCTTCTCCCACAGAATTATAGCTATGTTGTCAGCATTCACAGGAGGTAAAAGGTACATCACCCTATCCACAGCCTTCTTTGAAGATCTAGACTGGTGGCAGCGGTTCGCCTCATGGTTTAACGGTAGTGCGAATATCATTGCAGCGACCCCCCAGGCGTGCGCGGACCTCTACATGGACGCGTCGGGCGTGGGGTACGGTGTACACTACGGTACAGATTGGCTGTGTGCGGGGTGGTACTGTGACCTATCCATGAACATCGATTATCATAATCATTGCCTCCCCTGTCCTGATGTATTTGTGCCTGATAACATTAATGTCCAGGAGCTGTTCCCCATCCTAATGGCCATACAGAGATGGGGTCCCTCCTGGAGAGATAGGAAGGTCATCTGCTTTTCTGACAATACCCATGTGGTCAGTGCGCTTAATAAAGGGAAGAGCGCTAACAAGCACGCTATGACCTTCCTAAGACAACTTTTTTGGCTTTCTGTACTCTACAATTGTCAGCTGACAGCAGTTCACATTGCTGGCAAACTCAACGTCGTCGCTGATGCTCTATCTCGAGTGCTGTTACCCCCACATAACCTACCACTTTTCATCTGTTGCAGCGGGGAACAGCCTCGGGGTAGAGCTCGACGCCCGGGCGCGGAGATCAGAGCACACGCGTGGAGTGTCGCGACATGGAAGACTAAGTGTAGTCAGTGGAAAAGATACATTAATTTCTGCGCGAAGACCGACTCACCTGTTCTCCCCACTACCCAGCGCGTGATGTGTCGGTATATTGTGTACTTGTCAGCTGACGTGAAATACGCCACTATTGATAACTATGTGAGTGCGGTGCTGAGTCTCAATTCGCACTATGGTTATGATGTTTCATCAATTCGTGGAAACTTTATATTCCGGAGTACCATGTCGGGGCTGAGGAGGATCCTTGGCGATCCAACCCCTATTCGGGTAACCCTTTCGGTGTCCCAACTGTTAGCCATGTTTGGCTTTGTAAATATTCATGATGTTAATGATAGAGCTATGTGGGCCTGTGTAGCTGTGAGCTTCAGGACCCTACTTAGGAAAAGCAACCTTGTGCAAGGCTCTACGGCAAACCCAGGAACACACTGTCTCCGCCGCAGCGCTGTCAAGTTCACCCCTTGGGGAATGTTGGTCACCGTATCCAGCTCCAAGACCATCCAATACGGTCAGCGTGTTCATCAAATTCCGGTGGCTGCGGTGGATGGGTCACCGCTGTGTGCTGTGAGCCTCCTTAAGACCCACTTTCTGGACCTGCCTTCCTCGAACCCTGACTCGCCTGCCTTCTTGGTCAGACTTAGAGGCTCTGTAGCACCTCTACAGTACCCGAGGCTCCTGACCTTCCTTAAGAAACTCTTACGCCTCATTGGAGTGGACACGGAGCGAGCAGGTGTCCACTCGCTCAGGAGATCCGGGGCAGCGTTCATGCACCTGTGCGGTGTCCCACTTGAGGATATCCGGTTCACCGGGGACTGGGCGAGTCTCTCTGCCCTCATATACTTGACCAAGCCCCTAAGGACCCGGATTCTGACGGACTGTGCCATTGCGAAAGCAATTTCCTCCAGTTTCTAGTTTCCCTCTAACGGTTATTATAAAATAGACTTGGATAGACTTTTTGACTCGGTGGTTACCGGTCTTTATTTACGACCATCTCAGGCCCAACCGCAGTTATCCCCGTTTGTCCCTTCTATACTCATCTCCTCCTAGTCAATGGATCCATCCAATATGTGTTATACAGGATTGGCTGGGGTATTGACGGAAGAACTCCCCAGGTGGCCCCACTCTCACCTCCTACCTGGGTCACCTGGCCACCTACCCCAGCCAGTGCCTCATGTCCACCCACCTGGGTGCCAGGACAGACTCAGTTTTTTTTTTCTCTAATATATACATTTACACTTTTCGTTATTACTTGTTAATAAATAGGCCGGTCTTTATTTACGACCATCTCAGGCCCAACCGCAGTTATCCCCGTTTGTCCCTTCTATACTCATCTCCTCCTAGTCAATAGATATTGCTGAAGAATTATGCATTAAATTTGAATTTTCGTCATAAAACCATCCCGATTTTTCATACAAAAGTACATTTTTGGACCATAATTTTATTTTTCCCATTAAAAGACATGACCTAGGATTATTCATGTGCAATACAAGATTAATGTGGGCATTGGTTCACTAAGAAAAAAAATCATGAAAATTTCCCATTTTTTTGTAATTTTTGGCAAAAATTGACAATACTTTTTTTTTTCAAAAATCTGTAATAAAGAAAGTAGCTCGGGACACCCCCATTTTTTTTACATTTTCCTTTTCTAAATGATATAAGCTACCTTTGGGGAAAAAACAGGACATTTCATGGATACAAAGTTAAGAGTAGCGATCAACCTTAATTAAGGGCCCTAGACGGGGGGTAGCTGTGTCACTTGTCGATCCTAAGAAATGCCAATGTCCCTTGTCGATCCTAAGAAATGGGTCTTGTGACGTTGTTCCTTGTCGATTTAAAGGGGTAGGTTCGTCACTTGTCGCCAACCTCCAGCATTCTCTTGTCCCTTGCCCATAAGGCCTAAAACGCTATGTCGAATTTACCCATCTGGAGCCCTATTTTACAAGGTGGCGCCTGTCGGCAATCACAATTTTGGTAATTTTTAACCCAAAGACATTACAAAACACGTAAGTTTACTGATCGTTGATATCTGCATTAATTTGTAGAATGTACTTTTCAGTATGATAAACAATTGAATTCAAATTAAAAATACACCGCAAAAGTCTCCATTCAGGTCATGACAAGAAACAAAAGTTTAAACAGAATATTGTATAAACGATGTGTAATAGCTAAACGTTAAGTAAATTTTCTGTAAATTTTGAAAGAAAAAGAGATGTACAAGGTACCGTATATTTCAGAGGGGATATGTAGTCAGGAACTAATAGGTGACTTGAAACTGCGATAATTGAGACCCTGGGCAAGGGGCAAAACCTTGATGTAGGTGGTGCTGTGATAAGTAGGCATACCGGAAATGGACGCTACATACATGTAGAGTATGGCCATGGGCAAGATTATGTTCAAACGGAAGAGCAATCATCGTCTTTGGTCTAAAGGAGCCTAGGGCTAGGGGAGCGGTTATGATTATTTTAACTTCTTGGGGGTAAAGGCATTTCACCTCTTTTTATCCCAAACGCCTGCGCGTTACTATATAGGGGGTCATGGTATAGGTATGATGTGGAAAGAGATGAGTAAGGCAAACATTTTATATTTCCTAAATATGCCTGTAAATAGATACGTTTCCCTTTAAATTAACCGAAAAGCTACTGTCATGTTATTAAATCACTTCCCTGAGGCAAAACTGCATGACCTTCCCTACAGCAAAATTGCTCCGTGTGCTTATTAATTTCATAACATGTTTCTGTTGTGTAACCAAAGCCAGCTACTGGTATCTATAAACATGACCACTGTAATATACACGGCTACTGTTGCTCTCATAGTTGCATGCAACTTAACTCCTACCGGAAGTAGGAACGTCCAGGCTAATGGACTTCCGGTGAAGGTGTGGGATAGGTTTCTTGACTAGAGAAAGTCTTGGAACCGGTTCAATTCATTAACGTACAATCTGGGAGTGGCCGAAGGTGTATACATGCAAGCATTGTACTATTGTATTGACAAGTAATGGCAATTTCCGCTGACATAACATAAAAGACTGGATACAAAAGAACTCTACACGTGTTACGCTGTGTTTAGACTGGTTACATGGTCGTGAAAAGGGAAACGTGAATGAATGAGTATTTATAGGTGTGCGTACCTAAACACTCTATTGTAACGTGTTTGGCCCCAGGATCTGCGTGTATTTGCCATGTCACTATGCATACATATATACATAAAGGACTACCCATCCTTTATCATCTACACTCATGTAGGATTTATCATATCTATTCTGTAACCCCCTCCTTCCTATGTTTGTAGGTCATAGTATCAGCCAAACTAGCTGGATACCACGCACCAATTAGAATTATAAACATTCTGATAACTTTAAAGATACACCCATCTTTAATACAAGGACAGACCCATCTGTATTTTCTGTAATTAAAACACGCAATATAGTGATGTGACTGTTATGATAGAGGAAGGGAAGGATCCGTCATAACTTGATGGGTAATACATGTACTCGAGTCTGGTATATATTTCCAGCTGGTAGTGAAGATAGTATTTATAAGCCACGTTTTGTCTCAGTAGTAGTATACTGGCCTCCTGTACTTCTGAACGCCCCAGTGCACTAGTATAGTGGTTGTGACCCTATTCTACATTGCAAATGATACTCTCGGTTCATATTCAACCATCAGGCCTTATCAAGACACCTGGCATGGTCCACACCCCTCCCCCTGTCATACATAGAGTCATACATATACCTAAGTCACAGCGACACCTGACCGTACCTATTCCCCGAAGCTATACACTCAGTAAGATGACTTACCTTGTTTCCTGGCAGTGGGACTAAAGGTGAAACAACTCTCCTCCTGCAGGTGCCTGTAATCCCAATACTAGCCTGAAACTTAATGCCGTGGAGGAGCCG
The DNA here is from genome assembly GCA_947462335.1 of Harmothoe impar. Lineage (NCBI taxonomy): Eukaryota > Metazoa > Annelida > Polychaeta > Phyllodocida > Polynoidae > Harmothoe > Harmothoe impar. The sequence goes on from OX381709.1 coordinate 63,682,899, forward strand.
TGCTATGGTATGGGGGCAGAGGCTCTAGGCGTGGAGACCCAGACCTATGTTTGTGGTGTGTTTGTATGGGGACGTGTGTGTGTGTGTGTGTGGGTGGGTGGTGGTGGTGGGGGGTGGTCTATGAGAAGGTCTACACATCTGCCGGAATATAACGGAGCCAGTGTGTACAAGAAAGTCTTAGTAAATGGTTATGGGTCGGGAACGAGGGTATGCAAGCATATACATATACTGTCCCACTGTACATAGTATTATACAGGTAGAGTGTCACGAGGTCACGGGCCCATGCGTATCCAGGTGTGTAATGTATACACATACGCTCATTTGGGTCAAAAAGTGAGTGTAACGTCTCTCCTGTGTGTCCCTACTTTGGTATAGTATTTTGGTATGTGGCTTCAGGTACTAGCAGCATACCCATCGGGTTCCCCTGGCATATCACCAATACCACCTAACACACTATGACAGATACCCCCGTGTTCTGTCGATTGGTCAAGTAACCTTTGGTTCACCTGTTATCACCCAGATGTAACCAACTGGACAAATACCTGAGGCTCGGACATCCAGGGCAGTATACAGATAAGAGCGATATGATATAGCTTTGTGGCTATGTTGGTGATGTAGGAATAGAATATGAAGCTCTTATCGGTATGGCTTGGCCACTTGGGGTTGGCTATCACCAATAACATACTGGTATGTGAGGAATACTTGCTTGTCTGACTCCGTGTAATATTGACACATTTAAATGGATTCCATATGCATATGAATAAAATTGACCCTAACTGAATATATGTACACATACGCTTTTCTAGCCTTTATTGTAAAGTAAGCATGATTAAATGTTCATAACCATGAGCATTGTATTGCGTGAATACGTATGTGTACAGCATTATATATTCCTATGACATATATTGGCATAATACACCCACAGCGTATAGGCCGTTCATCATACAGTATCACTATCAGCAGTCATGCATTGAATGGTGTGTGCCATATTCTGATTTAGTGCTCATCGGTCTGGTTGATTGTGGTGCCATCTCTCTCAGGGTAGGGACACTAACCACCATATATTCTGACTGTCGGTAGCTCCTATGTTAAAGGTGCCGATAACAGAAAGTGGTTTCCTGTGTCTCTCCGTCCGGCAGTGTTCTACACCCACCGGAAGGCAGATACAACGGTGGTAAAGGGATGATATCGAGGGATGTCGACCTGTTTCATAACAGAAATTAAAGCTTGACATTGCTAATACGGATATCATTCACAGAGCAAGCACATCAATGATGTTGGTCATCTTCTATTGTCCTGATTAATTACCATGTCTGAATGACATGAGAGTGGTATATTTCGTGTACCAAAATAAGGCATTACAAAGGTGAATTGCAAAGTCTAATTTATATAACTGGTTTAACATGAGTAGAGCCAAAACTCACTAACAATGTGTCGAGTCATAAGCTATAGAGAAGTGACATAAGGAAGTAGAAATGTTGACCTAAAAACGAAATCAAATTTGGCATGTCCCGTGCAAATAGATGTTGACGTTGCCCCAACGTCCGTGTTACCAAATACCCATTAGGCTTGATTCACTTGTCACTGTCATTGACCCAAAAGTGTGAACCCCCAGGGGGGCCACTCCCTATCTTTTTTATAGTAACTATGTGTGAACATCAACTCAAATTTGACACCCTTATCACGGGAGACAAACATGTACCCATGTACAAAATAGCACCCTTTTTACGGGAAAATAAGCGGAAAACATACCCTTTTAGAGGGTGACAAAGGAACATAAAATTAATTCACAACAAAAGGTAGGATTAAAATGTTCCCTAATATTTCTTATGTAGAGAAAATTGGGACAAAAATTTCGTCTGAACAGTTTTTGAGTCATTATGACTTAAAATGTACCCCTTTTTCTCAAAAATTGCCCAAAAAGCAACCCTTTCCAAGGGCTCGTGCCTAGGGTCCAAAAACATACCCTTTCCCTTGGAATCGTGTTCACACATAGTCAGCAAATCTCAGGGAGTGGCCCCCCGGGTGTGAACCCCACCACCTCCCAGGTGGTGGCGGAAAGGGGCGGGTGGTGCTAAAAGGTGGTGCTTGGTGTGGCCTACCTGTCCATAATGGGGATGACACTGGGAGGTGAAGGACACACCTGGGGGTTGGTGCCCTGCTGTTGATGCCCTCCAGGTGGGACAGGTAGTACAAAAGGGCCCGGTCAAGCCATTTAATACCCAGAATCAACCTGCTGTCATACCCCTCTATGAAGAGTGGCAGAAAGGCCCCACCTGCAGATTAGACTTGCTCGCGCATTGCCAGGTCTTTCATTAATTCGAGATGCTTTCAATATATCGTCCACATGTACCTTATATTATTATGTTGTCCGGTTATGTTATCCAGATTACGTGGGATATGACAATTGTGTCTGATAACATCTGACAGCTGATTGAATATTCTAAATATATAACCATAGCATTTCCTTGCAGTCCGTACTGTGTCCGTCTGACTCTCTGAGTATATTGATGTCGATGCGATATCTGGAGGCGTTCGTTTTCAATTTGTGGAAATTGACACGGGGCTGACACAGCATAACGTGGATAAATGATCTGCCACTGTCTCGGTATTTATACCATGGTCAATACTTACCAATCGACCAAGGTATGATTAAAATGTAATAAGCATAATTTCTTTACCTTAGACGGTGTCCTATTTTTGGAAAAGCCTGATTGGTTTAATTCAAAAATCCAATTTCATTCACTGCACGAGGAAATTGAAAATGAAGGTGAACCTGAAGTCCCGACCTTTATCACTAAAAGATATACGGTCTAAACGCCACGATTGTAAACATGCATACGCCCTATTTCATTTCAACGGTCACACAGGTTTGGTGTGAGCCAAGACTCTGGGGTGAAAGTGGGGGTCTGCACTGATGACCTTTAATACCTGAGGTATTGGGGTGTCTAATGTGTTAGGGGGAGGGCGGTTCTCAGGTGTGACCACACGGACCACAGGAATGTGGATTTTGTTTGGACCATGCCCCCACCCAGCAGACCCTAACCACAAAACATGACCACAATGTAATCCAAGTCCTCCCCCTGTGTACCCAGACATACACAACCATGTAAGAAGCCCTGAGTGGCTAGGCGCACGTGCCACTGTATGGACAACCCTGAAGTCCTCAGATTCTGTCATATAATTATACCAGCCGCATATCCCACTTTATTGCCAACCCTGTAAGCATATAGAGGTGTTTGGCAGGGGGGGGGGTATATAAATTTGCTAATTATAATGTATATCAATATAAAAAATAGAAATATGTGACATCCTTTATGACGAGATACCATGCCTGTGATTCAACCAACTATGAACTTTGCGAAACTGAATGGCATTCAGTGGAGATACTTAAATACATAATTGTGTGGCTCATAGAATATATAGGCTACTTTCTATCTACATAAATCAAGGTTCCAGTCACAACACGAGCAGTGTCGGGGTTAACCATTTAATATATTAAACTAAGAATTTTTTTCATGTTTTGAGTAATTGCTCTGAGATTATCCCGTCATTGCTCATTTCTACGTGGTCGTTTCCGGTTCGCTATATTCCTGATCCACAGGGAAGCAGCTAGCAGGAGAGGCGAGCTAATCCCTCCTCCCTCCCCACCTGGCCACATTCACTGTGTATACTTAGGGGATCAGTGTACTTGACGATGATACGGAAGGAAAACAAACCCACGATAGTATGTCTTATTGTCTACATGCATAGTATGTGCACTATTAGCTGGACTAGGACAGCACTATACACAAAACGACCTTGAAGCATTTACTCTGAGTAGAATTAAAGGCTCCCTTCTCTCTAAAGAGTTGTATAGTTTTGTTTACCTTGCATACAGTTCCTTTGATAAGGCCGGGATAGTGTTCTTCCTGAAGGAGCATTCAGTTACAGGCCACTCCCACAAGGTGCAGACCCTGTGTGAGAGGATAGGGCTCTTCGTGTGAGAAGAATTTATCTTTTATAAATGTGTTAAGTTACTGTAAGTGGACCCTTGTCGTTTGAAGACAGGACCATGTAGATTTATGTGGAAATAATTAATACTATTTACGACCATTTAGATTTGTGTGTAAATAAATAATACGCTTTACCTGAGGGATGAATTGGCCAAGTGCTGGAGGTTTAATGGCATGCATTCAATGTACATGTATAACGAGGGGACGTTTTAACACCCTCTAGTGGGATTGTGAGGGGAGTGCCTTCAGGAATGATGTGTATTTCTACATACCCGTCTCTCCGAGGAGTACTATCCTACGTTACTAAGAGTGGGTTCTGACTATTATAAATCAACTTACTAATCCACACACACACATACACACACTATCTCTCTCGTTTATTCCTGTCTGTCTCTCCCTCGATGCATGTATGTCTGTCTGTGTGTCTCTGTGTGTCTCTCCCTCTGTCTCTCTCGTTCCCTTTCATTTTATCTTACTGCCCCTCCCCTCTCTCTCTCTCTGTCTCTCTCTCTCTTTTCCTCTTTCTCCCTCCTTATACTGTACCATCGTTGGTGGTATCGCCGGCCACACCCACCCAACGCATGCATCTATACAGTGTAGTGATTTTATCTATGTCTATTTGTAGACGTGCTATCCTTAGCTAGAGCAAGGATGTGATGTCGGGAGGGGGCGTGGGGTGTGGAGGAAGAGGGTGAGGACATTTAACCGTGTTAAGGTATGAATAGATGCAATCACTGGAGGGGACAGGGCTTCTATTGTTTGGTCACTATGAGACAGGAGAAAAAGTTGCATCACTTTCCCCTGGGTGGGATGTACAATGTATAATTGTTCAGTCGGAGACTTTGTGAGTTTTATTTAAATCAAGTATACTAGGGGGGTTTATGTTTAGTGAGTGAACGCGTAAAGGCTCCGAGGGAGGAGGGGTAATTACCCTTTCAGTTTACCCAAAGGTTTGCTTGGTGACGTTAATGAACCCATAAATCCTTCCTTACAGACAGTCCTCATACTGTAAGCCTCCTTGCCACCTTGCCAGTTTCCCTAAGTTTATCCCTAGATACACACAGGAGCTGCAAGTTTCACATGGCTAATCTCACCGACACTTTGCTTTGGTAACCTCCAGATCAAACATGCTTAGCCATCCCAGCTGCCACTCATTTCCTCTTTTAAGTTTCCCCATGACAACGCAAACTGTCTCAGCATGCCGGACCTTTCCTGTAAGACTTGTGAGAAAGGTTAAACAGGTGACATCTTGCTGCGCATTTGGGGAGAGGACACTGGCCATGCATATATCATCTTTTTCTTCTTAATAAACCCCCAACCCTGATAGGGTAAATAGGGTAGATTCGCCATGAGTCGGACACATATATTCTGCGACGGACACTGAGCTTTCTGGTTATTCATCTATGATAAGACTCCAAATGGTTCTTTGTTGGAAATAATGAAACTTAACCTTTACCTTTATTCACAGATAATGAGACAGTGTCGGTCTCAATGTATGTGGCCGACTCTAGGTAAGTCTACCCTATATTCCATTATCGTATCCATGTAGCTCCTAGCTGACCAGCAAAGGATCTCACACTATTGGCCTGGTTGTGTTGTGTACATTATTGGCCTGGTTGCATTCTATGCATTATTAGCCTGGTTGCATTCTATGCATTACACCGGTTGTATTGTATGCATTATTAGCCTGGTTGCATTAATGTACTGCATGGGTACTGTAGGTGATTATTGTCAAGAGTATCAATGTAACCCTCCTGACGCAAGTAAGACATATAGGTTGGCACATGTATCTACACAACAATTGAAACAACAGATGCACTGGGAACTGATAAATACCCTGCATAATTTGATTCCACACCTAAAAATGGAGATGCACTCCAATGAAAATAAGGTTTGACTTTGAGGTGTGGTCCCAGATAGCTATCTTGTCAAGAAGAGGCCTCTGCCGGCAGCTGTCAGGGCCACATCTGTCAGGTATAGACCTGGAGGCTGTTTGCTACTTTACAGGGGTTTACAGGGGTGGTGTAGACTAGGAAAAGTACTCGATGTGCACTTTTATTATTAGACTTGCACAAGTCTAGTAGCATAATATATGGACCTTATTTCCCCGTTTATAATTATTTCAAATGGAACTTTGACCCGGATTATAAACAGGGCAGGCTTATTATATTAGAGGCAGGCTTATATATTGTTTGATCTCCTCTATTTTGAGGGTCACTGCCGTAGTCTGTCTAAAATGCACATAATTATATATTCATGATTTTGCACATTTTTTCTTATACCCGATTTCTTTTATTACCCGATTATATTCAGGGCCCGGCGTATATAACAACAAGAAGGCTTTTACACCCGGCTTATAAACGGGGCAGACTTATATTCGAGGCCCAGTTTATAAACGGTACAATACACTATGATATGAGCACTTTCTTTACAATGTGTATGTATACACAAAAGCGTTTCACTACTAGAAAAAGAAAATGTGTACATGAAGCAAGGTTGAAGGCTCTCATTCAGGACTGCAGTCCTGTGAGCAGTGTACATTTCTACATGTAGCTGGCTAAGCTTGGAATTGGTCGCAATTTAAATATATCAAGAACCATGTATCCCTATCGTTCATATATTCAGGTACATGTATTATAGTTTCATAGCCTTGCAGATGGTCAACCCGTAGGGCTTTGCCTAGAACAGGCATAAAACAGCGTTGCCGTGCCACCTTCCTCCTCCAGTAGGTTTACACAGTATATATGGCTTGTCTACCTGAAGGAGGAGGAAGCAGACAGTCCAAACACTGGAGATCCTGCTTCCTGCTGCGGACCAGGTATCCCGGCCAGCCATGGAGGAGGGTGTGTGGGGAGGCTCCTCCAGGTGTTTGGTTTGTACATGTAGATGAATATATAACGGCACCCTTCTTACCAGTCTTCAGGATCAGCAGTCCTATTCTTTTTCATAGTTTATGATGCAACTTTGTCTTGAGCAACACTGACTGGCTCCTACAACGTAGGGTGTTGCTCTATATCGATCTCAATATTTACATGTATCATGATACTGTACGAGTATATGATATACAAATGCACGTTTATATGTAATAGCTGCGTTTCCCTATGTAAACATACGTGCATTGTCATAAAGGATAGTAGGGGATAGTCAGGACCGAACGTATTTGCCTTGCCAACAAAAATACATTTGCAGTACAGGTACACATGTGCAAGGCTCCACACCTCTTTACATCGGAAATAAAGTAAACCAATCAATTAATCAATAAGGGAATCAAGGCACCACTGCCGCTTACCTACTCACCCTGGGTTCACCACGAAGAGTCGGGTATAGTAAGGTTCCAATCTGGATTGTGGACGAATATTGTTTCCCTCTATAGCATTGGTAGGCCCCTGTAGGTGTAGTATGCTATGAACGTGTGTAAGAGTTACTCCAGGGTGGGATTTAGTCCAGTACCACGAGTAGGTTTCCTGCTGTAGACACGGCGGCATCTGTACCCTGCAAGAGGTAGCTGGTAACTGAGGCTAGGTGTGCAAGTTGATGCCTGCTGGGCAGACCACGTGGTGGGGCAGGAACCTGGTGTGACGTGCTAAAGCAGCAGCAGCAGCCGCAGGAGGAGGGGGATGGGCCGGCCTGTAAGTCAGTGAGTGGGACGGGCTCAACAGGTAGAGGCAGACCTATCATACCTCTACTCTCTACTGTTCGCTGACTCATCAAATTTGTCTCGTACCTTGCACAACGGCGTGGCATGGTGCAGAGGTGGTTGTTTGTATACACACCCCGGTCCCACCTGGAGCCACACTGGAGGAGCCGGCAGGGGACTTCCCAGTGATGAGGCTGTACTGAAAGGATGAACGTTATTGACTGGGGGTGTGAGCCTTTAGTAGCCGCTGGAGGGCGGGGGCGGCTTTTTATCCTCTGATGATAAAGGAAGTTCTATACACCTGTTCGGGTTACATCCAGTCTCCTGGCACCCAGGTACCATTGGTGGGGTGTATCAGGTGTATATAGATCATTATCTTGTACTATCTTGTAAGGGAAAACATTATTCCTAGCCACAATGTACCGCAAGTAGGCAACCTGAAATATTCCATTTCTATGATTGATTGATTTCAACATAGAAAAGCAATGAAGAAATACTGATGAAACCGTTAATCTCTATCAATTTGTCTTTGAGTGATAGTCTCTTGGGCTGTGCACTATAGGGGCGTGGCAAGGGGGGCGGTAGGGGGAACATGCCTCCTCCCCCCCCCCAATTTAGACCAACCCAAAGAGGTCAACCCAAAAAGTAAAAATAGTTTTAAAACACACCACCAGAAACCCCCCCCCCCTGTACTATGAAATCGCTTGCCACACCTCTGCATTAACCATATCTATCACGGAAGTAGACTAGGGTGGGGTCGCTAGTTCGTATTTGGTGCAAGGTGCAGGTGAATTGAGAGGAAATGCACAAGTGTGGTGGCAGACAAGGGGGGGGGCAGGGAGGGTTAAGGTGAGGAGGGGATAATGGTATAAAGGTAAAGGGTGTGCGAGTATAGGTGTGTGTGTTGAGGGGGGGGGGGGCTGCTATAGAGGGGTGTCTGACCTTTGACCTGACCTCGTCTGAGAGGTCTACTTCCGCCTTCCATGATTTCGCTACCTGACCGTTCGACCTCCATCCTGCTACCTTCTCCATCTTTCTCATACCATAGACTTGTCCAAGAGGCCTGTAAGATTTACTTTCCATCTGTTCCGGTTTAATCCCAATGTTTATCAATATGAAGGAAATTGAGAGAAAAGGTGTAACGGGAAATTCATACTAATATACAAATGTATAAAGAATTATGTGTGCTTCAGTTAACCCATCCTGGTCCGTTATATTTTTCAAGTAAATTTTGATATTATTTATTTGATTTAATTATTTATTTATTAATCGGACCTATTAATACCTCAGCTACATTGTAGCATGTTACCAGAAACACACCATTGATTGTGCAATACCGAAGGCTAAATAACTGAAGTGTGTTTCAGGATACCCAACCCTCCTTGCAAAACAGGACCAACTTTTATACAATATATTAAAAGAATAACGTAGACTGTACATAAAAAATGAATAATACTAGGCCCTATTATTAATGCTATTGGGCTGCTTTGGTGTAATCTTGAAAGACCATCGTCCTCTATTTTGGAGTTCATGAGTCAATTTCCGTGTAGGCTACACACCTTGACTTTTTTACCTAAGAAGAATCCATTTCGAGTTTATTCAGAGGGATTGGTATAGACTCTAAATTGCGCCGGCCACCTACCCTACCACGCCCAGGCATGTCCTAGGGAGGGATGGGTTGAGCCATTGTACCAGTGTGCTTGGGCATGGAAGGGAGGGGCTCACTTTCATTAGATGCTCATTTGTCACTTTCACTCCAGTCATGGGACGGATTAGGGGAATCACCTAACAACTTACCCCTCTTATCTATTATGTTCTCTGTCATATATATATACATATGTAATGGGGTTTCGTTTTTACCCTGGGTTAGCCTATGTACATATGGGTTGTAAGTAGTATAGTATGTATCGGAACGGGACTATAGTTAAGTACTGTTTATTACTCAATCGACATGCAGCCAATCAGAGGCCTCCATTTGGTCACGTGACCGGAAGTGACCTACTTAGGGGATTAGTGGTGACGTCACGTGACCTAGTTAGCCAATCAGAGGCCTCCATTTGGTCACGTGACCGGAAGTGACCTACTTAGGGGATTAGCGGTGCATTCTGGGTAACCCTGCAGCCAATCAGAGGCCTCCATTGGGTGACCGGAAGTGACCTACTTAGGGGATGGTGCATTCTGGGTAACCTACTGACCTACTTAGGGGACCGGAAGTGACGTCATATGACCTAATTTAGGATCACGTGATCGGAAGTGACCTGATGAGTCACGTGACCGGAAGTGACGTCACACGACTTAATGGCCAACCGGAAGCGACCTGATTGATCACGTGACCGGAAGAAGAAGAAGTTTTTTTTTTGTTTAGGATCCCGTGACTGGAAGCGACGTCGTCACATGAGTGACGCTTTAAGAGACTGCGCGACTTACTAGTAAAAGAAGCCGTATGATAATAAAAACACAACAATATTTTCTTTTAATTTTTTTTTATTTATTTTTTTTTCAATCTTGATAAACACTCTATTTTTGAAAAGATGCACACGCTTATTTTTTTTTTTTTTTTTTTTTTCATATCTCTAAAGGACTCGTTGTCACACCGTCAGAATGCACGCGACGCTTATAATACAAGTAGCGCACGCCGTCTTTCTCTATGGTGTAGGTGACCATTTTGTTTCGCACCACTTTGAAATTTCTATTTACAGCAATGAGAGTTTTTCGTTGGCGAAGAACATCCAAGAAGGCGTCTGGTTCCTGGGGGTTTTGTTTCTTCTGTACGCCTTTTGCACTCCATTTTTTAGATTTTCTTTCACCGGTGTCGCTGACTCGATCGTAGCAAATGTAAGTCTTAGGGTTGAGACTTAGGATCCCGTCACCTTCCCACTCCGCTTTCATGAGCCCCGAAGTTCTCAGATCGTGAAGGTACCGTCTCTCACAACATCCGCCGGGCGGCGCACACCATTCTCGCACTCTTTCCGTTTTTGTCTTCACGAAAAGCTCTAAGTGCTCGTCGCACACCGCTGTCGGAAGCCACTTTCGTTTCTCTCTGAAGTACGTCTCTCTCAGGCGAGGTTTCACTAGGTCATCCAACGTGGCACCGCTGAGAGCCATGTAAAGACTGTCGGTGTCCATTTGACAAAGGGCATAATCGCGCCGATCGACGAATCTATCCAAGAAGTCGTATGTGAACTCTAACATTTTCAACTTCGCGTACTGGTATACCATGAACCCTATCTGAATAGGGAGGTTGTTCTTGACCGTTTTCGGTTGTAGTTCGACTTCAAACAGATCGGAAGTCAACTCGGACGCCTTTTTGAAGCGCCACGAATTGGCCAATAGTTCGAACTTCCGACTGTCAGTGTATCTCACCGCCGTGTGTTTTTCTTTGTTGCAGATTGTTTTACCGTACGTAGCGTTTCCCATTAACTTGTAACAGTCTGACAGAATTTTCTCGTTCTCGTTCACGTCGCCACGTCTTCGCGCCGCCGTCACTTCGTCCGCGAAACCGGCAAAGGAGCGTTTAGGTAGGTATTCTACCACCAGCTGCACTTTGGTGACTATCAAACCGTGCTCTAAATACCACTTGAGAAGCGGCGTTCCCAAGAGAATATTTTTTCCGTGGTAACTCCCTATCAGACATCTCTGAGGCGTGCTCAACAGCTTTTCTTCCTGCGCAAAGTCTGACATGTGAGGGCCTATGTCCGATTTTGAAACGGTCGCGTTCTTGAAAACGGGGGTCATTTCTTCGAAGTACTCTCGTAGGTGAGGCGGCGTAGTGATGTCCACTTGAACTAAACCGAACATTTTCTCCTCTTTCACAGCGGAAAGGATGTCGCTCTCGCTCATCGCGTTTCGAGACACTTTCAAAGCGTCAACCTTCCAGCGTTGTTGGGAGGCCTTGACCCGCTCATCTCGACGCTTCATCTCGCGCCATTCGCACTCCCACACGACGACCAGCTTGTAACCTAACGCTTTCAAGTAAGCGCTTACTCTGGTCGTTCTGTCGCGTCTCTCCTCTCTCAGTGAAGCGCACTGATATCGGTGCGACGGTATGCACTCGTGAGCGTGGAACCAACACCCGTGAAACTGGAAAACCGTATTAGAGGCCGCGTGAAATCCGTCCACGCGAATTCTCCGACAGCCTACCGCCATCTCGCCGCCGTTCAGAGCGTGGCGCAGTTTCACGTCGCGGTCGTGCTCTACGAAGGGTAACCACTCCAAAGCGCTGTGAGAGTTTCTTTGCCTGATTTCGGGCTTGAACTCGGTCTCGGGCCGTCTCACCGCGTAATAGCCCGTGCAGTGCGCTTCGCTCATGCAGCGCAAGTACAGAGAGTTAGCGTCTAGTCCTAGGATGTGTTGGCACGGTCTCGCTTCTTCGCCGTACTTGTGCTCCCTTATCCGCGTGGTGCCCTTCTCGTGAAATCTATGGAAGATGATGGAAGGACCGCCGACTAGATTCTCTTTGATCAGAGCGTGGAGGACGGCGTCGAACTGGGGAAACGTTGTGAACGCGTCTTCTAGGTTTTGGAAGAGGAAGCGTAAAGTCAAACCGGCGAGAGAAACTCCGTCTTTCAACATGTCGATGCCGCGATCTTGGAAAAATTTAGCGTGATTTTTCAGAGCTTCTATGAAAGGTTTCACGTCTTTGTTGTTGTAGTGGATCAAGTAGTCTTCCATAGTTTGCATCTTCTCGTCGGACCAAACTTTCTGACATGCGGCGTAGTCGGATTCGGACATTTTGACGCCCGTCAGCTCGCTGTCGAAAGCCGATCTCGGCGGCAGCGTTCTGTTTGCCAGTTTCCTGGTAGACGTCATCCATTCGTAAGGAAAGTGACCTTTCTCTTCGTTCCTGGTGAAAGCTCGCAAATAGGTCGCGTAGTTGTAACCGGGTGCCAAATAGTTGACTACGTCCAAGAAAACCGTGTGCTGTGTGTAAACCGCCAAGTATTGATTGCTTCTCTTTATGACGCTGAATTCTTGGTTTCTTCGGTCTCCGGAGGCGAAGAACGAGTGAAGGCGTATTTTGATCAGGTTCAAGTCGTAACGCCCCGAGTTGAAGCCCACCACTGGAGCTTGACGGATGTATCTCAGAAGACGCTTCTTCAGTTGAACTAACGGGTGTCTGGTCTGAGCCGCAGCGAAGCCGCCTGGAGAAGGGGTGGTAAACGTCGCCTCCTCCAGCAGGAGAGCTTCACCTATCGCCGCATCTAACTTCGCTAACGTCGGTCGGTAAAGTTCTAGCACAGCTTCCCCGATCGCTTTGGCGTTCTCGTTTATGTGATTTAAAACTCGGTCCAACAAGGGGTCGGAATCTGCGTCGGACGCTCTGACGAAGCAGACGGGCCCCTCCCACCCCGGAAAGTCGGATGCGACGCTAGCCGACAAAGGGACGTGATCCCACAGCAGGGACACGTGCTCCGTCGACGGTTCTTTGCACGGTCTGAAGAAAGCCTCGAAATCGAAGGCGATCTTGTAAGGGTAGATTCCGGAATGTCCGTCGGGGGGAAAAATGGAGAAGTCTGCTAGCGCTTCGAAAATCGTTCTCGAATTTTGGTAGATGCCACCTACGTAGCGCAACTTGACTTGTCGGCAAGAGGAAAGCTGGTTCCTGTGTCTCTTCAGCAAGAACTCGGTGGTGAACGCCGCCTTACACTTGCAACATTCGTATATGCCCGCGTACGCGTTGAAGTCCGTGACGAGAGAGACGTGCAAACCGCCTTTCGCCGTCAGGTGTAGGTTGACTTTACCTCGGGCGGCCACAGTTCTGGAAGGCGGTCTGATCAGAGTAACGCGTCTTCTCAACTTCCGCCCCGGCACTTGACGCGACGCGGTGTAAACCGCTATTTGTACGTCAAACAAGTTCTCTAACGCGGGTAAGTCGCGGATGTTCAGACCCGGAAAGGATTCAGGTGTGGCAGCGGGACAGAACTGACGTAACAAATCTGAAGCGCGCTTGCTGGTGTTGTATAAGTGAAAGGAAATGCAGCGGAAGATGCAGAGGTTGTCCTTGTTGGGAAAATCTAACACGCCGCTTCTCTTTCCAACTCGACCGGCCTGCGTGATCCTACCGCCTATGGGGAATTCCCCCGGTCCCATGTAAACGCAGATGTTCAAATTGGTAGGAAAAAGAACGTGCCACTTGGTGTCAGCGTCGCAAAGTTTCCGTACCTCCTCGCAAGCGACGGTGTTTTGCATCTTTGAGAGGAGCTCTTCCAAAGTTTCTGAATTAGTTACAGTAGGGAGCGGTTGTATGAGAGTTGCGTTGTTCTGGGAGGCGTGGAAGTAGCGCAGTTTGCTCTTGTCTTCTCTGTGTTGTAACAGTAAGCCTACCGAGAAACCCACTTTGTATCTGAATCTTTGTGTCAAGTGAATGCGACGCATAGTATCTACAGCGTCACTCAACTCGCCGGTTGGTAGCCTGAAGTTTGTTACACTCACGCGAGTCCCGTGCATCCTGACGCCCGTTTGTATCGCAGGCCAATTCGCCGTGAACGTTTCCTCCCCGTTCGGTACAGCACATATGCGCGGAGGGACGGTCACCCCGTCCAGAGATTCGCGTCGACAAGCGCTCTTTCGGCAATCCCCTTCGCCGCATAGAGGGCAAAACTTAGCTACTACTCTACAATTTTCTACGTGTCTCTCGTGGTTGTACGCTCTTTTAAACATTTTGAAACACTTTTCGCATACGTACTGTGTCATGTTTTTTTTCACTCGGTTACCAACTACTTAGCCGTCTAACTATCTATCTATCTATCTAGCCATCTATCAATCTGTCGTCTATGTAACTATCTTTCTGTCTGCTGTCTGTGTATCCGTCTGTCTGTCTGTCTGTCTGTCTCATACAGCGTACGTCAAACGCTGTGTGTGTGTGTGCGCGCGTGAGCGTTGAGCGTCTCTCATTCCGAATCTATGCCGAGATATTTCAGAATGATCTCTGTTTTGTCATCCAACTCTTTGAGCGCTCTGGCGGACAGCGTCACCCCCTGCTGTGTGGGTTTTTTGTCAGGACCTTCGTACTTGCGCACGTGGACGAGGTTCTTACCGCTGTAGTAGCTCACAGCTGCGTACACTTCGCCCGCCTCATCCAGCACTGCGAACCAGGGGGTGTGATTAGGTTTTCCTTGCGCGGCCGCTGTGTCGCGTATGCGCACCACTGCGCGGATATCGGCGATGCGTGCTATGAGCTCGCGCAGCGCGTCGGCCGTGAAGTGCACTCGCTTGCTTCTGGTCAGAGACGCCTCTTTCACCTGGCCGTCTTTTGTGTAGCGCGGCCTCCTAGACAGTCTAGCCACGTCCTCCCAGATCTCCAGCGTCAAAGCTCCGTCTAAGCAGAACTCTAACCCGAGTGTTTTCTCTGCTTCTTCTCGTCCATCTCCTTCTTTTTCTTGTATTTTTCTCTTCTTAGTGGGCCTTGTTGTTCTGGAACTCACCTTAGAACGTTTCACACCCGCAGGATGAGTAACACCATCAGCGTGAGCTGAATCAGCAGCAGAACCGATAGCAGGAGCAGCGTCAGCGCTGGTGGTATCGGAGGTCTCGTTGTTGGAACAGCGCAGCCACACGCCGTCCGTGCTGTGTGTAGCGGTAGAAGATGAAGCGCCGCCGCCGCCCTCGTAAGGTGGCGGTGAGGGCAGTCGCCACGGACCGGACGGGGGGGCGCTAGCAGTGGAGGAAGTGAGGTCGAAAGGTCGAAGAGGGAAGCCGAAAAACGTACCGCTCACCCCTTGCCCTTCGGGTTCTTCGTACGCCTCGTCGTCAGCGTCGTTCTCTGTCTCACCCTGTTGCTGCTCCTCCTCCTCCTCTTCTTCTCGGTTCAGGGGCTGAGTGTCCGAATAGCTGTAACTCTCAGCGCGAGCGGCGTCGAGGGCGTCCGTCGATGTAGTGGTGGAGGAGAGGGGCTGTGCAACGTGCGGCAGGTCATCAAAGTCATCAACAGTAGTGGGGAGGTAAAAACCCGGTTGCCAGTACTGCGCTGTGCCAGGAGCGTTGTCGTCAGTAGTAGTAGCAGTAGCAGCAGGTGCAGCAGAAGCAGCCGCAGCAGGCGCAGCCGCAGCAGACGCAACAGTAGCAGGCGCAGCAGCAGCCTCAGCAGGCGCAGCCGTAGCAAGCGCAGCAGTAGCAGGCGCAGCAGCAGCAGCAGCAGCAGCAGCAGCAGCGGCAGGCGGGACGGCGGTAGCAGCGGCAGCGCGCTTAGCAGCAACGTGTACCGTCGCGAGTGTAACAACGTCGCTAGCACGACGACTGCTACCAGTAGTACTACTAGTACTACTACCACTACTACTACTACTGCTACTACTAGTGCTACTGCTACTACTACTACTACTACTGCCGCGAGCGCTCGCTACAGCAGGAGGGTGATAAGACCAACCGGCTGCGGCGGTAGTCTCATGTTCAGTAGCAAGAGCAGGCACTGACGCTAAACGAACGCTGTTCCGCGTAGTCTTCTTGTTCTTGAACGCCGCTAGCTGTTGTCTTTTGCTCATGGTGGTGACTGTAGAGAGCAGCAAAAAAGAATGAGTGAGTGAATGGAGGTTTCCAAGCCCCTTATATACGCCTTCTCGCTTCTAGAGCTAAGCTACTTACCGACCCTGTTCAGCTGCCGCCGGCTGGCCGGCGGCCATTCACAAAGAGAAACAAAAAGACATAAGGCATGACGTTTTCAGCTGGATCCCTTTCCCCCCCCCTCTTTTGAGAGATCGACTGTGATGATGAGCTAAGCCGCTTACCACCCTGTTCAGCAATTCAACGCGCATTAGCTGTATAAAGGGTTAAGCGGTTGCTGCCTGCCGTCGACTGACCGGCGGCGGCCATTCACAAAGACATAAGGTATGACGTTTTCAGCTGGATCCCTTTTTGAGGGATCCACTGTGGTGAGCTAAGCCGCTTACCACCCTGTTCAGCCATTCAGCGCGCGTTAGCTGTATAAAGGATTAACGGTAACGGTGATGAGCTTACAGTGTGTATACAAAAAAAAACTACAGGAGGCGTGTGGCGTGAAGCAGGACCCCCCTAAGACGAACGTGTCTGTCTGTGAGTAGAGGCGTGTGCATGTGGTGAGCGACTTAAGTGTAAGACAAAAATCGCCACCTCCTGCCGTGGTGAGTAGACCGGGCCGGCCAGGCGGGCGGGCGGCCGGCTAGTTCAATAGGGAGGGGTGACAGCTGCCTAAGGCTGTGCATGAAAAAAAATCCGATTTTCACCTGACCTCTGACGTTTGTTACAATGAATGTCAGAGGGAGGGAGACGTCCTCGGGTAGGGGGTAGGAGGTATTAAGGCTATGAGTGAGGAAAAAACACCGTTTTCAGCTGGTCTCCACGGATAGCGATGCCACACCCCCTCGTCATCTAAGCTCTTAAGGAGCGGAGCGGCTGAAAAAGCGTCATGCGGACAGGGCGCTAGACAGCTGGAGCGCTGTTGGAAATGGGATTAAACTCCCTCTGTATAAAAAGCTCTCATTTCTGTTGGAAAAAAAACATATCGCCTCTGACCCCAGTAACGGCTACTACCACCACCACCGCCACCACCACCACCGCCGCCACCGCCGCCGCCGCCGCCGCCGCTGCCGCCGCCGCCAAGACGAGACGAGATGGCTCAAGCTATTCCACTTTCAAGCTCGCCTTCACCGCCCGGTGCGCCTGAAAAAAAGTTAATGCGGCTTGACGACGTGAGACGCGGCGCGAGGCAGCAGACCGATGATGGGGAGACCCGACAGGTAGGACAGCGGCGGTTAGCCTATAGCGACGCCTTGCTTCGTCAACTAGGTAAAGAGTTGAGCGGCTGTTGGAGAGAGTTGGGCAGTAGCTTAAAAGTCAGCGCCGCCCGTATGGATGCTCTAGTAGAGCGCAGTGTCAAGACACCGGAGGAGCTGTGTACGGCGATGTTCCGAGTGTGGTGGGGTGAAACCCCGCATCGTCATAGATGGGGCGAGCTCGGTCGCGTCTTCACCCGCATTAGACGCATGGAACTGTTGGCTCAGTGGATGGCCCTTCTCCACAGACAGGGGTTGGATTTCGAAAACCCCGACTCGCGCGCGATGCATAAGCACTTGGGCACCCTCGGCAGACGTCTGGGTAGCAGGTGGAAAGAGGTGGGGGACCATTTAAAATTGTCGCCTGAGAGGTTAGATAAGATCGCTGAAGAATGCGAATACGGAGGAAGTCCCGCTGAGTGGGCCTTCCGAGTGTTGAAAATGTGGCAAGATGAAGCTGACGGCGCCGGCGGTACGCCTTTTGAACTCCTTCGAGTGTTGACTGAGGACATGGGAAAGTTTGGCCTCGGCATCGCGATATTACTTGACTTTATCAAGCAAGAAACAACGAGAACGACGGACATGTGAATTGTTGTGTTTTATTTTCATACGTCTTCTTTATTAGTAAGTAAAAAAAAAAAAAAAAAAAATATATATATATATCATAACAATTAAGACGCGCGATCTCTTAAAGTGTCACTTCCTCCAGTCGCAGCTGATCGCCTCATCGCAGCACGTGATAAACAAAAAAAAAACACGAAGAGACACGCTTCTTCCTCTCGAGAGGAAGAAGCGTGTCTCTCGATTGAAAATCTTTTTCTTTCTTAAAAGAGACAAACGCGCCCCTTAGAGTGCCCCCCCCCCCTAGAGTGCCCCCCTCCCCCCCCCCCCCTCCCCCCCTCCCCCACTCACCCCATGCATCCTAAAAGCGCCCCCCTCCCCATGCATGTTAAAAGAGCCCCCCTCCCCCCCTCCCCTCCCCTCCTTCCCCTCCTTCCCCCTTATACACTCTAAAGAACGCTTCTAACTAGTTCAATAAGTCACTTCCAGTCGCTCGTAAAACAATAAAAAATGAAAATATCACATTTTAAAGCCCGTGACCCCTTAAAGACGCTCATCTCTTCATTAAGTCGCGTGACGTCACTTCTTCTTCTTCTTCTTCTTCTTCTTCTTCTTCTTCTTCTTCCGGTCACGTGATCAATCAGGTCACTTCCGGTCACGTGATCCTCAATGAGGTCACTTCCGGTTGGCCATTAGGTCATGTGACGTCACTTCCGGTCCCCTAAGTAGGTCAGTAGGTTACCCAGAATGCACCATCCCCTAAGTAGGTCACTTCCGGTCACCCAATGGAGGCCTCTGATTGGCTGCAGGGTTACCCAGAATGCACCGCTAATCCCCTAAGTAGGTCACTTCCGGTCACGTGACCCAATGGCGGCCTCTGATTGGCTAACTAGGTCACGTGACGTCACCACTAATCCCCTAAGTAGGTCACTTCCGGTCACGTGACCAAATGGAGGCCTCTGATTGGCTGCATGTCGATTGAGTAATAAACAGTACTTAACTATAGTCCCGTTCCGATACATACTATACTACTGTTGTAAGTTGCTAAAGAGCTTTGTGAACAAATACCATCTTCCATGAACTCATTAGGCCCGGTGAGCCACTCCCCAGCTTTGAGTGTCATGTGCCAGCACATAGTTATATATTCTATACCTTCAGGACTAAATGAATGCCTGCTTAATTTTGAAAAGAAATCATACCTGTGGTTCACACATAGCTGTTATAGAAAGGATATATATAGAGAGTGCCCCCTGGAGTCAACATGATTATCAGAACTTGAAGTGATGCATATAAGGGTGTCAGAACCCCCCGAACACATGCTTGCCATCTACCCCCTTCAACATCTACCCCCTGGACTTTTACCCCCTAGGACATACGCCCCTTCATATTCAATCATTTGCCTGTGGCTTAAGAAGGAAGCAATGTTCTAGTTTGTAATCCCAAAATTAGCAGGTGAAATAATATTACCCGGGGATATGTATAACCTGGATATAAAACCACTGGCATCTACCCCCTAGGCATTTCTCCCCTTGGACTTTTACTGCCCTACCCATAAGGACAGACAAATGTATTTAAGGGGATATCAGGGATTAGATGCCAAGAGGTAAATATCCATCAGGTTGCTAGTTTTTGAGATTATACACCAGAGCATTGGTCCCTTCTGGAGCCACAGACAAAGATTTGGATATGGAGGGGAGAAGATATCCTAATGGGTAAAAGTCCTAAAGGGGTGAAAGTCCCAGGGGTAGATGTCCAAAGGGGTAAATGTCCAAAGGAGCAAAGGTCCTAGTTTCCTAGGGGGTAGATTTCCGGGGATAGATGTCCAGGGGTAGATGTCCAGGCGGTACCAGTACTAGTCACGATGACCTCATTCGTTTTCAATGAAAAATATTGTCTTAAATATAGTGATACACAAAGAAATTCCCTCCCATACGTGTTCTTTCTTTCTATCGGACGCGGAGGGGGGGCACGTACGGGCTCATAATGCCATAGTTTGATTACTTGGTTTTCGGGCTTTTACAGCAAATATTTTGAGTGGAGGGAGGGGAAAAAGAAGCTGCCCTACAGGAGGAGACGGATCACTATATATCCCATTATTTCCCATTCCCTTTTGATTTTGGCAATCAAATGAAAGCACATTGAGGAATACCCCCAATCTGAAATGTCTCATACATATTGCTTTTTGGACTATTTGCTGGTCAATGTATACACTTTCTTTTTTTGTAATATTCTGAAAAGAATCCCAGTGGGGGGCAGGTTAAAAAACACTATTTCTTTTGCAAAAGGCATCCGGAATCCAAGTTATAAAAAAAAGCACGGCCTACACAAACAGAAACATAGAGGTGCTCTTGTCCGCCCCACCCTCCCCTGCACTACTATGCCATTGATAAACTGCAGTGGTACATTGAAGGCAGTGGTACATTCCGTCCAGATACGTGCACTATGTCATTATAGGTTTGGGCAGGGCATAGAACTGTACTGGACAGAGGTAAGTCATGGTATCTAGATGGAGGCTGGACATTGATGTGTAGTCTATTCCTCCAGGGTTGCTCCAGGCACTGAGTCACCCTGGATTATAAGGCTTCCGTTTACTCCAGTTACCCTATCTTCACATTCATGCCGTCCATTTGGACATGGTCACTTATTAGGACAGGCGAGTACCGTCACGGGACCGTCACCCATTTACCATCTGACCAATGCATGGCCATAGGGAACGTCCACGCAACCTGCGTTAGTTTAGTTGCAGATGCTTATAACCCACATATTCTTTAATAAAACGACAACCGCTAAAATTGTACGACCTAATTTATGTGTTTTTTGGAGCAGCGTCTTTCATCTTGTGTTGCCACATGTATTTCATGAGGCGTGGTCTTAACACAGTTCTGAGTGCCATTAACGTTATGTTCACCCTTCCCTTCAAATTCTCTCTATTGTTATTTTAGAATGATCCCACCCTAGCTGGCCTAGCTATCAATGGAGAAAATTAGCCTCGTGACAGTTTTTAATCGGACACTTATTACCAAGTATTACCGCTAGAGGGTAAGCCATAAAAGCATGATCCATTGGGATATATGACCCAATAGAATTATAGTTTTGTGTGCAAATCAAGAAACTATTCATATGTTCTACCATTGAATGTATCTAGTTCCACCTTATGGAAAAACGAACTGCCCCGTGAAAAGTGCTTTCTCTATATATAGACACTGCTATAGACTAAGAGAATTGCTTCAACTCCAGAAGGAAAAGAACTGCATGATTTGGTTAATTAGTAAAGATAATTCAATACCAAAATGAAAGCAACTCTAAGATATGGTTATGCAAATGATATTAGCGAATGGATTACTATTAAATTATTTGATTCTTATAATAGAGGAAGCTGATTATAGAATTCCCTATTGATGTCCGTGATGCATATGACTTAAAAATAAACTCATTAATATACAGTAATAGGGCAGGCATTCCAATAAAATCCTAAAGGGTGACCATACTGACCTATTATATCATATGTAATGTGTCATAACTAGAATATGTTGCTAGGAGAGGGGACGGAAGTAGCAATCATCCAGGAAGCTCCCCTAGAAGTTATAGGGTTCCTGTAAATTCGGATGCGGATGGATGAGTCAATGATGAATCATTGTGGGGAACCAGCAGTATAGAGTTCGGACCCCTCCCTGGGGGCCCATGTCATGGATATATACACACCATGTACTCATGCAACACGGCTAAGTGTGGCACTAGGTCAGGGCTACAGGAGGAGGGGATCCAAGGATCCAACCCATGCCATTTAGACGTAGGGTATAGTTGTTATGCCACCTAGTGGTAAATACGTGTACAGAGTCAGTTTAAGAGAAAGGTAAGGACAGCGCTAGAATGACTCAATACACAGAGAAAGACATTTACTAGACTATTTAGACTCTATGTGGTCTTTTTCTTCTTTTTTGAAATACAAGATTTATTGTATCCCGGTACTGGAAGCGCCATATTCAATGTCCCCCATTTAACAGAATGTGGCTGCTTTCAATGGGCAAAGAAAAAGTTCTTTCCCTCATTGAATGGCTTCAAATTTAAAAAAAAAATAAGAAAAAGAAATTCAAACTACATCAATACCGTCTCTGACGCATCGCACGAGTGGGGGTTGGGGAATATCCCACTGTTGCGGCTTTGTGCGATATGGCCCTAGCCCCCACTCATATATGGTATAAATAGCCGTTGGCATTTGTCTATATACTTGCAAACTCATGATTGCGGCAAAGCTGGTCTCAAATGCAAAAATGCCGAATTGCATTGTCCCGTATCTGGATAAAGAAGGCCATGTGCCGTATTATCTTTCAAGTTTATAAAAGCGAATGACGATCGCCAATTCAGCAAGCCCTACCTTTAATACTCTAAGGCAGACTTCTTAATAAGAAAGCGACGGCCTTCATAAATGGCAGATATATACATATCATGGGCAACGTTTTTTCAATAAGTACCTGTATATAGATAGTATTTGCATCCTATCATTCCATTACCTATTTACTTTTTGGATGCTGAGCTAAACATGATTAGCTCGAGATCATATTAACATTTGTTTTCTTTATAATCAGCATTCTTAAAAATAACCTGCTGATCGCAGAGAGGCATGAAATTGTGTGCTTTGTATTCTATATTTATCTTTTTTCCAATTCCTTTATCAATCGTTATCTACTTAAAAGACATCTAATCATATCTACATTGCTTAGCCTACAAACAGCAGACTCAAGCACGTGCAGGAATTATTCCGCTGCATTGCCATGCAGAAGAAGTGAGCGTGACTTGCGTTGGTGTAATCGATACGCCGAGACTAGAAATAGAATATAGATTATTTGCAATTATCTGTGGCTGGCACTATTGGCCGCACTGCCCACGCTCTGGTCAGGTGTGCCGCGGTCCATGCAGCCCACAATTGGGGATGGGGGTTGCACCTCCTTACTATAGGTGGGTATTAACTCTGGTATCACATGCTTAAGCCTGATTATATTCCAAGATGAATAAAGCTGTTTTCTTCAACCTAATGAAGTAGATCTACACGTGTATAACAAGCATAATATTATAATGATATCACTATTGAGGCTCCTTAGCGCGGTGCCCTCTTTGCAATGGTTATACATGTACTAGTTTTCATACAGAAAACATTTTGTGAGAAGATGATCGTTGCCTCCAAGCTCTAATGCAATCACTAACATCGTTAGTTGATTGGAATATAGTAATAGAATTAAGGCCATGTGTCGACCCTAGCTGAGGATGCCACCTTTAGTTCTCATATAGTGCTGAGCATCAAGTGCTTTAAGTGCACGAGATCATATGTGGGCCAGAATTAGCTAAGGATCGATAGAAGAGCCACTTAATACCTGTACCCTACAGGTGGGCGGGGGACATTGATTGCAGCGTTCAGGTTATAGGGGGATCCTCCTTATGCAAACCCGTTAAAGGTACTCAACACAATCTACGCATACGGCACCTGGTGGCAAAAACTGGAACTACTTAAAACCATGATATTTGCATATTTACAGATCTCCCATTTATATGTCATGTTCTTCCTTTATCTGCCATCCAAGTGTCACACCTTGGTATTTTACACATCCTGATCATTATATTTCTTATCTGTCCTGCCCATAGGCTCATACAGTGAATAGATGAGAAATTATTTTGAATAATTCAGCATAATTTCATTTTGCCCGTGACCCCCTATTTTCTTGTTTTCAACATGTTCCTAATGATCATCTAAATGCATGCCTGCATTTTTATTGAGATATTGTTGGGAGATTGTTTACTGTGTCAAATAATGTAGAAAAATATGATTTTCTCATGAGGGCCTATATGATGCACCAAAATTAGAATACCCTCCAAAAGGCAAATAAATCCCGTGACATGGGATTTTTTACTTTTCTTTGCGTTCTATATGCATCAGGCTAACATCCCTAAAAGTCGTTAAGAAATATTGTTGGTCGATCTACAATCAGTTAGATTGTGTTGAGTACCTTTAAGGGCCGCATAGTGCATTATGTCATTTTGCGTCATTAAACAAGTATGCATCTCTGTTGAGCAACTCACTGGTGCTTTCTACACAGCCTGCGGGGTTGATACATTGCTGAAGAGTTGGCATGATCATTGATGCATGAATGAACCCCTGGAAGGCGTTTCACCGCATGTTGATATAAAACCCAACATGCGGCTGCAAGATGCGGTCAAGATGCGGCAAATATACATCAAAAGTACTTTTTTTGTTTCAGTTGGTCCTCCGTATACCCTCCGTATCTTTTTAAAAAAAAGTACAACATACGGCATCCAACATACGGCCCTCTCAACATACGGACATGGTAACCTGTCTCTTTTAGCAAAATGTGCAAAAAACAGTCTACATTCCGGGGAACCCCTAGGGAATTCCCTCTGTGACGTCATAATATGTAGCAACATACGGAGGTAGGCTGGGGAGGGTATAAATAGGGTCCGTATGTTGGGGAACAGGCAGGGAAGGGACAGGAGAGGTCGGGGAAGGGACAGAAGAGGTCGGGGGAGGGACAGGAAAGGTCGGGGGAGGGACTAGGGAAGTTGGAGATGGGACAGGAAAATTTGGAGAAGGGACAGGAGAGGTCGGGGGAGGGACTGGGGAAGTCGGGGATGGGACAGGAAAAGTTGAAGAAGGGACAGGAGAGGTCGGGGGAATGGACAGGTGACCATAGGATGGACAGAGGACGGACAGGTACATGTCCTTCACACACATACCAACATGGATCCATACAGGGGTGGAACCTCTCTTGTGTTGCCTACCATGTACAGTACCGGTAAGCCTGACTGCAAATTCCGGGCTGTGTTGGTGCTGCCACCTAGAGGCTAAGTCATGCTGGCCTCAACACCTCTCATATATTTATAAGGGAATGGAGATCGCAAGCATCATGGGAGGCGGTACGTCATGTGGACCTAAACCATTTTTCTTCACCTCTGGCGCCCAGCCAGCTCTGTACTGTGATGGCTATCGTCTACCACCGTTTATACACAAGGAGTCTATAGGCAGAGTTTCAGCTCTGTAGGACCATTATTTACAAAGTTACAGAAGAAAAGACATTTTTTTCTATAATTTCTTTGAAACTCTATTTTTATTTTTAAAATTTCTTTTATTATAAAGGTAAAAGTTGGACTTTACTCATCTATTCATTAAAATAATTCTAGAGCCATTTTTTTATATATATATATGCACTTTAAAAAGGGGTAGTTTTCACCAGCTCTGTATGGGCTGTGTTGGTGCAACACTAGAGAGGTTTCTCCCCTGTGTGGATCCAAGAAAACACTCCAAATTCAGTGCCTTCCCCGACCTCTCCTGTCTTTTCCCCGACCTCTCCTGTCTCTTCCCCGACCTCTCCTGTCTCTTCCCCGACCTCTCCTTTCTCTTCCCCGACCTCTCCTGTCTACCACCCTCACGTGTAGGCCTACTACCACTTCCTCACGTGTACTACCACTTCCTCACGTGTACTACCACTTCCTCACGTGAACTACCACTTCCTCACGTGTACTACCACTTCCTCACGTGAACTACCACTTCCTCACGTGAACTACCACTTCCTCACGTGTACTACCACTTCCTCACGTGTACTACCACCTCCTCATGTGTACTACCACCTCCTCACGTGTACTACCACCTCCTCATGTGTACTACCACCTCCTCACGTGTACTACCACCTTCTCACATCGACTACCAACTACTCACGTTCACTACCAACTACTCATGCCAACCACCATTTCCTTCACTACCAACATACGGACCCTATTTACAACATACGGCCCTACATATAACCCCTTTTTATGTGATTTTTGACATACCACCACCCCCCCTACCCCTCCGCATTCTGGGCTCCAAATATGCCAAACATACGGATTTTATGTGCTCCGTATGTTCAGCTGAAACGCAATTATGGCCGTATGTACATATGGCCGGCCGTATGTACATACGGCGGCCGTATCTTTTTCCGTAAGATGCGGACATGTTGAGCTGAAACGCAAAAATGAACAGAAATGCAAAAATCGGACATACGGACCCTCCGGATGATACGGTGAAACGCCTTCCTGGTGAATAGACTCACCAGGAAGGCGTTTCACCGTATGTTGATGTTATACCCAACATACGGCCTTCAAATACGGAAAAGATACGGCCAAAATGTATCAAATCTACTTTTTTCGTTTCTTTTCACCCTCCACATACCATCCGTATCTTTTATTAAAAAAATACAACATACGGCACCCAACATACGGCCCTCTCAAGATACGGACATGGTCACCTGTCTCAATTAGAAAAATGTGCAAAAACCAGTCTACATTCCGGGAAACCCCTAGGAAATTCCCTCTGTGACGTCATAATATGTATAGACATGCGGAGGTAGTCTGGAGAGGGTCCGCATTCTGTTTTGGGTGTAAGTAGGGAGTTGCATAAAATTTCAATTTTGAGTAAAAAAGAAAAAATCTTGTATAGCCATATCGAGCATTGTGACAGCTTTTCAGATCTGTTTGATTCATCTTCCTATCACTCATAGGTCCGGAGAAATCATGATGGACGTATCAAATCTTGGGGTCTATTCAGGCAGTGCTTAAGCTGAATGCATTTCTGTGATGTAAAACAGACCAATATCAAGGCTGCCATTTCTTCATATTTTTGAATGAAATCTTTTACACATAATGGGCTCTGCAAGTTGACCTTGTCCTGTAAGCACCACATGACCTCTGACCTACTTATGATTGACCTTTGACCTATCAAGTAAGGTTAATCCTAATTAAACATACATGTTTACCCATATGATTTGTAGCTTCATAAGGGATAATTTCAACACTGCTTTTACCTGTTCATGAAGCCAGTTTATTAACATTAATGTATTTACCCCTGACCTATTTCCATAAAACCCCTACTAGAAATGATGGTTTATATTATTTTGTTTACATCATTTATGAACTTGCTTCAAACACTTGTGCATCACTAATAGATGATTTGTTCATATCACATCTAGGCCTTACATAAGATGGAATATTTATCAGTGACCCTTGACCTAGTTTTTATATAACCCATCTTGATTTTGATAGTGCACTGCTCCAAGTGCCCATGCAATTCCACAAAACAGGTCAGGGAGGGGTTGGGCCTGGCCAGATATAGCTGGATTTCACATATGTGATCAATAACACAATAACTAACATCCCATTGGGTACAATCTTCAACAATCTATAATTATTCACCATTATTTCATGTGATACATGTGAAAAAAAACTTTCAGTGTACACTGGTCCATGAATACTTAGCTTTCTCCCAGAATGACTGTATTCATAGTGACCGCCATTCTCTTGTGGTTAAAATGAGGTGCTGGTCATTTTTGTAAGTGAAAAATTGAGGTCAACAGAGTGCTTAGAGTGGAGGGCCCCTGTAAGGCCACTTCTAGGAAGACCTAAGATTGGGTCACAGAAACACCCGGACGCCAGTGACAGCAGTACTAGCGGGATATGCAACTCCCTAGTGTAAGGGAATGGAGAGGGGAGGTCGGAGAATGGAGAGGGGAGGTCGGGGAATGGAGAGGGGAGTTCGGGGAATGGAGAGGGGAGGTCGGAAAATGGAGAGGGAGGTCGGGGAATGGAGAGGGGAGGTCGGGGAATGGAGAGGGGAGGTCGGAAAATGGAGAGGGAGGTCGGGGAATGGAGAATGGAGGTCGGGGAATGGGCAGGGATGTCAGGGGGGGTCAGAGAATGCAAGGGGGCTGTCAGGCAAAATAACCATAAAATAAAGTGATATATGTATGTAAAAAAAATGGCCCTAGAATTATTTTAACGAATAGGTAAGTAAAGTCCAACTTCTACCTTGATAATAAAAAAAAAATTAATAAAAAAAAGGACTTTCAAAGAAATTATACAAAAAAAAAGTCCTTTCTTCTATAACTCGGTAAATAATGCCCCTACGGGGCTGAAACTCTGCCTATAGACTCCTTGTTTTGTCCCCCGCTATTACCAGCGCCCCAACGGCGTGTCTCCTAGAGTGCTGGCCTCCAACTCTTGGGGTCCCCAGTTCTACCCTGGGTGAAAACGTCCGATTTTATATGTGCTGTAAAATGGACCATGTGCTGTATAATGGACCATCTCACGTCCACTACCATCTCCTCACGTCCACTACCAACTCCTCACGTCCTCTACCAACTCCTCACGTCATCTACCCTCTCCTCACGTCCACTACCGTCTCCTCACGTCCACTACCGTCTCCTCACGTCCACTACCGTCTCCTCACGTCCACTACCAACTCCTCACGTCCACTTCCATCTCCTCACGTCCACTACCATCTCCTCACGTCCATTACCAACTCCTCAAGTCCACTACCAACTCTTATGCCCACCATCATTTCCTTCACTACCAACATACGGACCCTATTTACAACATACGGCCCTACATATAACCCCTTTTTATGTGATTTTTGACATACCACCACCCCCCCTACCCCTCCGCATTCTGGGTTCCAAATACGCCAAACATACGGAATTTATGTGCTCCGTATGTTGAGCTGAAACGCAATTATGGCCTTATGCACATACGGCTGGCCGTATCTGAATACGGCCCTCCATATATTTTTTTTCAACATACGGCTCCTTGAGCAGAAACGCAAAAATGAACAGAAACGCAAAAATACAACATACGGACCCTCCGGATGATACGGTGAAACGCCTTCCAGGGATGTATCATAATGGTAAATGAATATGCGGCCCTTAAAGGGTGAAAACCTAAAGTTCCCTTGTCTACCCCCCCCCCCCACTAAGTTAATAAGGTCTCTATTATATTGAGGTGAATCAATTCTCTTGGGCAGATATGATTTCCTGCTCAACCCTTTATCACTGTGAGATGGACAATTCCTAAGCTGTTGTTGTTCCTAAGACATTTTTGTAACAGACGGCCCCTCTGTATAGTGCGATTTAGTGTGGTTGTTGGCCTATATACCATGTTAAATAAAACAAACACACTATTTATTACTGACATATCGGCGTACGCGTTTTTGTATAGGCATGCAGGGGGGACTCGCCATGTGCTCTGTTAGTCTTACAAACATATATAACCAAATTAACCTCTAAATTAAGTAGCGTGCCCTATTTTGAATTATCTTGCCCTCATGTCACCTGTCAATAAGTTGATAAAAGAACTGGTATTCGTGTCGTCTTGCCGCACCCAGAAATCATTATTTTGTGCCCGGCCGTATTCCCTTCTGAGGCAAAAAAAAAACACGTTAATTAATTGTCTGACCTCGGGAAAATGCTTTTTAACTAGAATATCGAACAAGTTCATGATATACATAGTTACTGCAGAATCAGTGAGTAATCCTGATGACCCATGAGTCAATGTGGCGATTCACGACTCATTCCAGGTACTTTCAACATTTAAAGAAATATGTTCAAAAATGATTCTTTTCGGCCTCATCCTTTTACATGTACATCAAGGAGGGCAGAAGACGATGGGAGTAACCTATGTTTAGCTCGATAAACTATGTCGTCAGCTTTGTAGGCTAGCAGTTATAGGTCAGCATCCAGGGGTCTGTACCCTTAGGACCCACTAGGGAAGAGCAGTTCTATGTAAACCCCGTCTGTAACCTGTAAGCACAGTGCTATCAGAGAGTCTCAGTGCATCATGGCGACATCAAGTAAGGTGCTATCAACATGTGGATACTCGGGGAAGGCAGTTTTACTCTTGCTTCTTTTGCAGAATCACTCTACAAATGGGAGGATGGTTGACCTCACACATCCATTCAACAGCAACTCAATGCATGGCCCGGTCTTCAGGGAGTTTGAGCTTAAGTCTACGATAAAAGGCAACTATGAACCTTTTGGGGGAATATGGTATGTACCCGTTGTGTATGGTTTCCCGGTATTCGATTCTTTTTTTGAAAATAAGTTACATAGCTTATGTAAGATAACACATGAGATGCTATTGTCTAATGGTGCATATAATATAGTTATATAATTCACTTCTATATATAATTAATATATTCTCCTGACTTCTTTGCACCCATATGCATGCTTTCCCGCTGGTACTACACGTACAAGAAGGACACAACTATATTTTGTCAGTAAAAGGTATAAGACACAGGGACTATTCAGGGACATTTGAAGCAAACCCATATTAGTATCTATATTATACATATATACCATCAGTATTTGATGGCATATAGTTATCCACGTTACATTGTGTAGATGTTACCCAACTAAGAGAAACTAATTCTATAGGTTACCTAGCTAACAAATGTTTGCAAACGTTTTGGAAACGTTTTTGTTAGTTTTTAATACAAACCTATAGGCCTATAGAATACGTTTTCATCCAAACATTTCAAAAACATTTACAAACGTTTGGAAAACATTTTTGTTAGCTAGGTAACCTATAGAATTAGTACATGATGGCCTACTTATTCCTGTTGTCTTACTATGACTTCACAAACTGAACTTGATATATAGGCTACCTTTACATGAATCTTTACACACAGGATGGAGACAAATGACGTCATATATGCGGAGCATACAGGTACACACGTTGATGCTCCAGTCCACACCTGGGAGACAGGTGTTCATGTACATGAGATACCTCTCCAGGACCTGATAGGTCCAGCCATTGTCATGAATATCACACAGAAGTCGCTCAAAGACAGCAACTATCTAGTAACTATCAATGACTTTACAGGTGAGGGTCCTGGCTAGCTACTGTCTACCTGCAGAGTATCAGATTTAGACATCTATATTACAGTTTACATGACAGCCTCTTAACATCACTAATTTTATTCAACTACTGCATATACCTATGATACCATTATCATCTCATGCCAATAATCCATAGATTAAAATAAAGCAGACTTTTATCTAAATAGCAGGCTTTAAATCTCTCCAAATTGCCTCTTACAGATTTCGAGCAAGAATATGGTCGTATTCCAGATGGAAGTATTGTGTTTCTCAACACTGATAGAGCTAAGGTGGGTGCCTCTTTGTAGCTGACAAACATTACCTTTCCTCTGACCTACATCATATCCAGCAAGATCAACTGAGTTAGATGGTATGTTTTAGATAGCACAACTAAATAAACAGCATTTTGTTTTAGTTTGCAAGTTTCAACGGGTCATGAAGTTTGAATATTTGTTACAACATTTCAAGCTATGTCGCTCTTTTCAGTGGTAAAATCCAGCCTGTAAGGTCCATCTACTATCATGGAATGTCTTTTCTTTAACATTGCAGTACTACTGGTCAGATCGCAAAAAATATCTGGGAACTGATGACATCAGAAATATGTCTACCTACAATAACCCAGGCTTCAGTGTCGACAGCATCAACTGGCTCGTCACCAACAGGAACATTAAGGGCATTGGCATTGACTGCCTCAACTTTGATTCAGGCTTGGCTCATCATGTCCCAGCTCATGTTGCCATCAACAGTGCTGGCCGGTTTGCCAGTGAGAACATCAACAATCTTAACAAGCTGCCTCCAACTGGTACCACTGTCTTTGTGATGGTTCTTCCAGTACAGAATGGCAGTGGTGGCCCTGCACGAATAGCAGCCTTCTGGGACACTGACCTCCCACTGTGCTCCTCATGTGACCTTAAAGTGACATCCTTAATGCTAGTGTTAAATATGTTATTTCTGGTCAAAGTGATGTAATTTGAGTAAGGTATTGCGTTAATATAAATGCTACACTAGACATTATTACATGATTTATATATACATTGTATATATATATATATATGTATATGTATATATATATATATATATATATATATATATATATGTATATATATATATATATGTATACATATATATTTATATATATATATATATATATATATATATATATATATATATATAGATATGTATACACATATATATATATATATATATATATATATATATATAAATATATATATATATATATATATATATATATATATATATATATATATATATAGGCCTATAGCCATAATACATATATATTCTACAATTCACCAATTTATCTCCAAACTATATTTATGCATTTTAGTTGTGTTTCACTAGTAGGGTGGCCGGAGGCTCTAGCTGGTTGCTGAATCTATATCTGATCCTATGTTAAGTGACCTTTTTATGATGGCCTTTCATTTTGGCTATGGAGCAGATAGAGACCTCTAGTAACTTGGTATCAAGAGATCTTTAATGGGTCCTTCATACACAAGCTGGAATTATCATAATAAATCATATTACATGATGTAACTAAAGAGCAATGTTGACAGAACTTCAGGTTTTGAGTCTGTCTTGAGCTCTATAACTGGGTGATCTCTTGAACCTGTCCCCTGGGAGAATTGACACTGGTTGATGGAAAATCCATGTATCAACGAGATTCTTTTTTTGTCTGAAGCATCTTGAATGCAAGTATCTCATTAGGGGTCATACAGCTACTTAGGAGATTTATATCCTTTGGAGATAAGCCTCCTAAAAATGTGTACTTTCAGGGTTCGTTTTTTTATAGAAATCGTAAATTTGTAATCCAACTTCACCCACCTTCCACCTTCCACCGCCCCTGACTTGCCAAAGATCTTGAGGGTTAAGCCGACTGTAGGTCGACAGAGATTCATTCTGTATAAGATGTGTGTTGATTTAAGTCATAAAAACTCAGGATGGTAGTTATAGGCACCACCCAGCCAAAAACTGGCGATACCTGTAGACATCATTTAGAAAACAATTTTTTTTAAAGTAATTCTGAGATTTTAAAAAATATCCCGACTGTCATAAATTTTCACAGAGTATCCATATCAAATGTATCTTTCATCCTCAATTGTGTTTAATCAATTACCGTCCTCATGGCTTTTTGGAGTCATATCAGGCTGGGATACCATTAGGCAGGGACTAGAATATCATTCTGGGTCATTTTCTATGCAGACATCATAGAAGTATATGAAGCATGCTAAATTGATAACAGGATATCCAGGATTAGCTGACGCATCATCTTTAAAGCTAACTGGCAGTTTCTCTCTGTGAAGAATTATTATGGATGTACTGCATGTGAATACGGATTGATTCCCGACCCTACTAATTCCCCAATGGACCAGATTAGCTATATGCATATACGCCCACTATTACTGTATGTCCTCGTCTGTGTGGTAATAAACAAACCGATGATATTTGTTTCTTCTTTTTACCTATGTCTTTTTTTCTATGGCTGTTCTTGTTGACACCCCTCCTCCTCTCATATGTCCCGGAATCCGGACACGGTTGTCGGCTATGTAGGGTAACCTAGGGGCCAAGATAGAGAAATAATAGTTGACGCCATGCATGAGATCGGGGCCGGAGAGAAGAACAGCCTGCCCAGCTTCGACCTCCATCTTTGAGAGTGGTATTAACACAGGGCTTCAGTCCACCATGGCTACAAAACATAAGGCACCATCGGGATTCCCAGTGAATGTAGTTTTACTGTTGCTGGTTTGGAGCAGTAGTTCTACCCATGGTAGAATGGTTGACCTCAGTCATCCTATCAACAGCTCTTCACTACATGGCACGTCCTTCAGGGACTTTCAGCTCACGGTATTCCTGAAAGGAAACTTTGGAGGGCATTGGTATGTGCGAGCTAACTTGACTATACAATCAGTGGTCCCCTGTTAATACATTAGCGTTATACAGCAAAGTACAGTATCAAACGTTTCGACGTATTTTTTCAGACAACTCAATCCTCAGGTTGAGTTGCCTGGAATAGGAATTTGGGAAGCATTTGGCCCTAGCAACAAATAGATTCTTTTTTGATAATTCGTGTCTTCTGTGGTATAATGAGGTCTAGATAATATTGGATTGGGCCAAACATCGTAAGACGTTGAGGTGACTTCCGCTGCCCATGTTACACTGAAAATCCATAAGTTTAAGAGGTTAGTCAGTAGTGGCTATCATAAGTTTGTCATAGGGGTAATCAGCCTCCATTGGCCAAAATGACGAACTTGTATTAAAAAATGACTACCGCAAAACTAACGCCTTAGTCAAAATGACCAACCCTAATATGCATAAACAAGAATTGCGGTTGTTGCCGCGTAAAAAAATGCCTCAGGCATTTTTTTACGCGGCAATAACCGCAATTCTTGCATTCGAAGAAACATAATGTCTACATGGTTGGTATGTTTGAAGGGGACCCATTCAAGACACCAAATAAGCAGGGCCGGGAAGGGGTTATCAGGGGGAAGGATGATAATACTTCAAATATGGCATTTCCTATAAATTCCTTGGGTCCATGTTAGGGGGAAAGGAAATGTGCGTTGCTAGGCAGATAAACAATTAGAATAGCCTTTGCTAGGCAACCAGCTGTATTAGCAACAAACCAATAGAACCATTGAATCCCTTGGGTCTATATTAGGGGGGGTAGGTATGATTATAATCAACCTTAGGACCATGGAAATGTGTGTTGCTAGGCAGATAAACAATAAGAATAGCCGTTGCTAGGAAACCAGCTGTATTAGCAACAAACCGATAGAACCATTGAATTCCTTGGGTCCATATTAGGTGGGGTAGGTTTGATTATAATCAACCTTAGGACCATGGAAATATGTGTTGCTAGGCAGATAAACAATTAGGGGGTAGGTTTGATTAAAATCAACCTTAGGACCATGGAAATGTGTGTTGCTAGGCAGATAAATAATTAGAAAAGCCGTTGCTAGGCAACCAGCTGTATTAGCAACAAACTGATAGAACCATTGAATTCCTTGGGTCCATATTAGGGGGGGTAGGTATGATTATAATCAACATTAGGACCATGGAAATGTGTGTTGCTAGGCAGATAAACAATAAGAAAAGCTGTTGCTAGGCAACCAGCTGTATTAGCAACAAACCAATAGAACCATTGAATTCCTTGGGTCCATATTAGGGGGGGTAGGTTTGATTATAATCAACCTTAGTACTATGGAAATGTGTGTTGTTAGGCAGATAAACAATAAGAATAGCCGTTGCTAGGCAACCAGCTGTATTAGCAACAAACCAATAGAACCATTGAATTCCTTGGGTCCATATTAGGGGGGGTAGGTTTGATTATAATCAACCTAAGGACCATGGAAATGTGTGTTGCTAGGCAGATAAACAATTAGAATAGCCGTTGCTAGGCAACCAGCTGTATTAGCAACAAACCAATAGAACCATTGAATTCCTTGGGTCCATATTAGGGGGGGTAGGTTTGATTATAATCAACCTTAGGACCATGGAAATGTGTGTTGCTAGGCAGATAAACAATTAGAATAGCCGTTGCTAGGCAACCAGCTGTATTAGCAACAAACCGATAGAACCATTGAATTCCTTTGGTCCATATTAGGGGGGATAGGTTTGATTAAAATCAACCTTAGGACCATGGAAATGTGTGTTGCTAGGCAGATAAACAATTAGAATAGCCGTTGCTAGGCAACCAGCTGTATTAGCAACAAACTGATAGAACCATTGAATTCCTTGGGTCCATATTAGGGGGGGTAGGTATGATTATAATCAACCTTAGGACCATGGAAATGTGTGTTGCTAGGCAGATAAACAATTAGAATAGCCATTGCTAGGCAACCAGCTGTATTAGCAACAAACTGATAGAACCATTGAATTCCTTGGGTCCATATTAGGGGGGATAGGTTTGATTATAATCAACCTTAGGACCATGGAAATGTGTGTTGCTAGGCAGATAAACAATTAGAATAGCCGTTGCTAGGCAACCAGCTGTATTAGCAACAAACTGATAGAACCATTGAATTCCTTGGGTCCATATTAGGGGGGGTAGGTATGATTATAATCAACCTTAGGACCATGGAAATGTGTGCTGCTAGGCAGATAAACAATTAGAATAGCCGTTGCTAGGCAACCAGCTGTATTTGCAACAAACCAATAGAACCATTGAATTCCTTGGGTCCATATTAGGGGGGGTAGGTATGATTATAATCAACCTTAAGGATATGGAAATGTGCGTTGCTAGGCAGATAAACAATTAGAATAGCCGTTGCTAGGCAACCAGCTGTTTTAGCAACAAACCTATAGAACCATTGAACTCCTTGGGTCCATATTAGGGGGGGTAGGTATAATTATAATCACCCTCAGGAACTATCAAAGGTTGATTTATATTATTGTTATCACATAGCATAAATTTGTGTTGTGACTCCTTAATCCAAGATGGCGGCACACTCCAAGATGGCGGCGCCCGTTCTGACTTCTGGTAAAGTGCAAACATCATATACCTCGTTCTGGTGGTGCCTGACGGCACCACCAGGTGGCTACGCCACCACTTCGGCATAAAAAAGAAAAGACTAAGGTGGGTTATTCAGTTTGACTAACCTAACAGAATTGACCAACATAGATTGGTCGTAAAGGGAGCCAAAAAATGACTGAGAGACCCCTAGTCATATTTTGACTCTCTATACGCCCAACCCACGTTAATCAATCACTGTCAATGCAGTCAGGTTAGTCAAACTGACTAACCCACCTTAGTCTGTTCATCTTAAGGTGTATTTGAGTTAGTCATTTTGACTATGGCGTTAGTTTTTGACTTAGTAATTTTTGCATATAAATTCGTCATTTTGACTGAGGTGCCTATGACGATAGCCAATGAAAAACATTTTAAACCTATAGATTATCTGTGTAAAGTCATCGAGTGTCAGTTTACAATCTGAACCATGAACTTTTCATTATAACTATGCACACATAGGGTGGAGGCAAATGACCTCGCCTATGCTGAGCACACAGGTACACATCTCGATGCTCCAGTCCACACCTGGGAGACAGGTGTTCACGTTGATGAGATACCTCTCAAGGACCTGATAGGCCCTGCCATTGTTATAAATATCACACAGAAGTCCCTCAGAGACAGCAACTACCTAGTAACTATTGAGGACTTTACAGGTAATGGCCCTCATTACTCTGAGATATTGTGCTGTGACGGTGCGTGCTCTGCTCATCCATAAATATTATTACTTTACTCTTTTGATATTATATCATGATAAACGTTGATCTCTCTTTCCTTCTATTTGATGTAAACCCTAATAACCTGAAATAAATTTAATTGACCAGCTGATATTCTAATTTGTACTGGCACAATATGTCTTTTCTTTTGTCAATGTTATTTAGCATATGTTTTAAATGCATCTATTATAATCCCTTTTTTTAGAGTTTGAGCAAGAATATGGTCGGATCCCAGATGGAAGTATTGTCCTACTAAAAACTGACAGATCTAAGGTAGGTGTTACTACATGTACATTGCTTGCATCATTTTATTTCTTATGATAAGATGCACTGACACCATGTCCAGCAACAAAGAACAGTATACAGGTTAACATTTTGGCTTTTGGACATTGCAGTACTACTGGTCAGACCGCAATACATACCTGGGAACTGATGACATCAGAAATATGTCAACCTTCAACAACCCAGGCTTCAGTGTTGAAAGCATCAACTGGCTTGTCGACCTCAGGAGGATAAAGGGCATTGGTACTGACTGCTTCAACATTGACACAGGCCTCGCTCATAGTTTCCCAGCCCATGTTGCCATCAACAGAGCAGGTCGGTTCGCCCTTGAGAGTCTCAACAACGTCATCAAGCTGCCTCCGACTGGTGCCACTATCATTGTGATGGTTCTTCCAGTACAAAATGGCAGTGGTGGGCCTGCACGGCCCATAGCCCTGTGGGACACTGATCTCTTCCTATCCTCATCATGCGGCTTCAAAATGGCGTCCTTAATCATGGTTTTCATACTGTCATGGATTGCCCCAGTGATGCAATTCTTGTAAATCCTTTTCCTGTTACAAGTGTGGACTGTGGTACGCATCCAATTCTTAACACAGCTACATCAATACCCAATGGGGGATCGCAAAACAATCTTGGTATTATCAGAGATCTAAATAGCTCTATGTACGTCATTGGTATTATCAAACAAGGTTAACAAACACCATGCGTACTGTACTTTCTTTGATATAAATCGAAGACACTCCTATTTAACCTGCTTTTGATTTGTTTGTCTCACGTAAGTTCAAGTAGTACATATTACGAACGCCTTACCATTTTTCACACATATATTGACTAAGGGAGTGGTCATTTTTTAACAACAGGGGGGGGTCGGTGGATTTTTGCGCAAGAGGGCTGAAAATTTTTTGGTCCCCCCCACGGGAGGGGTCGAATTTTTTTTGGCCCCTCCCCTCGGGCAAGTCGAAATTGAGCGCGGCCGACCCCTTTGAGCTATAGTAACGCGCGGGCTTTTTCGCTAAAAAGGGGTGCAATTTTTTTGGTCCCCCCTCAAGAGGGGTCCAAATTTTTTTGGTCCCCCTCCCAATCCACCAACCCCCCCCCTGTGGTTAAAAAATGACCACTCCCTAATATGATTATACATGTATGAAGGTATAGAATGCCCTCTGGAGCCAGAGGTAGACTCTTAGAAATATCCTGCATCAATGAAGCCAAGCTTTTAGTTTTTTTATGGTCACCATATTCTCGTAATTCCTGTAAAGTTTACAGGGATTTCCCGTCATCTTTTTAAAAGGTGATTCATCGTTATTATATGATGATTCTCAGCTATTCTTGACATTTGATGATGATAATCATTGTTTCTTGATTCATTGGTGTATGTCATAATATCAAGCTGTACTTTTGTAACACTGTAACAGCCACTATGATTCTCGCTAATTATCTGATATTATTCATTCAAGTTCATGCTACCTAGGTTATTGGCCAAAACTTTATACATATTGTACTATTGTAATACCTTATTCCAATGTACACATTATTGTTCTAACAGGGCATGTAGGCATACTCACAGGAATTAGATGGATTAGCAGGGGTAGACACTAACGTTTGAGACAATGGGCCACCCAGGCCCATATCCCAAGAAAGTTATGGGCCCCGAACTAAAACTGTGGGCCCGGAAATTTCAAAATTACAAATCATAGATGGGTTAGGAGCTAATTTAAGGTCAACATTTCGATCAGTTACACAATGTTTTTGCGTTCATAATAGGACCCTGACCAATATTTTATGTATGTGAAGTATCAGATGATTCTAACAGTTATGCGCATTTGTATAGACATTATAGATACAAATACACTGCAGCGCTGTATTGTTTGCTACGGGCCACCCGGGCCCGTAGCAATGCAAATGGTCAGAAAAGTGCAGGACCGGACCCAGAACTACGGGTCATTGGCTCCCTGGCCAGCGTTAATGTCTAACCCTGGATTAGTGGAAGGAATATCATATTGGTTCAGTTATAAATATTGGTTTCAGCTTAAAGTCACCTTATATTTGTCATATATAATACTGCACTATTACTGAATCATATATTTGCAACACAAGATAATGCCTTTCCTTTGATGTTTACAATGGGTCCTCAATGCCTTTCATTAGAATGTGGATCAAATTGTTTCACATGGACATTTGAATTGTCTATTGCCTGCATGCCTCTTTGATACCAGACCAAGAATTGTTTAAAAGTTTAACTCGTAATGCACTTGTAAATGTGGGATAACCTGTATCAATGCTAAATAAACGTTTAATATGGGGCAATTACGTTTTTATTGTGATTCAAATTGACTGATCTATGGACAAATAAAAATTAATGTCAATCTAAATAGCTGTTTTGAGGTATTTCATTTCTCAAAGTTACAAACCAGCAAATTAGTGCGAACCTGTTCTCGTGATGAACAGCATGTCTGTTGTAGCAGGCTTGTTATATGGTATTATGACGAAACAGATGGTAGGTGAACCATCACCCATATCTATAATTATATGAACGAGCCATTTCTTCAAAAGATATTCGAAACTGCAACATAAATGGGCATGCCCCCCATCAGCTAATATGGACCTTTCTATGAATAGTACATGGCAATTATCTTTGCTAGGGGATTTTTAGAAAAGCACCACAGACAGATGTTAGGTGAGTGTTTCGAAAGCACGGCTACAGCATAGGACGCTGGCAAGTCTACCCGGAAGCAATCCTTGGTGGTCTAGGTATGACGGGAGGCCATCATCATTATATGGGCGGCTGGGGTGCCAGCGGCCAAAGCAGTGCTTTGTGTCTTGTATACAGGAGTCAGGTCATGTCAGTGTTGTGAGCAAGGTCTTGATCTTCCCTT
This sequence comes from Harmothoe impar, assembly GCA_947462335.1. NCBI lineage: Eukaryota > Metazoa > Annelida > Polychaeta > Phyllodocida > Polynoidae > Harmothoe > Harmothoe impar. The sequence continues at coordinate 63,722,916 of OX381709.1, forward strand.
GTCTTTAATATATTGATGACCCACTAAAAGAAAGCAATTAATATTGTGCATGGTCAATGCCTCATGTACGTTCAGATATGAGGCTAGCCTTGATTTAAATAGACCATTAATACCATGTCAGCATGGGCATTATTAGAAGCAGCATTGATTGCCTTATTCATGTGTTGCATATCCCCAAAATTATTTGACTGTCAATTAGACTGTTAAAATCGATATGCATAGCGGCTCCATGCATGCTTCCTTTGAAGTGTCCTGTATCGTGCATGCAGTTACCAAGATGACCCATGAACCCGGATATGAGAGCTCCTACTTATGTTTCAAGAAAAATGAAAAAAAAAGAGAATTCCAGCCTCCCCTTACCACCACACCACCCCATACCATCCCATACAGCATACCCACCCAACTGACCCAACATCGTGCCGGAGGTTCCAGCCTAATGGGCTTACTCCATTGGGCTAATGGGCCTTTTTCATTATTCTTGACAAAGTCAACGACCAGGCATTCCTTATTCATGAGCCCACATTAATGGAGCATGGCCTGACAGGACTTCCTCGGCTACAGGGCAGCCACACAGAAAGGATGGTCTGAATGCCCCCTCATGGGGTATCCTTTCTCTGAGTCTTCTCACGGTGCCATTCTAAGCTCACACGCGGTCACAGTCTGGATGCATCGTGTATGATAATTTTTTCGTTTCAGTGGGTCCTAAACGGACACCATTTATTACAAAGTATTACAGAGCGAGTCATGTGATGTTTTCATTTGTAACTGAAGCAAAAGAGTGCGTTTTAACAATATCTCAACACGGGTTTAACTTGATTGATATACAGCTGATAAATGCTTGTATACAGTGCTAGTCATGCCAACTCGTGGCGTAGAGTTCATGGTTTAACTTAAGTATATTTGACGTAAAGATGACTGTCAATTGTATTGGCGTTTGTTTCCGGTATAAGCGTTCGTATTAGCCATTTATGCGGTCTCTCACTCCCAGAAGGAGGATTTAGTACCAAATACTGTAACTTCTGTTGATGAATACACATTAGGATAAACCAAATAACAATAAATGATAAACAATGTTGATACAAGATTTACATGCAGTGGTGTGTGGTTGATGTGGTCTACTCAGGTCCCCTATATGACATAAAGTATAATCATGCAAGTAATACAACACTGTGAAATGTAGGGCATCAGATAGGGCATGCAGTAGCCCTTTCACTCAGGGTGCATAAGCTTGTTTCTATCTATATCATTCGATGTATAAAAATAAATAGTAGATCATAAAAAATGACATACCAATATAAGCAACATAAATAAACAAGAGTAACCAGTGTTGAGCTCCCGTGTTTGTGTATAAGAGATCGTGATTGATGAAGGGAGGTAGGAAATGATATATAAGATACAAGAAAATAAGAAATAAGAATTAAACTGAGGAATAACTATAAGGATAAGAAAAGAGTAACAGGTTTTGTGGATGAGATATGTCCCTTTCAGGCACATCTCACTCACCCTCTGACTCGGACGACTGTTCACCCACATCAGACTCCTCTGAGTCAGAGTCTTCAGGGTTTGTCATACACTTGCTTTTAAAAATGTCTATGTTATCTGCCATCTGGACTCTGGGTTTTAGGCGGCTCCAGAGTTTCACCCCTCTGTACAGTGGACTCTTTTTAAATTTCTCTAACCGTGGTCTGCGCAACGCAAATTTGACCTTGTGGTCGGCCCTCGTTCTGGGATTGGCAATAGGCCTCATGTGTAACCGTTTTGACCTTTTATACATGATAAGCAGGAGTTGTTCTTTACGCCTCTCAGCCAGCAACTTGACTCCACTCTCCTGGTGTAGCTGATCAGTAGCTATTCTGTCATAATTGCCCTTGCATACTTTGAGGCCCCTGTTCTGGAGTCTTTGCAGCTTTGCCACCAGTGCCACCTGGGTGCCCTCAGTTACAAAGCTACAATAATCAAAATAGGGCACCACCGTCTGCTTGTAGATTTGCAGCGCAGTGTGCTTGTCTACAAGGTACCTTATCCTGCCCAGGTTTATGAGCCTGTAGCTGACAGTTTTAATGGTGTTATTCACTTGCTTTGACATAGTGAGCTTACTGTCAATTTCCACACCAAGATATTGGTAGCTGCTGGGATTCTCGAGAACAGTTCCTTTAACTAATATTTTACATTTATTCAATTTATCTAGTTGAGCCTTGCCCCCATGCCATACCACTTTGGTCTTCTTTGCATTTATTGTAAGACCATTAACTTTGCACCAGTTAACAATATTAAGCACGTCCCTCTGGAGTCGCCCGTGGGTTTCTTCTGTGGTATTGCTACTGGCTATTAGGGCTATATCGTCAGCGTAGAGCTGTATTCTACAGTTTTCAACACAGGTACTGATGTCGTTTATAAACATTATGAACAATAGGGGCCCCAGGATGGACCCCTGGGGCACCCCAAATTTGACTGACCTAGCTTCAGACCTGCAACCGTTTAACAGAGTACTTTGACTTCTACCACTTAGGTAGGCTCCCAGCCATTTAGCAAACCCACTCCCCAACCCATACCTGCTTATTTTCTTCACCAGCAAGGCCTGATGAATTGAATCAAAGGCCTTGCTGAAATCTACATAGCAAACCCCCAAAGAGTGACCTTCATCCCTGGTGGTATAAAGGTCAGTTGTCAGATCAAACACTGCTTCTGTAGTGCCTGTACCCTTTCGGAACCCATATTGTTTATTCGAGAGAAGTTTATTGTCGTCCAGGATTTTTGTGACATATGAGTGGACTAACTTTTCTAATAGTTTACCAGGTAGAGGCAGTAGGCTCACTGGTCTCCAATTACTGACTTGGGAGAGCTGACCTGATTTTGGTATTGGAATAACTAGAGCTTGGGACCATTCATCGGGAAAGATGCCGGTGTCTATGCTGCTATTAAAAAGATGTCTCAGTTGTGGTATTAGTACACTGAAGGCGTCTTTGCATACCCTGGCAGATATGAAGTTAAGGCCTGAAGATTTGTCAGGGTTGATGTTTTTTACCACTTCAATGACCTGTTCATAAGAAAAAACTGGTTTACCTTTAGGCCAGTCCCCAATCCCGGCAAGCCGGGAGGCTTCGGTAATGCTGTCTAGCACCTTTGCCAGGTCCAGCTGATCATCAGCTGGCCTGTCATATGTTGCCTCATTTTCAGAGAAAAGCTTTTTCCCAATGTCAGCAAAGTAGGTGTTACAGTATTCAGCAGCGTCTTTTCCTACATGCCTATTCCCTGCCTCATCTATATAGGAAGCAGAGGTGGATTTGTCTTTTGGTTTTAGAAATTCATTAATTATTCGCCAGAAAGTTTTACTATCCCCTTTGCTTTCAAGAAGTGCCCCCTTTACTTGGGATCCCTTTGCCTTTTTACAGGATTTGGCTACTCTTTTCCTGTGTGCTTTGACTGTGGTTAAGCCAGGGGTGGTTCGTCGAAACAGATAGTTTCTCACAGCCTGGTCCCTGTCTAGCATAGTTTCCCTTATCTCATTAGTCATCCAGTCATTGGCATGGTCTTTACATGTAATGTCCTTTACAGGGCAGTATGTGTCAAGGTAGTCCAAAATGGATTCCTTTACAATACTCCATTGCACATTTGGGTCTGGTGTATTATAAAAATCAGACCAGTCCCAATAGGCCAAGTCATCCTGTAGGTCATTTTTCTCATAGTTTTTGTAACTGCGGCCTTTAAAGCTCAATTCCTGGGTTACAGTTTCAGCCTTTTTCCTGCAGGCGTAGACTGGGAAGTGATCACTGACTAGTTCAATCATGACCCCACTACTTGCCACGCAGTGGCAATTAGTGTATATTAGATCTATACAGGTGCCGCTATCTTCTTTGGGTCTGGTGATATCTAAAATTTTAGACTGCAAGCCCTTTAGGCCCATTAGGGTCTCCAGCGCTATAGTTTCATTATTATCTGGGTCAAGTAAATTAATGTTGAAGTCACCAAGTAGCCATATTTCAGTGTTACCATGCTCTTTGTATATGTGTTTAAGTATGGCATCTAGTTCAAACAAAAAATCAGCTACTTTACACTTGGGTGGTCTGTAAACATTCAGTATAGTTTTGAACCTTACTTGAGGCTTTTCAACCCTGATACAAAGTGCCTCTAAGTTATCTGTCATGACACAACCGGCCTCGATTCGGTCTGAAAACAAGGCAATGTCATTCTTAAGATAAATAAGTAGCCCTCCTGCCCTACTGTCTCTGTCCAACCTATGATATTGGCGACCCGACCAAAAAATGTTGGCGTCACAATGTGTGTCGTCTAGCCAAGTTTCGGTTAGACAACAAATATCAAGCGCATCTAGGGTTGCCTTGACAACCAGCCTAGTTTCTTCATTAAAACTTCTGCAATTTACATGTCCTATTCTAAAGCCCTTCACAGCTTCAAGCATAAACCTATCTATGATTATAGATCAGGGGGGGGGACTCTTTGTGACCTTGGGGGGAGTAGACCACATCACCAATCGCATCAATCCACATCACATGCATGTTCAGACAAAATACATACAAAAGTAAAAATAATAATAAACTCTTATTCAGTGTAGCTGTACTACTCACTGAATTTGGGCAGTGCTTGACAGACCCACCGCCAGTCTCGTTAAGACTGTCAGTGAGTTTGTTGCCGGTCAACAGACACCAACTTTCCTCGCGGAAGTCAGACTTCCTGTTAACCTGCCAACTCCCACATGGACCAATAGATCTGACACCACCTATGTTGATGTCGTTAAGAACGTATACAAACCATGTTGTCATTTGTAGCCACATCTCTCTCATTTCTCTCATTTTGAGTGTGATGTTGCTACCGACATATGATTTACCCTATATTTTATAGGTGTAACTTATGACATGAGTCATAACTTACTTTCTCAAGAGCATTTCTATTCTATAGCTAATTACACCTTAGTCCCTACACATAGTTAATTCTAAATGCCTACTTCTACATTGGGTTAGTTTCATCCTTGTATACTAACAGGTACAAGTCTTATTGCTAAGTGATGTTGATGTTGGACCAGGTTTCTAACTGGTTATGACTTAAACTTATAAGTTTATGTTTTATGCTTAAATTCATGCATATGTTCCTATGAGATGAAAAGACACTCCTTGGGCATGGCACCTAAATGGAGATATGGCGTATCACATTGGGCACTACAACCAGGTCAAGGCGATTGCAATTCAAAACACCTCAACAATGTGCCTTAGTGAAATCAATACCATATAGTAAAGCATATACATCTCATGCAACTACGAGGTGATTGCAGTTCAAAACACACAAGTAAGTTAGCATGCAGATGTTGCTCTTTTCAATATAATAACCGGGTTATAACAACCTGAAGACGTTGGTGTTCTTAATGTGCCTAGCCCTTTGTGCTTCTTCGTCCCGTCGGGTTGCAATCATGCTGAGCTTCGATTATCTGTCTTCTTTTCAGGATGCATCTCTATTTGGGACCTTTTACTTGCTTAGTTACATATAATAGAAAACACGTGATGCCAGATAGACCCCTACGTAATGTTTGCTGAACGAAAATGGACAGGTTAATACATGCACAACTATCACGACATGGCGCTTATTTCTGTATATGGTAATACATTTATCATGCTGGCTTTATATTGAATCAATAATTTAGTCGAATAAGTATTTTAATACATTATCCTAGAGTGATGAAATTAGTGAAAATGAGATAGCTAAGCAACCCCTCCTTTAATAAAATATGGCACTACGTTCCTTTCACCAAAAGGTTTCAACATTTACATTGTGAAATGAATGATTTATTTTCAAGTCTTAAAACAGTGGTGTAAGCGGAATGCTACAGGCATGGGGAATTGTACACAATGTAGGACTCATCCATGGCTAAGACACCTCGTGCCTTAGCCATGGATAACCAGCCCCCGTGCTGCCTTATTCATATACAGTTGTAATGTATTGTTTTCTTGATAGTGGTATCTATTTCAGGATGTTTTTCAGGATGTATCCATTAATGAACAGCCGTGCATGCATCCATTTAGCCATTGCCTACAACAAGATATATGTGTGCTACATAGAGGCTTTATGATATGATGTTGTGATCCTAGAGCTAACCCATGAATAGACGTTCAGCCATTGTTCCTTATGATGAATGGCTTTAAGTGCATGTACATTAGGTGCTTGCAAGCTGCTATTTTGAAGACGCAGAAGACTAGCAAGGTCCATAGACCCGCCCAATCCCTCTGTGTCAGTGCACGGCCATCTACCTTGACCTGAATGCAGGTTCTGAGGGCTTGGTGCCTGGATCATCCAGCAGAGATGACATTTGCGATAAGAACCCAGCCAAAGGAGCCATCTAGGCCTCTACCCCCCTGTCTGTCGGCTACGATACGCTCAAAAACTGGAGCAAACATGGCGGACGATGGGCAAGGCTGGGATATGATGAGGCGCCCGCCAGGGGGCCCTGCGGAACCGGAAGTGAGATAGGGGTCTGCAGTGCCTCCTGGGAGCGGACTTGTGTGGCGGCGTCTCTGACCTGAACCATTGGACCGTTGTGAACCAACCAGACTGGTGCTGTGGGCCAGAGGGGAGGGGCTTACATTTAGTTACAAGGGGTGCCTGGATCTTTGAATATCATGGATGAGGGCTTTACATTGCCGAACTCATGCTCCAGCTTCAGGACTGTGCTCATATAAATATGCAGTGGTATATGCACGCATGTAGATGCTGATTAAAGCTATAGCCCACTTTCCCTGGGGTCACCGTGTGTTGGGAACGATGCAGTTCTACCGATTTAAAATATCGGCCATTCTTCATTGCATGACAGTTCAACAATTCATGGATGCAATTGGTCTCCTTTATATTGATGGATATCAAGTGTGTGTCAATTGCAAATGTAGACATATTGGACACGTCTCTTGATTCCTACTTAGTGCAGATACGTATCCTACTCAGCAAATTCCCGTTTGTACCTTTAAGTATTCCCACAGTCAGATGTCTTTGCTGGCCCTGTAAGGGCCATAAATCGCACTGTGCATTGTGCCCTATACATTAACCCAGCAGCGCACGGGGTTATGCATTATGCTTCACGAAATAAATGCATTATGGCCGGTGTTTGGTCGGCATAATGCATGAATGCAGCCCTGGCGAGTAGATATGTTAGCGCTGCGTTCATGCATCATGATGACAAAGGGCATAGCACATAAAAGCACTGTGAGACGTTTACAGGGCGAAACAATGGACCACTTAGACATTTCCATATCCCTAGTCGTATAGCAGCCTAAAGTCTTAATCTGTCTTAGAAAATCGCCCGTAACAACCATTTGGATGACAGTAAAAAGAGGGTAATACAAAATGTATGATATGACTCAAAAGGGCATCATTGTAGGCACTTCTAGTGCAAGGATGTCCTTTTGCGTGGGCGTCTTAACGCTTTATTTGGTCGTGAAGGTCTCGTGGAGAGGCATTTTTCTCCTACCTGTATAGATCTACTAGCGTTTCTACTGTAGCTTCCTTGTAATGCGTGTCAGCATTTCTTCTTTGTTTATTGCATGTCTTTATGCGAGAGTATAAGGTCAGTCATTTTCATCTGCATTTTACGTTTTGTAGAATTGCAACTGGAACACGTCAGTGCAAACCTATATCATCATACAACATTCCCACCGCCTTTTAAGTTCATTACAGTAAAACATAGTATAATAGCTTTCTGCCTTTGGTGTTAGTGAAGCTTTGTCTTTTTAGAGATAACGTCTACGGTGCAGAATTCTAATCTATTGCAGGGAAGTGAGGCTGATAACGATGTACAAGCCCTTATCCCTCAAGCACCAAACGCCTTGGTAAATGCCACCTTATCGGCCCCCTTTTCATCACATCCAATCAAAACCTTGCCTGTTATGTCTGAGAGCCTCTGTTCGTGTGTGGTGCAGGGAGGCGGGGTATTGATAGAAGGGGAAACTGTGAATTTATGTGCTGCCCCACACGTACCTGCGTACTGAGGGATGGAGTGCCTCACGCAATGCCCGTACAGCCAGGTAATGATGCCAACTTGGGGGACGAACAGGTAGCAGGTACCAGACTGTTGGCACTCCTAACCCACACGGACCTGGAACATGTCTACAGGGTTTAGAGTATGCGTTTTAGGCCAAATTTTAACAAGTTTGTTTCAGGTAACATGGGGAGAAACTCTAGGGTCGGTAGGTCGGATTTTTTTGTTTTCTACTTCTTTTTTTTAAACTTCCCCTCTAAAATTGACCCAAAAAAGTGTAAAAATGGGGAGATTTTTCCCCCAAATCTTTGTACACCTAACATTGACCCCCAAAAAGTTTTAAAATATAAAAATTGCATAAAAGAAACGTAGGATCGGCCCTGTTTAGATAGGGTCGGTCGGGTGACCTGAAACAAACTTTTTTTTTTTGGCCTTCGTACATTTACAAGGCTATATAATTTATGTATCTGCCAATTCAATGTTTTATCATCCTGGTTGAATGGATCTGCACAATTATGTGCACTTATATATATTTACTTATACAGTATAGTAAATAACATTTCCTGCATGATGTTATTTCTAGAATACAAGTATTTGGACTTGCTGAAGCTTGCTGAGAATGCAATAGAATATAACAGTTTCAATTTCAGATAATATCCATAGTTATAGTGATTTTTACAGGAAAGGGTGGAAGGAAATAAACCCCTAAAAGGTCTAATATCAATTTATCCGTGCTGCTGGGATCTTCATATTTGAAACAAGCCTTTCACAGGTGCCTATACCCTGCAACCACCTGCAACCACTCCGCCCCCGCCCCTGTACACATACTCGGACTACGGGTTTTGAGCCCCCCCCCCCTCCTCCCCCAACACGGAGAACTGTTCCTCTGCCATTATTCTATCCCCTCCCCGCGCCTCCATTGATGGGCTACCGATAAATCACCCACTGCCCCTTTATAATATCCATGGCCTGGTATCCGGACTGACTCGGGGCTTTTTACTTCACCATATTATTGATTGATGCTATAACACAATAATTATACATATTGTTGTTACATCCACTATTTGGATGGGTCAAGTGGTACTTGACCCACCCGAATAGCCCACAAACATGCAGCTTGTGAGTTGGATGATGCATTGCTTTACATAAATCTAATCTAAAGTCATATATGCATCCGAATGCCATCTATAATGATGTAGCTGGGTGACGGAAAATCCAGGCCCTATATGTAACCAGTCAGTAAAACTTGCAAAGTACGTATTTTAGTACTAGACCTTATTTAGATACAATTACCCACAAAAGGACAAATATTATTCACAAGAAAACCTATAGTTACATTATTCAACGTCGAATATACAATAGTGATGTTGCCAAAAGAATTACCCACTGTAAAATGATCAAGAACCTTCAATAATCTAACTTCCTCTTAGAAATATACTTTCTCTGTGCGTTTCTGGAGTACGCCCTACACATAGGCCTGATGACAATAGTATTTTATGCCCATACGCCTGCAACAGGGAGGTCATATCGGTAATAAACATGTCTATGTGTTTCTGTTTTTAGGATGGGGGTTAGTCCGAAGGAGAAATGTGCATGGTAAGCTTTTTAGGAGTTACTACATATTTGCATGAACGATAAAAGTGTGTTCAGGCAATGTGGTGTGAGCAGGTGAGGGATGGTTGGTCGGATCTTCCTTGGGTAAGTGAAGTCAGTTGGAAACATTTTAGAGTACATGAATTATGTTTTTCGCCTGTAATTTGCTAAAATAATATTTAACAAATTTTTAGAAATAACAGTCAGGTTATGTTATAATCCCCAAAATTATGAAAATACCAGGTCCCTTGGCCTTGTTTTGCACCAAGGGTCAGGTTGCCTGAAATATTCACCCCCACTCCAGCAGCTTCTGTAGATTAACAGTAGATTCTACTTTTTACTTACAATAAACTGTACAGCTACAGTAGATTCTACTATACACCTACGGAAATGGCAACCAAATGTAGATGTACATATGTGTTTCATACCTCTACGGTACATATATAATTGGTTATACACTGGTTTATCCTGACTGGCAGGAATCGATACATATGTGACATGAATGAATTCGGTTCAGAATCGTCCCCTGTATCATATGAATAAACTGATATTCGCTGGAAATCGTGCTCACCTGGAGATGGTGTCCGGCCACTGCAGGACACATGCTCCCGAGGGAATTTGGAGGTACTGTTACTGAAGGTAAATCAGCTGTCAACAACGCCTGCATAGTCGTCCTCCATCCTATCAGCCATATGCGTTAGTAGCTGCTTAGGATACATAAGACAAAATCCAGTATTAAATGGGGTAGGTTATGTTTGAGTGATCTCCAATATCGGTCCTCCTGGTGCAGCAGTCACGCCTGAGTACATTTGACCCTTAATAGATATATAGTGTATGAGGGTTAGCCGGTTACTGGGGCAAGAATCATCTCAAACCTCCCACTCTCTCCTCTCTATAGGTTATATCTCTGCAAAGAGGGAAGTCACCATGGAGGTTAGACAGCCGCGAGGCTCTCCATAGCAACTACTGGGATCCAGAGTGAAGTGTGGATCCCTGGGAGCATGGAGGATCCAGGATCAAGGTCTGCCAGCTGGGGCCTTGGTCGACCTGATCTCTCACACTTAATGGGACTCAGTGAGTGATAATTACTGAGACTTGGGACAGTGAAGGATGTCCACTAATTAGCCTGGTGCACGTACTCATAGACACTGAGGGACCAGAGGTCAATCACATCAAAGTGCAATGGTTGTACATGTAGTATTGGCTTGGTGAGGGGTCCTTTCATAGCAGTCTACGTGGCTACGTGTATACGTTTAAAATAGTCTACAATCCTTCACAATAATCATGTTCTGTCCAACCGAAGGATAAAGATACATTTTGAGTTTATATTTATATACATTGGTTTACCATCACCACATTAAATTTGTCATTAGTATCCAATCTAGGTATATTATGTAGTTTATATGAATAAATCATTTAAAGATAATCCTCTCACAAACTGCAACTCACACATACATGGATTGTATCCTGCTGTGCGTACATGGGGCACAATATATCACTCAAGGAGCATCATAATAATACAAGGGGCACTGTATAGTTAGCCTCTGGATTCTTCAAAAGTCATTTATGTGTAGACCACCAATGTAAAATACGGCTATGATACAAACCTTATCAATTTTGCCCTCACCAGTATTTACAAACACGACAAAGGAAGCCTATCAGGTAGGTGAATGGGCTACCGGAAGCTTTTTTTATCCACTTGGTACAAGGAATTCTTGAGCAGTTACTGCCTACTGTAAATTAGACAAGGGCTTCTCTGGTTTGTACGTAAGGAGACCTTACTAGCACTCTACTACCCGGTGCTAATGCAGCAAAGTACCCCTACATCACTAACTCTGATGGTGTTACCCAGGAGCAGATGTGAGCTACTCTTGACATGCTCAGTCACATTGCCATTAATAGCTCCAACGGATCAGCACGAGTGATTTTATGCATATAACTATGATTTCTTGTCTCAAATCGTTTCGTCTCCATTCTAGACTTTGCGGCCATACTATCTTCCAATACACATGGAGTTATATGGGGATTACATACCCGGTAAAAATGGTAGACTTCCTATCATTGCTGTATATAAAGTACTTGTGTCCTGGGGTCACATGTGCTATAGTGGGTGTCTCGGTTAAAGGTCTGGGACCTATCCGTCCTCACGGCTGCACGTTTTATATCAGTTTGATAGTGTAAGGCATGTCTGGCAGTAAAAGTAATCTGGAGAGTAATTCACTGCACTGAAAATCCATAGATTGAAAGGGTTAGTCAGTTCAGACTATCCTAGGTTGGTCATATGAGTGTTAGTCATAATGGCAAAGTTATATTCAAAAATGACTGAGGAGTCAGTCAGTAGTGGCTAACCTAGGTTCATCATTGGTGTGTTGTATTTATATACCACTAGTTGGGGCCACCTGTCATGACCACTCGGTGGCTCCCCCTGGAAATAAAAAGACTAAGGTGGGTTGGTCAGTCCTGACCAACCTGACAATAATAACTGACCTATGTTGGGCGTATAGGGATCCAAAAAATGACTAACTAGGTTAGGCACTAGTGACTGAGAGGTTGGGCGTATAGGGAGCCTAGGAATATCAGTGTGCTCTGGTTTCGCGTCCTCCACGTGTGTATATGTATAATAACACTGAATACCGTGATTTAATTATAGTCATTTCTCATATTTAATATAGACAATTCGGCATGATTCTCTCGGATTTTTGTCACAACTCTTTGCTCATTTCATTCCATATGACACGTGAACGAAAAAGATCAGCGCCAGCGTGATTGTTATATTGAAGCCGTGTTGTACATTCATTGACTCAGGGTTACCACCCTGAGCATTATGCGACGCCTCATGAGGGGTTGCATCAAGATAGTGAAAGTTCAATTTCACATGACAATTATAACATGACATACTACTTAAATCAACCCAAAAACATAACAATATACAGATTGAACACTCATCTACATATAACAATGAGAAACATTACCGAAATCCTACTGTAACCATGTGAAAAATTGAAAATAAAAAAGGTCACAAAATAACACAAAAAAGTCCAATTGAAAATTTAAACTCTTAAGTACTGGAATACATTTTCGTCTACATTACAGTCCACACAATTTTAGTGTTAAGTCAATGGGAGATATCTTGGATTACAGGGTGAGACGTTTTTTGTAAGACCTTTTCTGTGCTCTGCTCTGCTATTATCTTGAATTATCTTGAAATATATTAATCTGTGGACAAAACTAAACTAAAGTACTTTGGTTTGCATCCTCCAACATGAGAAAAGGTTTGCTGGACCTAGCTCCTAGTATGAATGGTAAAATGCCCTGTGAGGGAGGAGGGAACGAGGAGATGAAGGTCTGTGAGGGGACATCCCTACTTCGATGTGGGTGACACTTTTGCAATAATTGACTCAGGTGAGACTGAGTTATATGAGTTATGCAGGAATGCCATCTTGTACACTAGAAATACCCTCATACACACAGTAAAAAAACATCTAGCTACTTTAATTTAAATTTAATCTAATTTAGCTTTTTAGTTCTCTCTCCACCCGTAAAAGATATGGTGGCGCCACTAGCAGTTCTTGTACTCCACAAGAAGTCAATGAGACAGCACGACAGTCCCACGGCGACAGCGACACTGTATCTCCGCAGTTTATCGTCCGATCAACTCGCTTTTTGATAGGGACAAAAGGCGGTACATGCCTGCAGCCTGCAACTGTCGCCCACACCCACCTGCACACCCACACCCACCTGCTCTCCCACACCCACCTGCTCACCCACACCCACCTGCTGGCCTGAAATGGAATAACATACATGTATGACACATGACTTGAGGGTACTTTTTAACAAGGAATTCATTTCTGATGCCAGAATTGACCAATGAATGATTATAAGGGAGTACTATATCTAAGTACATGATAAGCTCCAGCTCCAGCTTACCCTGAGTCATCTGTGAGGCCACTCACACGCTCAATCTTTTCTCAATTCCGTAAATAGCAGAATACTAGTAGTTGGAGTAACGTTATCGGTGTACGTGATACAATGGTAGCCTCAATGGTAATGAGCAATACAATAAAACATAAGATTGTGCAAATCGTCATTTGGAGGGGGGTGGAGGGGGTGGGGCTCATTCCAACTCGATTTTAGAACTAGCTCTCATACATGATGGTGCTTATATACGCTTTTATTGGACTTGTATAGAAAAATTATCTTTGAGCCCCATTTAATTCTAACACGAGCCCAGACCCCCCTACCCCTATGTATAGAGGTAAGGTTTGGGAGATATGTTTCGTATATTGCAATAATGGTATTGACAAATCTTTTGGGGACCGTACCTCCCCAATCCGCGGCCCCCGTTCCCTGCGCCAATGTTGTGTAGTTAGCTGCGAGTGCTACGCAGAAATGGATGCTATGCTAGGGGGCATAGATAATACTATCTGCTCGACTACTTTTTTGTCATTCCATTCCTGTTATCCCAAAAGTGAATGAAGGAGTTTTTCAAGAAGATGACCAGCCACACAGAAAGGATGCTCTAAGCAGGTCTACCTTATCATACTATCCAGACTGTCACCCTTTCATGATGCAATATACCTGCAGACATGCTACCTTGATACTTATTATTGACTGGTATACGCTAGGAAAACGGGGGAGGAGGGGAAAGGGGCATTTGATTAGATTTCAAATGTTGAATCCAGTTGCACCGAACAGCTGTGTCTCGTGATTCAACAGTACATCTAATCAAAATAGTTTGAATACATGCCTCCATACTTAATGAATTTCTTTTATTCAATGTTCTCAGGTCCAATGCACCCATTGCAGAATAAGGCGCCATGTGAATAATAGACCTATTTTCTATTGAGCGTGCATCTGGATGGCTCTTATCGATCTTTAGATTCAACATTTTACAGTGTATTTCAATTTTTCAGTCAGAAGTGACAGCAAGTTTTCACTGTTGACAGCAATGCAAACATGCTTATGTCTTATAGCCTATATGTGAGATCACTAAGAGACATGGTGCATGTCTCTGGCCCTCCTCGGCTTCCGTACTACGGAGGTATCTAACTATAACTACATGTGATTAAATACGATATGCACTGAACATGAATGGCCTTCGATAGTGAGCTCCCATTTGATGCAATAGTGAACATGTGCATTACCTCAGTTTATGCAATGGCCTACTTCTCTTATTTTGAACCCATCTGCAGATATCACCCCAGTAGTCCCTTCTGTGAAAGCTTGTGAAGGTACCGCCTGATATGCGTGCTGTAGGTCGGCTAGATAACATGCAATCGGTGAGTGGGTGGGTGCGGCCACAGGACGCGGTTCACTCAGCCCTGCAGGAGCTGCTCCAGCGAGGCAGTTGGCATGCCGCCCTGTATCAGTGAGCCACTCCCTCCTACTCTCACCTACTGCTCCCCCTGACCTACCTGCTGTAATACACAAACAACCCCCAGGCATTATCAAACACACTGCAACTAGCTATAGAGATTATATATAACAGTAAAACTCACTCACCTTGGTTAGTATGAGGTTTGGTGGCAGGATTAAATCCCATATCTCCGTGGTTAGGAGGAGGGCCACATGTTGCCCACGTGGAGGCAGGTATAAGGGGGTTGGTGGTGTTACAAGCATTATGTACTAGAGCAGCTCTGGCTGTGTTGGCCCCTCACACCACCCCAGCTTCCCCTGTCTGCGTGCATGCAGCCTCTACCACTAGCGTCTTGAGGGGTGTTGCTATTGTTAGTTGGGGCTGGCATGGTTAACAGTAGACATGGCTGATTGGCCCGCAGGTTGGGTTACATGGCCCGTGTTAAACTTGGTGTACTGGAGTAAAGCCTGAATGGTGATGTGGGCCAACCCAGCTAACAAAAAAACGTTATTTTACGTCAAAATAACGTTTAAAATTTTACATAACGTTATTTCATATTAAAGAGCCTTAGAAAAACGTTGACATATAACGTTATATAACGTTATAAAATGGTGTATAACGTTATTTGTTCACTGGGAAGTCTGCTAAATATATTAACCCGTTGGGCTTAAATTGTATGTCCAGGGAGGAGACAATCATTTAACAGTCCTATTGAGATATATTAACTATAATTTAATAAATGCACAATAAAAAAATATCAGCTCATAGGTCTCATAGTCATAGTAGCACACAATCAGCACGCATTTAATTCCACTCAAAAAATAATTATAGTTTCTCATCACCAAGCCATGGATGTAGGCTTCGGGCTACAGAAACTTAATTCACACTTTAGTAAATAATAATTTAAATCGGACATTTTCTCTAGCCTAGCCCTGTTCATTGTCGACACCGTTTACGAGCTTTAATTCGATACCAAGTATGCCCATCTTGAATTTGTCCATTTGTGTCTTTCTTCCCATTATCATTTCTAATCGTAAAAAGAAAAAAGTAATTCTCCAAAAAAATGATTTCTGTGATACGCATGAGAAACAAGTTTATTTTTTGCAGTGGCCTTAATTTTCCTTTTTATAACTACATCTCCTGTCTCGATTATCTAAATGAACTGATATTTATTCAATAGTATATCAATGACATAGTGAGCTTGTTAGTGTGATACAGTATGAGGCTGTCTCATGAGATTGGGCCAATGTGAACATCTTTGTGTGGGTGCCATCTTGACCTCCTGACAGAAAACGGTTTATTTAGGGCAGGTAAAGTTATATATGGAAGAGGGTCACTTGTGGGAGAGGGTCACTTGTAGAGGCAATATAATCACCGTCATTTTCTTTATTTTATCCCTTACATTTCAAAGAAGAAATTTATTTTTCTCAAATTTTTTTTTATGGTGGCCGGTCAAAGATGGCACCCGGTCAAAGACGTTCAGATTGGCCCGATCTCATGAGACACAGCCTGGAGCTCATCCCGTCCCTGCACTCTATTAAACTGCTCTTTAGTTCACACATCAGCGTTTCCCAAAATGCGAAATTTATAGAGTATTTCTTGTTATGTTTTCATGTCCCTGGACTATGTCATGAGAAAGGGGTAATGTCTCTCAGTGTGATGAGAAATGGTAACGCATGTGTACCTCTTGGCTATGGAGTGCAGGACCAGGTATCAAATGTTTTGGGCTGCAGTAGAGACAGGTGGATTTATGTGTAGTCTATGTACTGAAGGCAGAGAGCAATTGGTGCTGCCACCTGGTGGACGAGCGGACATCAGCCTTTCACGGTGTGTATGTAGGCAGGATTGCTTTAAATATATACAGAGAGGGTTCTCAAAAAAATTCAGATTGAAATTCCATATTACCATGTCAGAAATCTCCATTCAACATTCTTGTGGGGATCAGGATACATTCTAAGATATTTTGTAATATCAATTCCATTGTTTTTATTTTCCATGACATTCTATGACACACCTTCCAGACAGTAGGGTGGCCGGAGGCTCTAGCTGGTCGCTCAATCTATATCTGATCCTTTGTTAAGTGACCCTTTTATGATGGCCTCTCATTTTGGCTAGGGAGCAGATAGAGACCTCTAGTAACTTGGTATCAAGAGATCTTGAATGGATCCTTCATACATGAGCTGGAATAAGCATCTTACATTGTATTACATAATGTACTTTAAGAGCAATCTTGACAGACCTTCAGATTTTGAGTCTGTCTTGAGCTCTATAACTGGGTGATCTCTTGAACCTATCCTCTGGGAGAATTGACACTGTTTGATGGAAAATCCATGTATCAACGAAATTCTTTTTTTGTTTGAAGCATCTTGTATGCAGGCATGTCATGGGTGGTCCTATTGTTACTTGGGACAAATATATCTTATATAGATAAGCCTCCTAAAACTATGTATTTTTAGCTCAATTATTTTTCTAGAACTCCTTAATTGGTAGATCACGGTAGACTACTGAAAATAGAGCTAAATGAGGTGAAAATAATGCATTTGGAATGGAAATGATACAACCTACCACCTGCCAGCGTCAGGGCATCTCCTGGGGGTCATATATGAAGCTTCTTATCAGTTCAGACATGGTGCTTAACCAGATGGCAGCACTCTATAACACAGGGGTCTATGGGGTGCAATGGTGCATGAAGGCCATTGTTTCAGCTGATCCCCCCCAGGTGGCATATTAGTACAGTAAGAAGACTGCTATGAGCTGTAATGTTGGCCTTGGCACCAGTTTGAAACCTGTCAGAAGGTTTGTCAGGGTGAGGTAGATTCAAACCACTATAGCTAATTCCCTATTTCTTGCATCACCATGACAAAAGTAGTCTTGGAAATGTGAATATTAGGGCTATTGGTAAATATGCGTCATGTTTATGTCATACCGTTTTATAAAAATGGTCCGGCCACCCTACAGACAGCTTTCAAATTCCATGACTTTCCATTACACATGTTAACCTTGCTGACCCCTTTACGTAATAGCGCCAAATCTGCCAAATCAGTATTGACCAATATTATTGTTGTTCGGCATCCAGGCATCAGCACATCTATGAGCACAGGACGATCAGGATTTTTCTTTTCAAGTGCCAATTTTGTTTAGGTCTAAATGTGTTCATTTGCCTATGCAGGAATGATAAGATGCGAAGAATACTACAACTTTGATGAATATTTTGTTTAAATGGTTTTATTCATGATGATACAGAAATTACTCAAGCCGCATTTCAGTCAGTTGAAAATATGTGACTTATCCACTTCCCACACCCCAAAGACTTACGACTACCCTAGGAATATACCTTCCCCAATAGCTACTGTAATAAATAAATCAGCTCATCCTCATTGCAAATAAATAATGTTGCAGAGAATATCCTACTGTAAAACATCCCACTTGCATCTAGTATCGCAGATATTACTTCTTAAAACCTTGCGAAGAGAGCTCCTTCCATACCTCAACAAAAAGGTGAGGGCCAAGCAGAATGGCTGCTCCTCGCGTGGAGCATCCCTTCTGCGTGGCTACTCACACATAGACATCCAATATCATAAGTTATAACATTGGTCAAGCACCAACATTGATACTTTACAGAACAGCACATAAGCCCGGACTCCACTAGGGCGAAACAGGTACCTGCGAAACGGGGCGATCTTTTTTTATGTTTTGATTTCCACATTTCCCCTCATTTCGCCCCATTTCGCCTCATTTCGCCCCATTTCGCCCCAGTGTCGCCCCAAGTATCGCCCTGCACCTGGCGATACTTGGGGCGACACTGCCGCGAAATGAAGCGAAATGAAGCGAAATGAAGCGATCTTTTCTCGAACAAAGGATTGAAAAGAACGCCACGTTTCGCAGGTATCCGTGTCGCCCTAGTGGAGCCCGAGCTAAAGCGACCCTAGCACAAAAGTTAAACAATTTTTTTTTCTGAACTTATTCTAGTCATCCATTTTCTTTGTTTGCTTAGCGATCTCCAGTTGCGTCACCAGTTCGTCCCACTGAACAAATTGTTTGGATAATAAAGTTATCTGGAATATTGTCAAGGTAGAACTTTCTCAGTGATATCTCTCGACATAAAGACAAAGCAGATGATCGGGACTACCATATTATCTAGATAAAGATAACCTTTTGTCGATACTCAATAGTTTAGCAAAGCATATCAAAGTTTGATGAGCGGCTATATTCGCCAAACTGCAAAAGCTGATGTCGATAACGTGCCTTTTTCTAATGAACCGAAAATAAATAATTAGAGATCACCAAATTTTGATCAATTGGAATAGGTGTGATTATTGACATATAAGATAAGATCCAAATATACATTTAATTTTAATGAGACAATGCCTATTTTTACAAGTTGGTCAAGGATACCACGTTGTTGTAGTAGAGCAGCAGGTGCTTGATGTCTTCTGTAACCTCACTGGCATCATCCTAAACAGAAACACGTGTATCAGGTAAAGGTAAAACCTACAGAGAAATTTAATACTGAGATAACTATGACCTCAAATGATTATGCTTGTATTTCTTGTATGATAAAATCAATATTTTTGAAGAAAATAACCCTTAATATTTTAAGAATTTCCCTAAGTATTTGCTGGCAAAACCTGTGATACATTTTTTTTCTGAATTGAACAACTATGTAAGGAACATGTGAGCTCTAAAACCTGTTTAAAAGTGTTGTTTATATGTATATGGCTTCTACTAGCCGTCTGTATAGCCCTTTAAGGAGCGCATAGTGCATAGTGCATTATGCTCCTTGCTATCCTGATGCATTAATACATCACTGGCAAGTAACTCGCTAGTGCTGTATGAAAGTATCATGCTGACCCTATGCGGTTGATGAACTCCCAAAGGGCATAGTGAATTAAACTTAGATTGCTGTGTACATAACTCTGTATCACTATATCATAAAGTACTATACTCTAAATATGTACTATATTATATAGACAGGCCCCAGGTGTGCCATGTGGAGTAAGGGAATGGTTACCTGCTGTTTGAGGTGCACCGTGCTCAGTGCCTGCAGCTGTCCTTGTAGTGAAGGCACAACTGGTGAAGTAAAGGTACACATGTTACAATCAATAAGACACACAACCACTCCTGGCTCTATATTAGTGGAGCTTCGCTATTCCTAAAATATAGCTTATGCTCTAGTTCATATAAGACTTTTATTGTTTAATGGCTATACATGTTTTGGGAAATTCGTATGGTACATGTTGTATCAAAAAGTATTTTTTTATAACAAGCATATCAAGCCTTGTAATAATATTACCCATTCTCTTTTTAGTAATTTAATGAGCAAATAGTATCAACGTTGTTTTCTCTTTAGCTATGTATGACGTATGATATTGTATAGATTTGCATAGCTTACTATTCCTTTTAGTGTTACCCGGCCAAATAATAATGGTGGTAATTTAAAATGTCTGCAGTGCTCATAATTCCAAAAGTTTGCATCAAAAGCGATATTACAGGTACGACACAGGTAGGACAGTTTAAATTGGAAATGACGTCACACCATTCACGGTGCCGGACAGGAAATATGGCACAAAGGTTGATCTCTCAAGAACGTCACAACTCACCAGCCTGCATAGTATGTGTAATTTCCATTGGTGCTAATTCAATGGAGGCACACTATAGACCAGACAGCATAATACTATGTATATATATGTGGGCCCACCCATATCTAATCGGGCGAAGGACCCTGTGGTGTAATGGCATATGCACACAATGAAAGTTGAATCCGATGATGATTCTTTTTTAACGTTTGTATTCACTCTGTATACAAAAGCCAAGCGACAATGCAGCTGTTCAATTCTTCATAATAAAAAGTTATGTCTCTGTCCAATCTTAACGGTCTGGTCACTTAATGCTACAAGGGGTGCAATAATGCAAGACAGCAAAGGGACAAACGGATGGTTATCGCTACACTCCATGTTCTTTTTTCCATGTTGCTTAAAGCATTGTGAATATCATATACTCTTACCCAATTCAAAGAAACTTAAAATGTGCGAGAAAAATTTCCAAGATCAGGTGTAATTTCAATTTGAAATCATTCTTAAAAGAACATGGTTTGGATGATTTCCGCCAACTAAGGACATAACATACTATAACGTCTATGACAAAAATAAATCAAAATTATCTTCATCTAGAAATAAAGAAGACATCTATCAAGATATCAAGTTTTCTAACATGCTGGACAAAGAAATGATATGCGTATGCTTCTTATCCATGTAGGATGCAGTAACATATATTAGGATATGGACAAAATAAGTTAAATTAAGAACACCCCGGTTCAATATCTATTCATGTTGAAACTGCTTGGGCGCAATGTCATAAACGTTCCTTTTATTAGGGGAGAGGGGCAACATCAATTTGGTTAAATTCCAACTGTGGTTTTGTTAATCAGGCATCAAATTCGCCTATAGCACCTACCTTCCAATGGATTGAATTTTCCTTTAGACCCGTCAATAAAAACAATTTCTTGTAAAACATCACGTGTAATGTAGTTTTGATTCCCCTTTTTTCTTTAAATATTCAATCAAAACTATATCAAAATGTAAAGGTATGGCTGCCTACTTTTTCCTTTAAAACAAAAGAAAATTTCAAATTCAAGTCAGAAATGTTTATAACCAATATGTAAAACTGTTCTACAATGTAGAGAAAGTTTCTTTCTAAGCTTTAAGCAAATATAGTATGTACCTTAGGAAACTTAATATTACGATAGAGAATATTTTAGATGAGATGGCATAAACTCAGCTGTTCTTACCTTTGATGTGCTCACTGTTGAGGATAGGTAACATTTCCTGAACCTTCTGGAGGTTGGCCGCCTGCTGACGCAACAGATCCTCCTCTGTAAACAAGACACAACAGGTATTTACACTCCCTTAGCCTTTACATTAGAATAAAAAATGAGGATCTGCCAAAGTAAATAGCCATGTGTCCTCTAACCCGATGCATTAGCATACTATAAGCTTTAATTTAATGCCCAATATGCCCATACTTGTTTATGTTTATCTTATTTTTCTTTGATTTTTAAAAATTGTAAAATCTTACATTATAATTCCCTTAAAAAACGTTTTCTCTGACAGGCGTTTTTTTAAACATATTTTTATTCATTTCATATATTGTTTGAAGGAGTTGACATACCTGCCAGTACGATCTCTGCCTTGGCTGCTTGGGATAAGGTCAGCTTGTCCGTGTAAGCAGGGTCCATGTAGAGCTCCAGCTCCGGCACTATAATCAAACAAATACAATTATGTCATGTATATGCTGTGGTACCGGCAATGGCAATTTTTGAGTGGCAGTCACTTTTGGGACGCACCCGGTTATCATATTGGTGACGGAACTCCTGTGTAAAGTTGTCCAAAATCAAAGAAATCAGGGATATACATTAATTTCAATGAATGATTATGAACACTATTCTCAAAGTATTTTATGCACCAGAGGAATGCAGTATGACTTGTTAACAACTTACTTCTTTTCATCAGGTGCTCGATTTTGTTGCGTCCAGCAATGGCCGAATCGACTTTACTATGTAGGCTGGCCAACGTGTCAATCACCTGTCAAAGACCACGCCCCTTTTTTGATTAACATATAGACATTACAAAAGCAGCAAAGAAAACAGAGTTAGCCAAGAAAGCTCAACATTGAAAAAAAAATCAATTAAAACTAAGCTTGAATCAAATACTGAAGTGAACAGAAATTGCCTGATACTAAATGAATAAAACCAATGTTGTGTTCTATTTGTAGGGCAAAATATCTGTTACTTTTTATCTAATATACGGGGAATGGTCATCTGAAGGTGGCTGGAGTACTTTCGTGTTGACTCCAAATTCTAATCATCATATTAGTCTTGTTCTTCATGATTTAGATTATGGAGGAGCAAGTATCTATTGAAGTCCTTAGCTTTACGGTACGAGGTCTGGAGCCCTATTGGAAGCCTACTTATTCCCGTCCCCATCTTTTGAAAAGATTTCTCTCTACAGTCTAATACTCATATCGACTAGAGATACGGTACTACGGTTCTAGACAAGTGCATTCTGTTCTATTTTCTGTTTTAAGAAAGATATTATCATATATACAACATTGAAAACGGACACTGCTATACGGCAATGGATGATTGTGGACTAGATGTGACAAGTATATAAAATGGACAAGTTTCTCTAGACCCACCACACTATTGTATATAGCATGCTGCACATGGACGTGTCTCCGCCACCAACTGGCTAGTATTATTCAACTACAGATGTAGACCACCACAGAGGTGCAAGCAAGGGACCTGGACAAGTTAAGGCCCTATAAGGCATATGGGATTTATCAGTGCACCAATAAATACCGTTTTTATCCCACCTCTTGCAGCTTTCTTTCAATTACTGCTTGTGACTCACAACTGGTTCCGAATAAAGGCATTGTGAATAGGGCAGGCTTGCACCCCTGGTAATATATGTGTACCATAGACAGTAACAAATAAAGTAAAAATACTATGCACTTTATTACGATTGAACATTACCAGTTTTCTTCAAAATGACCCACCACCATATAGACCATGTACCACAAACTTATCACAGAGTTTCATTTAGAATTATTTGTAGTTTGCTTTAGTGTTTATGGAATTGGATGTTGGAAGTATATCTTTCCCCTTTCCATCTGGGAATGAAGTCACTTAAATATGATTTTGAGGGAAGTGGGGTAAAATAGATCGAAATGTTATCATATGCCTAAGTACTGAGAAAATTAAAGGTGTAAAGGTAACATGTGGTAACTTTGCAAATATACTTATCCATGTGTTTTTTCTTGACGCATCGTTTCCAACCAAATATTTCAAGACAGCTGTATTGAGTTGTGGCTATACAAAATGATTGTACTAAAAAGGCATCCCAATTAAAAATCATATATGCTTTGCACCGAGCCCCTGTGTTAGTGTGAGGTGTGAGAGGAACGCCTGTTATGTATTAGTCTATGGGTAGTAGAGTAATGAGGCATCAATATCCAATTTAAAGCCAAGCACATCTTGCTCTAAAAGCCTGAAGGCCCGTTAGATTGGTCCAGTGGGGAAAGAAGGATATATGAAAAAGCAAAGCCTAATAGTGGTAAGTGTAAAGTATAACAACATGAAACCAAAGATAACGCGTGTTGAGTAACAAAAACTTGTGACAGTACCAACCTTTTCAGCATCCTATAAGAGAAACAAAGAGTAAAGAAACAAAGCCTTGTATTACTAAACGAGTCTACCAAGGAGCACATTGGTCACGGGAGGGCGTTAGGGAGCGGTCAGTGTTGAACCATGCGCCACGGTCCCGTCTACGGAGTCACTCAATGTGGAGGTAAACTTTGTTCAAACTCACCAGGCATGTCTCTGTAGAAAATGTCAAGTGGACCAAATATGTGTTCCCCAGTATATGTCCCTCTTTGAATAATAAACCCAAAATATATCAAAAGAACCTGTGGGTAGCTACCGTGATACCTAAAATTAGCCAATTTCCAGCCATTCAGGAGCGAAGATAAATATTTTCTATTTTTTCAGAATATATTTGTTTTGTTGAAATATGTTTTACGCCTGGTGGGTCTGAACAATGCTGTAGATTATGTGTGTACAAACAGGGATTTCCAACTTGCAGGACTGCAAAATGCACTGAAAGCAACAGTCGTTGTATCATCATGGTGCATATTTAAAAATCATGTACTTAAACAAGAATTTTATATAATATTGGTCTCTTTTGTAGCATGATTGTAAATGAAGCGTTTTAATAACGTGGTTTTGTACTTTCTCACAAAAAGGAAATATAGATAAAAAGGCATCATTGAAATAGTTAAATAGTCTGAGAGACTTTGAATATACAATTAGCGAAAGAATAGATAAAACCACAATAGTCTAACACCTTACATCGTGGAATGCATTAAAAAAAACATGCAATGACTTGGTGGAAATAATGGATGTAACAATCTTCAGTACACTAGGCATGGCACGATGTTATCTTTTTGTGCGCTTTTTTCCCCTGGCCATTCCATTTTCACCTACAAGGCAGTCAATTTAGTCTTAACGAATAATTAAGTTTTGGATACAAAGTACGGTACAGATTAACTGACTTTGTATCAACGCATGCATTAATGTTTCTTGAAGGGTTCTGTGGCAGTTAAATCTATAGAATTACACATATATATTTAGGGGGCACATTCTATCAGAAAAGTTAGGATATCTACACATAGGCATGGTAAGGGTAGCTTCAACATACAATATTTATTCATGCAATCGGCTGATCACACTAATTCAGGGACTATGAAACCATATCGTAGACGTAGTAATAGTTTTACTACGGGAAAATTTTCTTCAAAATGACTGTGTGTAGACAAAAGAAAGTCGGTTATTGAAATGTGTCTGTAGCATGTCTTTTCCACACAATACCTATAATCCGTCCCGACTCTTAAGGGCATTTAACCTAGCATTACAAAACATGCAAAATGTTGTCATCTCAGTCACTGATGGACGGGTCTGCTCACCATTGCAGCGACACCATGTATGGAGCTTTTATATAAAAGAAAATAACAGTAGTGGTAGATATTTCCAACTTAACATGAAGATGGTTTATTGATCAAGTGGTGCTTTGTTCAATTGTTGGTGCCCTCTTAGGCCACTCAAAAAAAAAAAAAGTTTCTCATCACCAAGCAGTGAAAAATAATAGTTTTCCCAAATCATGAATTTCATGATGCGCGCGGTGATAAGAAACAACTTCTTTTTTTTTGAGTGGCCTCAGACTTGGATACCGGTACCGGTACTATTAAAGGGGTGATTTTTTTTAAACAGCAGGGATGGGGATGTGATTTTATGCGGATGCAAGTTTTTCTTCCCCATGGCATAGCCATTCGACCTCTCTTAATAGTGGGGGGGGGGGGGGGTCAAAAAAAGATTTTACCTGTTCTGAGCAAAAAAGCCTGAGCGTTACCGGTAGGGAGTGTTCATTTATTAATTACAGGGGGGTGGTGAGATTTCACGCGGAGGTCGAGAGCGCGTGGAATGGTTCATGCCCCCCCCTTGACGAAAAATTTTCGCGCTGGCTTTTTTTGCTAAAAAGGGGCTTACATTTTTACACACACACCCCCAAGAGGGGTCAGAATTTTTTACGCCCCCCCCCCCCTCAGGAGGGGTCGGAAATTTTTACGCCCCCCCCCCCCCGTAAATTATAAATGAACACTCCCTTACTATGCTTCAAAGGGCCCCCGCGCATATTTTCGACCCATGCCATGGAGGGGGGAGGGTAAAATATTTCGACCCCTTGACCAGGCCCAGGCCCGGCCAGGGTAGTTCATCTAATCTGAACTCGTCGCTGCGGGCCGCGATCTGATGGAGCCCTGACGTAGTCTGTAGAGTTGGATGCTGCACAACTAGGCCAGGGTGGAGGGTAAAAAATTATGCCCACGCTGCGCGAAAACCCCCCACCCTATGTTCCTATACCTGAGGCTGATGGGGGACACATTTTTACGGCAAGGTGAACGCCCCTCCTACCACTGTACCAGTAGTAAGTAGCCTCAGTAGGCCTAGCCCTAGGCCTAGGCCCAGAGTTTAGGCTAGCCGCTGTCCTCCTATTCTGAGTAGTCTCCCGGGAGTATTCTACACCTCTCCCCCCTCCCCCGCCCATGAGTCATGACCCATGTACACTTTTGTAACTTTCCAGTTTCACTCCCAGTTGATGTAGTTTTGTGGTTGAAATATTGGTATGATGTGAGCATGTCTGAGTCTGTCAGTGTATTAAAACAATGAGTCACTGAGTGAGTGGGCGACACTGACTGCCGCAGACTGGGGAGTGACACAGTGACAGCTAGCACTGTCTTTCATCGCCGGCTTTTAAGGTATTACCGAATACAAATGTAGACTGAATAAGGTCGCATGGTGGAGAGAGATATGTACTCGCCTTGGGATAAGCAGCATCTTTGTCCGCCTCCTGGAACACCAACCGTTCCAGGATTTCTAGGCGCTGTTCAACGGTGTCTAGCCAAGCATCCGACATTTTCCTGGTGAGCGATAATATAAGGATTTGCACGGTGCTGCCACCTATTGAGAACTGAAGCCACTATCCGGCGAGCGTCCAATTCAGTTCCCGCGCTGCCCCGCGCTGTTCACAAGAGGCGCACACGGCAATGACATACTACATTTATCCGGTATACTATTGAAATAAAATTGCATGTCCCCATCCATTTGTTTGGCATGGCACTTAATTTGGGAGGGGTGCACATTACCATTGAACGTACCGGTAGGCTAGATTCATGATTTTACAATAGAATAGCCTCAATTTGCCTCCCCCTCTCTAGGCTGGACTACCTGCCCTCATGAATGCCAGTCTACCCCCTCTCTTGCTGGGGTCAAAACTTATGTTTTTGCATAACACTATATTGGACGAGTCATTCATTTCCAGTTGGGGAGGAGGTGAGTATTGTCAAGCCCCACCCCAAAACGCCATTTAGTCTATAATTAATATCGCAATAATTTGTAACGTCCTTTTTGAGAGTTTCCACGATGGGGAGAACTTATTTTGACCACCACAGCCCTCCCTTTATTAAACCCAGGGAATAAGAAGACACCCTCATGTCTAAACCATAACAAACAAAGTGATTATGTATGATCATTATTCATCTTTATTGTCTCACACAATCACATTAAGAATGGTCACTCATTTGGAACGAAAATGGAAACTAAATTCACACTCTTTCATTCCGGGTAAACTATTTTCCTGGACCTAGCTATACTATCAAACGTTGAGTGATAAAATAACATTTCCTTGTCATGATTTCAACGCCCTTTTCAATAGTTTAAACTTTCTTTCTCATATCCGTTATTTCATGCATATTTTAACGACTCTATAAAATTCAACTGTGATTACTAAGACCATAAAAATCATACAAATCAACAAGTGCCTGTCTATAAATATGACTGAGAGTTAATGTACATAACTTGCCCCACCCCTCCTTCATAATAATAAATCTTTAAGACTCTTTTCCCAGTCGCACTGACAGTATAATGCTCCAAGTTTGACACAATGGCCCTGTTCAGTGGACCTTTTATTTGTTATTCATTTAAGATTTATTCTGAACTAAGTGACTGTAAAGCACCTCCAGAAGACAGTACCCTTAACTGATAACGACATCTCATACGACCATTGGATAACGCAAATATGTTTTTTATATATTGCCTGTTGAGAAATTCACTTTGTCAAAATTTGCCTCTTTTAACATAAAAAACAAGAACATAAACGTTCATTACAGCTGCATAAATAATGGGAAGAGTCCTTTCTGTAAAGTCACTAATTTCTATATTGTAGCTAAAAAGAAAGGGTTCGATTTGAGTTGCATTCTTATTTTCAACACATTGGGTCCATAATGATAAAAACAGGTTCCAGGCGGTGGGGTCAGGTCGACTGTTGGATCTTCTGTAATGTCCGCTTCTCCCACCATTGGTCTAAGTCAAACGGCTCAAATCCTGCAACGAGGAGTATAGGGAAATGAATACTTGTTAGAGAACAGAACACATCATGGTTGGGGGAGGGGAGGGGACTACTCTGTACAGGGACGTGGGGGCGGGGGACACCTGGGTTGGGGAGAAGACTACTAGTATTCTGGTGCCTCTACATGGGTCCCCACACTTTTGACCGTATCGACATGTCGATTTTTAGCAAAAGGGCCGTGTCACTGTGTCGAATTTTATGTATTTAGAACATACTAGGGTATTTTAAAGATGTCTGTGTCCGTCGATTTTTAAAAGGGCCGTGTCGCCCGTGTCGATTTTAAACCCATGTAGAGGCACATTCTGTGCAGGGAAGGGGAGGAGTGTAACACATGGGGTGGGGGAGGAGACTATTCTGTACAGGGAGGGGGCACATGGGGTGGGGGAGGAGACTATTCTGTACAGGGAGGGGGCACATGGGGTGGGGGAGGAGACTATTCTGTACAGGGAGGGAGAGGAGTGTAACTCGTGGGGTGGGGGAGTAGACTTTTCAGCGAGTTGAGGAGATGTTAGATCATGGAACACATAGTGTGGGATCTCTATATAATCATAATCAAGTGAGGACTTATTAGAGCAGGGTGGATGGAGGGAAGACTTTATTATCCTTATAGACACTATCATAGCTACTAGTTATAGATGTATGTTTCGAAGTAATACCGTAAGTCACATCGAGCAATAAATACAGAACTGATGTCATTATTGCGGTCGGACACTATGCCCTATATGCATAAACATGACCAATCCTAGAGTCGACGTACCTTGCATTTGATTGGGCACCTTCTCCTGGTAATACTCTGGTCCTAAAATAACAATAGAATCAGGTCTTTCATGTAAAATTAAAATATAAGTAATGCGCTTCCCTGTTTCACCCGGTCAACATTGTAATGAGCATGCAATACATAAAGTTTACTGAATTTACTCTCAATTCAGTTTTTCCTAGTATTCTAATACGTTCATTTAATAGATAGGAAATTCAGTTAATATACCAGGACATTCTACAACATGATTGTACACCTCTAGAGTAATCTACAGGCACATCAAATTCACTATACTAAATATAACAATGGCTATCATTATATTCTAGTACCGTACTTAGCTTACCCTCTCGTCCTTGGCGAGTACTGACTTCATACTTTTGCTTTACTTGTGACCATGCTAGAAGGATAAAAATAGAATACTTAGGGAGTGGTCATTTTTTAACAACAGGGGGGGGTCGGTGGATTTTCGCGCGAGCGGGTCGAAATTTTTTTGGTCCCCCCCGCGGAAGGGGTCACAAATTTTTTGGTCCCCCCCCTAGGCAGGTTGAAAATGAGCGCGGCCGACCCCTTTGAGCTGTAGTAACGCGCGGGCTTTTTCGCTAAAAAGGGGTGTAATTTTTTTGGTCCCCCCCTCAAGAGGGGTCCAAATTTTTTTGGTCCCCCCCCCTTCAAGGGGTCCAAATTTTTTTGGTCCCCCCCCCCCAAATCCACCAACCCCCCCCTGTTGTTAAAATATGACCACTCCCTTAGGACATTAACTATACAGTTATGTGTAAACAAATATGCATATATTAAATGGTGGTGTGGTATGCATCATGCATTGCGCAGCTTATCAAATATCCCATCATTTCCTATTCCACTACACAATATCGGTAAAACACTGAGTCACGATATGATTTTAGCGCCATGACAATTTGGATGAAATTATAGCTACCAGAACTCAGTAGACTGAGTAGTCATTATTTAATTTCAAAATGTTACATTACAAATGTTAACATCCCTTTAAGCGATACTTGTTCCGAACTGACTCCAATAATCATGTTCTCATTTGTCATCCGACAAAACATACTTTATTCAGGGGAAAAAGAATTAATGTGAAATTCTTAACGGCTAGTGTGCCTACATATAACAAGAGGTATATAGTAAGCTCATTCTCACCTTCTGCGACAAACCGCACGCTGTCATCATGTTGTTGCGAGATTGGCTCTTGTGTCATTTCTCTGCTGTTTTGTCTGTTGTAGTTGCTCCTCTTGCCATTGAAGACTGGCTTCGGCTGGCTGAAAGGAAATATTTTATAGGTCAGTACTAGGTTCTACAAATGACAAACCTGAACCAGTCCTTCCCTGGTGCATGTGTATAATTTTGTGTGTGCTCGTTATCTCACAATTGTGTAGAACTCACAATGTATCTACACATGCTAATCAATGTCAATATGTCCGACTAACATGACATATTCATTATGCAGTTACCACGGACATGATACATGCATCGGTTCTAATGGTCATACAGTGTCAAAGAAGAAGCATCTATCTGGGCAATGAATTGGAATTTCATCAAATATGCCGAATTACACAGAGGTATATAAATTCTCTCAAGTGGCATGGACATATGTATTTTCTCCATCGCTAAATAGACTTGCAATATTAGGCTAAACAATGAAGAACCCATGCAGTATAACAGGGGTGGACACTAACTTTATCAGCCATGGGCCACCCGGGCCCGCAGCTTCAAAGATCTACGGGCCCGCACCTAAATCTGTGGGCCTAATAGAAGCATTTACTTTTTTTCAAAAAGAAAATCATAGTTATTATTGATTAGGATAAATCAAAGCGTAACCAAAATATAAAGATTCCTGTTGTTTTTCTTTTTCCAACGGTATATTACATGCTTGTAATGGTTACAGGATATTTTCCATGGGTTTCCTTTTCCTATTCTTGTGGGCCACCCGGGCCCATAGGAAGCTTATTCTGTGGAAAACTACGGGCCCGGACCAAGAATTACGGGCCATTTGCTCCCGGGCCACCGTTAGTGGCTACCCCTGGTATAAGTAATAACCCAGTAACTGGACTGTTATTTAGGGCAACAAGAGGCTGACACAGTGGTCTGCTTCACTGACCTACTGCTTGAATACCCATGTCAAATGAGGTCCTGATAAGGCAGATATAACACAATGCCATTCAAATACTACTACCGGTATCAGGAATATATTGAAACATTCAACCTAACCATATTTTCAAGTCGGTATATTTTTCAGTTAAAACCCTTCTGATAGCTATTGAGTCTACAAACTTATGATGGTTATGATAAGTGAATGCCCGTACTGAATGATTGGTAAATATTCTTGACATGTTAGGTACATCAGCAATTATTTTGCCCAATAATTTACTGCTTGATAATCCATGGATACTATTATTATTTAGCTACTAAAAGTAAAAGATTCACAAGTGTATTTAATTATATCAACCATACATAAATCAACTTGATATCATTCACAAATTAAAGTTGGTATCCCAACTATTGCGGTGACAAATTTCCACTTCCAGCATGGGGATATGCATGCTGATGTTGTAAGACATATGTGAAAGTATTAAAGCTCTATGAGAACTATTTTCATACAAAAATCCCCACACAGTAGCAAAAATGAATTTTCACTGAGCAGTCAAAAATAAAGCAATTAGCATGCCTCTCTTCTAAACCACAAGGTGGCAGCTGTGTATAGTGTTTACAAAATATTCCCATTGCAGACCCAGTAGCTCAACTCCATTCATGAACACATTAGTATATTGACATCTCTACAGGTGGCAGCATATCTCAGATGGTTTGCCAATGCTTGAGTTTTCTCCATGAAAGCTGTAGATCTAGATTTTATTACACACTTTACATTAAAGCCTTTAAGACTCTTGGTAACCAGAATTAAGCACCCATTTCAGAAGAAAAGTGTATATTAAAGACTTTCAGGTAATTATTGAGAGGGGTCAATTCTAGTCACCCCAATTGGGATACCAACTTTAAGAGAAATACAATAAAGGTTTTAGCTAAGCTAACAACAATGTATATTTAGAATAGAAGGGACATGCATTTTCCTGGGTTAAAAAGTAACATCATAGATCCTTCAACTAATCTAAGAGAATTCTATTTCTAACCATGCAATGAATATAAAATTGTAAATAACTTGGAAATAATTCAATCTATGACGAAATTAATCCTTTCTTCACTTTCATCTCATATCCCCACAATTTGACTGCCAATTCTGTCAATCTACCTGGCACCACGCAATGGACATTGAAAAGTTAATTTAGACAAACGGATTTAGATCAACCAAAAGTAGCAATCTGATGCACCCAATTTCCTTTGATTCTTTTTATACCCATTTTAACTACAAAATTCTCTATGGCATAAAATTATCTCTCGATGTTATCTATGGGTCCTATCCATGACGACTAGTTGCAGAAGGCCTGATTGACTTGAGAAGGGGAATGTAGTATCTGTGGCATGTGAGGTGGTTGTAGGTACAGGTAGGGCTTATTGGGTGCATGGGGACCATTACAATGTCTAAAGAGGGTGGGTGATGTGCTCAGGGGTTTGGGTGCCTCGAGGTGGGGAAGTGAAGTATACACAGGAGACTGTAACATACACTGAGTAACTCTCCCTCTAGAATATGGTAGTGTGCAAGACCTAGAGTTAATTTATCTTATTAGTTATTAGCTTATGTGATTTCATAATGGCTATGTGTGCAGACAAATAAAATTGCAACTGACACCGAGTTGTACATCGTATACATATAACTCGGGGCATCAAAGGTATGGTCGACTATATGATCCTGCGGCCGCGATATATACAAGCTGCAGAATGAACTGAATTCTTATGATTAATCGATAATTTAGATTACTATGTGCTGAAATAAATTGTTGGTAAATGTTTAATAGCATGTGATCATGAACATCCTAGGTGGCCTACACTCGTTGGTCGGATAACAGATTTTCTTGATCAACCAAGATCTTGCAATCTCAATTAAGGAGTTAGCAGAACAGGTTATCCATCTCTGTTATCGGTATCCTGATACCTGGACAAGAAACTCACTGTACAATATTAATGTAAGGGTTAAATATCCAAGGGCAGCATAGTGCATAATAGTGCTTTAATACACTATGCGCATTTGTCATCATGAGACTTGGATGCAGCACCGACGAGCTCCATCAGTGATGAACTCGTCGGTGCTGCACACAGGTATAATTATCCTAAGGGTTGATACACTTTTACACTCTCGAAATATCGCCATGATGCACCAACGCTTCACAGGTGAGTTACTCGCCGAAGCTGCGCTAGTTCATGTTGATGATGAATTAATTGAACGTGAAGCTTGAGATATCATGCCGTGCTTAAAGGGTTAAATAGAGAAAAGCGGCCAGGTAAACCAAAATGTCCCCAGCACATGATATTTACTCGCACCGTCAATATACACTGTGACTAAATAGAATGGAGGGGTAAAAAACTAAAACATACAACATAAAATGTGGAGAAGTTTGTGTAATAAGCAAGTGATAAAACCTCTTATGTTGTGCTTGGGGTGAGGTGGAGTATCCAGTGGAAGAGTCGCGGCTCTCCATCAGGCCCTGCGCCCGTCGTCCAGCTCTGGGGGAGGAGGAGGACAGGGACAAAAGTACATTGTCTGAAGCAGCCAATCATACAAGGTAAGAAAAGCCAGTCCATATACAGGGTCAACTACTGGTAACAAAAGCAAAAGGCTGTACAGCTTACAGAATCAACACAGACAAGGGAAACACAAGGGTGTGATCTGGGTTTAAAACTAGCAGAGGTTTAGTCATGAGAGGGGGAGGTGTTATCAGAGGGACGTGATGGACTCTATAGTGTGACTATGTAGTATGATGCTACAAGTAAGCTTAATGACTAGTGGTTAAATGGTGGTTTGTTTCTATGTACAGAGGTCATCTGAATTGACAGTCATACCCTATGAAGCCAACTCAAAATCTGAATGGGCATCCAATGTTAAAAATGACACTCCTTTCGCTACCTTCCTGACTCATAAAATTCATTATATCGGGGGCCTTAAAAGTTAGAGCAACTACCCTTCCAATTCACATGACTACAATACTTATCACCATTGATACACAGTTGACACCTTATTCGTTTTCTTAAAACAGATGCAAATACTTACACACCGAATTGATTTGTAAAGTGGTCCTACAACCCCAAATAGAAATGTCTATATCCCCATTCTGTAGGGCCTAACTTACATCATAAACATGGGACGGTACGTGGCCTGGGGGTCCCCCTGTAACATTACTGTTGCAGAGTCTGAAGATAAACTTGTAGTCTAGCAACATCCAGTGTTGCCGAAAACTTTTTCCAGTAAGTGGCCTGGATATTGTCATCTTAGGCCATTTTCCCCTCATGCTGAGGGGGTCAAAATTACATAATGGTCTGCTGAATTCCTCGCTGCAACGCATCATTCTACTGGCGTATGCAATTTTTTGGGAGGGGGGGCATTTTTCAAAAGCAGAACTTAGTTGGTTTTTGAGCAAAAAAGCCTACGTGATGCTATAGTTCAAGGGGGGCTCGAAACCAACTAATTTCAGCGAAAAAGCCAGAGCGTTAAGCCGGTGATCCACTGCCGCGAGTCTCCTGCGAATGTTGTTGTATGACAACTGCTTGCGGGTACATTCGTAAAAATCAAAAAAAGATTTCTGTGAATTTACTCACACGACGCATGTCCCTCGCAATGTCGTTCTCGCAGGGAGATCCACTACTGGAACATTCTCTCTGTGTTTACACGCACAAGTGTAATTCACAGCAAAAGCTGGTGATCCACTGCCGCCAATTTGCTACGAATTTGCTGCGAATTGCACTCGTGCGAGTACACACGCACAAAACATTCCAGCAGTGGATCTGCTGCTGCAAGTCCCTGCGACAACGTCGTCGCGAGGGACGTGTGGCTGCGAGTAAATTCGCAGAAATCAAAAAGTTTTGATATTCACGAGTGTACTCGCAAGGGCCTGTCATACGACAACATTCGCAGCAGACTCGCGGCAGTGGATCACCGCCTAAAATCGCAGCAAAGTCGCGGCAGTGGATCACCGCCTTAACTATGCTTAGTCTTAGGCCTAATGCACATGCGTTCATCAAACAATTTCGACCCCTTTTGTGGGGGAGAGGGGAGGGGTGTAATTCACTTTTGTAGGCAATACATTTCAATTGGGACAACTGCAAACATTTTCGCGGCCTTCGGCGAGGGTGGGCACAAAACGTTCCACGCGCTCGAGGGGGGGGTTCAAATTTCGCGCCTCCGCACAATATCTCACCAACCCCCCTGTAATAAATAAATGAACACTCCCTTAAAGATATCAAGGCTATCTACCTAAGGGGGGGGGGGGGGGTGGCGGGTTTTCCGCGCGGAGCAAAATTTTTTACACCCCCCCCCCTGGTCGAGTGGGGTCAAAATCTTTTACCCCCCCCCCCTTACGGCCAAAAATCGGCTCGCGCACGGGCCCTTTGAAGCATAGCAGCGCGGGCTTTTTGGCTCAAAGCAGGTTAAATCATTTTGACCCCCCACCCAAGAGGGGTCCAAATTTTTTTGCCCCCCCCCCCCGGTCAAGGGGTCCGAATTCGGGCCCTTTGAAGCATAGCAGCGCGGGCTTTTTGGCTCAAAGCAGGTTAAATCATTTTGACCCCCCACCCAAGAGGGGTCCAAATTTTTTTGCCCCCCCCCCCCGGTCAAGGGGTCCAAATTTTTTTGACCCCCCCCCCCCAAACCCACCACCCCCCCTGTTGTTAAAAAATGATCACTCCCTACTGATTGATAATATCAAAGCTACACTGTCTGTGTAACCTTAATAAGTCAATACTACAATAGATCTAGGCCTAAGTTTAGGCTAAACACTGCACACTCAGAGAGGACCACCATATCATATTGCCATGCAATTAACCCACCCTTTAATACCCGTGCTGTTAAAACACTATCCCTCCCTTCATTTGTTGGCTGTTGCCGGTCTATCTTGCACTATCTTGCCTTTTAGCATCACCTTCACAATGTGACCCGAGTGTGTGAATGTGATGCTGATGGAACAGTGACAGTGAGTGACAGTCAAACTCACGTCAAGGGTTTGAGGCTAGGCCTACAGTAGTCAGTACCCCCCGGTACAGTCAGTGAGTCAGAGCAGAAGCCTGAGAAGGCGAACGTAAACAAGACCACTCAACCATTCCTAGCCAATGCACCAACCAGCCCCAGAGCCCGTAGGTACACATGTTACTACTATGACTGCATTTCTCCACGACGAGAAGATTTTTGTTGTTCATAATAATACCTCATCGCAGTGGACTCTGGTGGAAGATCTCGTCTACCCGTTGTGTCCCTATCGAACCTCTCTATCGGCTGTGAATGTGACGGTCCTCCTACAAAGAGAAGATAAACAACCATGATCGTATGTCACAAACACTGCACAAATGCGCCCTACAAACGATTTAGCAACAAGAATATGTCAATCAAACTATGGTCTTATATTAGTGCATTTTCTTCACTCTACCTCGTCTCGTATTTCTTGAAGCAGTAAGTCTACTGGATCCCCTATGTGACAGAGTGGTGTACATAACTTGCTTCTGGCCACCACGTTTGTTCTAATGCGCATCCGACTGCGCAACTCCAATTATCCGGGCACTTGCTCGCCGCTGGTTCCCGCGCTCGTGCATCGGCAAGCGGTCGCTCTCCAAGCACAATCCCAGATGCACAATGTGTGATTGTGGGGATAACAACCACCCCAACTCCAGTTACGGACATCGTCAATGCGAATTATAAATTTAATTATTATAATATTAAATGGTGTGTTTATCAATATTCTCATCAATAGGCCTAGGGGGAGAGTGGGTTACAGCATTGGTTAGGGTAGGGTTGATTTAGGTAAAGTGGGACACCTAAGCCTACTCAGACTTTATGCACTTTTATTTTTTTGTAACAATTCGGTTTTTATTTGGCCTTTCTTTAGATAAAACAATTACATATATTCCTTCGATATGATATCAATGTGATCACAGTAAGTTTCCATATTTATGTAGGATTCATTCGGTATTACAGAGTAGATAGGGCCATCGTGTAGGCCTACCATTGACACATTTGGTACAAATAGTAAAAAATGTCAAACACATCAAATAGGCTCTGTATCTATTCCTTTACAAGAATATAAAAAATATACCTTTACTAATGTAGCGTAAATAGCCCATTTCTTAGAGATGCCATTTCAAAATTGAAGCTTCCCATTTTACTTGTAGGGGGGGGGGGGGGGCTAGGCCTATTTTTGGTAAAGTGGGACACTTGCTTCAAGTAGCCTAAAGTGGGACAATTGATAAGAATTGACCCCCATGCCTAATCCATATGACAAAAATGGCAAATGTCAATTTCTGTAGGTGAGATACATATTTTGATGCACTGCATCAGACACATTAAGGAAATCCATGTAGGGTCCTTCACAGGAATGAATCAAGTATGCAAAGTATAAATAATAATAGCTTTTATTGACAACAAAAGGGAGGTCATTACTGACCTATGTGTCATACAGTAAGTTCACTACAGTAAACTATAAAACTATTTTCTACAAAGCTAAAGAGTATATGCAATCTACAAATAATGATGTTTAGCACACAGAGACAAATTCATTCACACACCTAGGGGAGACCGGGGCAAAACGGACCCCCGGGGCAAAAGGGACCCGACCCATAACTCAGTTCTCAGCTATCAATTCCATATTTTTGTCAAATTGGCTCATATAATTGATAGAAATACCATGTTTTAAAAAAAAAAGTCGTTGCTACCTATGGTATTCCGGATTTTATAAAGAAGAAACTGAAATTAGAGACTTTGATCTAATTTTGCAAAAATCAGTTTATAAGCTTCTG
Source organism: Harmothoe impar (assembly GCA_947462335.1). Taxonomy (NCBI): domain Eukaryota; kingdom Metazoa; phylum Annelida; class Polychaeta; order Phyllodocida; family Polynoidae; genus Harmothoe; species Harmothoe impar. The sequence goes on from OX381709.1 coordinate 63,761,012, forward strand.
AGAATTAAAAAAGAGGTATATGTTAATGTTTTATGGCTAAAACAATAATATTTTATAGCTAAAATATTGTGTAACATATTTGCAAAGTCATTGGAAAAAAATATTACCCTACAGTTATTTATTTTGGCAAGATAATTTTCTTCACATATTTTTCATGAAGCTGGGGCAAAACGGACCCCCCCCCCCTCACAATCATAATTCCTATGGTGAAACCCCATAGAAATGATCAAAACATGAAAAAATAACCATGCTTGGCCTAAAAAATGATAAGAATGATGAGACATGCTTATTTGAATATAAAATTATTTCTTATAAGCCAATTTTTATTTTTGGGGGTATTTTTGGGGTTTTGGGAAATTTTTCCTGAATTCGGGGGAAATTTTATTGAAATGCATGATATTCAACGGTCATAAAAATCAATTAAAATTGAAAAATGTTAGATAATGGTCATGCATGACAACAAAGAAATACCTAAAGAACTGAGTAATAACATAGCTAAAAGATGGGAGCAAGAAAATTATGAAAAAAGATAATAATTCAAAATTAAGAAATTTCCAGGGTCCCTTTTGCCCCGCCCCAAAAACCCTTTTGCCCCGGGACTTTTAGCCCATGACCTTCGTAGGTCAGAATATGCTATGCTATCCCACTATGCTATTAATGATACTAGCACAATATTAATTATTTTCATGGATGGTATACTTCTACCCTTTGTTATGAAAAAATAAATGTTTCAATTCAGGGGTTTACCTCTGAGTTATTTGCCATCTTCCCTTAAGGGGTCCGTTTTGCCCCGGTCTCCCCTACACACACACATACACACACACATACATACAGATACAGGCAGACATACTTACAGAGTCAACTAAGATACAGATCTACACACATGGCATACACAACTAAATAAAATAAATGTAAAACATAAATGTAAAACACAAATAAATGTAAAACTGCAAAAATACTGTGCATGTGAGACTAACTGTGGGCTACACTAGATTGCATTAGCTATGTCACATGACAACACATTTGTACTTAACTGAATCTCTATCCTCAATTTATTTTTACAAAGTGCTAAATGATCTTATGCACAATTATATAGTTCCTACTCTTAACTGTAAGCATCTAAGAATAAAAGTTTTGTTAATGAGGTAGTAATGCAGGATCTTTTAAGGGGCATATCAATCACTATAAATAACTTCTCTCTTTTTTTTTAAATGGCAATAAATGCTATAGATTATAAGAAAGTAGTATTGGTGAATGCTTTCTATTGTTTTAGCCTCAATATATATCAAATACCAATTCAAAATGAATTTACTACAGATTTTTACCATTCAACATTATGATGTATGATTAAAAATCATTCAAGTTAGGAAATCTCATGTTCATTTTCTAAATTATGATTAGTCATAAGTCAATCGTTCGCTCATCTAACTACCCTAGTATATAGTAGCAAACACACTGTGGCCCCAGACGGGGCCAGACTGTGTTTGCAAATCTGGCCTGGAGTGGGTTAACCGACGGGCTCCCGTCGGTTTAGGGCACTGGGCTTTGGTCTGGCCCCGTGCGGGCTGCCCATGTTGGGCGCAGAGCGGGTTTTGGACAGGAAGCCCACTTTGGGCTCAGATCAGTTTTTGGACGGGCTGCCCACTTTGGGCTCAGATTGTTTGGGCTCAGATCAGTTTTTGGACGGGCTGCCCACTTTGGGCTCAGATTGTTTTTGGACGGGCTGAAAGCGGGTTCAGATCGTTTTTTGGATGGGTTGAAAGCGGGCTCAGATTGGTTTTTGGACGGGTTGAAAGCGGGCTCAGATCGGTTTTTGGACAGCTAATTTGATAATTATGGGTTTTTAGAATCTATTCAATCATTCCACAATGATTTCTCGTATTTGTTGAACTAGATATCCTAGGTCCTGCTAATCAACCCAAGGCATAATCATACTCTTCCTACCCAATAATGGAAGTATCAAGCAGGCCTATTATCATCAGGTTAAAGCCACATGCAGCATAGACAAGTGTCTAGGGTGTGCATTAGCCTTCAAATCCATAGTTCATACCCACATGGAACATATGAGACTGTGTTAAGCAAATTGTAATACTACATATATAGTATCTACACTGGATAGCTGCTGGGAGAACCTTCTTTTCTTCATTCAAATATTTATAGTCTACCTTATTTCCAAACTGTGAGAGCATCTGTTTACTGTTTCCTATTCTACATCACTTTAACATTTTATTGTATTATGGTATAATGTCAATTTCATCTGGCTTTGTTGGAAAACTCTATTTATTGTATAGTAGTGACATCTGGTGTCAATCATCAGAACTACTAGAACAGTTGCCCTTCCAAACCCAACCTCAGCCCTAATCGGCCCGGAGTGGGCTAACCGATGGGCGCCCGTCGGTTTAGGGCACTGGGCTTTGGTGCGGCCCCAAGTGGGCTGCCCGAATTTGGCTCAGATCGGGTTTTGGACGGGCTTCCTGTCATCGGCCCCACATGAACCCAAAGCGGGCAGCCCACTTTGAAACTGATCTGAGCCCAAATCGGGCAGCCCGCTTTGAAACTGATCTGAGCCCAAAATGGGCAGCCCGATCGGGGCCACACTTCAGCCCAGCCATCTGCCCAACATAAAACCCAGCTCAGTTTTGCCAGACTTCAAACAGCCATTCCGAGCTAAAACCAAATTGGCCCCGTGTGGGCTTGCTACTAGGGTAATGACCATGAGTAAAGCCACTCTCTAAACCACAATCTGGAGCACTAACAAAGCCTTATTCCGGCTATTATACATAATAATTTGGTATTATTTACACCACTAAGTATTGTAATAATATTTGCTATGATATTTCTTCTCATTATGAATCAAAATATAGGTATATCGGGTAATGCTGCTCTGAGAGATGGGATTAATTTCAATATCTGACTAATAAAAAAATGTAAAAAATGTAAAGATGTAAAGAAACAATATATGTATTTAATAAATACATACATTTTGAAATATCATGTCATTATTCTTAATACATGTACCACTACTAACAAATAATTGTACTATTTCTTATGTACTTCTGAATTCATAGAGGTAAAAGGTGTCCACCCATATCATGTTGAAATTTAGAAGGTATAATTACCTTTTAACTTTGGTGAGATATGTACAGTTAAGAGGGGTCAAACTTATATTTCTAAAAAAACACTAGATTTTACACCCAGGAGAGAATACAATGTATGACCTCTTACAACGGCCTTAATGTTAATTGTCCCACTTTACCTGATGTCCCACTTTACCTGAATCAACCCTAAATATGAGTAGTATTGCGCACGTACCAGTAGTGACAATACCGTAAATTCCCGCGTACTACCCGCATCTCGCGTATAATCCGCACCCCCAACTCAGGGGAATCCTATAACCCGTTTTTGAATTTGAAAATTTCAATTTAGTACTGTTCTATAGTAATAAAAACCCTCGTACAACCCGCACCCTATATAGACATGTTTGGTATCAAATGAAAGCTGAGTTTGGTTCGCGTACAACCCGCGGGTAGTACGAGGGAATTTACGGTATTACCCAAATGTTCTGTTAGATAGCTGTATAAGCTATATTGGTTATATTTATATAAACTGATAGAGGAGAGACACAATGAATAGAGTTAATCCAGGTCTTTAGGCTATTGTATCATGTGACTCCTGGGGTGCGTGTTGGGGCAATACAAGTGGGCGTGGCCTATTCAGAGTAATCATTAGGGCCTACGTATGGTAGGCCTATAGAAATCCGGCCATATAGGAGTGATGACGATGGTCCGCTGGTGGTATTTATACCACCCGGTGGTCAATGTCACACATCACTCTTCACCACTCTGGTGGTGCCACGCGCCATTCCCTCTGACCATTCCACCCCTAGGTACACGTGTTGTGAGCCGCTTGGTGGGTGGTCAGAGGGGGCGTGAGCTGCTCACCACCCATGAGCATGGCGCAACATGCATGGTCGGGGGCAACACCAACAGGGCAGAGGTGGAACCAATCTGGTGGGCCCGCGTGATGTGTCGAAATACATATACTGTATTCGACGTAATAAGCGCCCTCCTCCTAATAAGCGCCCCCCCCCCCCTTTTGGGGAATTTTTAGACTGGTACAAACCCAGTCAGCAAAAATACGTTTTATTGACGTAAAAAAAACGTTGTCAGAGGGTTAGAAAACGTATGGTTCTTGGAGATTAAAGGGGCGTAAAATGTGGACTCAATTTCATGTTTTTCAAACCTTTTTTCAAACATTTTTCTCGCATTTATTTCAGGTTATTATGGCCAAAAATTCAAGTTTTAATGAGGGATTATATTTTATCAGTGTAACGGATTTTTTTATAACCTCAGAATGAATATCATTCAGGAGTAGACCTAAATTGCATGTAAATAATGGCTATTCACATGGTCCTCCTCATTATGAGAACCTCTTTGAAATTGAGTCTCTAAGGACATCTCTCACATGAAGATAGATATATTAGGAGGGAAGTCTGTAGGGCTTAAACTATTTCTTTACTCCCACACAATGGGTGTCCATCAGCTTATTGTCCTGTAAATCGTCCATATATGGGAGAGACATGATTGTTGAATAAACCATCTTATTTAATCCTCGGATTTGGTATGAAAATATTGCATCTAAAATTATCAAAATATGTTGATATTATAATGGTTATGCCACTTTTCAATTAAGATGGCTATAGGTAGAGACCCAGCCAAGTGCCATATCAGTACATATCAGAAGGATAGTGCAGCCCCCTGGTAGCAGATACTGGAGCCAATAATGACGCTTTTTCACCGTCAGGAGGACGTTTTTTTACATAACGTTTCCCATATAACTCTGTAGAAACGTTTAATAACGTTTAATGTGTGAACGTTTTCTATTATAAACCAATTATAAACGGTTTAAAACGTTGAAAAACGTTCATTGCTGACTGGGAAGGCTCAAATTTCACGATTTTGGAGTCCTAAAAACTCCATAAAAACAATTTTATAAGCACCCAGGAATACGGTATACTCGATGCTTGTGTTTCCATCTCTCACCTGCCTGACGGTTCCTCACCATTCTATTCCACTGTCATCAAGAACAGTTTTGATACGTAGGCCTAATCCCAACACACCCCTTTTAAACCCCATCATTCATTCAGGAGAAAAAATTCTGTGTCAATGTACCACCTCTATAATAAACAGGGGCCTAAAACTGTTGCAAAATTTTGGGTTGTATCGCTATATTTTTGGTTATATCGCTTACCTATATCAAAGAATACGGTTTAAGTTAGATTTTTTATATATTCACCTATAATTACATGATCTATCACAGTGTACCATGACACTGTCTCACTGTGCCCCACCTAGCGTCTCACTGTGCCCCTTGATTTTTCATAGTGGGAAGAGTAAGACAATATTCAATTTATGAGATTTTCAATGGTAAATGAAGGTGGGGGTGGGGGGGGGTGCAAAAACATGTTTACATAATTTTTTCTGAAAATCTATATCAAGCTTACCAGCCATAGAGGATTATTTCTCATTCACATATATACTATTGATGATTTTTTGACCAGTGATGCCACCTACAAACTATTCCAAGAAACAAGTACTATACCTTGATAAGCCCCACATCTATCTTAGTTACCAGCCCCACGATTAGCCTGCTAGGGGTACAATTCTAATTTTGTCAAATTTTTGATTATTTAAAGTTTTGTTAATTTCCATCGATTTATAACCTATTTCCAAGCCTCTGTGCATCAAGACAAAACAGAAGAGGTATGGTTTGATAATTTCTTCCTGATCTCTAATGTAAGTAGTACCTGTGTATTGACACATGGACCTATAACCCTATGAGTTTTTCCATGGTAGTCCTTTGAAAATGGCTAGAATTGAGGTTTTTCTTACCAGAGCCGACACCCCGCCCCAACTGAGCGAGCCAGTACTCAGAAACTATGTAGAGTTTTAATTAGAAATTTTAGGGGGACAAAAAAATTTGACATAGAAATTGGAGATGGTCATCTGGGAAGAGCTTCCGATTTTAGTTCAGTTGACACGGAATCAGCCAGCAGGGATTGCCCAAACCCACAAAATCCAAGCTCAAGGTCATTAGTGGTTGTCACCAGAGCCTTCCTTTGGAAGGATTTTGGAGCGAGATTAAGGTCACCCAGGCATAGCCTAGTCATATCCCATTCACAAGCCGGGCTCTAGTGCATATCTAGTCTAGACTATACCATTCACTGACCCATTTCAGGTAAATATTTTAGGTCAGGTAGTAAAGAGTCCATGCATCTCACCTGATAACTGCACAAGGTACATGTATATAACGACAGGTATTTAATTGGTACATCTCAGTATAGACTCTGTAGGCCTATATGCATTTGACACGTGTATAGTGCTATAAACGTAGTCCTCAATATTGCATGTATTGCTGAAGGGATATCCCAGAATCGTTGGTGTGTCTGATTTCTAACAGAGAAACTTCAGAGTCACGAGTTCTCAAGAGGACACACACCTAGTATACAGCCCATAGTAAATGTTGGGAGTTCTAGATGTAGGTAGGACAGCACATTTTGAGAAAATTAGTGAAATCGACATGGCGACATGGGCATTTCTTAAAATCGACATGGGACATGGCCAGTTAAGTGACATGTGACATGGGCATTTCTTAAAATCGACATGTGACACGGGGCTTAGTGACATGAAAAAAGAATCTCTTATAGAGTGAAGTAGATGGCCCTAGACCCCTAAATTCGATATGGCGACATGGCCTTTTCTTAAATCCGATATGGCGACATGGCCATTTCTTAAAATCGACATGGGACATGGCCATACTAGTGACATGGGACATGGGGCATTTCTTAACTCCGACATGGGACATTGGCCTTAGTGACATGGATGTGAATAGTATGATAGCTTGCAGAATGATAAGTTGCTCTCAAAACTCACCAGAATGCACTATTTTATTTCAAATTTTTCCCAAATGTGCCCAAATGTGTAAACAACCTCCTGAAAGGGGGTGGGGGCGCAAAAAAAACATGCCCCTTTTAGGAAAAAAAGTAAATGACCATTTGAAGTCTAGACCTTTTTTTTTTTTAAATCATTTTATTTATACTGGCGTATGCACAGGATGAGTCCTAGGGTCTCCTTTTTCACCTGGCTCCAGTTTTGGGCCTGTGGTTTGTGCATGTATGATGATAACAGAGCAGTCTGGCACTTATATGGCAGTTCATTCAGTTTAGATATAAACAGATAAGTGACAACCATTGTAAACAATTGGTAATATATTAGAAGAATCACAATTCCAAACATAATTAATACAGTTATAACAAACAGTGTTTTTAGAAAAACTTCAGGGATAATCTGTTCTCAGAAGAATAGACAAGTATAACATTTAAGTCATATGCGAGAAATAAGGAAATGATGGTTAATTATATGTGAGCCTTTTCTGGGAGAGGACTATCTTTTGATCCTTACAAAATGATTCATAGGTATCAAGAGACCGTTTTTCAGGTGGAAGGGCATTCCACACTCTCTCTGCTTTATACTCAACACTTCTTTTGGCAATTGCCTTTTTGGCATTTACATATTTAAGGAGCGGTGCATCCTGGGCCCTAGTGGCCCGCCTATGTTCTAACCTATTGTCAACAATTTCACATTTTTTATAAGCATATTTTAACAAATGAGTGTTTCTTCTTTCACATAAATAATTTATTTTAGCTGTTTTATGAATTTGGGCTGTTGATGTACGAGGTCGTAGTTTTAAGCAAATTTTAAGGGCTCTATTCTGTAGTCTTTGCAGCTTGGCAGTTAAGGTGGAGGCGGTACTATCATATAAGATGTCACCATAATCAAAGTACGGTAGTACCTTTGACTTATATATTTTAATTGATTGCACTATAATATTATTCATATACTTTCTTATACGTGCCAATTGGATGATTTTATAAGCTATCTGCTGTTTCATGTCTTTAACATGTAAATCATATTTCAATTCACCATCCAGTGTAATGCCAAGGTATTTGAAAAAGGGTACAGTTTCTAACTGTTCATTGCCCATAACGAGCAATATATTAGGGTCTACCTTTTTTAATGCTGGGTTAGTACCAAAGAACATGACCTTTGTTTTCTTAATATTAATTGTTAGGTGGTTTAGATTAGTCCAGGCTATAAGCCTGTCAAGGTCTGCTTGCAACATAGTCGCAGCAGTAATAGCCGATTTGTCAGATGTATAAACCACTGCATCATCGGCATATAAGCTGACATTACATTTTAACAATTTATCAATATCGTTGATATAAGACAGAAAAAGCAGGGGTCCTAGAATAGAGCCCTGTGGGACCCCGAACTTGACATTTGCTTGTGTTGACAATGTGTTATTGGCCATTGTAGTCTGTGTTCTATTTTCTAAGTAGGATGTGAGCCAGCTGATAGTGTTTAAATTAATACCCATGTTTTTTAATTTTAGTAGTAGGATGGAGTGATTTACTGTATCGAAAGCTTTGGTTAGATCTACAAATGAAGCTACAGTTGTTTTGTCTTTGTCTATGTCTTTCAGGATAGTGTCAGTGAATTTAGCTATGGTGGAGGTAGTGGAGTGTTTTTTTCGGAAGCCCCCCTGTGATTTATTAAAAGTATTGTTATTTTCCATGTAGCCTGATATATTGTTGTGGGCTATTCTTTCTATAATTTTACTAGGAAGGGGTAATAGTGCAATAGGCCTGTAATTGCTTGGGTTGCTCAAGTCCCCTGACTTGGGTAGGGGAATAATTGTAGCATGTTTCCATTTGGCTGGGAAGACATTTATACTGAACGAGAGATTTATTAGATAGGTTAGTTGAGGAACTAGGGCTATGAAATCATCTTTTAGAATTTTAGTGGAGAGGTTTAGGACTGATGATGCCTTGCTGACACATATTTTGTTACAGATTTTCAATACCTCTTGCTCATTTGTCTGTATGTCTGGCATGTCAGAAGGAGCTAGGGGGTCTGTAATAAAGTCACAGTTTCTTATCTCTCCATAGTTATTTGCTAGTGATGGGCCAATATTGGCAAAGAAGGTATTGATTAGCTCAGCTGTTTGGTTTTGAGGGACTGGTGTATTAGTAGCTTGGTCTATTAAGTTAATAGGTTTACTCCCTGACTTAGTAGGCATAAGGAATTCCATTTTGTCCCAGAATTTGTATTTGTCTTCATTATCATTGTCTTGGATAAAGAAGGACTTTGCATCTCTGAGGGCATTTTTCGCTACATTTTGTAGGTGGTTAGAGGTTTGCTTGTCCTCCGGACGCCTTGATCTTCTAGATTTTGCTCTAGCTCTATTCTTATCTGCCAACTGCTCTACAACTCTCCTAGATACCCATGGTAGCTTTTTTCCCCCTAATTTTCAGTTTTTTAATAGGACAAGTTTTATTTAACTCAGTATGCATAATAGCGCACATAATGTCCCAGCATGCGTCTGGGTCACGTGAATAATAAAAATCATGCCAATTAAATGCTATTAGTGCATTTTGAAAATCTTCCCTTACATATCTTCTGTATGACCTTCCCACAAACTCTGTGTTGATATAACATTCTTTATCTTTTTTTCTCAGAACAAAGATTGGGTAGTGGTCACTAAGATTTTCATCTAGGACCCCTGACCTCTGGGTAACTTCAGAGTTTGTGAGAATTAAATCAATCCTATTATCATCCCTAGTATTTTCTTCTATAATTTGTACTAGACCATGCTCTTGCTCAAATTGAACAAGTGCTTCCATTTTGGGTTCATCCAGTACATTGTAGTTGATATTATAATCTCCCAACAGGAATAACTCAGCTTTGTCAAAGTAATCAATATTATCGAGCGTATTTGTCAACGACTCAATAAATTCAGTGACAATCTGCTGTTTTGGCGGTCTGTATATCACTCCTATAATAATATTTTTCATATGTTCAAATACTAGCTTAATCCATAGACATTCAATATCCTTACATGACCTGTTGTACCCAGATAATGAGGTGCTATCAACTGTTAGCGTATTTACAACATATATTGCTACTCCCCCAGCAGACTTTATAGGTCCACCAGGTTCATCTGCCCAGGCTCTGTTGTATCTATATAGTGTGTACCCATCTATTTGTATATCAGCGTCTGATACTGAATTATCAAACCAGGTTTCAGAAAGGGTATATACTTGAGGTTTGGCTTCCAATATATGTTCTCTAAATAAATCAAACCTTGTTGTGTTCTTAATACTACGTACATTTAAATGCATGATTACAAGACCTCTCCCGTATATAGCTCTCATACTATTTTCTACGTGACCCATTCAAGGCAATTTCCCCTGAATGTAGTTTCCTCACATACTGCATTTTTATTCATCTTTCTTAAGCTTATGGTGGGTTTTGCGCTCGGAATGGTGTGACTAGTCATGTGGGGGCGGGGGGCATATCAAATGCTCCTTTGATAGCAGTGAGTAGTATTATACGAGGAGGTAACGAGTAATAATTCTCCATGCATATCATGTGATTAGTAATACAAATGAAAAATAGTTGTTATATAAGTGATACAGTGTATCAGTGTATATAATAAGTATATCAAATATATGTTATGCGGGTGTCCAGCATAAACATAGTGCTGGTGGTGTTCCCAGGCATACTTTATTACAAAGAGGAGTGTCTCTACTCACAGTCAGCTGTGTGATCACATAACCGGGTTGGTAGTGAATATGTGTACCACTTGGAGGGTGCAGGCGGGTCGGGGTAGGTAGGGCATAAGTGGATTGGCACTTGTTAGTCCAGTTCTCTGACTGGGCCTCTGGAGCATAAGAGGTACATGATTAATTATAAATTACCAATGTTAATTAGGTACAATTATTAATATACAATAGCAATGATTATCAATTATCAATTGTTGAAAAAAATAACAAGAATGAGTAATGCATAAGTTGCGTTTGGTTTCACGACAACTTGAATGTATACATGATAATAGTGAATTATCTGCGGACATTAAGCATAATGCGTGTTGACTGGCCAGTATTTTCTTGACCTAGTTACATAATGTATGAATGTTGTGATAGAAAGTGGCTATCAGGTAATACGAGTATTTCGTCAGAGTGTCACTTGTGAAATGTATGCCATCTCTAAGCGTGCCAGCATATCTTGACCCATAACGTCCGTGCCTTATTTTGTGAACATGGGTACCATATCCTGGGGTGTAGACATGAGGGCCATTAATGGCCATGATGCTATTATTCACCAGGGGCATGGCCAGGTCGATTTCCTTTTGTTCGTCCCAGAAGGGTTCACCTTTGGTGTTGTATGTGGCCATACTTAGACCTACAGTCTCACAGATTATAACTTCCTTCGCTATGGTCAGAAGTGTAAGCCTAGCGGCCTGGTACTTGGCTAGTAGGCTGTTAGTGATACCATCCGCGCTATCAAAGTTCGGTACAGTATTGTGTGAGGCTAATTGGGTAGTGAGGTTGTTGACCCCTGCTAGTAGGTACACAAGGTCATAACTATTGGGTGTGACCATGCTAGTTGCTCTCGACGCAGCTTGACCTATTGTTGCACCGGGGTAGAAAAGCACTTCAAATTTTATTTTTTTTATTTTTTTTATTTTTGAAATGAACCTCATTTCCTTTATTGAGATGGTTTTCCGGTCCAAGTTTTTTGCGACGACTCACAGGGTTTGTTTAGATATAAATGCAGATTTACATTATGTAATCATTATTTAAATAAAGTGAATATATGGTACTCAATTATTAATTGTTGTCCTTATTTCCACCTCCAAGAGATGTTATGCATCTTATATATATTATGTACTATCTAATAGAGTACTGACTATTAGTAGGATAATATTTTTTCCTTTTGCCCACCTCCAAGAGATGATATAATTGCAATGACAAATGTTTATCTATTTTAGTATGACATTAGATAAGTCCCTCCTAGAGGAAGTATGCACAATTATCATGTATATTCCTGAGTTGTGGTCTTCTTTCGCTGCAATTCTTGGCAGTCTCTAACATCAATTAACAGTAATGATGAATTTACATAGATGAGGGGATGAGGTTAAGAAATTATATTGGCGTTGCGCTACTTGTCATTCTCAAGGGTCCAGCTCATTCTTCATTTCTTCGTCGGGGAGTTACTGTTTGCCTCCTTTCCTTGTACTTCATGGTGGCTTCTTCTTTCTTCTTCTTTTCAATAGAGCTAGTCTCTTTCCCTTCATGTTTGTATTGTACCATTTCTTTATCTTTATCTTAAATTTCTCTTTTGATTCAGCACTTTGTATACTTAGAGGGAGCTTATTCCAAAGCTTCTTCCCCCTGTACCCTGGACTTTTCTTCCTTATTGTTAGTCGGGGTTTTGGCAAATAGAAGTTCAATTTATGATCATTTCTTGTCCTTTTCCTTTTTTCAGCTTTTGGCAGCTTTCCATGTTTTCTATACATGAGTGACATGAGTAGCTCTTTCCTTCTTTGCTTTTGTACGGGAGCTTCACATAATTCATGCATGTCGGCTGTGCTGACTTCTCCTATTTTTACTTGCAATATGCACCTTAAAATTCTGTTTTGTGCAGACTGTATTTGCTTCTTTAGGTTTACTGTCGTTCCATCTATTAAAAATGAACAGTAGTCAAAATTGGGCATGATCACTGTCTTGTAAAGGGTTATTGCTGCATGCATCGGAAGTGTATGTCTTATTTTCCCTAGCTTAAATTTTATTTGGTTTACTTGGTTAAGGTTTTTTTTGGCATGTTGCTTGAAAGTGAGATTTGAGTCAAACACTGCCCCAAGATACTTAAAATTGTCCACCATTTCTAATGACCTCCCAGAGATCTCCGGTTTTAGCTTTGGGCATGCCGGATACTTCTTATGGGTTGCGAACCACATAAATTTGGATTTCTTTTCGTTTATGGAGAGTCCCAGTTTTGAGCAGCATTCCTCTAACTCGTTCATATCCTCCTGTAACGTCTCGAATGCTATTTGAGGGGTTTTATGTGGGGTATATATCACTATATCGTCTGCATACATTTTTAACTCCGAGGTAATTTTAAGCTTAGTTATGTTGTTAACATAATATATAAAAAGTGTTGGTCCCAACACCGACCCTTGTGGTACCCCGTATGAGATTTGAATTGGTTCGGAAAGTGTCCCATTTGCTAAAGTTTGATGTTTTCGTCCATTATGTCTTTAATGTTCATAAATCTCATGATTTGGGTAACCTCAGATTTAAAGGGCCTTGCTCGTGAATCAGCTACTAATAAGATATTAAACTTAGCCATTTTCCTGTGTGGGTGTGGTGGTGGGCGAGTGCATGGTCGTCGTTTATATGGTCTGTGTGAAGATGTTCCCACTTTAACCATTTTTCTCGTACTTAAGCCTTAGCTGAGTCTGGATATTTCCAAATCGATTTTTATACCCCGCGCGTGGCAGTGGCTCTTTGTCATCTAACTCCCTTAGTGATAGGCCTGCGCCGTGGACGTGATCATGTGTACACTCAATGTATACGCTTGACTTGAAACTAAGTAGTTTGTCTTTGAGTGATTGTACTTGAGTGAATTTAAGGTCAGCTAGCTTGGTTAACTCCTTGACCTCTCTTTCCTCGTCCCATTCCTTTGGCCTTTTCACCTCTCTCATTAATCCTTTAATTGCATATGGGTTGGTTTCCCTCTTGACCTTGGTGAGGGTCTCTGTGTCTTGCGCGGCTTCACATAAACGCCATGCATATAGGTGCTCAACACAGTTCCCAATTCGGTCACCGTCAACGATTCTACAGCCATAGAAGTTGCTTAGGGGACTAGAATGCCCCTGGAAGTATACTCTTGTATAGGTCTCAATGGTAGAGACTTGTTCAGGCTGTAGCTCATGTGGTAGCTCATTAAAGTTCTTGTCCTTGTATGTGCGCCCATTTATGACAATTGATGTCCCCCTCATTTTACTAGTAGTGTTCTTTTTGTCTTTTGCAACTGAGTGTATTTGTTGTACAACTTTGTTTTGAAGCATTTCCTCACTCGTCATGTCATTGGTGAACATAATGGCTGCAATCTCTGGGCGACCTTTTTGTTGGCTTTTTAGGCCAAAAAGTTCTGATTTTTGTTGACGGGTCAGCAGTTTCAATTTAATGGGCCTATGTCTTGTGTTTTTATTGACATTGACATTTTCAATTTGTTTACCCATTCTAAAGGCGCCCTGGGTCATTGAGTACGCAAAGGATGCCCCCAATTTTGTGAAGAGATCTTTCATTACTTCATGCATTTTCTCATCTTGTGTCTCGTCAATCCCCCTAATAATAATATTTAGGGACTGTGCCTCTTTCTCTCTGTCGGCTTTGTCTTGTTTTAAGACCTTGACCTCGGTTTCTAGCTCGGTGATTCTACCTGTTGATATTTCTTTCTCATCCTTAACTAGTTTCTCAATCCTGTCACCTAGCTCCTTGACATTTTGAGCTTGTAAGACATTGTTATTTTGAACTGTAGTGGTCAGGTTGAGTATCATGGTTTTGAGATCATCGTCTGCCATGGTTCAAGCGGTGTAGGTATACAGGTGTGTATGGTACTGTAGGTGTATGGTAAGTACGTGTAATTTCGCTCACTGAGGTGACCGGTGTCGATACACAGAAAGAAAAGTTCCACAAATACCTTATTTGGCAGTTTATCACCTCGTTATATATCCATACAGCCTGATGTAATGTTTATGCTGGCTTGTGCCACACTTGGGTTATGTGGTTCCTCCTGTTCCAGAGTAGATATCCAATTTCGTCGGAGCGCGTGAAGGACCCGTGTGCTAGCCTGCCATGTTTGTCATAATTATAACCTTACCATTTTTACAAAACCTTTTCCACCACAAGTAGTGCCACAGTGGTAGATCGTAATGCAATGGGCATATGTCTATACTAATGATGGATATTCAGTGATTTATCATCTCTAAGTGACACTAGCGACATGGGTTTTTCCTTAGTGACATGAGACATGGACATTTCTTAAAATCGACATGCGACATGGGGACCCCCCCCCCCATCAAGGGCCCCAAGTAGGCTACCAAACCCTTTCTTTAAATTTGGTCCCTGTGGGTTTTCAAATCCCTAAGTTTTCCTGGGGCCTGCGGCCCTAAGACCCCCATTTATAACTCTCTCTATTCCCCTACACTGTAAGAAATTTCTGTATTTAAACAGCACAATGTGCTGTACATTTACAGCACTTTTGCTGTAGTTGGTATTACAGTACTATTTGCTGTATAATTACAGCATTATGTACTGTAAATTGGGTCTCCGGCAATGTTGCTGTACATTTACAGTACATTGTGCTGTAGATTTCCGCCGCTAGGTGGCAGCAGTAGACCATTTCTGTATTAATTATTCCACCCAACTCTTTCCCGAGTCAAATAAAACCTTACAAACTCTCAAGACATTGTAGAATAAGAATGGATGAGAGAGACTGACTGCAGCTAACATAAAGTGTATTGATATTTGCATAATTGTGTTGAATAATACAAAAAAACAGCAAAAGTATCGAATAAACACCACATTGGTGGGAAAAGTTAAATGCTTAAGTGCCCGGACTGGGGAAAAGCTGGTATGACATACGGTTCAGCTGTATTGAAGCAGGATTAAACCATTACTTTGTGTCGTGTGTATTATCCTAGCTGAGATTGAACTATTATGCAGGAAAGTACTCTCCATGCATGCGTATTAATTGATATAAATTGATGAGAACAACAATATGAAACCTACAGTAGAAGTTGCTGTAACTTTACAGCACCCAGTTGCTGTACATTGGGTGCTGTACATGTACAGCAAAATCTACTGGAACAAAAGTTGCCAGCAACTTTTGCTGTAGATGTACAGTAGAAGTTGCTGTAAATTTACAGTAGAAGTTGCTGTAAATTTACAGTAGAAGTTGCTGTAAATTTACAGCAAGTCAGTTGCTGTACACCTACAGCAAAATCTACTGGAACAAAAGTTGCCAGCAACTTTTGCTGTAGGTGTACAGTACTTACTTCTTACAGTGTAGCCTAAATTCTTTTCCTTAGTAACGCTAGTGACATGGCTTTTTCCTTAGTGACATGTGACATGGCCATTTCTTAAAATATAGGAATATACCTCTCATTTCCTAAATTGACTAGCTGCTTTCAGAATTAGATAATATAAGATCCAAACTCAGAACATGAGTTTAGTTCTTACATGTAGATATCAAATTCTGTATGAAAATCTGAAAGAACAGGGACTTATAGAGATAATATTGTCACGCCACAAAACCCCTTATTTTACCTTCATCAATTGTATTACGTCATATTACGTCATATTACGTCATATTACGTCATAATTATGATTTATGATTATTAATATTCATATTTATTATTATTTGTAATACGCACAATACTTTATTCATATTTTCAATCCATATGTCCATCAAAGTACACCTAGACGTCAGACATACCTATTTCTCACTAAGCCAAGCCAAACTAACCCCCATGCATAACTAATCCATAGATCACAAGCAGACCCTTATCCCAGGGACAATAGACAACGGTCAGCCCCTCCAGACGACAAGGCACTGACCGGTCACCTATACACAAAACAAATGAACTATATGTTGACCTCAAGGATTAACTGTCAACACATAAAACAATGCTATAAAGCTGGACACCCTTAATCAGTGTAGCACCGCCAAAGCCACTTGAGCCGGCTGGAGGCCACCTGGAAGGTGGGCGACAAAGCCCCCATGTGTGCATGCTACTTATTATGTAATCCATTACCCATAATGCACTGGACCCAGGCTCCCCACCCGCGGTCCAGCGCACACCACATGTTAAAGCCATGAATATATAATTATCCAATCAAATGTCAAATGTATATTATCCAATGAAAACCACTGTTACATCTACTTCCGGTCACATGGGCACCCCCTCCACCTGCCGGGCACCTGTACTTATACCCCGGTCAGATGGAGGAGGAAATCACTTATCATCTTGCAACCATCAGTAACTTATATACTGAGCCCTAGTGACTGGTACTCTGATATTAATATTATTATTAATAAAAGATACCAAGTATTGAAACTGACGTCTCACCTCATCTTTACGCCCTCATTGATGTGGAAGGGTTTTCCCTAGCCACAGAGTGGTAGAGAACCGGGCAACTTTCAGCTACCTGCGACCATGAAGAAATTTTTTAATGCAGAGACACCAGTCCCTCAGTGACCTATCATCACGGAGGCACACTAGGAGCCAGGGACCAGCACCAACATCAGGTCTACAACCCACCAGGAGGAAAGGACCAAGCAACAACAAGCACATCACTAAGTCCACCTCCTGCATCTACAAGGACACAGTAAGACATTCTAAACCAACACTTATAGACACTGTACCTATTATACCTATAGACATAGCTACCCCACCCACCTCTCCCATTCGTGTTGAACCCACTGTCAACATGGCCGGAGACGATCAGGTAGAGGTAGAAAGACAACGAGAACTAGACGATAGGATATCAAGAAAATTAGACGAACAATTAGCGGCCCACAAGGCAGAGCTAGAAAGACTCAAATCTGATATCGCAGAATATAGAAACAACAAGTCCATTAGCGACCTGGCTAGCGCCATTTCAAAAGCTAACAAGTACACCATCCGTGAACCAATCAAATTCTCAAAGCCAGACATTAAGATGAGCACCAGAAAGTGGTTCACCGACCTAGAACGCTTTGTTAGACTCAAATACCCTCAAGAAGATCACCCCATCCATGTCACTTGTGCAGTCTATCTATCTGGACCAGCGTACGAATGGTACAGTATTCAGCCCACTAGTGTACAAGACGATTATGACCTTATAAAGAAGGGACTCATTCACCACTTCAAGGATGTCGAGAACGACATCAAACTATTGACACTGTCCCCATTTGACCCCACCCTACACACCATGGAAGAATGGCTAAAGGACGCCAACACCCACTTCCAAAACAAGGGGGTGGACATAGAAGCTGCCATTATCCAGGTAGCCACCGTATTAAACGAGGACTACCGAGAGGCGATCAGAGCGGAAAGTCCTACTACATGGGCTTCCCTCTGTAGAGCGCTCAGGTGTGCGTACCTCTACAAAAAGACCTCCACACATAAGGTATCATCCCTATCCAGCAACACCCTAGACCCAGTCATAGCTGCTCAGTTAAGGGAAAAGGACAGGGAGAATGAGAAACTGAGAGACCTTCTTCAGAAACAACAGGAAGTAATGGAGACTGAACATACAGTAGCTGCTATGGGGGGTGGTAAACCAAAACCCACCTACCACAAACAAGCAGCTGCACCTACACACCAATCTCCACCCACTGACTTCGCGTTACCACCCAACTATAGGGGGAGGAGAGAGGACTTCGACATCAATTACGTCGACAACATCAGGAAGGCACGCTCAATGGGCCTCATTCCTCCCACCCACCGATTCAAAGGGGGACCCAAAGACATTATAACCCTTCTTCAAACGGGTTCCCTACCCCCACATCACTTCAAACTCATCCAGAGCCAACAACAACAACAACAAAGGTGGCAGCCCCAACAGCAATCATGGCAGCCACCACAACAACAACAACAATGGCCACAACAACAACAACAATGGCCACAACAACAACAACAACTACAACTTCAACCAACGCCACAAAACCCCACTCCACAGTACACCATGGCACAGCTCGTCAGCATGATGAACGACCTCACCAAGACGACGGGAAACTAGATTGTCATCCTATGGATAGGCCTCATCAGGATGACAAAACAGTCCCCAACACCGAAGACACAGCATCGCCCATCGACATCACGCCACATGACCCACAGACAATCCACAACGCTGCACCAGTGCGCGGGAAACCTGCCGACGTCCAAGCTACTCTGGAAGTCGTCCCCCCACCACTCCCCGACCTACACATGGAAGAAGGTGAGCAGAGTGTTTTGTTTATCAACATGGTCAATGGCAATATAGATCTACAATTCAGAGATACCAACATCCCCAGTCTAGTAGACACAGGAGCCACCGTCTCTTGCATGAGAGAGGGTCTAGCCTCCACTCTATCGAAACTAGTTCCTCATGAGTTTTCACGAATCAGGTCCAAAGTTTATCTTGCCGATGGAGCATTGTGTCACATCAAAAGAGCTATCAAAATCAAATTCAAAATTCAAGGCAAAACATTCAGTCATCAATTTGCAATTCTTCCAAATTGTTCCTCACCAATCATACTGGGAACAGACTTTCTATCAAAGACTAAAAGCAAAATCAATTACTCCACTGACCCAACTCCAAAATCTCAACCAATCAGGGCAGTGAGAGCCATTTCGATACCTCCATTTTCCGAAATGGCCATAACAGGCCAAGTCACATGCTACCACTCAGTCAGTCAAATCAATGGCATAACAGACAATTTTGACGGATCAGACAAACTTCCAAATTACATTGTACAACGTTCAGTCGTGACACCTGACCAAAGAGACAGACACCCACTGATATTATTGAATATCACATCTAGAATCTGTAAAATCCAGAAGGGTGAAATCGTAGCCTTATATACAAAAACAGACATAGACAAAGAAAATCATATATTATCGACAGGCTACGACGACACACAACCCGAGGAGACAGACATAGACATAGACATAGACAACAACTCTACTATCAGTGACAGTGCATCATCAACAGGGTCAGACAAAACATTCTATGTACCTACACCAACATATTCTGAGTATTCTGATTCTGACATGGATCAATTCATGTCAGACGACGAAGATCATATAAATATGGTGCAAGAGACGACAGGTCACGACGAACAGGACATAGACAAAGACATGTACATAGGAAAGGACATAGACATAGAACCAGAAAAAGAAAAATCACACATCTTCCAAAAACCAGACTGCCTCACAGAAGATCAATTCACAACATTTTGCCAGTTAATTGAAGAATACGACGACATATTCGTGGGAAAAGACAACATGATTGGAAGAACCCATCTGTACACCCATAAAATCAACCTGATCCCAGACGCCAAACCCTTACAGTTCTACCCATTCAGAATGGCCCCGCACAAAGCCGAACGACTTGAAATTGAATGTCAGAAGCTGGTAAAGCAGGACATTCTGGAGGAAACCAAAACGGGTCCTTGGTCATCCAGAAGTTTTCTTGTAGAGAAAAAGAACGGGCAGGGTTACAGATTGTTGACAGATCTAAGATACGTGAATTCCCAATCCATCAACCAAGCACTTACATCACCACGAGCAGACGACAGCCTAGAAATGATTGGTGAGATGCGACCTGCCGTGTTCTCTAAAATGGATGCCCAACAAGGGTACTTCCAGATACCAATTAGAGAGGACGACAGGGACATCACAGCCTTTCTCACTAGGACCAAAAAGTATAGATACAAGACCATGCCCATGGGACTCGCCAGCAGTGCTCAGGCTTTCCAAGCTGTAGTCAACTTGATCCTACAGAACCTGCAGTACAAATGCGCAATCCCATACTTAGACGACATCTTGTGTTTATCACCTACCATAGACCAACATTTCATTGACTTAAGAAACATATTCGAAGCACTAAGAAATGGCAAACTAAAGTTGAAGAAAACCAAGTGCGAATTCTTCCTGGAAGAACTAGACTTCCTAGGAATGAAAGTCACCACTGACGGTATCAAACCATCCCCAGACAAAGTCCACAAGATCCAGACATTCCCCACACCGAAGACCACAAAGGAGGTGCGGTCATTCACTGGACTCGCCCAATTCTATAGAAAATTCATCAAAGGGTTCAGTGAAATTGGTCGACCTCTATTCAACTTGCTCAAAAATGGGAACAAATTTGTCTGGACAAAAGAATGTGAGACTGCATTTCAGACCCTGAAGGACTCTATATGCAATGACGTCATCTTGCTGTATCCAGACTACAACAAACAGTTCCATCTTACAACAGATGCATCTGGTACAGCCCTGGGAGCTACTCTTTCCCAGGAGAAAGACGGCGTTCTACGACCAGTAGCCTTTGCGGGCAGAGCACTCCATGACCACGAAAGGAATTATGGTGCCACTCAAAGAGAACTATTGGGAGTAGTATTTGCAATAGAGTACTTCAGACACTACCTAGAAGGAAGACCATTCGAGTTATATACTGACCACCAAGCCCTCATCCACATGTTGACAAAATCAGATAACAAAAACATGTGGGCAAGGTGGGCGCTCAAAATTCAACAATTTCAATTTAATATCAGACACATAAAAGGCAAATTAAACATACCATCAGACGTTATGTCAAGACGAGACTACCCACTAGACAACACACCAATGACAGATCCTCCACCAAAACCCAAAGCCATAAGGGTACAACATAGAATTATGTTTGAGGATGACATACACACACAGAAATTCAAAGAAGACGAACCACCATTGACGCTACCAAAACGTCTACCCAAAGCAATCCTGAAGAGAAACTCCACCCACCACTTCTATTGTGAATGTATGGAGGAAAACACAGAAGACATAGAAGAAGTAAAACGATTAACTCCCAACCTCAGAGCAAATCCTGACATCCCAAGTACCAAATTACATCATTTTGGGCTTCCACAAACAGAATACAAGGGACTGTTAGCAGCGATAGTGGCCTCAGTACAACAGGAAGTGGATTCAGCTGCACGACCGGTCCCAGGCCACGCCCCACAGCAGCTGACAGTACCCTCTACATCCCTAGAAGCCCTATCAACATTTATAGAAGAAACTCAAACAGAACAAATAGAGCAGGTTGCGGCGACCCGACCGGTCCCAGGCCACACCCCGGCACCGCAACCTAAGAAAACCACAGATAAACCAAAAACGAAGAAGAAAAATGAGAAGCCTAGAAGAGACGCCACAGACATGGCAAAACACTTGGCCAATCAGACTAATCATCTGATTGAAATGATAGAAAGCCTCTCCGACCCACAGATCTCCATCCTCAACCTCAAAAGAGAACAAAGATACAATTTACATACGAAAGCTATTATCACGTATTTAGAGAATGGACAGGTACCCAACGACAAAAACAAGAAGGAAACGGAGCAATTTATCAAAATAGCTGATGACCACATCATGCTGAATGATATTTTGGTCCATATCAACACGGTACTATGGAAGAAACACAAGGAATTCTCATTCCAACCTGTCATCCCAGATGACATGAGACTTCCCATCTTGAAGCTTTTTCACGACCTCCCAATGGCAGGACACGCTGGCGCACAAAGAATGCTGTCGACCATGCTTCCCAAAGTATATTGGAAAAGCATGGCGGCCGACGTCCAGAAATTCACAGCGACCTGCCACGTCTGTTTGAAAGCCAAAAAGATGAACCTAACCAACAACCTGCCAATGACGGCCCATAGTACCCCTTCTTACCCATTTCAGTTTGTCCACATAGATGCCATAGGCCCACTACCACCAACACCAGGAAAGAATGTATACATTCAGGTAGTGGTCGACAGGTTCTCTAAATTCAGCATAGCCTACCCTACTACATCATTAGACGCGGAAACAACTACCGCAGAATTCATAGAAAAGGTTGTTCTAGCCGAGGGTATACCAACATACCTCCAGTCAGACAATGGAACGTCATATAAAAATTCAAAATTCAGAAACATGACATCTTCCCTCAACATAAAACATGTCTTCAGCTCGGCCTATAGACCAAAATCGAACGGCCAGGCTGAAAGATATGTGAAGACGCTGTCTGAAGGCATACGGGCCTACTGTGAGGAACACCAGGACACATGGGATGTATTCCTACCACACCTCGTGTTCTCCATCAACAACACAGAGTCCGCCACCACTGCCTTCACACCGTTCTTCATTATGAAGGGAAGGAACCCAAACACCATAATAGACAACAAACTCAATCAGGAAGAAGAGAAAAGTCTAAATCTCCACATCATTGACAAATTAAAGAAAATAGACTACACATACAACCAGGTCATTGAAAACATCGAAAAGAGGACAGAACAAATAAGACAACAACACGACAAAAAGGCAAAACCTACAAAGGTGCAGAAAGAATCACTAGTGTATGTCAAGGTACCCCGACTGATGGATAGAACAAAATGTTTGAAACTTCAGAAGGTGTACTCTGGTCCATACATAGTGTGCAAATTCGTCTCAAAAACATCTGTCCTCCTCAAATCCGTGATCACAATGAAGACAATGAAAAACCCAGTCCATGTAGATAGGCTGAAACTAGTACGTCACGTGAGAAACAATGACTTCATACACAGACTCATTGACCCGAACGATGACCTCATAACCAAACTATGGAAGAAAGACGGAGATTCATATAAAGCGAGACCAGCGCTTCTACAAACCAAAAATATATATAAAGCAAAGCCGGCCCACTCCAAGGTCAAGAGGAGGACACCGGTAGGACTAAAACCATAATATAAACTATAGAATATATAAGAGGAAAAGAGTTATCACCTATATTACATAAACAACAAAAAGCTCACTATATCATCGCTACTATTACAAAGAGACATCAACTGTCATATATTATCAACTTTAATATCAAAAGGATCAATACTGACTACTACGACTACTATTATCACTACTACTATTATAATGATTCACAAAGAATCACGACTTACACACCGATCATCAAAAAAAAATAAAAAATTACTGGAAATACAGTATTTATCACCATAAAGCGCACAAGCTTCATCAATTATTACTATTATTATTATTATCCATCTATACCCATTTCACCACACAAGTAAGTGGCAGGGCCACTCCATATTATTGCTGCTCCTTTAACAAACTGACACTTCAAATAGAACTATTATCAACATGTCAAAATACGACATGAAAGGACAGTTTGCGCACTCTTATTAACCCCCCCCCCCCCATAGACCAGTGGAAAAGCATTGTATGCGGGTGGCCACCCACATGCATTGCAGGTGTCAACAACACCAGGAGGATGACCGCAATCTGAACCCTGGATGGCGCCACCACTGGAGCGCGCAAACAAAAGCTCCACTTATGGGAGTGTGATAACGACCAACATGGCAGGGTGACATAGCCACCACCCTGTACCCAGACCAAAGGGTATAAGTTCCCACACATCCCCCAATCTTTCCACAGTCACCCAGTGACCACACCCCTACACACATCGATTCAGTCAGGAGCAGCCCACAGTTAATTTGGTAGATCCCCGCCAGTACTGCGCACTTACACTCATCCTTCACCAACTATCGACCATCAACTATTACTACTACAAACGATCGACTACTACTATTATTACTATCAAATCCCAACAACTCGGGAATCATGAGGTATACACTATACCTCCTATTACTCATCACTCACATCATCTACACGACAGCACAACCAATAGTGAGGCAAAATATCGGCCTCATCTATGAACAGCTGCCGGGACAAATCATTACCGGTCATGACCTACACGAGGTCATACTGGCCATCCCCTACAACATCCCAATGGCTCCTCGTCCGAAGCCACTCATTTACAACACCATCAGGACTCTTCAACTGACTTCACTAGGACCCCATGACAGCCATGACGCCAAGATGTTACAACAAGCTGCTGACCTCGACCGACTACTACAAAACGTAGATATTAACATTATTAAGACTTTAAAGAACATTGCACACTTCCTCTCGGATCCTATTACTAACAGGCCAAAGAGAGCTATCCTAGGATTCTTAGGGGAGCTCTTTAAATCCATCTTCGGCCTGGCAACCACTAGAGACATGGATTCTATCATCAACGTCATACATCACCTAGATGCTAGAATTGGTACACTGGCCGACGTCAATGTTAAAACTGCACAAGGATTACATGAGGTCACCCAGCAACACCAGCAGTTTCTAGACACTTATATAAAACAACAGGACGTCGTACAGGAATCTCTACTCAATATTACCGAATCCATAGACTCATGGTCTGATGATTTCTCCACAACCCTAACCTCCATCCAAGCCGACCAGGATCGTAGGATTACCCAGTCAGCCATCATATCGGCTCAGGTAATTGTCCTAATGACCAGGATCGCGTACCAACAAGGGTTATACAAGGTGGAAAATTCTCTCAGATTATTGTCCACTGGAATATTAGCACCGGATATGATCCAACCCACAGAACTGGCACTGAAGCTAGCCACCTTAGACACACAACTCAAAATTAGGAACCCAGGATCCGAGGTAACCATTATTGACACCGCATATTACTACTTACAACCAGTTGCACTATACACCTATTCCAAAACCCACCTATACATTCATATTAACGTTATCATTTCTGCCACAGACGCAGCATTTAACTTATATCAAGTAATTACAACTCATGTCCCCATTAACACCGAAAATACGACAAGTTCTGGATCTACCCTATTACACACTGACAAAACTTTCCTCGCTGTCAACGAGGCAGAGACATTGTACTTAGAGATGACAAACGCAGATCTGCTTACATGCCAAGGCTCGATACTGAAAGTATGCGCTAGGACCATGCCTAGAATACGCAGTGACCAGCCAACCTGCCTCATGGCGGCCTTTAAAGGTAACCAGGCAGACATAGCCAGACTCTGCACATTTCAAGTACACCCTCTGAGACCCATACAAACCCGTGCTATAGCTATTGGTAAAGATAAATATTTAGTAACTACTAACAAGGAGTACTACCACGTCATCTGTCAGCACATGACACCAACTACTAAGAAAGCTTCGGCCTACGCAGTTATTGGTGTCCCATGTATGTGCCACTTACAGTTTGACTCATTGTACCTCCCAAACACCAAAATTCCTTGTAATGAATCTTCTTCAACACATTTTCTAATGCACGCGGCCAATACACCCATACTACTCGCACTCACAAACAATCTCAACATCACAGCATCATCACTACACCACGATCCAATACACATACCACATCTACATACACAAGCTATCATCAAATCTATGACAAACATCAGCAAGTTGTCATCAGACATTACATTGGACCTGGAACCCTTCACCAGGAATATCCTAATAGAAGCCACCAACGCAGCAGACATCTTAGACCGACCCATCCAGGACACACCCATACGAGAGAACATAGCTAGCTTCTTCGCTAGCCCTGTATGGAACTATATTGTACCAGTCACTTGCATTCTAAACGCCGTAGGATTCTTCTACTTATTATATGTATCCAAAGGAAAAGCACTGTTCGCGACCATCCCGACCGTTAGTGCTCGACCCAACAACATTTCTTGGAAATTTATTAACCCCATCCCCCAGAGTGAAACCAAAGAAAACCACACTATCAATCTAGATCAATACGTTGATGCCCATAACATTTTTACCCTGAAATTTGTAGCTTTAATAGTATACGCTGTTATCAAAACCATCTTCAAGTGTAAAAACAAGATTACACGTCACTTTGGAATGACAAACTCTGGACATAAAACCAATCCTACTATTACGCTCAAAATTTACCAAGGACACGTCAATCACACCATCCCACTGCTATCCCTACCCTACGAACGTGACTCTATTGTTAATGAATTCATACCAACCCTGACGGCCATCTCAGCCCTGTCATGCCCATACCCACGCATAAACATGACATGGAACGGCCCCATATCATTCAACATCAACGGAAAGCAGAAATCATACTATCTACCCAACCACGTCATACTACCGCTAGCGGCACGGTTTTCTATCATACCGGCCCTGAAAGACGACACCACCACCACAGGATTAACCCTTAAGACTATTGATATGACTACATCCCTACATCCGACTGAAACTCAAGACAACATTGACATTGACCCCGACAGTGACAACACTACGTCACTTATCAAAAACCCAAAAGACATGACAACTACCGAACTATTGACAGCCATTGTTATGAAAAAGAGTGAGACAGGAAATGAAACATAAAAATTTAATATAGAAGGTGATAACTCAGAACGAACTTCCTCCATTGCCCCTCGACATTGAGAATGAATATCAAAGACCAAGTATTGCCAAAGATCATTGCATAAACAAAATACACTGCTCAAAACCTATTGTTATACATGTACTATCATACCATACTAAGTATTACACATGGCCTATGTAAACGCTTAGTACATCTATATTATTATTGAAATGAATTTCTTACAGCTTCCTATCGTATGAATTAATTGTATTATAAACTAGGACGGAAGCGCGACATATAGAATCAGTACGTCAAATTACACTTACCACTGTACCACGACTTGTATCATGTAAATAATTGGTAAGGTTAAAAGCTTCCAAAAAGGTATAATCATATAAATAGAACGGAAGCGAGACATATAGTACCAGTACGTTACCATTGAAATATTATTAATTTACCACTGCATAACATGTACGTACAAAACACCGTATAAAACTAGAAAATGTGATTAAGAACTTAGTCATAGTCATAGCATAAGATATTCATATCAAAAACCATAAAATACAAAAAAATGTTCATACAAAATACTTTTGAAGCGTGACATAACTCTTCCTCTACTACTTCTCGGCCTGCACGAGGGCGTGCAGGAGTTGTATTGGGGGGTGCTGTCACGCCACAAAACCCCTTATTTTACCTTCATCAATTGTATTACGTCATATTACGTCATATTACGTCATATTACGTCATAATTATGATTTATGATTATTAATATTCATATTTATTATTATTTGTAATACGCACAATACTTTATTCATATTTTCAATCCATATGTCCATCAAAGTACACCTAGACGTCAGACATACCTATTTCTCACTAAGCCAAGCCAAACTAACCCCCATGCATAACTAATCCATAGATCACAAGCAGACCCTTATCCCAGGGACAATAGACAACGGTCAGCCCCTCCAGACGACAAGGCACTGACCGGTCACCTATACACAAAACAAATGAACTATATGTTGACCTCAAGGATTAACTGTCAACACATAAAACAATGCTATAAAGCTGGACACCCTTAATCAGTGTGGCACCGCCAAAGCCACTTGAGCCGGCTGGAGGCCACCTGGAAGGTGGGCGACAAAGCCCCCATGTGTGCATGCTACTTATTATGTAATCCATTACCCATAATGCACTGGACCCAGGCTCCCCACCCGCGGTCCAGCGCACACCACATGTTAAAGCCATGAATATATAATTATCCAATCAAATGTCAAATGTATATTATCCAATGAAAACCACTGTTACATCTACTTCCGGTCACATGGGCACCCCCTCCACCTGCCGGGCACCTGTACTTATACCCCGGTCAGATGGAGGAGGAAATCACTTATCATCTTGCAACCATCAGTAACTTATATACTGAGCCCTAGTGACTGGTACTCTGATATTAATATTATTATTAATAAAAGATACCAAGTATTGAAACTGACGTCTCACCTCATCTTTACGCCCTCATTGATGTGGAAGGGTTTTCCCTAGCCACAATATGTATGCTCCAGGACGGGATCTTTAGCCAATTTTCGCCACCATATTTTTAAACCATACTAAAAGAGTATCACTCAAGAACCTCTATTCTACCTGATGGTGGGGGTTTTGGGGTTTTTTAGAGGGTACTTGACTATATAAATTGCCTGAAAAAATGCTGTAACTTAATCACGGATGGTTTTAATTAGTAATTATTGTGATAGGAAGTAAAATAAGACACCTACAAAGTCTGCTGTATCAGGAGTATCCATCTATATGAGATCCGACAAATACAAATGAAATTTATGTAGTTGACCCCCTTTTCTGGGAAGGTAGCACCCAATGCCTGTCCTAGAAAAACTGTTCCAATCTACTTAGTGGCACTGCCACTATATTAATTTTACCAATTAATTTCTCATTATTCTGAACGGGGAATATAGAGATAAAACAGCATGTGAAAGACATACTCTTTCCCTTTCTCATTATGTGTCATTTGTTATGGTAGGATGTAATAATGGCACAGAAAACATTAGTTCTATTGTGGTTGTTTAGCACTGTGACACATACAGGGCCGGGATCCCGGCCTCTAATTGTGCTACCTACTAGATGCATGGTCTGCAGGGGAAGGTCACCTCTTTCACACTGAGGGAACTACAGATAGCGCTACTGAGCTAAATACTTAATGCAGCATACTTAATATCCTTACAGGATAGTTTGTAGAATCTTACTTTGTTTAGGTGTGTATGGTAAACCAAGTGCTTATCTACATGAATTAAAAAAGCTTCCATGTGATTAGATCGTACACATTTGTTCTCTGCGATTCAGCACGGTTAAACCCACATAATATGTTGAGATGTTATCACCCGGGTGGTATCAGTCCAGTTTAACAGACCGGCAGGCTATAGATCTACATCTCAGTTGTTATACAAGCTCTTTAATAAAGCTCTTTAATAAAGTATTCTCTCCATCTTCTTCACCTAGACCAACATTAAAGTGACCATGTCTGCACCCAGTAAGTCCTCCGCTGAGCAGCTATTTGACGACTTCTGGGCGTGGCGAATGGATGAGAGTCCCGAGCTGGCCTCCTTCTGTGGTAACCATAATTACGACCACCGCCTAGATGATGTGTCGGAGAATGGCTACATGAGGAGAGCAGTAAGTTGTAGAAATTGATACACACAAATTATGTGTTTCTCATGATGCAACACATACCATTTTTGATACAATCATAAACATCAAATGTTAATAGATTATTCTGACCATGGATTTAGTGTAAACCCCTCAATGTCGTTTCTAACTTTCAATTAAATAAGTAAAACAAAGTGGTTTGAGGTAAGTCTGCACACACGGTTGTGTTCACTGATACATTATCACATATTAGACCAACAAAGTATTTTCTTTCTCAGCAAGTAGCAGGAGAATTCCTCTCTCGCTGCACCAACATCCTGAGTGTGGAGAACCTGAGTGATGAACA
The DNA here is from genome assembly GCA_947462335.1 of Harmothoe impar. Taxonomy (NCBI): domain Eukaryota; kingdom Metazoa; phylum Annelida; class Polychaeta; order Phyllodocida; family Polynoidae; genus Harmothoe; species Harmothoe impar. The sequence continues at coordinate 63,790,879 of OX381709.1, forward strand.
CCGCCGCAATGTGGCAATTTTGGCTGAAGACCTGCAGATTTACTTGGCAGGGCTCAAATTCAAGGGGTATGTATTTATTACCTGATTGCATGCTTCCAGGTTTGGGTATGATGGGCATATTCCAGTATCATTATCATTACTACTGAGATTAGCATGTTGTAATAAATATTGTACCTTGACAAACATTATTCACCAGACCTGATAGTGATCTGTCATTGGCTGTCTACTAATATATAGGTACCTGTTTCCTGTGTCCTATGCTGAGGGCATCCACGTCGACTTTGAGCTCTTTATATCCTGGATGGACTTCAGCTCTGTGGAGGCATTTAAGACATATGTTTCTCGTCTCAAGGCACTCCCAAAGCGAGTATGTATCTCCAATATTGCCAATTCTGACAGTTTGAATCCTCGATAGCAAAATCCTAGTGAGTCATCGGCTGAGAATTCAGAAATGATTCCCTAAACATGTATTGAAAATGAATTTAATGTCACAGAATAAGACTTTCTATAAGAAAATCCAACTTTGAAATAGAAATGGATCCATTAATAAGAGAAAGGTAAATTATTGTAGACAGTTTATAAGGACAGATTGAAATTAGATTGAGATTAGATTTTTCAGGTATCATGAGGTGATACTTACACAAAGCTGCAGCTATCCAGTAAGAATTAAGTCATCTTGGCCGATACGTCTTTAGTCTGCTTATATCCAAATGGTCATCGCTACCAAAAGCAAACTTGTTTCATTACAGATCCAGCATGTTGAGGAACTACTTCGCAGTGGGGTTGCCCAAGGACTGACCCTACATCAACAATCTATGGTGTCCAATCCTAGTTAATTTAATATTTGGTTTCAAGTAAAGCCATGCCAATGCAGAAGCATGAGATAACATAATTACAGTCAGCAATTGTTTGATATAGGTCTGTGCTTAAAATTATATCAGAGATGTTTACCAGAATATCAAGATTGATCTTTACGGTTTTTAAATGTTCTACAATTGCAGACACGGATAATACATGTCATTACATTTTAAAAGATCCTCATGTTAATACAATTTAATGTTTTTGTAGGTGGGTGTCAAAGAGCAATTTGATTGCCTAGAGAAAATCCCAGAGGAGACCGTTTTCTTTGAACCCTTCAAATCAACACCAGCTGCTACTCTGGATCTGTAAGTATACATATTACATTTCAGTATCTAAAATCTTAGCCAAATATATGTGATATTTAAGGTATAATTGGTCCTTCAATATGACGACATTGAGTATTATCAGCCAGGGAATGTCCTTCTGCCTTCAAACAAACCAAGTCATTTCTGCAAGATTGTCAAGGTGTTGATAGATTAGTGTACTTAAAGGGAAATAAAGAACTGATTGAGAATGTCCAAATGATTTTTTAGTTAGGATAATGGACATATGCTTCCACAACAGATTCACTACACTCTAAAAACAGTGTGTTACGTTTACACACTTTTCAACACACTTTTCTGAAGCCACTTTTAACACACTTTTTTTTGGTAACACACGACACTTTTGGCAAAAGTGTGTTGAATCTAAAAAGTGTGTTGGTGTACAAAGCCATGGTATTGAGGAGGTGGGGATTAAAATAGCTGTTCTACACCTCATAGAGTATGTCAGGTGCCATGGCTGAGTTGTCTAGGTGCTGGCACATGAGTCCTGTCCATGCAGGTTCGAATCCCTTGACAAATATTTTTTTCTCAATATTAAATATGATTACTTTCTACATGGGTTAAGAGTTAAATTAGTATAGATTTATTTAATTTCTTGTTAGGGCTATTCATGTTCATACTGTGCATATACTGTGTGTATCACTTTTAAAGGCTTCTTATATCTAGGAAAAGTGCTTATTGAACCGCTCACAATAAAAGTGGGAATAGAAGATTATATCAAAACTGAGTTTGTATTGACAGTAAACAAGTCTTAGTCAACCACTGTGAACACATCCTAGCTTCTGACCCTGGCGAAACTGACACACCTGATAACCAACTGGTGACTGTGGCGCAATGTGCCATGACCGTACCACCGTCAGATAGCGTGGGATGGCTGCTCTCACAACCTTTTCTCAGAGTCTCCAGTGGTCCATTGTAGCCTTTTCCCCTCCCGGCTAGGACCACCTTCGTCAACACTGATATCTGCTATCTCTTTACCAGTCGCAAGTGTATTATGCTTCTACGGGTTGAAGCGGATCGGTGCAAGTCTCATGGGAGACCAGGACACTGAAGGTTCACCGCAGTCTGTCTACCGACACTTACAGACGCGACTCTTGTCAGGACAACTTGTTTCACTTGGGAAGATTTGGTGCCAGGTCTTCTCTGGGGATCGAACCCAGGACCTCTCACACACTTGTCCAGCGACTTGCTCACTAGGCCACCAAATCTCCTTGTACAATCATGGTGTATTCCCCCCTCAAATAGGTACCAGAACACACAACAGTGAGGAGACACAAAGTATTCTCAAAGATCACACAACTTCATACCAGTTACCAGTAAGCTATATAACTTACCTTGGGGATTAATATGTTATGACATGAAGTGGTTCTTAGACAATACAAAGACCGCCTTTATTGAGGGATGCCAATGCACTGACTAATAATAACATAATTTGCAGGGCTTGATATCTATTATAAAGACAATGGTTAATCAGCTATTAATAAGCCCTGCTTTTACAGCCTTGCAGAACCTCTAATAAGATCTTACATGTGATGGTTATTTGGTTAACGCAAAGAACATGTGTGTATAGTTGAAGAGAAAAAACTGCCCATCTATTTCCAATATGGATTGAGTGAGTTTGCTCATTCAATGAGATTCAAATAATACAGTTTTTGTATGTGTCTCATTGCAAATTAACCCCTATTAAATAGGTGTTATATCTTTCATTGTAGTAGAGGGGATTGGTTGGGGAGGGGGTTGTAAAACAGCTCAACCTCTCCTGAGGTGGAAAAGAAATTTGACCCTTCTTGAGGGGGGGGGCGGCTAAAATATTATGGTCCTTCTTGGAAAATAAACTTTTCCATTTGACAGTGAGCCCTATTGGGAATCGAGCCAGGGATCTTTAAGTTCTCAGTCCAAAGACTTGCCTACTGAGCCACTGCGACAGCTACTATATGGCTGTAAGAATGTAGCATAGGTGCATGATAGACATTTACTGCTGCTGCCCCCTTTTGTATATGATACACACCTCTCTGACCACAAGTGTGTAAGCAGGTAAGTGAGTTGACAAAAAGTGTGTTACAATTCATAAGTGTGTTAAATCTCAAAGTGTGTTGCAAATTTATGTGTGTTACTCTTTAAGCATGTTCCCACAACACACTGTTCTTAGAGTGTAGCGGTCGATGCCTTAATAATTCCCATATAAGCACATAGTTATCTACTACCCCAATGTGATATACATAATTCCTGAACAATTGCATTCTGTCAAATGTTTCACTGTACTATAACAGAGAAACTGTAAGAAGGGAAGCATTGAGTTGCATTGAAGAAGAAGTACAGCCAGCTTATAAAAGATTGAAGGACTATGTGCTGATGGTGAGAAGATTGTACACTTATATATTATGATATAGAAAACAATATATTGTTAGTTATGTACTCACATTGATCTACATTAATGTTGAACTACAGAAATGGGTATGATGTAGATAATTATATCATTTAAACTAGCTTGAGTCAACAAATAACTCTACTATCTTGTTTGTGTGAAGGAATATTCCCAACACTTGAGGCCAAAGGAAGGGGTGTCTTGTCTGCCGGGTGGTAGTGCCTTCTATCAGGAATGTCTCTACTGGCATCTATCTACCAGAATGACACCAAAAGAGTTCCATCAAAAAGGTGTAGAGGAGATGTCCCGCATCAGAGTCGAAATGCTTAAGGTAATGCCACTCTAAAACATATTTAATTCTAAAGATATTCTACTGATGACAGTTAATGAAAAGATAAATAGATTACTAGTAATACATTTCCACAGATTTGTTAAAATCATTGGTATCAACAATGAATTGTTCAAATATGTATTGCTCCTCTTTCTTATATATTGTTATTAAGGTCATAGAGCAGACTGGATTTAAAGGTTCATTCGGGGACTTTCTCTCACATCTCCGTTCCAATGATGAGTTCTACTTCCAGGACAAGGTATTTTGCTCTACAATATCCTAATTATAGAGAATATAGACAGAAGTAGAAAAGCCACACAGCGTTGATATATTGTGGTGCATATATGGGGTGATGGGGGAAATCTGACTAGAATAACTTAACAGGCATATATATGTCATGTTGTTCTACTGATTCTTTTCTACAGACATTCAACAATAAATATGGTTGATATATATATATGGGGGAAATCTGGCTAGAATAACTTAACAGTCAAATGTATGTTATGTTATTCTACTGATTCTTTTCTACAGACATTCAGCAATAAAGCAACCCTTTTTGGTATCTCTACGCCATACTGAAGGTTATGACCAATTTAAAATATGGCTATACCTGCACTGATTACTCTTTATTTCAATAATATAACTTGCCACCTGTTTAACATAGGTATATGACGGGTTGCATTTACATATGCTATGCGCTGATTTCCCCATATTACATTAATGTATGTCCATATTATAATTGTGTGTATACATATTGATCGGTCAATGCTCTGTCTAATGCTGGATTGTGAAGTGAGCCTAGACGTACTATTTTCACCCCTTTACAGGAGTCTCTGCTGAAAGGATACCATGATCTGTGTCAGAATGTCATCCGTCCTAAACTTAGAAACTTCTTCTACAGCAGTCCTGAATCTGCCATGATGTAATAACAAGTATTGTTTATGTCCATATTCCACTCATGAGCGACTAATTACTTAAATTTATTAGGGAACGTTCAACAATTACGTCACTGTTTTTTTAACTATTTCCAGGACCCCCCTCCCACTACCACCTCCTTGTCAGTGTTTTAATTATTTTGGGGTCAAATTAAAAGAGCCACATACACCGTGGCAGCAGAGTAATTGTTGTTGGACGTTCGCTAATCTCTCTCTTCAGTATTAATCCATTATACGATCGTGAATTTCAATTAAGTATCTTTTTGTATATTATGTATTATACTCTAATCCATTATCACCATGCTTTATTGACTCAGGGAGCTACTGCTCCCAGAGTCTTATGCGACGCCTCTGTGAGACGCTTTCCACTTATCTGTGCAAAAAAAAGTAAATCAATATTTCTCACAGAAAAAAAAAACATTTGATAATGCTGTGATGCACAGATACAATTCAGCTGTTTTCTGTTCCAATGCAACAAACCCCAACAGTTTCTGTCCATTGGTTCTATCTGAAATTCTATCTCAAAGTAGACCTGTCCAAAAAAGGTCATTTTTTCCTAACTGTAGACAAACATCAAAGTACTGCTGTAGACATTTTGTCGATTTCGGCATTTAGTGTTAAACCTATGGGGAATCAGAATTCTGGGTAGGTGAGACGTTTTTCGTCAGACCAGTTTGCCATCTGTGGACATAAAATCGATGTTGGACTTTGGGTTGGACTTTGGGACTTTGGGTTGGACTTTGGATGGGACTTTGGGTGGGACTTTGGGTGGGACTTTGGGTGGGACTTTTGGGTGGGACTTTGGGTGGGTCTTCGGGTAGGTTTATATACAATTTATCCAATGGAAAAACAAATCCCTGAGTCTTTTGTGATTAGGATCACACGCTAGATTTTATATAGTACCCGGTATTTTATCATATAGCTTAATAGCCTATAACTGTTATTTAATTGATGATATAGCGAAGGGCCAGTTATTTTGCCCAGAAGTGTCTTTCTTTTCAATAGCCCCCTCTTTTTCCTGATCAAAGTTAAACCTCCATTACACATCTTTTCAGCATAGAGGCGTGCCCTGAATCCAGACCCAGTGCTCCCATTGCATCCTACTTAGCAGGCACACTCGATGGATCAAGGCCTGGGAAATTCTTTGTTAATGCAAACGACCTCAAGAAATGGTAACATGATGGTATTCTTGGCCCACCCCTCCCCCATCATAATATTCACATAGTACACCCTAATTACATGTAAAGTAGTTTCTAAACGTAATGCATAGTTGTATTTGTAAAAATTTGTTACGACCTACAAAACATTGAAAAACATTTCAATCACAGCTTCATGGGACGAGACCAGCGATCTACACCCCTTTAAAATTCACAATAGTTTCCATTGACTTTACAGTCCTAGGTACGACATGGCCACACTGAGCCTTCATGAGGGTGAACCCGGTCACCACCTTCAGGTGAGGACAATTATTCAACCAATATTTAAGAATTTGATGAAAGTGACGTCTGATGATGATCATGCTTGTTACTGAAGGATAGGCCTATAGTATCACTACTAGTAGGGATTGTGCCCCTCCGATTAGCCCCCTAGTTTTCAGACGTTATTTATCGGTCGCTGATGGTTGCTAAGAGGAATGGATTTATCTAGGCCTAGTCTAGGGAACATAATGTAAATTATTTTCTTAGGAACTAGTTTTGGAATGGTGCTGCCACCTAGGACTACATGGGGGTACTTATGGTTGATGGGTTGTTATGCTATATGGTATATAAAATTGGAACTATACCTGTGAGCCTTTGCATATTGGTTACAACCTAAAGAAATCCTGGAATGGGTGGGATTTGAACCCACAATCCTTGGATCTACAGTCCAGTGTCCTATGACCAGGGCTAGTGACGTCCACCTACACGGCCAGCACTACTCACACAACTTATAGGGACACTCACTGGCCCCAGCATCTGTAGTATGTGTGTACTAAGAGCTCTCTCTATGAAGTCATTTCCTTAGAAATGATGGATCTGCCCATTTATATCTAGACCCTAGGGACAAGTAAAATTGACATGCGGTTATTTTGCACCCTAGCTCCTGACAATTGGACAAACAGGAGAGATTCTATGGAGAATTCTATGATTTATGTCCTCTGATTCTACACACATCTATTGATACTAGGTACTGCTGTCGATTCTGTCATCTGTAATATGTTTTGTTATTCATCCCCCGCCCTGGGCAGGCCTCACAATATATACCTGCGCCAAGGGGGGGAATCAAGTGCAGCAGCGCCATCCGCATGGAGTGGCTAGAGTGGAAACTACACACAGTTATTTCTAACCATATTTTAAGCAATTTTTACACAAAGGCTATTCAAGTTTAGATTCTGTTGTATTTTTTCCTGGGAAGATTTACCCTTTTCCAAGTTATATTTCAATGGAGCATTATAAAGCTCCTGTCGTTCTCTCAATATGAGGGTTTCATTCATTCTCTCTCAGTGCTATGCAAATGTACTGAGGGTAGGCTATATGACCATGGCCCTCCTATAGCCCAGTAGTGCCACCTCATGCCAATCATATGTACTAAAGACCTTCCAACAGGTTTGGACCACACTGGACTACAGTGTTTCCTCCTCCCTGCCCTGTTTAAGACTGCCGCCACTAGGATGGTGCAGCTGCATATATGCTCCGCGGTATAGAGGGCGCCACAGCACTTGACTCCCCCCCCTGACCTGGGCCTATACATGATAAGCCATAGTCCCAGCCTAGCTACCCTGAGTCATCTGTGAGGTCACTCACACGACCAATATTTAATGATGTAAGTCATTTGCCCCCTCATGTCTAATTCAATGAATTCTCTCTATATTCACAGAGTATGTATGCTATAGAGATGAAAGGTGTCCCCATGTTTCGCCAATATGTAGAAGATATGAACTACTATGCCGTACCATCCAGATTTCCACTACACACAGCCTACGGCGAGGTAGGGCATCTATTATAATACGATATATAGTATACAATACAAAGCATCAGTTTGATACGACTAGTGTGTACTTCTACACTGTAAAAAAGTGTTTAGAATTTTTACACTAAGTCTTATTGTGTCCGTTATCTTCAACACTTATCAAAAGTCTAAACACTTATTCAAACGTGTTTAGGTTTTAAACACATATTAGCTAAACACTTTCAATAAGTGCTTAGGTGTTTATATTTATAGAAAAGTGTTTAGATTCTAAACACTTATCTAAATATTGAACATTGATAAATAGAACATTAGCTCCAAACGCATTAAGATCCTCTCTAATCTATTGTATGATGTATCCAATTCTATATGCATAGCATGCAATACGACTACCAGTAGTGTAATTCTATACTTGATAATTAATTAGCTCTGATTGCATTAAGATCATCTGTAATCCATTGTATGATGTATCCAATTCGATATGCATAGCATCCAATACGACTACCAATAGTGTAATTCTATAACTGATAAATAATTAGCTCTGATTGTATTAAAATTCTCTCTAATCTGTTGTATGATGTTTCTAATTTCATATGCATATTACATTACAAAGTAATAGTGCTACTATATACTAAGGTGTCCCTATTTCCTCCAGGGCTGGGGCACGTACTGTGAGTACTTGGGTGAGGAGATGGGGGTCTATGAGGACCCTTATGACATGTTTGGCCACCTCTCCTTTGAGATGTATCGTGCCTGTCGTCTTGTTGTTGATACAGGACTGCATGCCTTTGGGTGAGATTCATATTGATATGTCGTATAAACGGCCATCGATGATTTACCATATAAACTGCATTATTATGTTCTTGAATAATATTATTATAGAATCAATTTTCGACTTTAAGCTGTTATGTATCCATGGCTTTACTTTATTCGATTTGCAGAATACATCTTGTGTGTATTAATACCATAACAGTCATCAATAGTTTTTCTTATTACATGTACTGCAACACATGTGTTGTTTCATCAAAAGGTGTTATCACCACACTATGTGATTTACATTGCGCCGTCTGCAGGTGGAGTTTTGAGCAGGCTAAGGCGCTGCTGGTGGAGAACACTGCTCTCAGTGAGCAGCTCATAGAGAGTGAGGTGCGGCGCTACATCACCTGGCCTGCACAGGTGAGCTGAAGAGGGACCAACGTGCATACCAAACACGTATCTACAAAATAAACCTGCTATCAAAGGGGCAATCTCACCACTCGCACTTAACCACATTGTAGACTAGAACAGTACCAGACTTGTGAATGGGATACGCTTGGTGATTATGTCACTTTAAATACTGCTAGTGGTATCTGTCATTGGTATTTCCTAGTTATAAAATACCAACCTTTTTTTTGAAGGGTTTGTAATGATTGACAGAGACCATTAATACAAAGGGTCTAAAAATAACCCATGAATTTTATACATAGGCTCATGCCTTCTACATGCATATCCTAATTCTGATAATGTAAGACTAAACCTACTTAGATATTGATCTGGTTAATCATATGGCTTGCACCATTAATATATGTCTCCATTGCAACAGGCATGCGCATATAAGATCGGAGAACTCAAGATCAAGGAATTAAGAAAATTTGCAACAGAAAAATTAGGTTAGTCTTTTTTAATTGCGCCACATTTGAAACAGAATCTAGAAAATGGCTAATATTATATGTAAACTGATATGGTAATTGGTATCAACACGAGTGAAATCGACCACATTATAGACTATGGTGAGATTAACGAAGATTAAGTGACGGTATAATTATATAAAATGGATTTTTTTGTATAACAAAGATAGGTTCCTGGTGATTTGCCTAGTAGGCGTTGGCCATTACATATTGCTTTCTTAGTCGCGAATTAAAGAGAATAAAGTTGTGTTGTCGAATGAGCATTTCATAAATAGATTTTGTAGTAAGCTAGCTATATCGTGAGTGCATCTTCTTCACCTTTGTTACAGGAGACAAGTTTGATGTTCGTGATTTCCATGAGGTGGTGCTGAGGGTTGGCATGGTTCCTCTCAACATCCTCCAGGAGGCGGTAGAGACGTACGTCAAGGAGAAACAAACCTGAACTACGTCCTGAGCCAGCCAGACACACAGGAATACAATAATGCATTTTTTCTTTTTAAAGTAATATTTATTCAGGAGGGAACAGGTTAGGCTCCTTAATAAAAATTGGGCGGTGCCTATATTCTCCTGGCTCCTGAGGGCCTCTTTATAGCAACAGTTTTACAAACAAGCAATATATGTAGGGTAAACTGACCTAGAGTCAATCACGTACCTTGAGATGTCCACGCCAATCTTATCGTCATTTATGCATGATAAGCCCTCTTTCTTTGTATCAGAGTACCATTTAGGTGTTACTCTTTCCAGAAAAGGAAATAAACAATACCAAACATGAATACATTGTAATTACATAATTAAGGTGTACATAATTAAAGATACGTGGTTGACTCAAGGGTGATCTCCCCTATACATGGCCATGGCGACATACACCGATCGAAGAGGTCTCCAATGCATCCAGAGAACGAATTTAGAGATTATAGGACTATTAAACGTTTGAGCTTCATTAGGCAAAATACCCGGTAGTAATAATTATGCAAAGTAATAAAACGTACTCTGTACGCTAATTTTAAGCGTGTGGTTCATTTCTTCTGTTATTAGTATTTTCCCTTTTTAGTCATTTGCGTTGTCACTCTATAGAAAGGCCGCCTTTTAGTTTACCAGAAGTGGGATTTTATTATATGTTCCATCAATACAAAAGATTACATTCAATCATTTGAAATAAAATATTTTTGAGAGAAAAAAAGACCACGAGGTGGGGATGATAGGGTGAACCAAAACACAACGTTTAGGCATTAGTCATGTTTCTAACAAATGACAGAGGGTGGGTGGTTTGGAAGTAGCAGGATAATAATGTCGGACGGACGACCTTATTCTAGGGTTTCCGACCTAATTCTGATCTAATTCTAGATTTTAGCAGGAGTGTGACAGCTATATAGCAGCATTTATTCCTTACCAATTACCACAATTAAACCCTATTGAGATCAGCCCCCCTCCCCCAGTGGTCAGGTTATACAGTATAACAAGGGACGAACTCACCAAGTGGGTAGACGCTGCACATAATTATTATCTTAATAAGTCATATTTCCTGTAGTCTTAATCACCCCATCCTTTAGAATGTACACAGCAGCAATGAAACTAAAGGTAAATGGGTCCGGATATAGTTGTGTTATCAGTTTCAAAAAAGAAAAAGAACATGAGAGAAGGGGGGTTCGGGGTAGAGCCCCGATATATACAACAACAATTATTACCAATTTACAGTGGTGCCATCTAGAGGATAGACCTGGAAACTTATTAATCTTATAGGAAATATGAGCTTATCAAGATTACAGGTAATATGAGCGGCGTATAGTCACTTCCCAGTAAACAAAAAATCGTTATACAACATTTTATAACGTTATATAACGTTTCTCTAAGGCTCCTCACTATGGCATAACGTTATACAAAGTTTTAAAACGTTATTTTTACGTAAAACAACGGTGTTAATCTTTGTTAGCTGGGTTGGGAAGTTCGGCTCAACGTGCGGTTATACATGGTGTGGTTATATACTTAAAATAGTCTTGACAAACACATGTGACCGGGTAACTGAGGTCACGTACGTACCAAGTGCCGCGTCATTGCCCCTGCCCCGTGACTCCCGTTAGGATGTATGTCGTTATGGTTGGGTGGCATTAGGACTATATAATTTATACAAGTAGATTATACTGGAAGGAATGCCTATATATATAGTAGTATCTACTAATTGCTAATAGAGACCTATATATCATGCCCCATTTGAAATGTGGGTCGTTGAAAGCCATACTCGGTGTATATTGTACTATGTAGGCTAGGAGTATGGTCTACATGCGTTGGCCCTTTTGGTAACCTTGTGTAAATATTGTAAGGCGATCTAGACCATGAACGTGAAGGACATACATATTGCCCTCACGGGAACCACTCACTTTAATCATAGACCATCTATATTAGGGAGTGTACAAGGGTCGTGTATCCCTGGATAGGAAGCAGAGTCCACAGAATCAGATAACTACCCTCCCAGCTGCACCCAGTCTACTACTACAACACTGTCGTATAGCCGCGTATAGCAGATTATACACTACCATGTAGGATAATCTACAAGTGGCATATACGTATCCTACAACTTCTCGTGTAGACATGACTCTACATGATGGCTAAATAATGCCAATTCATCACAAGAAGATGTGAGAACATGGACATCAGGGTCAGAAGAGAATACCAGGTAAGTTTGGTGAAGCTACACGTGAATACATGACCTGTATTATCACATATGTACATGCTACTGCCATGTTTATGTTTAGCCTACACATGTCATTCTGTATACTGGGTGTCCAGCAAAGTGGCATATATAGTACATGTAGTACACACATATATATATATATATATATATATATATATATATATATATATGTGTGTGTGTGTGTGTGTGTGTGTGTGTGTCTGTCTGTGTGTGTGTGTGTGTGTGTGTGTGTGTGTGTGTGTGTGTGTGTGTGTGTGTGTGTGTGTGTATATGATTATGTTAGTATATTTCATTGGTTGCATATGAGGCGAACATTAAGCGAGCTATCCTTTTTTCACAACAGGGTGGGGGAGTGGAATTTTCTCTCTTTTTTTGGGGGGGGGCGGAAAGGGGTAAGAAATCTCGCCCCTTTGACGGTGGGGGGGGGGGGGGTTAAAATTACCCCCCCCCCCCTCTATGTTTGTTAAAAATGTGAGTGTCGCATTATTATGACAGTCTATGGTGAATGACCTGCTCGGAGATTGACATTACAAACATTCATGTATAGTACTGGACTCCACATGTCCTGGGTGTGTTCTCTTATCTTTACTAAACAGAACAAAGTCCCCACATGTTACTGTACCAGACATGTGATTACGCAAATAGATGCAGCACTGTAGGTAATTGATAACAATCACTGCATATCAGGATCTGTTATCAGCCTATCAAAGGACAGTGGATGAGTAAACAAAACCTACAGACTATGTATACATTATACCCATGTAGATGACAGACTTAAGCCCTCTGTGCAATCTTTAAATCAATTTGGTAATGAAAAAGCAATCAATAGAGGGTCTATAATTCATAACGCGTAGTATCGGACGATACTGTATATGCATGACGCTCAAAGTAACAGTCGACTCATCTGCTCTCGCCTCGTCATTTTCAGCAAAGACATAAATATCGAGGTAGGACTATATCTGATATGGAAATGAAATGTGTACACAGTGTTTAGTCTAATTCTCACTGTGCATACATATGTATAGCTTCTACATGTATTACTAATACCATTCTATCTCCTTTTTGGTGATTTAAAGGATATTCCATAATAATTATATTGATAACATAATATTTGTCATTTCTCATCCGCAGTTGCTCATCGTGCAGTGTACGAGTTGCTATGTATAATCACATTATGACTAGCACGTCTAAATAGCCCCTCACGTCACACCTAGCATCAGAATGGCAGGGGTGGAGAAAGACGAGGGTCAAACAGAGCAGAGCCCTCTCCTGGGACGTCGGAGACACCTGAGTGGATCCCACGAGCAGCTCACCCACAGCCGGAGCAGCTCAACGGGCGACAAGACAGTCTCCTCCAGTGGGGAGGTCAAACTGAGGAGACACATCACCCTGCCCTATGCAATCTTCATAATCTTTGGCAATGTGGTGGGCTCTGGAATCTTTGTGTCCCCCAAGGGTGTGGCCCAGAACATTGGCTCTGTGGGCGGGTCCCTCATCGTGTGGGCAGCGACTGGACTCTACAACCTGGCCCAGGCCATGTGTTATGCAGAGCTGGGCACGGTGATTCCCCGCTCAGGTGGCGACTATGCCTTTATCTACTATATTTTAGGACCTCTGCCGGCATTTCTTTGTGGTTGGGTAGGCGGTGGAATTTTACATAAATCTTTTTTACAATTACATAATGGGAATTTAAATTATTGTAAGATCAAGAATACAACACATATGACCAATACTTTGCTATTTCCTTTCTGATAACATGTATATATCGTAACAGAAAAATATGTTACATGTTTTTAGTTTTTTTAAAATAATGTAGTGGTTAATTACCAATCTGCCAAAAAACGTGTCATTTTTTCATTTATTTGTAGGTTCTCACGTAGGAAATTGCATGTTTACCTAGTTACTGGCAATGTTAATAATAAATAACTTACATTACCTGCATACGATGGATAGCTATACATTGCCTCCAGTAGCTGTGCCGTGATTGCCCGTACAGGGGCCATTTACCTGCTCCAGCCCCTGGGCATCGACTGTAACGTGTCAATCGTTACACTAGTGGCCATTTTTGCAATAGGTGAGACCCTTCATCATAATTACGGATAAACATTATACTCGGAAGTGAGCGTTTGAAAGGCAAAACGCTTGCTGCCCCTGCAGTAACAGTCAGAGCTGAGCAAGGACCGGCATGATGGGCTTGAATAGAGCGGTTGGGGGTTTAACTTGAAATTAAAATGATGATCGGACTGTAGGAATATTATATTCATAATTGTGACCCATTTAACGAAATGGCTCGGAAGTCGCACCTTAGATAATTATCGGCTATTTAAGTAGTATAGGATGGAAAAAATATTTGGAAAAATATTAATGAGTTTATTCTTTAATTTGTCTAACATATATGAGTAGTTATCTTCTGGAATACTAAGTTACAAAACAGATTTCAACACCCACTATTCCACAAATCATGGCCATTGGATTAATTATTGTATTGTATGATATAATAAGAATGTTAATTACCTTATTTTCATCGATTTCCATTTAACTTAATATGCGACTTCCGACCCATTTCGTTAGAACGGGTGACAATTATGGGTATAATTTAATTAGACCTCCTGTTGCAAACCTAATTAATGCCTGGATGAATTGTTGAGAAGTGGGGTATTCACCAACATTTACACAAGTGACCATTTTCCTGATATAACAATCTAATGAACCAGGACAGACCTGTTTATATACCAAATGTTACTATGTACTTGTGTTGTGGTTTGCAGTGACCCTTGCTACTATAAACGCCATCAGTGCCCGCTGGGGTACACGGCTGCAGACATTCCTCTCTGTCACCAAACTGATCGCCCTCCTCCTCATCAGCGTCATCGGTATTGTTGCTTTGGCACAGGGTAGGTGTGATGACTTAGATTGTCATGTACAGGGGCGTGGCAACCGGGGGGGACGGGGGGGGGGGACATGTCCCCCCCACTTTTGACCAACCCCAAAAAAGGTCAAACCAAAATGGTCAAGTAAAGTGGGGTGAAAAAGGGTCAAAATACCCCTCAGTCCCCCCCCCCCCCACTTTAAAACTGCTTGCCACGCCCCTGCATGTATGTATATGCCTCTTTTTTTAAAGTGATCGGTGGGGAAAAGTTCAAAATCTGGAAAATGTATGAAATCTTATTTGATGTGGATCTATATTCCATAAGTACTTGCGATAATCGAATTACCCCAACAATGCTGCCTTTAATCCTGAGGATAGCTGTGAGTAATATCACAGAGTATAGGCCACTGTGTATTGTGTACTGATTTTTTGCCATTGAAAGGAAACACCAAAAACTTCGAAAATGCATTTGAGGGCACCACATCGGATGCAGGACGTATAGCATTATCTGTACTTGATGGGTACTTTGCTTATAAAGGATGGTAAGTGGCTTTCCAAAAGAGAAATCCTGGGCTCCAATTTTGGATTTAATGATAGAGCATAAGCTGTATAATGTGCTGCATCATAAAATCTGTTGTGCCATGGGTTTTATTGCTGTGCGAACTGATTTGTTATATAAACCAGAAAAAAATGCAATTGCAATACTTTTTGTATGTGTGGTATATTTAATCAATTCTATTGTTATCATATATAGGGAGCTCGTTATGGCACTTCCAGAGGAAATGGTGAATCCAGAGAGGTAGGATAATTAATCTGGATTTCTGGGCTTATATATCCATGTAGGGCCTACAATGTGCCACTTTACCCCCGCCCCCCGCCCCTAAGGGTGTGGCCCAGAACATTGGCTCTGTGGGCGGGTCCCTCATCGTGTGGGCAGCGACTGGACTCTACAACCTGGCCCAGGCCATGTGTTATGCAGAGCTGGGCGGCGACTATGCCTTCATTTTCTAATGATAGCGATTGAGGATGGAGGTTTATCACATTTATTATGGTCAGATCTGCTACACATATTTAGGCCTACATTTACTTGGGTGTTGCTCTTTGTCTATGGTGCATCACCCTGCATGGGCTCTACCCTGCTAGCACCACTCGTCTAAATCACGTAAAAATTATGTTCAGGTGTATGTCCTTCTTAGGGTGAATCTACCCTAGACCAGGCCAACGTCCCACCATGTTATAAAAGGAGCTATATAGGCCGACCCGTATCTGGTACCCTGATATCCCTCGGTGGTGATATACCCCCCACTAGTGATCTCTCCCGGGGATCTCCCCCATCTCCACCGGAAGATACTGTAAGCGGAAATTAATACAAATGAATCATCACTTAACAGTGGCTATATTCTGGCAACAATAGGCGAAAGGAGCTCTCTTTTTTCCTTTTAAAAATTTTTTTTAATCACATTTTCCCCTTTTTTTCTGCCAACAATTATTAACTGTTGGTGCTGCACACTGCTCATACTTGAATATAAACATCTAAAAATGACATGTTTTTATGGATTTGACTGAGGGATCTTCAGATCTTCAGATTTTCTGAAAATATTGACCTCAAAAGTAGCCGTCTGCTTCGATCGCCCTCAATAGCGGCTAGAATAAATGTACAAGTCGTCTTGTGGATTCGGGTGGTTTCCCTAACTTCCTGAGAGCTTAGTGGACCAAACATGCATTAGATCGATGTTATTTGCTACAGTTTGAGGTATTTTGGACATATTAAAGTCGGGCTCTATTTTGTTGCTGCATGCCCGACCATGGCCTAGTTTAGCCCAAATTACCAAGAAAGTAGGGTTATTAGGCATGTTTTGGGGGTTATTTATGACTAAGGGTATCCAACAGCTTTTATTTATGAGGGAGTTATCTGGTTACCATGGCAACCAAAAAAGGAGCTTTTCCTGTGGTACACAAGTATATTATACTTATCCCACAATGGTTAGGTCTCACTGCATAAAATCAGTGTCATGCCTTCCAAGGCGATTAATACTAAATCTAGGCTGACTTAAAAAAAAAGTGAACCTATTGTACAATTTTCTCCATCTCAATGACTAAAATGTGAAATTTGGCCTAGCTTTCAGGGCTTTTGGCGTCTTTTCCACGAGGGTTTAAGTTTTGATTTAATTTATTTGAGATGATTTCAGTACAAGTGATTTTCTGAAAGCCCTTTGTTGACTGACGTTGCAGAGACCTGCCCCTGGCTGTATGGATCTCCATGTTACTAGTGACGGCGGTGTATGTGCTTACCAATGCCGCCTACTTCTCCGTGCTCACCCTGCAGGAGCTGCTCCTCTCGGACGCTGTGGCCGTGGTTTGTGTTTAATTGAGCTACTCATCTTAAACATGTCATCCATTTTAGCATCCCATGTGTTTATCTTAAGAAGCGAGATCATATGTTTAGTTTGAGTGCCAACCGTTCTGAGACGGACAGTACCGAGAAAACAACGCATGATGGTGTAGAGTCAGACCATCTCTAAAGGGGGTCTGTCCCCGCCAGAGTGCATCCATCTTATGCACTATGCTATGATTACTAAACACCAGGACCCGCCCACAGTTTGTGTTATGCACCTCCCACCCAGTATTATCCTTAGCATTTACATAAAGACCCCAGAGTGGCCCCATACCACCACAACTGAAGTACAGTATAATCTCGTTATAAGGAGGATGGGTATAAAGAGCAGACGGTGATACGGAGCATATTTGCCCTGCCATTTTTCCCCATACTTTTCAATAGTAAAAAAGCCCTGCTAAAAGGAGCAATTCACATGAGAAACTGTTTACAAGGAGCACTTTTTGACCACAAGGGGGATATTTTTCTAATATAATTATCTGTTCTGGACTTTAGAAGGTTAGGAAAGCTAGTAGCTATTTAATTATCTGCTTCCCTGCCCTCAGGTAAGGTGGTGAGAGCTATTGGTAATTGTGGGGACAGGGTACTAAGGGTTTCTAGGTGTGACCTCTACAGGGGAGGGTTAATTTTGTGTTTGGTGATTATTTCCCTAATTATTTCCCATTTGGTAATTTAAAGCTCTATCTGACCAAAATCGGTTACAAGTAAGGTTGGTTATAAGGAGCAAATTTCCCTCACCCAAAGGTGCTCCTTATAACGAGATTTTACTGTAGCAGTGTGCAGAGGGCAGGTGGGGGTAATTATCAGCTTTCTGAGCTGGTCGTTCTTTGGTGCCTGGGACAATCCCAGGTATGTAAGGCAACATTACAAACCTAACCTAATCACCTATCACCTTGTCACGTCACACTATACTCAAATGTGTGTAATTGGTTGCAGAGTGCACAGGGGTGCATGCTGTCTGCTATACGGTGTATAGTAGCTTGGGCACATTCTAACTACAAACATTTGAAGGGGTGAAGGACGCTCATTCCCAACTCCAAGCCCCTCCTCCCACAGCCTATAAGTATTGTCGAAATATTACTAGGCAGCACTACTCTGTAGCTATACAATGACACTTTAAATGGGCAATCTCACCACTCACACTTAACCACATAGTAGACTAGAACAGTACTAGAAATGTGAATGGGATACGCTCAGTGATTATGCCACTTTAAAAAAATTATACATTGTCAATAACTTATTATTTTGTTCTCACCGTTTACAGACATTCGCTGAACGGACACTAGGCTCTGCTAAGTGGATTATCTCCATTTCCGTTACCCTCTCTTGTTTCGGTACCGTCAATGGTGACTTCCTGTCCAACTCAAGGTAATACAAACGGTTTCACGTGGATCCCAATTGTATTGCAATCAATCGCAGTATATATTAAATATACAGTCTACCCAAGACCTTATGTATACATGTACTCTTCCTCTTCCTGAGTCTTCACCACATCATTTTCAATTTCGTCATAAGTAACTAAATTTTACGGACAGCGCTTCATTGGTGTATCATGCCGACCTTTCTTGAGTGTATCATATCCAATGTAATTGGCATGATGCATGAATGCAGCGGTGGTAATGTACTCAACAGGTCTGTGGGGTGTTTCACAAGGAGAAAATAGATACAATTAATTTTACATGTTTTCTAAGACCAACTTAATATCACCCAATGTTAATTTTATCTTGGTGT
Organism: Harmothoe impar; assembly: GCA_947462335.1. Lineage (NCBI taxonomy): Eukaryota > Metazoa > Annelida > Polychaeta > Phyllodocida > Polynoidae > Harmothoe > Harmothoe impar. The sequence continues at coordinate 63,809,991 of OX381709.1, forward strand.
TTCACAAGTTTCAATTGTATCTATGGTTGTATACTGAGATACAATTGAAGATAATAATGCGGCTTGTGAAACACCAACATAAGACTAACATTTGGTAAAAGTTAGTCAACCTTAATAACCATGTAGAATTAATCTTAGATACGCTCCCCTTGTATGATGATCACATAGGATCAAGATAAGTGTTGTTTAAATGTGTATAACCAGTTTATTTTCATCCTGAATAAACATATATTTGCAGGGATTCTTGTGTGTAGTATGACACATATATTGCATGAAAAGAACGTGAAAAAATTTGTAAGGAAAATATTAGTGGGCATGGTATCAGCTCTACGCTAATATGCATTGTGAAACACTTATACATTAGTTGTATCTAGATTGTAGGCCAAAGACCCTGACTTAACATCTTGGTTGTAGACCTTTGTGAAACACTTTTTATAAGCAGTATACAATTGATACAACCAAATGTCGGTCTTAGTGGTTATATACAATTAACACCTCCTATAGAAACACTTATTCTACAATTAATTGTATGTCCCCCTTGTGAAACACCCCACTGAATTCATAAAAATGATGACAAAAGAGCACAGCGCATTAAAGTACTATTCTGCACTACAAGGATAGATACAATATAGTATGACTGAATATGATGTATTTCGCTATAGATACTTATTTGCTGCCGGGCGATACAAACAGCTCCCTCAGATGTTTTCAATGATCCATGTCAAGTTCTTCACCCCAATTCTTGGTATTATGGTGCTGGTAAGTAGAACTACACTGATAAAATCAAAGTGATTAAAAAGTTGTCAAATAATCGTCTTATAGGACTTTAGGGTATTCTCAGTGACTGTCATAAAATAAACAAGTTAATGGTTGTCCACCTGAGGAGCAACCAGGTTATAGCATCCCACAAGACAACACTAGGCTCATCTGACTGACAATGTTAGCCCAGGCTGTGGCCCACTCCAGGTGACAAATCTAGGGTGTCAAATTCACAATCCTGGATAACCCTGTAATAGTAGGGTCCCTTAGCCAAAAAATCGTTACCGGAGTGACAAAAGCGCCAAATTTCTCATATGTGTTCATTTGGTCATGGAGATTCATTTTACTGAACCACTGACCCTAGCAACCAATGAATAACACTGTTAAAATCCTAGCAGTCAATTTAGTGGGGGTAGGTGTCATTGAAATTGAGCTATCTACCTGCAAACCCTGTGTTGCTATGCAAATAAAAATTGGAATGGCTGTTGCTAAGCAACTACTGGCCCTAGAAACCAATGAATAACACTGTTAAAACCCTAGGGGCTAATTTAGTGGGGGTAGGTGTCATTGAAATTGAGCTAAATACCTGCAAACCATGTGTTGCTATGCAAATAAGCAACCACTGGCCCTAGCAACTAATGAATAACACTGTTAAAATCCTAGGTGCCAATTTAGTGGGGGTAGGTGTCATTGAAATTAAGCTAAGTCTTTGTAACTAAGGAAATAAATATTTAGAATGGCTGTTGCTAAGCAACCGCTCAACCTAGCAACAAACCAATAATACCATTGGATTCCCAGGGCCCAATTTAGGGGGGATAGGTATGGTTCAAATTTGTATAGGGACCATATTTATGCTATGGGAGATGTTTTTGGCTAATTTGGCGGCCATCTTGGATTAAGGCTGTTTCCATGGTTACCGATTTGTTTTGAAGATGCAACCTAGGCTAAAATGAATCTTTATGACCAAATGAACACCTATGAGAAATTTGGCGCTTTTGTCACTCCGGTAACGATATGCCCCAAATTTGAGGCTAAGGGACCTTACTATAACAGCTGCATACTGCAATACATGACTTGTGCTTTATACCTTTTTTCAACAGGATGTATGAATGTAGCCCTGGATGGTGTTTCTCCACAAATATACGGACGTCCGTAAATATGTGGACATCCACAAATATATTTATGGAGCTCCGCAAATACATACGGATGTCCGCAAATATATACGGCGGTCCGTATCTGTATGCTTAAGTACCAAAAAGACATATAGGCCTATATTTGCGGAGCTCCACAAATATATGGAGAGTGTATTTACGGACGTCCGCAAATTTACGGACGTCCGTATATTTGTGGAGAAACACCATCCAGGTGAGATTATTTACCGAGCCTGCATTCATACGTCACACTGAATCTATAGAAATTCTAGGGATGGTGCAGCGCCAAGTCTGGAGCTCGCAAATAACAGGTTTTGGGCTGGCACATGTCAAGTGGCTCTTTTATTTGACAACTCCAGCTAGAAGACCTGCTTCCTTGTCACTTACATGAGTCTGTGGACGAGTTTACCTTTTCAGTGTATCACGCCAAGACAATCTCTGAGAATATTAATGAACAAGTATACTCTGAATTTATATTGTCCCATTGATTTACTCGGTATAATGTATGACCTTTCTCTGACTGAGTGAAGGTTATAGGTTCGGTATGATGTAAGAATGCAGCGTGACTCAACAAGTATTAGTTGATTCATCATGAAGATAATGGGCACAGTTTATTTAAGCAGCCTGGTTAAAGGGGCACTTATGTCATGTCTCCTGTTGTCTCCTGCAGTGTCTGATTGCGCTGCTGTACACGTCGGTAACCGACCTGCAGGTGTTACAGGAGTATGCCTCCCTTACCGTACAAGTTAAGGTGACGCTAGCACTCATCGCGCTTTTCTACCTACGCTGGAAGAAGCCTGACATACACAGACCTGTCAAGGTAAACCATTGTTTCCACGTACAGTGCAGTCCTCAGTCTTCCGGAGGTACTGACGCGTACCTGTTATGAGACTTACGGCGTAAATTACTAAACCTGTTTCCACGCCTCAACTCATGCGCACAAACCGACCTTTACAGCGTGCTATATAGGCACAGGTTCATTGATAGCCGGCATAAAGGCCATGTTGAGCAGCACTTCTTATTTTAACCAGACATAACATAAACACATTATAGCCATTTTAACATTAAAGTGTGTTTTTTTATTAGACTTGTTCTATAACATTATACATACAATGAAATTATACAAGGATCTTCAAGCTCAGAGAGATGTTCATAGTTGTGGCTACATTGTCCGTTGGTAGGTGAACATCGTGGTGGCTGTTGTGACGCTGGTGCTGATGCTGGCCCTGTTCGTGCTTTCCTTCTACAAGTCGCCGGCCACCACAGGTATAGGGGTCGGCCTCTTTGTCCTCGGTGTCCCTCTCTACTACCTCGGCCAGCTCGGCCTCCGCAGTGAGTCAGTTGGGAAGGCCATGGGTGAGTGGACTGATTATCTGTCATCTGAAGGTGAGGTCGAGTATTCCACCAAAATTAAAAGGAGATTCAGGCTTCCAAAATGAATAAGAAAATATTTCCTCTACTAACTTCAGAGTGCTCAGTGGTTCTCGTAGTATGTAGAACCGCCAATACTAAACTGGTCTCCCCAGGGGCGATGTACGTATCATCATTGTGCCGCAGGGTTGCTAGTACATGTATAAGGAAAACCTTTTAATTCTCGCCGTCCCATCATAGCTAACATCAACGCTAGAATGAAGGTTATATGATATCTATGATTAGGAATGCTTTATTGACGTTGACAAGAGTCTCACGATACATAGTCATGCTAATGACGCCATATACCTTTTTTTTCTTCTAGATAAATTTACAGCAGCGGTCCAAATGCTATTTCTGATTGCTCCAGAGACAAATAGGGACGATGACAACTTCCTTGATTCTAAGTAACACAGACACCAACAGACGTTTGATCAACCGCCTCTATGCATGTGATGGAAAGCTACTCTAGACATGGGATTTGACAATTGAATATATTGAAGAGTATGTATAGGATAATGCAAGGCATACTTCCCCAACCAATAAAAGAACATTGAGCAATAACAGCCAATAGTGTCATCGGAGTAACTTTCTAATTAATAATCGATTGACCACAGAATTGTCGATTGACCCCAGAGAATTATAAACAAAATTCTGTGCATGCACACTGCATGACAATCCGATCATTTGTATCGCAATTGGCTGAAAGAACAAAAGAAACCACCTGCCTGTATATATCTTTCTATCAATTGGCCTGCTTTGGTTTATGTATACGTGTATTTATTTGATAGTTTAAAGTAAGTTCATCGCCACTGGGTTATAGTGGAAAACTAAAGAAGAGCAAAAAAGGTTTGGAGGATATATTTATTGATTGATAAATAATGTATAATATAACATAAGGGAACGGGCGAAACTGTACATATATATGTATGAATATGTATGGGTATAGTAGATATACATTAAATAAGTGGGGGGAAGCAGTACACTTTAAGATACAAGTACAGTGAGATTAATATAATAAGAGAAAAGAAAGTCGTCGCATACATTAAGTCACATGTAAATCGGGCAAGCCCAGTACGCGGGCCACGCAGTAAATAACGAATATAAGGAACATGTATAAATAATGTTATAAGGTCCTGTAATGGTAGACTTGGCCACAATAAGAGTCAAAGTTATATGGACTAAATATATTCAGCTCTGTGGCCAGGGTCTAGAGCCCGAGCAGGAAAGCAACAAATAAACTAGGATCCGGGCTGACACAGCTGGTGGGAAAGATAACAGCGGTATAAAATCCAGGTCAGGAGATAGGCTAAGATCGGGAAGACGAACGGCGAATGGGGAACGCGGCCTCAGCGATGGGAGCAAGTAGTACAGGCAAATGGGGCTATGCGTCGGGGTTAAAATCCATATGGCCAGGACGTCCGTGGCCGGGGTCTTCGAGAACAGCATGTGGGGTAGGTAGTGAAGGAGGCGGTCAACCAGGGCCTCAGAGAACAGCATGTGGGGTAGGTAGTGAAGGAGGCGGTTAACCAGGGCCTCAGGGGCAGCATGTGGGGTAGCTGGTGAAGGAGGCGATCACTAGGGCCTCGAGAGCAGCAGGGGGGGCACAGGGGGGACACAGGCTGAGGGCCGGCCCCGAACACAACATGGCCACGACCATCCCCTGCCTAATTTATTCAGGATGGTCTTGAGTAGGGCCGCCTAATGGCCAATCAATAGAGATGAGAGATGACGCTGACGAGCAATCAATAGATGCTGGGTGTGGTCATGAAGGGAAGCTGAAATAAAGTAAAAGAAACAAGTATAAGCCTAGGGGGAAAGGAAAGCGCAGTCAGTTATCAGTGAGCGTTTGGGGAGTACGATCGAGAAGACCAGATGGCACTGTGTAACTCCTGAGGAGTATGTGTGTGGTTCTAAAGGTTTAATATCGGTTTAACATTGACTCACAACGGTCCTGTGATCTAGACGTTGGGAAATATGGATCATTGGAATCTGTGTATTTAGGTGTAACGTTTCAATTGGAGTTATTGCGTATCGACATTGCCACCGGAATTGTATATTGAATGTTCTATTCATATGCTAACCTGGAGTCCTGTATTCTGGAGAGAACCATGGAGTTAGTGATACAGTATACCGGTTTTATAAGCATGGAGCTGGAGAGTCAATTGTTTAGACTAGCCGACCTGATGAATTGGAAACTGATAGTATGTGTATATCCCGGATCCATAGTGGTGACCGGAGAGTAACCATTAGATTGCACCTGTGTTCTCGTAAAACCGCTATCAGATCCGTCGGTATCATAGAGAAGCGTATAGGGTCGTCTTCGAGACATGTTGACGATTATGATGTGGACATATAATAACCTAATTGAAATCAGGTTGAAAGTATTTACTGGTTGATTGCGTGGAGACTTATACATTCTGGAGTCCCTAAAGGATTCCTGCTGGATATTTATATGTATACTTTGCCTTGACTAAGGCCGTCGCGTATAATTATCGATGCAAGCCCTGGAGCTAAATGATAGAAATGATGTACATATCTCTATATATATGAAGGGAAGGCTGTGATTATAACATATACCTGTGAAAGTGCTCTATATATATTGTAACATCCACAACATCAAATAAAGCTGGATCTCACTACCCTTGCGTTATCTTTGGGCGGAAGCCTACCTCTGACTAGTTTACCCCACAGAGTAGGAGTGTAGAAGGCGAATGTTGGACCCCATTTAAGTATACTAAAACGCTATGTTTGTATAGGACATTAACTATAGCCCACCACCTACAAAATGGTACCAATGGAGTGTGGAATGAATTTCACATTTTCCAAATCCACCAGGTCCACCCAGACAGCATTAGTTAGTCGTTAAAAATGACCACTCTCGTGTATAGAAATAAATATGATTAGTTGCTTGAGTGCTGCAATTTTGGTTCTGACCTCGGAATATTCCACGATATTTAGGCTGATACCAGACTCCAACACGCCATAATTTGCAAGAAACATAATTGTATAGGCACATTATAGAAACTGTAAAACACCAACAATGTATGTCTTCATTAAGAAACGACCGTCATATTGTATATTTTTCAATTCAAGGAAACAATATTTTTTAGGGGTACCATCGGAAGGATGTCAATGTACTCTACTCCTACGTTTTTCAACTCAAAATACCCTGTTTCTGTTATTACTCACACACAGACCTGCATACAATACCCTGTTTACGTATACTACTCACACACAGCCCTCACACAATGCTCTGTTTCCGTATACTACTCACACACAGACCTCACACAATGCCCTGTTTCCATATACTTCTCACACACAGACCTTACACAATGCCCTCTTTCCGTATACTACTCACAAAGAGACCCACTCACAATGCCCTGTTTCTTTACACTACTCACACACAGACCTTACACAGTGCCCTGTTTCCGTATACTACTCACACACAGACCCACTCCCAATGCCCTGTTTCTGTATACTACTCACACACGGCCCTCTCACAATGCTCTGTTTCCGTATACTACTCACACACAGACCTTACACAATACCCTGTTTCCGTATACTACTCACATACAGCCCTCACACAATGCCCTGTTTCTGTATACTGCTCACACACAGACCTTACACGATGCCCTGTTTCCATATACTACTCACACACGGCCCTCTCACAATGCTCTGTTTCCGTATACTACTCACACACAGACCTCTCACAATGCCCTGTTTCCGTATACTACTCACACACGGCCCTCCCACAATACCCTGTTTCCGTATACTACTCACACACGGCCCTCTCACAATGCCCTGTTTCCGTATACTTCTCACACACAGCCCTCACACAATACCCTGTTTCCGTATACTACTCACACACGGCCCTCTCACAATGCTCTGTTTCCGTATACTACTCACACACAGACCTGCACATAATGCCCTGTTTCCGTATACTGTTTCTACACACAGATCTGATTCATCAGCCGTGCCAGTAGGGCCTCCACACAGGGCAGATATGCCCAGAATACGGTTATCCTATTGTACATTCCCTTTCCAGGGTGCTGTCTCTCCACAAATTTGCGGACCTTCAAATATACATTTTCTGTGGAGTCAGTAGTTTGATAATTATGGCGATAACTTAAATTCTAACTTATCATTATCTGACAATGATAGATTGATTTCTCAACGACAATTGTCAAGCTCACATTTCTACCAAGATACATAACATGACCTCGACCCCATATGAACTATGATCACATCATACTTACACCTAATTAATAGACTGTGTGGCATACGATCATTAGTACTATATTAATTACCTGTACAATATCAATACAGACATAATTATATGGGTCATAGTATAGTTAGAATCATTATTGTCACAAACCTTAGATGGTTACCGCTCGCACCTCCCTTTCAGGAGTACTGTCTCCAGTCAGAGTGCATTCATCTTGATTTTGATTGACATAATACAAGCACCCGCCCACAGGACCTAAGTTGTGTTGTGCACCACCCACTCACTAATATATGGGCAAACAATAGCCACGTGGTTGATACTTTTTTTTTGAGTCTATAACGTATTTTATTCACTTGGTGATATTTCAAAAATACGGTACATTCAAATGAGGGCCAGTGGACCTCTTTCATTTATGTCATACATAATGTTCAACATGAATAAATATATGGCTGGTAATAGTAACATATCAGTACACACAGGTTACACAATTTACCTGTTCCATTCAGGGAGCAACAGGATATGATCTAACCGTATGAATTAGCCAACAACATATAATTTGATGAGGAAATATCTGATTTATGCAGTATGTACATTAGGATTTTGCAGAACAAAGCAGTATTATTAGCAGAACAAAGCAATATTGGCTTGGCTTCCTATCAGTTCAGCCAGATTATTATCTTATCTACCCAGCTTGGCCGCTGTTAGCGCCCGAATATGTATGAGGGCTTTGTCTCTAAAGGTGTCTCTGTCCGAGGTTAGCCTACAGGAGGCGTTGAGGTTGTTCCATAACTCTATGCCTCTGTATAAGGGACTTTTCCTAAAGCCAAGTGTGTTACTGTTAGGGTATACCAATAACATAGTGTTGTTAGATCTGGTGACCCGGCCACATTCAGCGGGCTTAACAATATGTAGTCCCAGGTCATCTGTTGAATGTGATTCATTATGTAAATATTTATGCAGTAGAAGGATTAATTGTAAGTCATAACGTACATGTAAGTAATCAATGCCAGTATCTATGTGTAGCTGGATAACAGTGTATTTCATTTGCAATCTTAAGCTAACTCGTAAACATCTGTTTTGCACTAGTTGCAGTCTTTTATGCTGCGCTTGCACTACACCGTTGTACAAGTAGCCACAATACTCTAGCACGGGGAGTATGGTTTGCTTGTATATGAGAGTTGCAGTCAGAGTGGAGACTTTACGCCTGATTATGCCTAACATTTTGCATCTATGTGAAGCGGAACTTACGTTTTTACTAATGGTTTTCACCAAATTTAGATTATCGTCTAGAATTATGCCAAGGTACTCATATTGACTACAGATTTTGAGGGTAGTAGTACCCATCTTAATAGCAGGCTGTGCAGGAGTTGCTGAAGAATGATTGAAAACTTCTTCCTTAGTTTTGTCTGTGTTTATACAAAGGCCGCTATGGCTGAACCAATTGAATACATTTGTGGCGTCACTCTGCAGTTTGGCTTCTGCTAACTTGATACTAGGCGAACTTGTGAAGAACACAACATCATCCTCGTACATTATTATCTCACAATGGTTTAGAACATTAAGCACACTATTTAAGAAACATATGAACAGTAAAGGGCCTATAATGGAGCCCTGGGGTACACCAAATTTTATGGGGAGGATACTTGAAGTAGTGCCATTACATATGACTCTTTGACTTCTGTTACCAAGATAGGCATCCAACCAATCAGTGTAAATAGGAGGCCTTTCATACGGTGTATGAGTTCAAAATGGTGGATACTATCAAACGCCTTCCGTACATCCAGGAAACTAGCCAGCAGAACTTCCCCTTTGTCTTTTGATTAGTATACCTTGTTTACATATTTAAAGACTGCATCATTAGTTCCCCTGGACGCACGGAAGCCATACTGATGTTAACTTAATTTACCATTATTTTCTAAAGACCTGTATATTCTCTCATAGATAATTCGCTCCATAATTTTGCTGGGGACTTGGAGGAGGGAGATAGGGCGCCAGTTGCCTATGTTTTATAGGTCACCAGCTTTAGGTAGTGGTACTACCTTTGCAGAGGCCCATGCTTCCGGGAATGAAACACGATGTAAGCTTAGATTTATTATAGAGGTGAGTTGTGGTGTTAATACTAGCAGGGCCTCCTTAAGGACTGCTGTTTGAATATCATCTATACCACTAGACTTATGAACCTCTATGGATTTCACTAGGTCAAGGACATTTTTATATGTGACATTGGTTAAATCATCCTCTATATAGGAGTTGTTAGTGGGAGAGCTATGTCCTACCACTGTAGGCACACTACCTAACAAGGTGAACAATTTTTCACCTATTCCCGCAAAAAACTGTTTATATAAGGGGGAACGTCATGGCCCTTTAACTCAGCTCGGCTTTCATGATGCTGGGGTACTATGTCAGGCTTATTTTCCCCAGCCTTGCCAAGTAATAGGTTTAGCTCTCGCCAGAACTTGGTGGGGTGACCTGTAAGGTCACTTAGCTTTTTATTAAAGTAGTTTTCTTCTGAGATGCGGGTTTTCGCGTTAATGTCACGGCGCGCCTGTTTAGCACATTCTAGGAGATCAGGGTCATGTTTTCCTCCTCCAATGTATTCCAATATAAAGTGATCCCTCTCGTGGATAGTCTCAAAAATATCTCTTGTGAGCCAAGGCTTATTCCTATCCTTAAAGGTCATTTCCTTTATATGGCATATGAACCATATCTCACCCAGTTACAAGTAATACACTGATACACACTGATACAATATTGATAAATTATAATCTAATAAAATCTAGTATAATATAATCTGATACAATTAGTGCCATTGATACCATCATGATGAAGATAGCTAACCATGTGGCAGCCTTGCTTGCCTACAAAAGCCGGCCTTGTGGCGTGCCGGTATTAGCATTGGAAACTGCAATCTACCCTATAGCCGAGCTTCATAATAAAATGTTGCGGCCCTTAAAGGCACACTGTCCCTGCTCGGGCAACACCAGAGGGCCCCCTCCACCTTTGACTATATACCCTGGTGTGTATGGCAAGTTCACCCCTGAAAAACTAGTTTTTCAGATCGAAAAGCTAGTTTTTCAAATTGGAAAACTAGTTTTTTTGAATTCAAAAACTAGTTTTTCAAATTTAAAAAACAGTTGTTCAAAATAACTCCAATATCAAGAAAGCTGATAATTAGCCCCGCCTCCCAGCCTCACACCAGCTGCTACTACTGGTGGGAGGCCGCTCTGGGACAGACTGATTTTAGGGAGGTATCCCGCTAAAAGGGGTATATTTAATTTAGGGTATCCCGTCAGTAGGGTTTGATTCTTGGTCAGTGTCCTAAATGGGGCCTGATTTCTCCTCATTTTAGGATGTTATGCCGCCAAATGAGGAGTGTTTTGGTGGGATTTTCTTCCACCAAAAGGGAGTCAAATCTAGAGTGATGTTTGCCACACACATGGTATCTACAAATATGAGAGTGGCTCCCGGGCATGGGACCCCCGTCTGGGGCCCTCATAATTGCCCCTTCAAACATGTAACAGTTTGATGGGTGTGGACCACTACAGTAAGTTCGACACGCCGACACGGGCCTCTTTTGGCTTAGCGACATGCGACATGAGGAATAGTTATAAGAGATAGTGACATGGGACATAGACTTTTCTTAAAATCGACGGGACGACATGGCCATTTCTTAAAATCGACAGGGAAAATTAGCCCCCCCCCCCACCCCATCCAGACGCCCAGTTTGGCATAGGCCTAGTCCTACTGGCGTTATATGCCTGTCAACTGCTCCGCAGGTGGCTTTAAAATGTAGCAGCATTTAATAGTTTATAACGAGTCAGTAATTATCTAGAATGCGTAGGCATATCAATGGGACACGGCTGTTTGACCAGTGGTAATGCTTCCGTAGATAGACCACGCCCAGTCTGATGGTGTCGTAGCCGGGAGCAATCTAATTAAATTTTGACAAACAAAATAATCTTCGCAGCCGCTTCTTAGGTGTTCCGAGTGTTCATGGTTCAGGGATCTCTTGGTGTAAGGCGGGGCAGCGTGGTATGGCCGAGTTTTGTCCCTCCACTCCCCAGCCAAGATACTCCAGACCCCCCTGCTACTGGCGGCTGCGTGTTTCCTACTGTTACCACTGAGAGTGTATTAGCAGCTTCTGCCTCTGCTGGACCTCCAGGCAGGGGTAGGCTCACGACCTCTAATGCACCGACAGTCCGTGGACAGTGGAACAACACCCGGCAGGAGTTCAAAATCCGACGGGACGCCTTCTTGAAGCCTTTGTCTCTCCAGACATAAATGAAAGGGTTGATCCAAAAGTTAATGTCATAAATCAGAATGCTCACGTAGAAGAGGTTGAAGTGCCATCTTGGTGATGTGGGTGTCAAGGTGGAGGTGATTATGATGAAAGGGCAGTAGACAGCATAGAAAACCCCTACAACCATTGCCATCATTTTGGTGATCTTCAGGTCGCTCCTCCTGTTTTCCTGTACTGTGAGTGCTGACGCAGTGGCTGCAACCTGAAGTGAACCTTTATATCCTATCCAGGCTACAGAGCCATAGGCGATGGGTATAATCAGACAGGCAATGGCAAAGATGCCAGTCCCGATGTACTTGTAAAACACGGGGAAGTAGTCGACGACGGTGCAGGCTGTACCCTCTTCTACATCTTTAGAAAAGAATACTGCCATCACGATGTTAAAAGCGGGAATAATCGCCCACAAGAAGGCAAGTGGAATGGCGAGTCCTTTGAAGGTCCACTTCGTACTTCTGTTCAACTGGGACAGCAGGGAATTCCACCGCTCCAGGGCGAGCATGCAGAAGCTAATCACCTGGCAGTACACAGTGGTGGTCTCAATGCATATCCCTAGGAGGCACAATAATATGTTGGTGGACTGCCAGGAGGTGTAGTTGTATCTGCAGATGAGGAGGATGCTGGTTAACATACCGTGGAGGAAGTCGCTTAGCGCAATGCTTGATACTAGCATGTTGGCAGGGGTTCGTAGGGCACGGTATGCCAACACACATCCTAATGTGAGCAAGTTCATCAACATTGCACACAACCCCATAAGGATCCTCAGTATCATATAGACCTGCCATAGTATGGTCATAGTCCTTCCTTCCTACTTCTCTGCCCAGTTCCTCTTCTCCCCCCTCCTGCCACTGTTCCCTGCTCAACCTTCTTACCCGTTCCTCTTTTTCCCTTTTTGCTTCTTTTCTTCTTTCCTTCTTTGTTTCTTCTTTTACTTTGCTGCTGCCTTTTCTCTTTTATCCTTCTCTTTTGTCCTCTTCTTTTGGGGGAACTTCCTCCGACCAGAGTATATAGTCTATATCATAACTATACAATCAGTATGAAAAACTATTCAACGTAATACTCTCATGTCCAAATGTAAGGTTATGTATGATCTTTATAACCAGTGGTACTATATAGGGTGTCTACCTGGGGGATATCTGTCCAACATCCCATGCAGGTGTCTGCCGTCACTTGTGCTGAGCATGGAGCTCCCCAGTCTTCTACCACCCAGCCGCCCGGTAATGCTCTTATAGTTATAGTGCCATCTACCTGCTTGAGGACAGGTAAGACTCACACGTATGGTGTCGTCACCCATCACTGTAAAAAATGTGTGTTGTGGGAACATGGAAAAAGACTAACGCACTTGTATATTTAACACACTTTTAAATGTTACACACATTATGAGCATTAAGGTAGGTCGATAGCATTGACTTAAAGAGTTTAGAATTCCGCCAAATCTTTTCCAGAGGTACCTCAGATCATTTAAAACAAATATCTGAAGAGAAAATAGGGGGCCCCGAGCTACTTTTTTTTAATACAGAATTTTGAAAAATAAAAATATTTAGATTTTTCTCAAAAAGCTCCGTGATTTTTTTTGGGCCATAACCTCCCAGCAAACATTGCTTAGTGGGACCCATATGTGTTTTATATGGGCAAGCTGATTTGCCCATATCTGGGTTATGGTCCGTTTTGTCCAGGGTTACCAGTGGGAATCCAGATGGGCCATCCCAGATTCAAAGTGCCCAGCTTGAGCCCAGATCAAATACAAACTAAAAATGTACAATAAATGGTGATATCTGGAGGAAAATCTGATGTCAGCATGTTTTGAAAAATTTCCAATGTATTTATGGGAAAAAAAGTTTACCTGGGCTCGCCCATCTGGGCTACCACTGGTAGCCCTGGACAAAAAGGACCATAACCCAGATATGGGCAAGCCCAGCTGGCCCTAATAAAACACATATGGGCCCCAGGGACCAATGCTCGCTGGGCCGCAACCACAATAATATGAAACATCACACAATGAGCCCCCAGATATTTCTCTTTATTCCAGAAATACTTTAAAAAAAAGTTCTTTCTTAAACTTCATGAAAAGAATTTTAAGATCATAGGGTCCCACACATTATTTTGGTGTTTTGGGCCTTTGAAGTAAAAAAGTACTGCAAAAGTGTGCTAGATAAGATATTTGAAGAATTGCATTATGGGTAAAATGCTAATAATCATGTTATGAAATGGTCTCATTATGTAGCCAGGGATATATTTAAGCAATCTATTCACCTTTATAGTCCGAATTATATCATTTATTAGTTTATAAATGTGGTTGATAACAAAATGTCATAAATGCAAAAAAAAACAATACTTTAATTATTATACAAAATATAATGTCTGATAAAAAGCTCAATTTTGATCAAAGAAATGACATGTGCGATAAGGGTATATATGGCCATACACACACCAAATATGATGTCATTCTGACAGAATTAAGCTACAATCACGGAAACATGCGCAGTGGTCCCGTTTTCAATGGTATCGACCTACCTTAACACACTTTTCTCAGCACACTTACACACTTTTTGGTAAAAATGAATGTGTATAGGTATCAAAAGTGTGTACAATATACAACCATTTGTATTCACATCAGATGGCACCACAAGCACCTTCAAGATTGTAATTGTACCTTTGATAATTTTTAATGATTTGATTTTAAATATTAAACATAAAATGAGGTGAAACTTCAATGTACACATGAGGATAAGAACTTAGAATTATTTTGAAAATTGAATAACCCGTTCTAGAGAGGTATAAATAATTGAACACCTTCCCTGTGTGTTCAGCTACAGTACAACTTTATATGTGCACTAGGGGTCTCTGCTAGCTGAGGACACCAGGCACTGTTTAAAAAAACTCTTCATAAAGCAACACACATATATATCTCTGACACACTTTTTCCTAAACACTTTACATTTTACACACTTTATATCTCTACACACTTTATTAACACACTTTTGATGAAGTGTTTAGTGTGTTTTAAAAAAGTGTGTGTAAAAAAAGTATACAAAAAACATGCGTTAGAAAAGTGTGTTAGCACTTAGCACACATTCTTTAGAGTGCAGAGGTAACAGTCAGAAATTACAGTAGAGGTAAAAGTAATTATGATATGGGAACATGACAGCCGGTGGAGATATCCGGTTATTATTACTACCCACCCAATTAGTTTGACATTGTGTCTGCAACGTGCACCTTGTGTAACTGTTGCCTTATGTAACTAATCGGCACAATATGACAGTATACACCATAGGGCAAGAAGTGGCCATATTCACACATTTTCACACATATTCACACATATTCACACAGCATCATGTACCATGGCACAAACCATATTGTTCCACTTTTTGGATTTTTTGGAAAAAAACGTGGAAAGTCTCTTTAGTTTGTATTACTCATTACATTTAGAGGTTGGCACAGGGCACCATAACACAAATCTGTTATTGCACTCTCTTCTGATTATGCACATACTAATTTATTCACCAAGAGTCCTACCATGGTAGTGTAGGACAGATGAAGTTGTATGCAACTCATGCCAATTAATATGTATGTATGTACATGTAGCAGAAGGTTGGACCTTTATCCAAATAAGATTACCAGAGGAAAGGCGTCTATGGTGTTTCCCTCTTATTGCCACTTTGTTTAAAATCATATGGCAGGTATTTCAATATCCAATGAAATAGAATTAGAAGTGTATGACCAGGTCTTAGATGCATTAAAGATACATGACCATCTAATTGCAGGTGATTTCCCATTTTTGGTTCATTACATGATCTGTACATTTAATTAATGGTATGGAAAGTTTGGAGGCTCTCATTCACAAATTAGCATAGTAAAAATGCAATATATTGTCATAAATGAATAGCTGTCGGCGGACAGAAATCAAGACCTGTTAGGGGTGCATTATAACACCATTGGATTTACCATGGCCTGCGCTGCAATCACAACAAGCCAATCTGCATATGACCATAGTATTAAGCCCCTGCTTACCTCCAAATAACAATAGGGATAACACAGATACCATAAAGAATCATGCCAAATACTAAGAAAATAGTTAATGAAAGTAATCGAAATATTATTCTATAACTTAATTCTGGGGAGTTTTAACTGATATTGTATCTTTAAATACAAATTATTATGGTTGTACACAATGATACTGAATTCATTTTACCCATGAGAATACCAAGGAACAGCAAAGATGGCACCTGGTGTCACAACCCTGCACTAGCTTAACCTGACAAAGTGTTCATGGTTATGTTTGATGTTGTGTGAGTGTGTGCCAGAAGGGAAACTAGGTGACACTGCATCACACAAATACCTGCAATGTGTGACACCAGATGTCATCAAAGCTGATTGTACCACTTTGTCTGACTAAAGAGAATGATTATCTTTGAATATAAGTATCTAGACATGGGCCCACTGTATTGTGAATCAGACAATGCACCTATCCTTCTATTTAAAATAGTCTTTAGGTAAAGAAATACATGCCATGTAATTTTAATTAAAGCAGCATTAAGAGCTCCAGATGATAGACACCTTTCCACTGGTCATCATATTTGGATAAAAGCCTGGCTGTCCTCTGCTGCATAATTATGTGAACTCTCATGTTGATGGTTATTATAGATACATACATACTCTTCAGCCCTATGTTGAACTGCTAGGAATCTGATTGAATGAGTACAAACTAGTACACACATCAATAGTGTGCTATGACAACCTATGACAATTACTGCTGGTTGTAAGAATTTTTACAGTCTTTCCTATGTTTCAGCAATCTATGATAAAACTAAAAAATACATGACTAGACATTTTGGTCTAGGGCATATTATATATATATTATATATTTTGTCATTTTGTGTGAATAAGCTTTTTGAAAATCTGTGTGAGTCTGTTATGTGGTACAGATGTGTCACAAAATGCACGAAATGAGCACACAGTTCTGGGTAAAACAGGGTGAAACAATCTGGAACTAATTTGCTGGGTATGGTCTGGTTACATAGGTTCGGAAGAATATGATTGTGTAGGCCTACCGGATATCCTGTGCACACCCTGTATGTTGTTGTTGTTGTTGTGAAATTTTATTTTGCAAAGTAATCTTAATACATACGAAGTTTTTCAATGCAATGCCAAGGCCATGCCAAGGAGATACTGAAAGACAGGATCTCAATAGAATATTTACATCACATATATACACAAAGTATGCCAAGATTTTATAAGTCAAATGTCAATTGTCCAGCTATGCAGCTTGCAATTCGAGTATTCAATACATTTGCAGACAATGATTACAGTCACTATTTTGCATTAAAGTTTGGGATTCTAGGCTTTTATAAGCTTCAAGAAGAGACCTCTGCTGAGAGTGTGTTGAGGTGTTGAGTGGCTGGGTCGGTTTCTGTATACTATTCACACAAAGAACTGCGCACAATGCCCTGTTTCTGTATACTACTCACACACAGACCTGTGCACAATACCCTGTTTCTGTATACTACTCACACACAGTAGGGGAGGGGGTGAAAAATCTTTTCTTCGGGGATAGGCTCAAAATATGCATTTGGGTCCCAAGCATGGGAAATCACAAAAATAGTTTTTTAAACACCTATACTCGTGACCCCCCCTCCCCCCACCCCTGTCTGGGGGGTCTGAAGAATGGCCAAATAGTGGGAAAACTGCCCAAATTCAGTCTTTCAGATTACGCTTTCTTGAAGATGGTCAGAAAACCTTATCCCTATTGAGACCATATTAAGTCCTATAGTTGTGACTCTCTGGAGTGGAGTCATTTTTGGTAAAATACTGATACATCAGCTATTTTGAAGACATTTGCTGCCATACAATCAAGTCCCTATACTGCCATAAGACATCAACATGAGACCCAATCAGGCAGATTGAACACATCTGGAGACTCCCTGTTTCTACTCCTTGTGAGCCCCCCCCCCCCTATGCCTGTACGGAAAGCCATCAGATCCCCCCCCCCCCTCTGCAGTCCATATTACACACTACACAGAATTACAGGATCTTTGAATATCAATAGACCTTCTTTAGCACCTTGGCCTGTGTTGGGAGTGAGACAGTAGTGTGGTAAAAAAGAAGGAGCCCAGATTTATGTGCCTGAGCACATAGATCTGGGCACTCTAAGAATTGGCTACCCAGTAAACAAATAACGTTATACACCATTTAATAACGTTATATAACGTTATATGTCAACGTTTTTCTACGGTTCTTTAGTATGGCATAACGTCATGTAACGTTTAGAACGTTATTTTGACGTAAAATAACGTTTTTTGTTAGCTGGGTATGGCAATATAAAGAAACACAAAGACATCTTGCACTCCTCTCATCTGCCTCAATAGATTCTAAAGGTATCTAGCAGGGAGGTTTAGGGCCTGGAACCCCTAATGAGAGAAACCATAATCATTGCTTTTTCATTAATAGCTTTAGAACACTTCACTTCATAGAATTAACTTAAATTTTCTCTTGCCTGGGATAGCAACCATGTTAACTGTAGACTGAGGCAGAATGATATCAATCCTTACTCAAGGGCATCTGCTTTCCTGCCCCGCCCCCCACCCCACAACATATGGTTCTATGTATTTAACCATTCTTGATTGGGGATGGACAGGGTGTTTATTTCCTTTGGTATCAGGTTGTTGATGATGCTAATACCATATATCAGCCTCTAACTATTATGGGGCTACAATGTAGGGTAGATTCACCCAAAGATGGACACACACTTGAAGTCGGACACTTTTAACACTAAACATAGTAATATAACCTAAATGATTTGCCCTGTGTGTGAGTACCAGCCATAAGGTGAAGGTTAGACATGCAAGCCAGTATTTTCTGTGTCTACACATGCCCTGAAGTAGGCCTGTTTCAGGGTGAGGAGCTGATATAAAGTTTGGCTCATTACATCGTACCTTATGTCGGACAGGGAAGTGTCATGCAGAATACTGCTGTTGTATCCACACCCAGGCAATATATATATATATATATGGACTTATTCAATAAGGTATAATATTTCAAAGTAGATTAGAACAAAAAAGTACCTAGTAGTTACCAGGAAATAATGTTTGAAGACCTTTCAAATATATGATATAATTACTCCAGGAGTCGGACAGCACTCTGCACTGTGTCTTTCCCTTTGCCCCGAATATAAAGGAAGCATCACTTATAATCTCCCAGTAAAGAATGTACAGATTCCTATATGGAGTAGGTTCAATGTGGTTTAACATGTATTTCTTTGTTTATTATCCTTAATAGTGTCCATAGTCTGGTTGAATTATGTCATGCCTGGGGGCCGAGACACAACTAACGAACCTTACGTTAAATCAGTCATTAAAGCAAGTGAGCGAGACACAACACTTTTTGCGTTATTTTTTAAACTCCGAAATCGTCCAAAATTTGCGTTAAGAAAAAAAACCCGCGCAAAGTGAGACAGAACGAAGACATGCATTATTTCAATGGCGTTGTGATTTTTCATTGGCGGTAAAATCGGCCAAATATCCAGATGGTATTTTTTCCACTTGGATGTCGTAACGCAAGTTGAAAAAAATGGGAACCAGTGTATTTTTGTGGAAGAAAAGGCAGGAAAAAGAGATACTGCAGCGTCTCTGTGTAGTCTGCAATAGGGCGAGAGCCAGGGACAGCCTGGGCAGGACCCGCAGGCGCTGTAAAGTTCGGTCGTTGCCTATTTCCTTGTACAGAAAGGACGAATTCGTAGCACGGTACCGATTATCCAAGAAGGTCGTGTGCAGTGTGGTCCGTAGGTGGCGGAAACATTCTTATGCAAAGGGCCTACCTAATGGGGGTGGGCTCACCCATATCAACCGGGTAAGTAGACAATAAAAGATGAACCCCTCTCCTTTCCCACCTTCAAATATTCTTTATTTCACCTGCTGTTTCCCTTCCCCCCCACTTTTTTTTTGTCTTATTCCCTCATAAATATTCCATAAAAAATAAATGGTATACACAGTACGTCCCCCCCCATACAACCCCTTACAACAGAACACAAAATGGCATAATATCAATATAAATGTTATATCTCTTTATTTAACCAACATAGTGATAGTATAGCATCAATATAATAGTTGAACAATTTTCTTTTTCAGTTTTGCTTAGCATTGCGGTACTTCGCCACGGGGGCACTATACTCCGTCTGTGGAGACACGCAACACGTTTCCACCTCCCTCGTCGGTCGGGCTGTGAGGGACGTGAGCGACTATTTCTACCAACACCAGGCTCAATACATTCGCTGGCCAGAGACCCTGCAGAAGAAGATACAGAACGCGGAGAGGTTCTACAACCACAAGAAGGCCAAGACCCCTCAAATTATCGGCATTGTTGATGGAAGCCACGTCGCGATTCGCAAGCCCAAAGTTAACGAAAGCACCTACGTTAACAGAAAATCCTACCACTCCATAAATGCCACGGTATGTGTTATCCCTTTTAAAATAACCCCTTCCTTTTTCTTCATATTTTTTTACCATGTGATGGTGTCATGAAACATGCATTGTGTTAAAATAAAATGTAGACACTGTACTATAGTATCTGTCTGAATACAACTGAACCTTAACTATTATATTACAGTTCATCTGCGACTACGACAGACGGATAATCCACATTGACCCACGCTGGCCTGGTTCCGTCAACGACGCTTATGCTTTCAAGACCAGCTACGTTGGCCACCAAGCTAGGTTAGGGGAGGACGGAGAGGATGGGCCGCTGGGGAAATTCGTTCTTCTTGCAGACTCTGGGTGAGTACGTCATGTAAAATAAAAAATGTACTTTTAACCCGCTACACCAGTTTTACTTGTCATAACATACCACATGTTTCCGTATATTAAATTAATATAAAATAAATCCAATATAACACATGGAAACGGTACCATTCTGTGAAATATATGACACTTCGCCCAGGCCATTTATACAATAAAACAACGGCATTTTTCAGATACGCGTTGCAGAAGAACGTTTTTGTTCCATACAAAGTGCCGCGCACCGCTAAACAGAGAAAATTCAATCGCTGGTTCAAAAAGCTTTCCCCTTTTCCCCACTCTCCTGCTTTCTTTTTCTTTCTTTTTTTTCATCCAATTTGGCATTTTTCAAAATGGCTCCCTTCTTGGGTTTACTGGTTTTCTTTTTCTTTGCAGTGTGATGTAGTTCTTGCATTTTTTTAACTTGTTTTTTTTCCTCTTCCCTTTGTAATTCCTTCTTCATTTTTTCTCTTTTGACCCTGAGTTCCAAACGTTCCTTTTTTCTTTCCTTTTTCATTTTTTTCTCATGCATCTGCTTCCTTTTTAGTTTTTTCTCCCTCTCCACTCTGCGGTCATTCTTATCCTTGTAGTTCTTGGGAACCCCAAATTTCTCCATTTGCACAGCGCTGTAATCTGGCTTGTCTGCCCTGTCTGGTTCCCATATCAGCTTGGCGTTCTTCCTGCTAGGGGTACGCTGCCAGTGTCCTATGTCAGCCTCCTCTATACCGGGTATGCCTGTCACAGAAAGGAATGTTCCGGATATAGTGTGTCACAATGTAAAGAAATGTAAATCATATTTGTATGACACGATTTAAATAAAGTATGTTATTTTTTTAATACAACGCAAACTGCGTTGAAATACTGCGATATGTTTAGTGGTTGTAAGAACATTAAGTATTTTACATGTGGAATGAGATGCGTTGTTGTACATACCTCTTACTGCCACCTCCCGCAGGTAATCGAGAGCCTTCCCCTCTGGCTGCTTCAGCTGCATAGATTTCTTTATTACACCTTTCCCGGTGGTTGCGATAGCGAACTTCAAATCGGTGTACTGAAAAGCATCATAGCATAAAAGTAAAATACTGTGAAATGTTACGGTATTTCATTGTAACTCATACTTCTTTAATATATTTACTTTCATCGCACAACGGGCAGAAATATAACGAAAGTACATGATATCTTAATTTTCTGCTATATCTAGCTAGCTGGAACACAGGGTTGTACGTTATAATTTGTTACCAAATAACGCATGTGTCATTCATTGAACATTACTGTTCAGTTTTGCTATATGACAGCCAAAACACATGGCGTTAGGCATTAACGCATCTGTATCACATGTTACTTTTTCTGTACTATGTACATACTGTAGGGACAGCCGACATGGCATGTTTAATTTATTTATTTCATGCAAAGAAGCACGTACCTTCTTTTTCACTCGTTGTGAGTAGTCTGCCGTCTTTGTTCTACACTGGTGGATGGTACGATGAGTGTGGGTCACGGAGTTGACATAAGCTGTATATAGGAAAGGAGAATAATTGTATTGTCATACAAATTGTTGTATAAAATAAAACACTAATTTATTTGTATCACTTTACTGCACTGTGTCCCTGTCTTGATATTTTATGACAATGTTATTACTACATGCAGAGGGAGGGGTAAAGGGATAGCCACAGCAACACTACTCACCTGCTACATCCTTCCATGCCCTACGCTTGACATCCTTCCCCCCACCGGGCCCATCAAAGTAATACTTTATTGCGTCGCGGTTGACGTTCACTGCAAGCATAAGGTTGTCAACCTCCTCTGTTGTCCATCGCGTCCTTACTATCTCCATGTCCGACCTCATGGGCCCCTTCTCGTCAAACACTTCCCCCCCTTCCAGCAACTCGTCCTCTTCCTGCCCAATATCTGAGAGGCTGTCCTCATCACTGAGGATCTCCTCCCCAACCTCTGTGTTACAGGAGGTGTTGTTCGTGTTTTCTGCAGCAGCTGGCACATAATTATAGAGGTGGTCCACCCCCTCCACAGTTTCAGCTGAGTCATTGGGGGCCGGGGCAAGCCCAACAACACGTGGGGTGATGATCATCTGTTTTTTCCTCCTCCCATGTTTCTTCTGCTTTCCACGTTTCTGTGACAACGAAAAGAAGAAAAACCCTATTAGTAAACCTATACAATATTGGCGATAATTTAACGCAACTTGTCGATTGGCGCTAAGGACGTTAATTTTTGAAAGCGTTTTCCCATGGGAAACATGGAATAAATGCAAGTTATTTTACTACCTGGACGTTCTCTGAATGACTGGGGACAAGGGGGAACTTACCTTGTCTACCTTGTGTGTCATTTTATCCTTATTCTTCACCATTTTTTGTCCGTGAAGCTGTAGTGGATAACGCAACTGAATACGGTACGACAGTGTCGCTACCTAGCGGCAAAATGTAGAGACGGACAGAATTGGAGTAATGTGGCGCCCCCTGACGTGTAACCCAGCTGATATAAAAAATAGTACTGTCCCATTCACCGTGATTGTGCATGCATCATGGCTTTTTTCCTGTCCTTTCCCTGTTTATAATTTAATCTGTATAGCCCGATATAAATCACAATATTTTTCTGAACAAAATCCAAATGGAACACGGTGGGTATGTGAACGGCGTAGTGGAATGAAACTTTTATTTTATATTTCAACCCCTTTATTGGCGTTGACAAAATGTTATCTCACGTGGTGTTTTCACAGCATCAGGTGAAGTTTACTTTGGTCAGGGTATGCTATACAGTACCATGTATCCTACATGGAATGGCAACATGGCCTGTGTGAAAACTTAATGTTCTATTTCATGCATCACATAAAATTAAATGTATATACTGTCATGAATACAATTGAAGAAAATTCTGCGGACTGTTCTATCATGTCTGTTAATCCCTGTGCTCCCTTTCAGTGGGCGGAAAGTCATATCCTCACATTAACGCCATATACTGCAGAAAGTAAAAAGGGACCTGAATTAAGGGTCATAACTAGATGGGAGATTAAAATAATATGAGAGCTGTCCTCCTTCAATGGAAATATTACCTACACATAGTCACGTGAGGTAGGATAAACGGTAGCTGCACACAGATTTTGTGGTCAACGTTACTTCAGTGTAACATAGTAAGGTTGATGCCTAACAAAACATCCCTTGGATGAAATATAATAACGATACAGATACAATGTGCTATACTGTAATGTTCGGTAATTGTCCTGCCAACTTTAACTCTGTCTTTTGTACAAAGTTGGGTAAAACATATACTAAACGGCAATTAAATACACATAATGATGTGAACAAGTGCTGTGAACCGTCCTGCTGTATATCACAGGAAAATACTGCGTTAAGTACAACACCACTCAACAAGCTGAACACTTAACGTCTAAATAGAGTGAAAAAAACTCCAAACTTGGTTACGCTAAAATCTGCACCACTTTTCAGACATACGGTGTATGCCCTGGCTATAATACACAGTAAGTTATCTTGTTTCTGTCCTTTCTCCCATCACTGGCATGTACCACACAATTTTATCTGTTCCTCCTCCTTCCATATGAGAGAAATGAAGGGGCACAAACTGGGGTCCACTTTATGTCACTAGTTCTTTTTTTTTCTCCTTGGCAAACGTAGGCGGGTGTTCTTGGCCTTCTTAGTAGCCGGGGGGCTAAACAGACCCAAATATTGAAGTGCCTCAGCACCTTGCTCCGCACCGAATTGAGGCACGGTTTCCTTTTGCGCACTGTCCGGCTCCTCCTCTGCTTCAACAAATGTTACATTGTGCCTTTTCTCTTTCCTGACATTTTGCGAGGCAGGGATGTCGTAAGGGGAGTTTGTGCTGGATGATGCAGCCACCTGTGAATGGCCCACAAGTATGGGCTTCAGTGTTGCCTCTGTTTCAGTCTGAACCTCTTCCGTTGCTCCAACCTCTGGTTCTGTCACCTTTATCTCCTCTATCGAGTCCTGTGGGAGAGGTTGCTCTGTCCCCCGTCTTTCTACAGGTTGCTCTTCTTTCGGATTAAGCTGCAATATGTCTTCTGTGTCAGAGCTGTTTTGTTCTACCTTCACCTCGCGCTCCTTCTGTGGAGCAGCAGCACTCTCCTCACTTTGTACTGGGCCCGGGTTATCCTGGGGTGTGTCTGCAACACCATCTGCCTCACCACTGTCCTCTTGTTGCTGTGTCGCCGTCTCATCATGGGGTGGGTGTGCACCGTCCCATGCAGCCTGCAGCACTGGCGGCTCGTTCTCTCCATCAGAACTTGCCTCGCCCTCATTCTGTGTGCTAGTGGAGGGCACGAGCCCCACGTCGGACCGCCAGACCATGTCCTGCACTGTAACACACCGGAAAATGACGTGGGTTTTAGTGACAGGAAGACATTTTGGCACAGCAGTATGAAAGGGAAAATAAAACGGTGTCTCTCTTTGTCATTAGTGATAAAACAAATCCTGCTACATCTGCATATATTTTAACTTGACTGACTTTTACATCATACATATACTATGCTTTTCACAGGGTACGGTGGAAAAAGCACAGTATAATGGCTGGCACCTATATAGCGTACATACAACTGTATTTAGAATTTAAATTGGGGTCATATGAACATGGTTCATATTGGGCAGCAGAGTGAGGTACTGTGCCTCGACATAAACATGAACTACATGTTAATTCCATTATGTTGGCCCTGGCACTGTGCTGTAACGCACAGAAAATAGCGCAAATTAGGTGGGATAATGCAAATACTCACAGTTTATAACCCGTGTCCCAACAGGAACCTGAATGTTCTCTTTACCGGGGGGGGGGGGGACTTGAGCCTGTGCTGCGACCCTCTGCTGTACAACACCATCGACTACCCGCAGCGTCTGATGTATCACTGCGGAAAGAGAGAATGTTTCATTAATTTGCAGGTTTCCTTCTATTGCGCTATGTACACTGAAACTGTTTAATGTGGGTGATGAAGGTAAGGCGTAAAGGCAGTTCTCACATTTTAATTTAGCGCGGAGGACAGTGGCGTTAAGTTTTAATTTTATTTTTTAGCAGCAGTATTGGAACAGAAATAATGTGCAGTATTCTACAACTATTTGGATGGCCTCTTTTCCTGCTGAGACTTACCGTTTAACATATCATGCACTGTTGAACTGAGTATCCCATGTTTATTCAGCATCGAGTTTTGGTTCTTTCCTAAGAGACGTCCTGTCTTTGCTATGTCCGCGACTGCTTTCTTAAGAATGCCGTCGCGAACGGATTTTTGGTGCCGCATTAGAATTTTGGCGATGTCACTTTGGTTCTTCACCACGTTTGCAGTGATCTTACTAAGGCGGTCTGTCTCTTCTTTCATGGCACTGCATACAGTCTTAATACCAGATAGAGCCTCTGCAATGTCGGACGTTATGGACTTAAAAATTTCTTTGTCCTCCCTGCGCTCCATTTCTACAGAGGTTAAGAGACTCTGCATTGTGGCCAGGATTAAAGCGGGGTCTGGCACAGCCTGCTTGGCGGGGCTGGGTGGTGCAGCACTGCTCCCTGCTGTGGTGGCATCGTATAATAGTTTCTTCTTAGCGGATCCTACATCTGCAGTTCTGGCGTTAATTTGGCAGGTGTCTCTAGGAGAGCGGCGCAGGCGGGGTGGTGGGGTAATGTCAGGTAAGTTGGGCGAGCTCTCGATGGGAGTGGCGGTGAGGTCTACTATGTTGCTCTGCTTTGAAGTCGTTGGCGTGGAATATCGCACGGTTACCTCGTCTTCCGAGTTGCTGATGATAGGCCGGTTGCGTTCTATCTTGACCCCCTTTTTCATCTTGCTGCTCTTCTGCTCCACTTTCCCTGCTTTCACGGTGACTTTTTTTACTTTGGGGTCCGCCTTTGTGTGTTTGGGGTCAGGTTTCGTCTTGATTGCAGGTGCTTTACTCGTTTTTTTGTCCCCTTCACTGTCCTGTTTTACAGTTTTGGGACGTGGGGTATTAGGACGTGGGGTACTAGTTTTACATTTCTTGGCAGCAGAAGGCGGTACGGTGCTCCGTTTGTTATGGGTGTCAGTGCTGCCTCCCTGGTTTATTTCGGGATATAGTATCACCCCGTTTGGGCCCACTATTTCCTTTTCCTCTTTCCATTTTAAGAGTAAAATCTGGAGAGGCGTACAGCCTTTTTTCACCTTTTTGCCGCTCTTTAGTAGTTCTAGTAGGTGCTTGTTCTGCAATATATAACAGCAATAACGTCAGGAATGATATGCGGTGTTCCAAAAAAGGACAGGTTGCGTTAATACCGTAGTACTATATTTCCCACATACGGTTAGGATAAAACAGCAGCATATTATTTCAATGTCATGGGAAAAAAGATGTAAATGGATAGGGAGGAAGGGGGAAGAAAAGGGGGGGGGGGGATGGGACTACATGATACATGTGATAAGTAAAAAAGGGAAAGTGGTTGCAGTATTTTGTATAGCTCACCTTTTTTTTACAGCTGCCGTAGAAATCGTTGATTTGCTTCTTCATTTGTTTCACATCCCTGCCGTTATTCGCGACGGCATTCACTAGGTCTGAAAAACAAGGTAAATGTTTCCTTACTTCAAATACCGTATAAAACAAAATATAACACAGAATTACTTTGTTTAACTTGACATAAGAAATGGAGTAGAAACAGGGAAAGAGAATTGCATGTCACTGAATTGCACTAAATAATAAACGTTAACTGTCTGGCCTGTGTCATGCCATGCCACAGTAGAACAAGTGAGGTTCATATGCTGAGTGTGCCTACAGTACATTGCGTTAATTTTTTTAGAACGGTATCTATATGATACTGCTACTTTTGGGAGATACGCCTTAATACAGTGCGTGATAAAGATTTTTTCCATATCTTGAACCTCCTGCCAAGCCTTCTCACGGTCCTCCTTCTGGTTTTTGGACCTGGACTTCAGGATGCTCTGGAGGCGGTTTACATTAAAAAAGAGGGTGAATTGTTCACTAGCATTCCATTTTATGTTCCTTATTCTCACTGTCCCTTTGGCCGTATACTTGGCGCTACGGTTGATGCCTTGTCCTTCGTCATCCTCGCTCCCTGTTCCCTCCTCTGCCTCATTCTCACACTCTCCTCCTTCTTCCTCCTCTTGCTCCTCCCCACCATCCTCCTCCTCGTCATCCTCATCGTCACCGTCCTCATCATTTTCAGCGTACTCCTCCCCTTCCTCCTCCTCTTCTCCACCCTCCTCCTCTTCTCCTTCTTCTACTCCACTACCTTCCTCATCCTCCTCCTGTTCACTTTCTCCCTCTTCCTCATCGTCTGACGCGTCGTGATCGTAATCGGACTCGTCCGCCTCCGACTCCTCATTGTCAGAAGCATTAGAATTATCGCTGCTTGTGTCCTCAAGATCCACCGATTGCTCGGTGTCGTCAGAGCTGGTATCTTCTATCTCATCCCTTTTCAGGGGTTTCTGCAAAAAAATAAATTAAATACGGGTCAGAATGCAGTGGGACAAGGTGAACAACATAGCACAAACATTCATCCTGTCCCCCAAAACAAAGCAATATGTTTAATGCTGCGAACCCTCCCTTGTGTTATATACCATGCTCAGACTAAATTTGGGTTTTGCAGTACGTGTATTAATGTGGGTATTATTTATACTGCACGGGGAGAGGAGGGAGGGACAAAATGCATACAGCGGTGTCATGTAGTACTCTAAATCGCAAAGTCACTCAGGTTATAATAACTTGGTTCACATGGTACCGATTCCAACAGCGAAAAGACAGCTTGTTTGGGTTACGGGAAGCAGAAGACATAGCTAGGCCATACCTAAATGCGGTGTCGGGACCGTACCGACCCACTCCCGCACACCGTTCACCAAAATCCACCCATTATCGCCCCCTACGTCCCTTGCTCAAACCGTGTTAACTCGGTGTATACTGCATGACAAGTCCCAAATAATGCACAGGAAGCTTCTTGGTTATTAGTTACATCATGTTATAACACACACAGGTGGGAGACTTACCTTTGGTTGGACTTTAGGCATGTTTAGGGGCGATGTGGTACTTTGCCGCCTTCTCTGGCGAGCACTCAGATACCGTACCGGAAGTGCGTATCCAGGTCATGTTACACTGGTTTCCGCGGTACAGCTGGCGTTATTTCCCGCCTTAGCGCACTTCAGGCAAAAGTGTTGGGATTGCGTTATTTCTTTTGCGGTATTCACAACGCCTTGCGTTACGACATCTAACAGAAAGTTGTGTCTCGGGGGGGGGTGGAATGTACTTTAATATTAGCGGTATATATTTTTTTAATAACGCAAGTGAAGTGAATAACGCCGCGTTAGTTGTGTCTCGGCCCCCTGATATACTAGTAAGACAAATCAGTCAATATTATTAGTATAAAACAAAGGAAACCAAAGGTGTCCGACATCAGGTGAAATTGGGGTATTTAATTTGCTAACTTTGAAGAGGAATATATCATTAATACCAAACATATTGCACAGATTATTAGTTAGCCATAAGGTTTGAATACTCCTCTTTCTATACATACCCTAAGGCTAGGTCTGCATGGAGTACTAACAGAGCTATAGCTCATAGAAAAGGGGTCACGTTTGCACTGCCAACGAGCGTCCGAAAGTGGTGCATCTACCCTATAATTCATGTAACATAAAGTGATCTTCTAGACTATGTAGGACCTTGGAATAACTTGAAGTGATATCGATGATAATGTGGCCTATATTTATATAATCATATGAGTATGAATTTCATTGTTCTCCTTGTGTCCAATATCAAGGTTTCTGACCATTAGGTGATGAAGTGCTAAAACCATTCAAGTATGATAAATGAATTATAAGAGGCAATGCTGTGCACTGATATGTAGGAAAGGATGGGGGTGCTCAGGCATCCCTCCTTTGGAATGGGTTGGAAGTGGGGGGGGGGGGGGCTCTGGGGCGCTACATTAGCACTGTCTCACCCCAGGACATGTCAAGGTGTTTGAGAATGTCTATTGGTGTTCAAAGATATTGTGTTTCTATAGTCTGTGTAATATGGAGGCTAGGGGTAGGTTATCTGATGGCTATTGGTGCAGGTTAGGGGGGGGGGGGTACTTGATTGTATTCGAGCAAATGTTTTCAAAATAGCTGATATTTTGGTATTTTACAAAGAATGACCCCTCCATCCCGAGAGGGGGTAGCACCTCTATGATCACACCAATATGACTTTATGTGGTTTGTTTGGGTCCCTTATGGAGGTTTCTGGCCATTTTCAAGAAAGTTTGGTGAAGTTTGAGTAGGAATTGAGAGACTGAATTTGGGATGTCTTACCACCATTTGGCCAATCTTCGGGTCATGGGTGTTCAAAAATAAAATTGTGACAAATGCATAGTTTGAGCCTGTCCCTGAAATTTTACAGCAAAATTAGCGATTTAACGACCTCCTCCCCCCCCCCCCCTTACACACAGACCTGCACACAATTTCCTGTTTCTGTATACTATCCAGTGGGCACACCACCACTAACTAGTCCTGGCCTGAGTGGCTAGTGTCGGGCAGCACTCAACAATTGGTTATATATTGCAAGGTATTTGTCCATATTATAGTAGCATATCATTAAATTACTGGTGATTTGAGGTCTATCCCCCAACACCTGCTGCCCAGATTTATGTGAAATGGTAAGGTTTGGAAGCTTGTGCATTTCATTATATGAACTTACCAAGACAAGGAGTGTGGCATCACAGACGCCGTGTGTTTATTTACGATAAGAGGACTAACCAACCAATGACTGCGTATTGATAGTTTCCCGCGCTATGCGCATTAGCGCCTATATGACACCTTCTCCCTAAGGAAATAAACACAATCATATACCTGTCAGGATAAATGGTTAGTTGTTATATAATACAGTACATATGAAAATTTATGAGAACAATATGATATATGATATACCATAAACCTTTGGTACCAGGTAATAGACATAAGCATAAACAGTGGTTATGACATAGACAAACTTAAAAGTCCATGAACCGTACCGGCATGACTGTTCTCTCGGAATCAGTCTAGTTCATGTCCATACCTTGCGGATTACCAGGCTCAATACGGTTCTCCCTTATTGGAACCGTATTAGGCTGTTCGACCGGTTCCTGTCTAGGCTGAACCGGAGGAATAGCAGAGTCCTCAATAACATATGACCGTTTCTGTGGGACATCATCCCCTTCCTCAAGATATGACTGCAGAGACTCATGTCTCCAGGTCTGATCAGTTCCTGTAAATACACTAGCACATGGCTCCTGATCTTGGAATAACAGTTTGTGCTGAGCCACTGGTTGGTCATCTGTTTTTGGCCATGAAGACCATAGATCTTCACAGGCAACATCTTCATCAATACAGTCATAGATCTCATAACCTTGCGTTGCATGTGGAAACTTGTCCGAGATCACACGATTTTCTGCTGAGACACACAAGGATACAAGGTCCATCTTTACACTTGGGCAACGGCCCAAAAAACAAACTGGGTTTACATCGTCTTTGACCACATGAACAGTAAATCTATATACTCTACCCTTGTACCTAGTTCAAGAAATAAAAGTCCCAATATCTGTGAGAATACCATTTGGGCATCTTAACACTGCATCACTAGCATCCAACTTTGGTTTTGTCTCTAATACATTATACACAGACTCTGGCATGACTGTAGTATCTACCCCTGTATCCACCTGAAACCTCACCTGGGTCTCATTGACATCAAGACTCACAAAAAATCTCCTAATGCACCTGACAGGCAGGCCTTGGTAGTGTAGTGGTTAACAGCTCAGCCTGTGGGTCAGAAGGTGGTGAGTTCAATTCACCAAAAGGCTGTGACCATTTTTAGATTTTGATTTCTTCAAGGATAAACATAAGTTAACAAACCAGTAGTTCATGTGATGTCCTTTATATACCAGGTTTTGTCAGAAAAATAAGTCACATTTTTTTGGGGGGTTAATTCTTCGGGACATGGCTAAATCTGACGCAAAAAACCTCAGGATTAAGAATTTTACATTGGGCTAATTTACATTTTTCCCCAACAGTGTGTAACCAGGCAAAATCCAAGATGGCCGCCAAATCATCAGAAAATCATCTCCCTTGGCATAAATATCAAGCATAACTTGTATTTGACATTGCCTACCCCCCTAAACCAACTATAGGGAATTCAACCATGTTATTGGTTTGTTGCTAGGATGAGTGGTTGCTTAGCAACAGCCATTCTAAATGAGTTTTTGCCTAGCAGCACATCCTCAGGCTGTCCCTAGCTTGATTTCAATGATACCTACCCCCCCTAAATCAACTATAGGGAAATCAGCCATGTTATTGACCAGCACCATGTTCCATGGATCTGGTCTATATGAGAGGAAGTGAACCCGCCGTAAGCTCAAAGAGAGAAGTAGCGCACCATTCACTTAACCCTGGGGACACGAACCGTAGGCCCAGTATAGCCCTCAGCGGTGGGCAGTGGTGCGTGACCTGGCAGTCGTATGGATGTATTCATAAATCCAAAGAGCCAGAGGTGGTGGTTGCATTCATAAACTGCATCATGAGGGGACACAACCTCTATGGACAGCACACTGCTTTAACTACACACTGTTGCATTTGTGCATCATGACTCCTGTATACTTACCCTTAAGGGACAGCACACTGCTTGAACTGCACACTGATGCATTTGTGCATCATGGCTCCTGCATACTAACCCTTTAGGGACAGCACACTACTTCAGCTTTACACTGATGCATTTCTGCATCATGACTCCTGTTTACTAACCCTTTAGGGACAGCACACTGCATTAACTACACACTGATGCATTTCTGCATCATGGCTCCTGTATACTAACCCTTTAGGGACAGCACACTGCTTCAACTACACACTGATGCATTTGTGCATCACAACTCCTATACAATAACCCTTTAGGGACAGCACACTGTTTCAACTACACACTGATGCTTTTGTGCATCATGTCTCCCGTACATTAGCCCTTTAGGGACAGCAAACTACTTCAACTACACACTGATGCATTTGTGCATCATTACTCCTATACAATAACCCTTTAGGGACAGCACACTGCATTAACTACACACTGATGCATTTGTGCATCATGACTCCTGTACATTAGCCCTTTAGGGACAGCACACTACTTCAACTACACACTGATGCATTTGCGCATCATTACTCCTATACAATAACCCTTTAGGGACAGCATACTGCATTAACTACACACTGATGCATTTGTGCATCATGACTCCTGTACATTAGCCCTTTAGGGACAGCACACTGCTTCAACTACACACTGATGCATTTGTCTATCATGACTCCTGTATACTAACCCTTCAGGGACAGCACACTGTTTCAACTACACACTGATGCATTTGTGCATCACAACTCCTATACTTTACCCTTTAGGGACAGCACACTGTTTCAACTACACACTGATGCATTTGTGCATCATGACTCCTATACACTAACCCTTTAGGGGCAGCACACTACTTCAACTACACACTGATGCATTCATGTATCATGACTCCTGTGTACTAACCCTTTAGGGACAGCACACTACTTCAACTACACACTGATGCATTCATGTATCATGACTCCTGTATACTAACCCTTTAGGGACAGCACACTGCTTCAACTACACACTGATGCATTTGTGCATCATGGCTCCTGCACATTAACCCTTTAGGGACAGCACACTACTTCAACTACACACTGATGCATTCATGTATCATGACTCCTGTATACTAACCCTTTAGGGACAGCACACTACTTCAACTACACACTGATGCATTCATTCATCATGACCCCTGTACACTAATAAAAAGCCTGTCACCACACCTATGGTGTGCAAATCCTAGATCTAAACCATTGTGTCAAGTTGGGGTCAGCCTCTTTGAAGCCCAGGTAGGGCGGGAAGGACACACCTGATTCAGTTCTGAAATAGTAGTGGCAGAGTGTACTTCAATCCTCGTCAATCTCCCTCATTGTGTCCTTGTTGGTTTGTTGCTAGGATGAGTGGTTGCCTAGCAACAGCCATTCTAGTTGTGTATTTGCTCAGCAACACATCCTTAGGCTGTCCCTGGCTTGATTTCAATGATACATACTCCCCTAAATAACACCAAGGGGATTCAACAATGATATAAGTTTGTTGTTAAGATGAACTATTGCTTAGAAACAGCTATTCTAATTGTTTATTTGCCTAGCAACACATGCTTGCTAGGTATATAAGTAGATTTTAATTGAACCTCAGGAATTCAGCAATGATATCAGTTTGTTGCTAGGATGAATGGTTGCCTAGCAACAGCCATTTTGATTGTGTATTTGCTTTGCAACACATCCTTAGGCTGTCCCTAGCTTGATTTCAATCATACCTATACCCCCCTGAATAACACCAAGGGGATTCAACAATGATTTAAGTTTGTTGTTAAGATGAACTATTGCTTAGAAACAGCTATTCTAATTGTTTATTTGCCTAGCAACACATGCTTGCTAGGTATATAAGTAGATTTTAATTGAACCTATCGATTTATCCAAATAACATTTTCAATATTGCTACTTCATTTGACCCAGATAAATGATTGTTACAATAACATATTTTGCGCAATGGGCTTCATTTTACACTGACAGTGCAAATATATCCATAGAAAGGTATTTACAGGATTTCTTGAACATGCCTTCATTTATCTATTGATTTGTGCACAGATATAGTGAAAGATCCCATCAACCCCAAAGGAAATCTCATCATAACGTTCTGCCATATGTTAATTGGAAAGCAGTAATGAATTAGATGAGCAGTTGTACAGTACAATGTCTACTCATGTTTTCAATAACACAATGTCTTCGAATGATAGATTAATTGTAGCGAGTGTGCATCCTTTTCTATACTTAGTCCATATCTGCCTCAAAAGAGTCCACAATGGGGCATGAATTAACACACTTTTCATCTGCCTGGCAGATGCAAAGCTCCCGGCAAATCAAATTCTGCTGTTTGCAGGGACACTTGCCCAAACATCGTAGAACACAAAGCATAATATGGAATCTGCCAGGTGCGAAAATCCACTTGTCCTTGTACTCCTTGATGTAGGTGGCTCAGTCTCATGAGTTTGTAACAGTTGAAACGTCTTTGACCGGGTGTCATCTTTGACCGATGTAGTCTTTGACCGGGTGTCGTCTTTGGCCGGGTATCTTACTTCAACTCAGCTGCACTGTCCAAAGTATTATGCAATAAGAAGTCCCACCAAGTACATTACATCATATACATATATAATTTTTTTTTTTAAATGGAAAAAAATCTTTTCTAGATACCCAGTCAAAGACGACACCCGGTCAAAGACGACACCAGTCAAAGACGACACCGGTCAAAGACGACACCCGGTCAAAGACGTTTCAACTGTTACAAACTCATGAGACTGAGCCTGGTACTCAAGTTTGGTAACCCTTTTGTACAGATCCATGTCCAGTGTTACAACAAGCTTTTTGTTGTGACCAGAGACCAGCCTGTCCAATGTCAGTAGGTGGTCCAACGCTGTGGTTAGCGTTGGCCATTCAGTGGCCGGAGCATTAATTATTGGGAGATTGTATGTTTCATCCTTCTTGGGTGCTTGATCAGTTTGTACAACCGAATTGTATCTGAACTACACATGAACACCCTGACACTGGGGTGAGATTTCATCTGAACCAGCAGCCTTTCTATCTAAAAATCTTGCCAACAACCATGCCATGTCACTCTTCTCTGCCTGCAGTATAAAATCATTATACTTACCCATTTCATATTCCGGGTAACGTGGGCTGATGAATGGTTTTGGGCTGCCAGATATTTTACACTTATCAAACCTTGACAACAGTTGCTGGGACATCACCAAGCTTTTGAAATCAAGATACTCAGACTGAATGGTGATACAACGGCATCTCCCTTTCCAGCAGTTTGGTACACACCAATGGCGTTATCTATTGAGGCTCGAATTGATGTGTTCTTAAGTAGCCCAGAAGGTACATATACTCCATGCGGTGGCATTCTCTCACATACAGCAATAGCTAGTGTGTCACATATATACTTGTTTTGCGGTCGAGTGATAACCCCAACCCCATAACGGTGCAACGGAGAAATTTCCTTCTGGCTCCGGAAATCGTGGCACATGTACAATGACAGGCCAATGGCATAAGGACTAGTATGAAATTCTGATGGATTATCAATCTTTCTCCTTGTCATGCATAATATCATCTGACATGACTGCTGCAGCTGGGCAGACCTGATTTCAGAGGTTGTAGCCTTAGCACATTGTATAATCCATCTGATCAGGTTGACTAGCTCCAAGGGCACAGTTTCCTCACTTTTTGTCAACAAATGACCCATTGAAGACCCATGCACCTTTCTTCTTTGATTCCAATATGGAGTTCCTAATGATTTCAGAGCATTATTGAAATGTCACAGACATGTCCCATTCCTGCGTTGACCTTTTGCTTATCATTGTTGAATTCCTTTGGTGTGATTTAGGGGTATCATTAGAATCAAGCTAGGAACAGCCTAAGGATGTGTTGCTAAGCAAATATACAATTAGAATGGCTGTTGCTAGGCAACCATTCATCCTAGCAACAAACTAATATCATTGTTGAATTCCTTTGGTGTGATTTAGGGGGGGTAGGTATCATTGAAATCAAGCTAGGGACAGCCTAAGGATGTGTTGCTAAGCAAATACACAATTAGAATAGCTGTTCAACCATTCATCCTAGCAACAAACTAACATCATTGTTGAATTCCTTTGGTGTGATTTAGGGGGGGGAGTAGATACCATTGAAATCAAGCTAGGGACAGCCTAAGGATGTGTTGCTAGGCAAATACACATTTAGAATGGCTGTTGCTAAACAACCACTCATCCTAGCAACAAACCAATATCATGGCTGAATTCCCTATAGTTGATTTAGGGGGGGTAGGTATCATTGAAATCAAGCTAGGGACAGCCTAAGGATGTGTTGCTAGGCAAAAACTCATTTAGAATGGCTGTTGCTAAGCAACCACTCATCCTAGCAACAAACCAATAACATGGTTGAATTCCCTATAGTTGATTTAGGGGGGGTA
The DNA here is from genome assembly GCA_947462335.1 of Harmothoe impar. NCBI lineage: Eukaryota > Metazoa > Annelida > Polychaeta > Phyllodocida > Polynoidae > Harmothoe > Harmothoe impar. Next base: position 63,846,653 of record OX381709.1, read on the forward strand.
GGTAATGTCAAATACAAGTTATGCTTAAAGGACACCAGGAGACATTTAGCCCGAAATTATAAATAGCACATATTTAGATAGCTTGTGATGTTATCTATTATTTCCGAGCTTCATATTTCTCCATTAATTCATTACAAATGTCATTTTAGCATATTTTCTAGCCATACCTCTGAGTCTTCCGTACCCATTTCTGAGGGGTAATTACTTTCCCAATTTGACAGTAGGTGGCGTGGGCATAGGACCCCCCTAGCAACCCCGTGATCAGGGTTGACTGCACACATCAATCTCCACTAAGCTTCTAACATAGTATTGGGCACTAGGGCCAGCATGGTGGGGTAGGCTATGTCTGGGTACGCTCCTCCTACCCCAAACCCCCTTCCCCCATTGTCACCCGTCCCCGTCCCAGAGAAAGCTGTGAAAACGCAGTGTACAGGGCGGGGGGGGGGGGGAGGTGGTGCATTGGAATACACATGCCGTACAGGCTGTTTTGAAGGCAACTTTCGACCTTTGGCAAAAATTTAAGCGATCTTTGGACAAGATTGACAATAGGATGAAGGGTCCAAAAAAGCGACTTTGTGACCTGGGCCCCTTAATTTCGGTGACTTTCTGACCTCAGGGGATACCCCTCTGGACCCCCATACAGGGGTAAGGTCGCTTTTTAACACAGGGATGGTGTCACATCATTCTAAATCATTACGATTAGAGGAAATCCACTATTGTATCAGTGGCATGTCATATGGGAAAATGGTTGGGGAAACGGGAGCCCCTCATGATAGTTTAGTTACAACAAGGCTATCATGCGATTTATAGTAATATTCAGCCTTGAAGTACAATTTTCCATAGGATATATAGATGGGTACATAGCATATCAATATTACAAAAGACAGAAATGTGTTACTAGACTAGTATATACAAAATATAGTCACTGGCAAATTATATTCGGTATGTTATTCTAGTCCCAAATATTTCCCCTTGACTGAGACTTTGCTTGATAATGCCATAGGGCTAAGTCAATTATAATCGAGATACGCCTCTCATGATGTAGAAAATAGTCTACATTCAGTCTACATTCGGCGAGGTTTAGATGTAGACTATTATCATTGTCTACATGTCAGAGGTGGTCATTCTAGTGCATGTGACAGGGCTATTCTCTAGCAGCTTTCCTGCAATATATCACATATCTAATGTTAATTAGAAAGCCTGTTCATATTTTTCTATTTCCGTGAAAAAATCATGAAATATGAAGTATGATCTCAGCTTTCCAGAGATATGTTCAGATATATTCTAAACATATTATAAGTATGTTTATAAGCTTGTGCAAAATGTGCCACTTCCACCCCTCTATGCCTAGAACATAGCAGGTGTGGTAATCTAAGCGTTGCCACGCCGTGTGACGTCACACGGCCCAGCAGAGCCCTACTTCACACCATTTCCATAGGGGGGCAGCACCAACACATGGGAAATTAATTTGGGGGATCCTGCCCCCCAAAAAGGCTTAAAAAGTCGTTAATAATTGGTATTTTGATTCGATTTAAAAACTATGAATCATCTTAATACCATAAGCATCATTTGTGCACCTCAAAAACGACAGGTATGGTGTCCTTTAATATTTTCTGATGATTTGGCGGCCATCTTGGATTTTGCCCGGTTACACACTGTTGGGGAAAAATGTAAATTAGCCCAATGTAAAATTCTTAATCCTGAGGTTTTTTGGGTCAGATTTAGCCATGTCCCGAAGAATTAACCCCCTGAAAATAATAGGTTTACGTAAACTGGTATACACAGGTCTTCCCTGATGGCTTACCTGGTAGAACAGAGGACTGTAGGCTGGAGGGTTTGTGCGCCGGGGTTCAAATCCTAATACAAGCATGGTTTTAAATGAGAAACGGTTCTCATAACCTCCTGTCAGACTTAAGCTAGTTCATATAGCCTCCTAAGGTGGTTATGTGAACTAGGTCACTCCACCCAGGCTGTTCCAGGTCAGATGGTGGTCTCAGAGAGGAGAATATGCATGCCATATGCAGTTCTTAGTCCTAAACTGTTTAATAGCTATCTGTCTGACATTAGTGAATACCTGGTCCCGGAGCTAGGGATTGATATAAATGGTACAAAGGTTGTATATCTGTTATATGCTGATGACCTTGTTTTATTCTCTACCACACCTGAGGGACTACAAACCCAAATCAATAATTTATTTCAATACTGTAGAAAGTGGCATTTAATTGTAAATATGTCTAAATCAAATATTATGGTGTTCCAAGAAAAGAAAAATTCAAAGTCTTGCCTATTTAAGTATGGCAAGGAGCCCTTGGCTAAGGTCACAACATACAAGTATCTAGGCTTCACATTACAATCTGACCATAAAGATATTTTTCATAAGGTCTATCAAGAACTTGCCGATAAGGGGAGGAAAGCTGTGCATGAAGTATATTCCAACTGTTCTGAGCACATTGGTCGACCAAAGCCCCGAACTGCTCTAAAGCTATTTGATAGTCAAGTGAGGCCATGCATCGATCATGGTTGTGAAATTTTGGGTCTAAACAGAGGGAGAGAAGTTGATAAACTTGAAATAAGACAGCTGAGATATTTAAAATCTATGCTTGGGGTACGAAAACAAACAACCTCTGCAGCAGTTTATGCAGATACAGGTAGAGTTCCCCTAAGGGCCTTCTGGGAAGTACAAACTATAAAATACTGGAAAAGAATCTCAAATCTCCCAATCTCCAATGTTCTCAAGAAATGCTACTTAAGCTTGCACAAGTTAGATGAAGAGGACCAGATTAACTGGTGCAGTAACGTTAGACACCTTCTTGACAGGCTGGGTGATACATACAATAATCTATGGGATACTCAAAGAACTGGTGCTAGCCCAATTCCAATTGGGGCTCTGACTGAAGCTATCTATGGGAAATACAGGACTAGTATTATGGGTGAAATTAATGAAGCAGGTGAGGGTAAGAAACTCAGAACATATCGGACATTTAAAACGGAATTCAGATTAGAACACTATCTCTTTAATTTAAATAACTGTAAATACAGGTATGCCCTAGCACAATTTAGGTTAAGTTCGCACAATCTGGGAATAGAGACTGGTCGGCATTGCAGGCCACCTAAACCTGCTGGTGAGAGGATTTGTCTCTACTGCCAGAGTGGAGCTGTGGATGATGAGGTACATTTTCTGACAAAGTGTACATTTCATAATGAATACAGAGAGGTATTCGAAAATGTTGTCAAAAGTATTATACCGAACTACGCTAACACATCTGACACTGATAAATTTGAGAAAGTTATGAAAACACCAGAGCATATTGTTATTAATGCACTGGGTAAATATGTATATATGGCCTTCAAACAACGACAACAAGTTTGAGTTTGGGGTTAATGTGTTTGTAGGTCAATAATGTTTGAAAGTTTAACCTGTAATGCAAAACTGTGACCCAACTGGGTATGTATGCCATGTATCCATGTCTCTGTACGTCTGTACATATGTGTTTTCTAGTCGAGTACATTTGTGTAGTATTGTGTAGTAGCCTAGTGTATTTTCATTTTGTCTCGTATTGTAGCATAGTTTGTAGATTTAGTTTATATAACCTTTATGTATGACACATAAGTCAGAAATGACTTTCATTTCAGTTGTCAATAAAAGATATTATTATTATTATAATCTACAGTAAGAACAATAGACCAAACACCCAGGCGAAGTATAAAGGTTTATGTACTAGATATACTCCTAGGGGTCTAGAGGCAATATCATATATCATATTCAGTCCTTCTTAAAGGGGCATTCTCACCACTCGCACTTACCACATAGCTGTAGTGTTTGACTAGAACCCCTCTGTACGACGCACCACTGTGGCGGGAACGCTGCCCACAGACGCTGGATGAGGGCGACACCTAGAGAGTAAATAAAGACACTAGGACGACGGCAATGGGCGCCTAGAGCGCGTGTACAATAGCTCCGACTTTGTTCTTCTTGTACACCACATTCTGGCGACGAATAGATGGGATAAATCAATCCACAAGGGTGACATTGATGTGGATGATGGAGATCGAGGAGGACAAGTGTGACAAGTCAGGTGGGTGCAGTGAGGATGGAGACAAGTCGGACTGTCTGTGTCACTGTGAACGTGAAGCCATGCCCAAAGCAGCCCATGCTCGATTTGTGAACTTGTGAGTTGTGCAGGTGGTCGTCCAGTTAAATCAGTGACTCAGGTTAAATCCAGTGTAGAGTCTGTTGGTTAAATCCAGGAGCAGGTTAAATCCAGTCAATGCTCAAGTCGTTGGTTAAATCCAGGAGCAGGTTAAATCCAGTGCGCAACTCAATGTTAAATCAGGAGATGTCTTGTTAAATCAGGAGACGTCTTGTTAAATCAGGTGACGTCTTGTTAAATCAGGAGACGTCTTGTTAAATCAGGTGACGTCTTGTTAAATCAGGACACGTCTTGTTAAATCAGTGGGAGTCAACGTTAAATCAGGACTCTGTTTAATCAGTGGGAGTCAGCGTTAAATCAGGACTCTGTTTAATCAGTGGGAGTCAATGTTAAATCAGGACTCAAGACATACCCGGTATTTGTCTGGGGACGCACCCAGCGTACCCGCTTGAACAGTCTAGGGACGCACCTGGTGTACCCGATTCAACAGTCCGGGGAGGACCCGGCATACTCAGTTCAACAAGTCCGGGGAGGACCTGGCAACACCCATCATCAGGGGTGACCCAGAAGTACCCCTGACCAAGAACTACGTATTCAAGAGGGAGAGAGACTTGCGATTTTATTTTACCTAGATAAGAGACTGTGCTTATTAGGCCTATGTGGATATGTATTCTGGCCACATATTCTAACAAAAAGACTTTGGTTATTCTGACAATTACAAGTGGAAGGAAAAGAACAATCCTAAAGTGGAAACGACTTATTTTGTTTGGCCTTGTTGAAAGGTGTACTTTATGTTTCAGGTTATATGTTTATATCAAAGGACTCAAGGAAAACAATTGACATTACAGAGAGACTTTATTTGGATGTGTTAAGACCCATCATCATTTACTCAAAGACTCATGTAACACTGTTATTGCTAAAGTGTCCATTTTATTGCAGCATTGTATAATATGGTGATCCTGCTTACTATTTAAACAAGGGGAGAGATGTAGTGTTTGACTAGAACCCCTCTGTACGACGCACCACTGTGGCGGGAACGCTGCCCACAGACGCTGGATGAGGGCGCCACCTAGAGAGTAAATAAAGGCACTAGGACGACGGCAATGGGCGCCTAGAGCGCGTGTACAATAGCTCCGACTTTGTTCTTCTTGTACACCACAATAGCAGACTAGAACAGTACTAGAATTGTGAGTGGGAAACGCTCAGTGAGAATGCAGGCATAGATACACCATAACATTTGAAGACCATCGCTCTAACTATTTGGGTTGGGGGAAACCCAAAGAAATTGGACCCCTTGAAGGGGAAGGGGGGGGGATTTTGGACCCCTCTTGAGGGGGGCACCAAGAAAATTGCACCCCTTTTTAGTGAAAAGAGCCTGTGTGCCACTGTAGCAGTAAGACTCAATTCCAACCTGCCTGAGGTGGGGGAGAAGATTTGGAACTCCTCCTTTCATTTTTTTGGGCCAAACCTTGAATGATTGTGTTCTTGTGAGGCATGCAGAAGTAAGAAAATAGTCCTTAGAATTGATCACAAATGCTTTTGCTCGATAGGGGTTTTGATACTTAGGGATCATTTGTAGGATAGGGGCCTCACATGTCCCCATCTCTCAAATGGCCCCCATCTCTCAATTTTTTTGTGAGTTGGGGAATGTGGTCCCTATGTCTCAAATATTTGTGGGGTAAAGACTTTTTAACATTTAGGGACTTGAGTAGGCACTTAGATAAATTTTCCAAATTGTATAGATTCCGTATTTTATTGTGCCATGTTATTGGCCACACTAACAGCTTTCCAGAACATATTTAATCATCCTTCTATCATAATTAGAAGTGGAGAAAATTGACCAAAACATGGAGGGTTGTAGAAGCAAGTGCCCACTATAGAAATGCACAGTGGTACCTGTGAGAGATTGGCACCACTGGAGTGGGTCTATAGGGGTCTGTCTGGTCGCCCTGTGGGCGCATCCATTGCTTGATCTGGTAACCGGCGAGATAAGCACTGATACAACAATCACAATGGGTACAGGCTGTTACATAATGCACCCTAAATATTCCGCAGTGAAGGCCAGGGAATTATCTCATTGGTTGATAATGCATCCAGCTAGACGCCTATACTATACACGTAGTTGGTGTGTGACCATGCAGCCACTATACCAGTTCTCTACCTGTATGGATCTCTTTCGGCTGTTATATTATATTTGAGGGTGTGTGTAATACACTGTTGGAAAGCTACAATATCCCCCTTTCCATATTGCTATAAGATATTCTTTAATTCACATAAGATTTATATGAAACACCCTATTTACATCTTGATGCTGTATAACCCCATGTCATGTAGGCTAGAGCAGTACTTGCAGTGCATCAATTTGGGCAGTCTAGAAAACCCCTTGGGCATCCATCTCAGGCAGACTCCTAAATGCAGAGCCAATTTTGTGTGTCACCCATGGCTGCACTTTGAGACCACTGCAGTGCGTATTTCAGAGTGCCTAACTTGAGGTGTGCCCTAAGTCTCAAAGGCCCCTATCCCAAAAAAGTCTGAGGGATAGGGGCCTTTTGAGACTTAGGGGCCTCACAACTCTCCTTCTGTACCTTAATATACTCCTGGATTGCCAGTATGACTACTACTACAACAATTATGTACCATACTAGACTTTTTTTTGGTTAATACAAATTTTATATGATATTCAAAATATTCATACATCTTGCAGATTCAAATCAAATGGCATGTCATGTTACATATCATATAGATACATTTACAAGTATAAATGCACTAAATTCTTCACAGACGCTGATGGATAATCGCATTATATACTCCAAGAAAGAAGGTGTTTCACAAGGAATTTAATATATGGATTAATCTATAATGCATAAAAATGGTGCAATCTTGGGAAAATACAATGTGTTTGAAAAAAAATCACTCTTTATAGAATGTGTAATGGCATGATCCATTTGAAACACCTTCAATTCCAAAACTATTACTCATGCTGCAATAGGGTGTCCTTTATGTAACTACTTTATAATGAGGATAATGATCATGAGTCTATATGTGACGCAACATGGGAGATAATGACATTAGGGGGAAATAGCTAATAATGCTCTAGACATAATATTTCAGAACAATAAATAGTCATGAGGAAATTGTCCTTGGCCAACTTTTCTGAAGAATCTGATTACATCATCATAAAGATTCCATTTTCATTCTAAATGGGTCTTATTTGGAATGTATAAAGAAATTTTTTACTCAAATTCAGCATATTTATGCCTCTACATGGGTAAAAATCGACACGGGCGACACAGCGACAGGGCCGTTTTAGGCCGATTTAAAAATCGACGGACAAAGGAAATTAGGAGTAAAAATCGACCCACAGGGATTTTTCTCTAAGTTTCTATATACATAAAAATCGACTCAGTGACAGGGCTGTTTTGCTAAAAATCGACACGGCGACACGGTCAAAATCGTGGGCACCCATGTAGAGGTACATATTTGTTGAGGTTTGGTTGCTATTTTTCACTTTTTCGGAATAAAAAATAATTTTCTTATCCATTTTCTCATTCCATAAGGATCCCAGAACTGAAAACAGAGTACCATCATTTCTTCTAGATCCAAATTTATAATCCATACTTGACATTCATTAATTTTTTTTTCTAATGTTATTATTTTGATGGATTATGTAAAATTATGTTGATATCTTTTAGTACATTTCCATAATAGCGAAAGAGAGAAATAAATTCGTGAAGATCGCAGTTCAATATCTTTAAGAAAAATTGAGATTTTTAGAAAAAATTTTGAGGAAAATGCTGTCCCCCGATCTTGCCTATCTCATGTTTTTTTCCGCATTTCTCTATCTCGAATGATAACCGAAATACAACGATTCTCCTATGTCACAAAATTGTCTTAAAATGCAAAATTGGTAGGTGTATATTACTCAGGGTTAATTAAACCCTGAGTCAATGATTGTAAGTCAAATCTATAAGTGGTGGGGGCTTATAAACACTTTGATAATGATTATCTATCACAGCCCTTGTGATACACCTTCCAGATGAGTGGGCTGTAGTTGAGACTAAAATGTACATTATCCGAACCAGCAGGACATCTGACCGGAATCATATTACGAGGAGACATAGGGAAATGGACCTAGAGTGCTAAATTTGACATGGCGACATGGCCATTTCTTAAAATCGACATGGGATATGGCCACGTAATCGACATGGGACATGGGGTAGTTCTTAAATTTGACATGTGACATGGGCCTTCGTGATATGAGAAAAAGTATTGGACAGTGCATCTGAATGCACAATTTAAAATTGTCTTGGAGGTTGTGCCCATGCAACCCCTGTAGTGACACTGACGACTAAGGGTTTTCCTTTAATAGTGACCTAGACCTTTTATTATCATACTACAAAAGATGTTTGATACTAGCTGGGGTCAATTGTCTATTGTGACATAAATGAAACTAACTGATTGTCTACAATTAAGTTGGTGCTGTTAAAAATCATACAGAGGAGGTGTAATAGAAGTAAAATGCACAGCAAGGGACCCTCTGTCCATGTTCTATTAGAGCCGAAGTGTATATGCTTTTATATTGTATTTGACTGGGGTCTGTGTGGACCCTCAAGGATTATTGTTTCCAGGAAAATAATTCCTGGGGATCTGCATATGATATGCAGGATTTGGAATAAAACTATATTCATGACAACTAGATAAAATTTGATGAAGCTTGGAACAATACTTCTATGTTTTTTTACAGGAAATTAGATGTCTGGGGTCCTGTTGGAAACCCACTCACACCCTTTACCCTTTAGGACTTCTACCCCCTTCACATAATGTGACTCAACCATATGGGCATGTGTATGGGGTGGATGTCCCCCAGGGGTAGATGTCCGAGAGGGTAAAAGTCCAAGGGGGTAGATGTCCAAGGGGGTAAACCTTCTGAATTTCTCAAGTGTCACTCGTTCAAAATACAAGAAATTCCAGGGAATATAACGTAAGAAAATGTCCAGAAAACGTAGGGATCACGAGTCATGACTCAAGAATGGCACGAGTTCTGCTAGAGTTTTTGTTTGCAGGGCTACGTCAATGTCACAAGGATTTTAACAGGTTGCCACACGTACAGTATATCATTCTTATGTTAAAAAGGTAAGGTCAGGGGGAGGGAACACATACCAAACGCAACCAGGTATATGCTTATAGATGGATTTAATGAACAATTTAAACTATCATTCTATATACACTTATAAGCCTACAACCAATTCTTCCATTATGGTTCATGCGAATTCGTTAACAACATGTTACAATGTGGTACTTGTATCAAGGTCTCATTTGAAAAAATGCATCATAGGACACCAAGGGGTTTTTAAAATGTTTTGTTTTTTTTACTATTTTATTTTTTGTTTCAATGAGAGCTCTATAGTGTAACAGTAACCAGTATGCTATGTTGCTACAGGTATAGTACGGAATCAAAGCAATATGTCTCTGTACATAAAGTTCATAATCACAGTTCCACGTACAGCAATAACACATGCACATATATGTTGTGTAGCATACACACATGGTATCTGTGATGCAACGCTAGTGTATTAAACGTTGGGTTAAATCACAAAAATTGAAGATAAAGATATCCCCAGTTACAGATTAGAAATCGGCTACTTAAGGGTTATTCATCGTGTATGTCACAGGAGGTTGGTGGGGGAGGGGGTATTGGTCAATGTGTTGTAGGCCTACATCTGATGAAGGTATGGGGAAGTGTGACAACGGGTGGTGATGTTAAAAATGGTTAACATTTGCGTGACATACACCATGCATCACCCCCGGAGGTGAGGCAGGTATAAGCGTTCAAATTAACCAAATATTTTAATTTGGCAAAACCCAAATAAGTGACAGCCCCTATCCCTTGTCAGGCTTTACGTTTAACATCTCCAGGAAAACAATTCAACTATTGGAAAGTATAGTGTTAACCGGGTGTTGAAATATTTGGGTTAAATACAGTACTTTCTCATTTTATAATTACTCAACGTGTAATTATATATAAACTATCTCTAGAGATTCTCCAATTCATTTAATGTTATTCATGGGTTTGTTTTGTCCTTAGTTCTTCAAACTCTCCTCACTTTTATGAACACATATTTCCATCTCATCAATCACAATCCTAGTACCGGTAGACTGGTCTAATTGAAGCTCAATATAATATGAATACACGTACATGTTTATATAGGGTGTGGGCCCTTACTACAACCACAAGTCTGTGCTCTACCTAAATAGTAGTACATATGCTACAACAATGTACTTTTACATAGCAATTTACACGTGTAATAAATATGCTCATGTTTGGTGCCCGGGGTTTGGAGTCATGAATCTCTAGCCGTTACCCAATATCCTCTTATTGTTGAATATCTTTATATTGGTGAAATAATCAAATACATGCGTAGTTTCTTAATATGAGGCAAAATGGATATGTTTTGTTGACGAAATGTGAGCAGCCCCACAGAAAGGATACTCCATGCCTGGGCGCGGGGGTCACCCTTTATGCCTGGCTGCTCACTGTGTTGAAAACATAATCCACTCCAGATCAAATAACAAATTAACAAAATGTGAGCAGCCAAGCAGAATGGGTGATCCGCGCGGATCACCGTTTCTGTGTGGCTGCTTATTAATATCACAGAATCTACTTGAGCCAGTGAATGTCGTCCATGCAATGTAGGCCACTGCCCAAGATATCTACAGAGACTCTTGTAGTACTAACAGTTGACCCAGTCCATTTACTCTAAATCTTTTATGGTACATTTCTTCTTCTTCGGACAGTAACAGCAGGCCCTGAAGTAGAAACAGGTTATGTTTGATTTATCCTGTCTACACTTTACATAGCAATGTAGTCTATTATAAACTGTTAACTATTTGCACCAAGCTCACGGCCTAGTAATTGAATACATCAGGGCTAAAGTGATGCTAAGACATGCACCCTTAGAATAAATACATCAGGGTATTTATAGTTCCTCTGTGGTGATGCCCATGCTTGCATTTTTCTTAAACTATGTACATTGGCTATGAGATATTGTCTTATCCTATTAATTATATAAACAGTCATAAGTGACATATTATATGGGCACTTATACGAGAACGGTCATATCGAGGCATTAGCCGAAACTTGAAACTGCCATATTTCATTATCATATCCCCGTAATAGATCTAGATAAATGAGGGGATTCGGTAACATAAACTTACCACGTCGGTTGATGGTCCATGATGTAGGGCACGGTATTGTGGTCTGCAAAATAAAATATTTATATGTTACATGTACATGTATATGTAAATGATACCTTTTATATTTCTTCCTTGGCTGCTTAGCAGTTATCATTGACAGTCATAATGTGTTTAGATTTAGATTGGCATTTGTTTAATATTTGAGTATATCAAACATTGAATTATCAAACTCTTCTGCTAAGAAACTTGTCACTTACCTTTGTGACACACTTCCATACACGATCGGCATACCCCTTGAGGAAAATCAAATAAGGCACACATTAGGTAAACTCATCTGTTTTATCATAGACATAGAGAGGGGTTTTATGAACTATTTCTTTATCGGGCGTTCATAGAGAATCTATGGTAAACTGTTACATTTAAATCCAAGGAAAATGTGGATTTTTTCACCCTTGACCTAACGGTCAGAACATACAGGGGGAATTTTGAGAATGAGAATTATCTGGGTACTTCATATCACATATGTATACATCCCAATAGTAATACTAAATTAAAGTACTACTCACAGTTGAAGCCGCAGTCTCTACATGAGAAGTAGTCCACCTTGTGGCCGGCGCCCTGTCGGAAGGTGGCGGCGAAGCACACCCGTGGAAGGTCACTCTCCAGCTGTACCATGCCGTACAGGGCGATCTCACTGCCAGGTTTCTGGTGGTATAGGACACAACAGGCTACATGTGGGAGCTAGATGGAAGTAAACTAACTAATTCAAAATAGAAAATTTTCCCTAAATTCCAAGCGCGTGTTTGCTCTATGTTGAAGAATAAAACTTTGACCAAATAAAACGTGTTTAAGATTCCTACTAGTTTCGATCATCTCGGATATTCTTCAGCGAATCCAACTACCCGGTAACTAATTAAGTTCATGCGCACAGGTAATGTAGGAATGTGTAATATCAATAGGTAAGGATTTCACTTTTGGTTTCATCTAGCTGTTTAGGGAATACATAAATTATACATTATATTATTGTGGCGCATTATCATGTTCAGGTGCTACATTAACTAGAATGATTATTTATTGCTCGGCATGCAGAATCCAAGACCACTATAAGCGTGCTGCAGATGTAGATAGATGTACTCACTAGTTTAAACTGTAGGACGGGTCGGCTGGTTTCTGGCAGTATAAAGATGTCGGGGTGAGTGGCACCAAACTCCACCACGTCAGAGGCTGCCTGGTGCATCTCGTACTGGGTCCGCCGGGAGAAGGGCCTGCAGTTCAGGGTAATAGGAATATAACAGAGAATCTTATATATTCATGACTAAACACTCAATTATGATATACTTTGTTAATAATTAATAATATACAAGCAGTAGGGGTATAGTTTTATTTGAGATTTTCATACTTCCTATGTTGGAGCCATACAGTTTTGAGAAAACTATTTACTAGATTTTCCTGAAATGTGTTAGTGGTTTAATACATGTGATCAACCCTTTGGACTGCATAGTGACTTAATACATAATGCTTTTATCGTCATGATGAGTGAGTGCAGCCCTGGTGAGTATAAATTAGCCAGGGCTACATTCAAACATCATGCTTACCTTACAGGCTTGAAACATTCCCTAAGAATCGGCATGATGCATGAATGCAGCCCTCGCGAGTAGACTCACTAGGGATGTAATGCATTCATGCATCATGATGACAAAGGGCATAATGCATGAAAGTATTGTGTGGGATAAAAATATATCACAAAAACTTACCCGAAACAGACAAACCGGACATCTGGTCCAAACTTGATGATGCGGTCACCTTTCATCTCCATGTAGTTCTCAATGTGTTCCTTGATGACGGAGACCGAGTCGTGCGGCCGCAGCGTCAGGTTGGGCACAGACACCGTCTTGGACAGAATGGTTACCGTCACCTTTACTGGCAGAACTGACGTCTCTGGTACATGATCTGTCAGGTGTCTGGGAAGGGGAGATTTTAAAATGATTTAAAATTCACATTCACTATGATCTTGTCTGTCATTCGATAGTTGGCTAGAAGAGTAACTTTTAAAAAAAAGGTTATTTACAGAAAAGTCGTGTGTGTACTCTTGCTGAGGATGTCGCTATAATGCCTTTTGTTTTTAAATCTAAAGTTAGCACTTCATTTATTCTTTAACTACTTATAAGCGTGTAGCATCGGCGAAAGCTCGATATGGACACCACATAGGTAACTATTACAATGCCTGTATCCCCGTCCATGAGCCTAGAGAGCCCAGCTAACAAAAAACGCCTTCCAAACGTTTGCAAACTTTTTTTAATGTTTGGATACAAAAACTTTTTCTAAAAAGGTTTTCCTCCAAAACGTTTTTTGTTAGCTGGCTTGTTCTTCTACACTCATATTCTTTACCGATGTGCTTTTTTAAAATTATCACTTTCAGTGAGATATGCAATTTAAACTTCGAGGGGGGGGACATGTGACAAATATTACATAATATGTAAAACCCTCTGGGAAAAAAGGAATACCCTTTGAAAGATTCTCTGCCAAGCCTTACTGACATCATTAGGGTATTACCTGTCATAGGCCTCAGCCAGCAGACGGCAGCACACCTCAAGCTCTGCTTGTAGCGCCTCCTGTTGCTGGATACATGAAGCTCGCAGCTCAGAGCTCTGGCGCTCAAACTCTGTTGTACAAGAAACAAATTTGAAATAAAGCACATTGTTTGGATGAAATACTTGGATGCTCTAGATACGATAATAAAATTGCCCCACCCCTTTGGGGGAACGGAGCCTTTATGTTATAAAGGGGCTCCCATCAAAGGATTCCTACATCTCCAGTGCTGTCATTAATTTGGCACAAGTTCCAAATTCAAAAGTCAATAGTCAATAACCCGGCTTTTCCTCATCATCCTCTCCTCTAGTCCCCCCACGTAGGGTGGCCGGAGGGTTTTTAGATATCTATCAAAAATATATACATGTTATATGTACAGAAAGCCTCAAAACTCACATTTAACAAACTATCATTATTATGTTGAGGCAGTAACTAGGGAGCTGATTGTAGCTGATTACAAATCCCTCACCTCCCGAACCATTCTGACAGATCTGAACATCTGCATAGGGTAGACATACCATGCCTATATCTCACTCATAGCCCTGTCATGCTACAGTGTCTAAGGAGTGAACTAAGATTTCCTATGTAACTCTATGACAGGGGAGGCCCTCTAGTGTTATATATATGATGTAAATGCTTGAGATTGGGCTCAGACCCCAATATGACCCCCAGGAGATGTCCTGACGCTGGCTGTCGGTAGGTTGTATCATTTCCATTCCAAATGCATCATTTTCAGCTCATTTAGCTCTATTTTCAGTAGTCTACCGTAATCTACTAATTAAGGAGTTCTAGAAAAATAATTGAGCTAAAAATACATAATTTTAGGAGGCTTATCTATGCAAGATATAATTGTCGCAAGTAACTATATGACCTCCTATGACATGCCTGCATACAAGACGCTTCAAACAAAAAAAGAATTTCATTGATACATGGATTTTCCATTAAGCAGTGTCAATTCTCCCAGAGGATAGGCTCAAGGGATCACCCAGTTATAGAGCTCAAGACAGACTCAAAATCTGAAGGTCTGTCAAGATTGCTCTTAAATTACATTATGTAATACAATTTATGATGCTTATTCCAGCTCATGTATGAAGGATCCATTCAAGATCTCTTGATACCAAGTTACTAGAGGTCTCCATCTGCTCTCTAGCCAAAATGAGATTCCATCATAAAAGGGTCACTTAACATAGGATCAGATATAGATTGAGCGACCAGCTAGAGCCTCCGGCCACCCTACCCCACGTCTCTCCTTGTTGGCTCCTGGAGAATCCCTTATTTATTAGTTAAATTGTTTTTATTTTTGCATAGGCTCTAAATGCCGTTGTAGCTTTGTCTGGAGATGCACGATGTTTGGACTTTAAAATGCAACAACAACAGATATGATAAAGGTGTCTACTTTTTGAACCCCCCCCCGCTAGTAATGAATTACTCGTCCCTTTAAATATATTGATTCACCTCAAGGTAATTCATTAATTGCACACAAAAGAGATTAGGAGATACATGTTTTACAGTTGGCCCTAGGTTAACAAACTAAATTACAGTCCACCCACCTTCAGCTGGTAGCTTCGCAGCCTTCAGTTCAGAAATGAGGTTGTTGCATTTGAATTCTTCCGTTTCTACTCTTCGTCTGCAATCTACTTTAAGGTCCTAAGCACAGAAAAGATAAATGTTCATTAACGAAAAATAAGCGCAATGAAATGATAGTATATTGTTTTACTTTTAGCCGGGATTATAATACAGAACAATACAAATTTATTTATTGTTCCATTCCTCCTAGTCTAAATAAACTACTGTATATTACATATCATAGTGTCATCGTTTGAGAACAAGACGTTTTGGTGACAAAAAATATAATGCATTGCCTGGAGAGAAACTTACCCTATAATATTTCTCGTGTGCAATAAGGCTTGCCTTCAAATGTTCTGAAATATCAAGTATCGGTATCATATAAGTATTACTTGTACTCGCAGACATGACAAATACACTGTTCACGGACATGTACAGAATAATTGAATTGCCAATTATAGTATGAGATATTTACTTTCCATGCCAGAAATTACAAATTTGTCATCTTTAAAATGCCTACCGTTGTTAAATCTAAATTCAATTATCAGGCCATTCTATTCTGATAATTTGGATTACGGATCCGCCCATGAGATTTTTGGTATTTTGCAAAAAGAAATTATAATTTCCCCCTGCCCGCTGGGATTTTTTGAGAATTTACCCCCCCCCCCCCCCAAAAAAAAAAAAAAGATTGAAAAAGTAAATGCTGACCAATAAACACCCAAAATTAGACCTCCAAAATTGGGAATATTTCTCAATATACCTTTATTTGATGGCCAAAAGAAGGGTTTTCCATGCTTTTTTCCCGTAATCCAAATAATCAAAAAGAGGTGGCCTTATTAACTGTCATTCCCTGACGAAGGACCGAAACATGTAGGAATGTTTTACTCACAACTTGTGGTCCAGTTATTTTTTATCTACAGACAGAATCATCTCTGGATTTTCGGGAATATTTTCTTTTCCTCGATATTGTTAATCTAAGTTTTACCTGAACACCCCTATAGATAATAGTTGAGAAAACAAGGTACATGAAGGAAATAAGGGAATACTGAACTTACTTTTCAGAACCTCTTTAATAGGAGAGTTTAATACGTCGTCGTGCTCGGAGGATGATGACACAGTTGCTGAATTTAAAATGTAGTGTTTTATATATCTAAAAGCAGTTCGAGTCAATACCTGGATTCATGTTTCATATTTGGTATACGTTTTTCTGATGTCCCAGGAGTGAAGAGGTCAATTGATCTTCCCATATGACACCCCCCCCCCCCCGATTGGCTAATATACAAACGGGCTGGGTACACAGACCTATATGAATATGTTTACGTATATTGATTTGTCATAATATATAATATCTATAAGTGAAAATACAATTGAATAACTTACCATTTTGAATTAATTGGTCGAAATATTTCTTCTCTGACTTTTCTTTTTCTTCTTTGACGACACCTGTGGCAATATGAAAGATCATGAGAAACTATGTTATCTGCTAATATTATAATCCGGAAGTACACAGAAAATCTAATATAACGTGTCTAAGGTACTGTTGATGTAGATTTCCCCATATCGGCTATTAACTATTTGAATAAAGAATGTAATTAGTAAAAGATTAATTTACATCACAAATGACCAATATCCATGGATTCTGAGTTAAAGGAACATTTGGAGTAGGAAATTCTTAAATAACTAATCTCTCAACTGATCATTGTTTTAGAAGGAACTGTGTCATGAGTATTATCATAACCTGATACGTCAATACATATAGACAAATGTCGACGCCCATTGATACCGTCTCTGTCGTATTTCACGAGTGAGGGCTGGGGCCATATCCCACGAAGCTACAGGCTACGAGTGAAATACGGCAGAGAGGTATCGATGTAGTTGGCATTTGCTTTTATTTTTTAATTTGAAGCCATTTAATGAAGGAAAGCCAGCTTTTTCTTAGCCCATTGAATTCAATGGGGAACATTGAATACGACCCTTCCTATACATAAGCATAGTGAATCTTGTATTTCAAAAAAAAAAAAAAGGAGGTACCCACGCAGCAGTTCGTCGTACTGGTGATCGCGCACCAGGCTGGCTACCGTTAGCTGCTTGTTACAGCAGGGACACTTGTGGTGATGCCCCACACTCTCCGTGATGCACTTCTCACAGTAACGGTGTCCACACGGCGTGATGTACGTCTTGTCTATGGTGCACATACATACCGGGCAGTTGAAGAAGTCTGTTAGAGGCTCCAACTGAAAATACATACATTTTTTTGAAAAGGCAATTTTCTACAGGTACGTTTTCAAATCGAAGGCACTAGTTTTATTAAGCACAGTAGAGTAATAAAGCATCAGAAGTCGAGCCACAAAAATGCTTTATAATTATCTTTTTGATCATCATTTCCAAAAGGAATGTTTGCATAGCTCAGGTACTGAACTCGATATCTCCGTAGGCTACGTGTCTCGTTAATAGAGCTCAAGAAATCAGTGCATTGAGGGTAGATGCAAGGGTGTGCGCAGGTGCTTGCACACACTTTTTCGGCCATCAATATTTGGAATTTCTTCATTTATTCAACTGTCTTGGATAGCTTGATATGTTTCTGTAACCTAGCTCAGTTCCATATTTTTCAAGAGCCAAAAAATTATTTTTTTTTAAACAGATTTAAAGGGCCATCCCCATTTTCTAACTTTGAGTCTGAGGGGGTTCCTTGTCAGCGTTTCCATATTTTCATCACCAGAGACGGGGAAAGTCAGCATATGAAGCAATGACTGTCTCCCCTGTATTACAGTAAGGCCTGTTCCCTGGCCAGTTGTTTGTTGTACCTACCGGTAAATGCTGAATGGGGTTTGGGGGTGGGTCTCGTGCTAATATTGGGGCCCCTGATGGGGCGGCGGCGGTCCCATGTGGCATGTCCCATATCGGTTTTAAGACATGGCCATGTCGCCATATTGATTTTAAGAAATGGCATTCCCATGTCACCAATGCTCAATGTCCCATGTCACTATCTAATTTTTCCTCCATGTAACTATTAAAGCCGCAAAATGGCCCATGTCGCCCTGTACAATTTGGTCTAGGTCCATAATATTTGCATGGACTCTATTGTCTCTAATAGTAAGGGAGTGTTCATTTATTAGTTACAGGGGGGGGGGGTAAATATTTCTGACCCCTCTTGTACCCTTTTGGCCTAGTCCTGCTGCTGCTCCTAACTTGGTGACCCTGCGTCTCTCTCTCTGTTCCACCCTCTGGGGGGACACGAGGAGATAGACGCATTGGTAGATAACTCCGGGCCCGCCTCCCTTCGGGGGAGTCCGGTCCATATGGAGTTGACCAAGATCGGAGAGAGCATTGGACCTTGGGGAATTGTATATTAGACCGTGAGCGTATCCCTCCTGTATGTTCATAGACACCTGTTGTTCGGAAGCATATTTGAATATCACTATCCGTCTGTATGATTACGTGCCGTAGGCCTATGTCAGAATGAATAAAGAGTAATTTCTGAACAACCTATTTTCGAATCTGGAGTTTTTCATAGCCGATGCCTATCTTAGAATAGCCAACAGCTACAATAGCCTATTTTTGTTCATCGTTATGGGCATTTAGCTTTTAGGCCTACAACTACAATTGAATTAGATCTAGTAAGGCCTAATAATAGGCTAATTTTAGGCCTGCCCTTAGACTTTAATAATAGGCTAGGCTATGGCCTATGCATTCATGTTGGACCTAATTGGTGAAATTAGAGATCTACACGCTTATGATAAAATTGTGAGAGGCTAAACCATAAATCATAGCTATAGTAAAGTATACATTTTGTAGTATAGGTCATCAGGTAATTTCTAAATATGGCTTTGCAATTGCACCACTCCGTGCCTAGCTTGAAGTTGACACTGACTCAGCCCCTCAGTGTGAGGTGTCTATGGAAAGTGTGACTCAAAATGATGGCCCATTTCTGTACTTTATTACACTTTCTTCTCTAATTTCAAATCTCTAGAGGTTCTTAAACTATTAGAAATAATTCATGTTACCTGAATATCGAGTGGCAACTCGTCTGAAGCCATGCTTGATCCAAAAACTGGCTGTTATCTTGTCGTGTCAACGTGAGCAACAACAAAACGGAAGTGTTTACATTTTATGGGGAATGCCTTTTTGAAACGTCAGTGATGCTATATTTAGCCCTCACGAATTGGGGAATCCTCAGCGTTTGGTGTGGCGCCACCTGCAGTGGTAATTGATAACTACGCTAAATTCAATGTTTCCATGTGATTCTACCAGATGGCGCTAGCGCTGGGTTCCCGCCCTGAAATTTTACGTTGCAGGGCATGCATTTGATCCAGAACTTCTGCATTTGGTCCATAGCCACACTTTTTTTTTTCTTTTTTTTTTTATGACTCATAACAAGGTTTATTTGCCATGATTTTCAGTACATTACTCCGGTCATGTTGACCCCAACTCGGTTTCGCGTACTCAAGATGGGGCAATTCGTTCGGTTTTATCATTGGGGTATTTACAAGGTGATGTATGCTTTATACAATGATAGCGATAATATTTACATAGTGTATAATAATTATAATAGTACATTTTTAGTATCATACAGTGGCAGCAATACGAGGTCTTTTCTTTACATTTATATCATATTTAACATGCAGTTAAATTAAGGTTTTTCTTCTTTCTCTTTCTCTTTTTCGGCCTTTTGAGGTAAGTGCCCAAATGTTTCTTTAGCTGCAGCTTAAAACTAGTTTTTTCAGTACAAGTCTGAATGTGAGATGGTAGTTTGTTCCACCAACCGGCTCCTCTGTAGAATGGACTTTTCTTGTAAAATTCAGTTCTAGGGCGCCTCAAAGTAAAGGTGGGCAGGAAACTACTTCTTGTACGTGGGTTTGGATTAGAGTCTAGTTTACGAGCCCTGGAGTGGAATTTTGAGATTAACATTTCTTTCCTCCTAAGAGGAGGCAGAGGGGTAGTACATCTATCATACAGACTTTCTATAGTATTACCTCTCGTTTGAACTCTTAGACAACATCTCAGAGATCTATGTTGTATTCTACCAATTTTGTCTTTCCATTTCTTGTTACACCCATCTAATAAGAAGGAACAGTAATCAAATTTTGGTAATATAGTCTGCTTAAAAATAGCTATAGCTGCATATGTTGGTACACTAGGCCTTATCTTACCCATTTTAAAATTCAAGAAATTTGTAGCATCTCGAACAGATTTAGCTTGATCTTCAAAAGTTAATGCTCTATCAATAGACGCTCCTAAATATGTATAGGATTTAACTAATGTTATCTCTTTGCCATCAACGGTAGGTAATTTTGTCGGACATCTGTGGAAATTCGATTCAGCACAGTACCAAGCAAACTTAGTTTTGTTTGGATTTATGGTAAGACCTTTCTTCTTACACGCTAACAAAAGTAGATCAATGTCATGCTGTAACTGATATAATGCTGTGTGCGGGTTAGAGTTTGTAGAATATAGCACGATATCATCAGCATACATTTTAATAGCAGAGTATTTAGGAGTCTGTATTATACTGTCTACAAAGAAAATAAACAAAGGAGGACCCAAGACAGACCCTTGGGGCACTCCATATGATACATTTCTTGAGTTTGATGTCACTCCTTCAACCTTTGTACATTGAAATCTATTTTGTAAATAAGATTCGAACCATGATAACATGTCTCTTGAAAAACCAGCTTCCTTAATCATGTTTAACAACTGGGAGTGGCTTATTGAATCAAAAGCCTTGGATAGATCGATATAGCAAGCTGCTGCATACTCCGATCTATCCCTGGCTTTATAAAGATCCTCAGCTAGATCCAAAATAGCAGCCGCTGTACCGGTATTAGCTCTAAAACCATAGGCCTACTGTAGAGGAGATAAGAGGTTTTTTTCTTCAATAGAATGCATGAAATAAGTTTTGACTAGCTTTTCTAGTATTTTACTGGGTAGAGGCAAAATCGAGATTGGCCTCCAATTTGAGACATTGTGTAAATCACCCGATTTTGGTATTGGGGTTACAGTTGCACGCGCCCAATCACGTGGAAAGGAGCCCGTCGTAATAGATAAATTAAACAGATGAGTTATTTGTGGCAACAATATAATTAATGCATCCCTTAATACTTTAGTCGAGATATTATGAATGCCCGATGGCTTACATATGTCTACCTCCTCCAGTATGCTTTTAACGTCAGCCATACAGAATTTTGTTGGAGCCGGTATATCATGCACATAATTATCATCTGGCTGTTCATACGGTACAGATTGCACATTCAATTTTGTATATAAAGTTTCACCAATTGTGCTAAAATAGTCATTTATATAATTAGGAGTATCTACAATCGTTTCTTTTGTAACTTGGTCATATAATACCGGGGTCACATTAGACTTGGGACCTTTAATTAGCTTATTTATTTCTGCCCAGAACTTTTTTGCATTTCCTTGGCATTCATCAAGTTTACCTGTGATATAATTTTTATGCGCTGCTTTTGTCATTTTAGTTATGTCGAGACGAGCCTTCCTAGCCTTGAGAAAATCATCGAACCTATGGTACGTTCTAAATTTGTGCATCAGATCATTCCTCTCCTTAATTCTAACCAGAACTTCTGAGTCCATCCATACTTTGCCATAATCCTTGACCGAGAAGGTTTTCAAAGGACAGGTTGAGTCTAGATATTTGTTTATATTGTCCTCTATTTGTTCCCACATTTCATTTACATTTTCCGAGTCATAGAAGCTGGCCCAATCTTCTCCAAGTAGATGATCATTTAAATTATCTTTATTATAACTTGTATAAGATCTACCTGTTATATCCACTTTTTTAAAACCTTCCCGTCCCTTTTTTCTTACAGCTGTTACTGGTAGATGATCGCTGATAAATGAGTTCTCGACAGAAGAGGATGCAACATAATTCGAGTTGGTTAATATGTTGTCAATGCAAGTGCCAGGACCCCCTTTTGGATTTGGTCGTGTCACCTCTTGAAGAAGCCACATGAGATGAAAGTCCCTACAGAAATCTTTCATAGCTATAGTATCTGTATGATCATGATCTAAGAAATT
This sequence comes from Harmothoe impar, assembly GCA_947462335.1. Classification (NCBI taxonomy): domain Eukaryota; kingdom Metazoa; phylum Annelida; class Polychaeta; order Phyllodocida; family Polynoidae; genus Harmothoe; species Harmothoe impar. The sequence goes on from OX381709.1 coordinate 63,869,188, forward strand.
TACATTAAAATCACCTAAGATCCATATTTCTCCTTTGGATTTACGAATACAATCTCTCAAATGTTCAATAAAATTTGTTACATCCCCTTTTGGGGGTTTGTATACCGTAAATATTGTCATAGCCTTGTTATTTGGTACCGTAATACTTATTGCTAAGCATTCTATGTCCGGTGTTATAACACTAAAGTCATATATTTTTGAGGAGTGAGAGAAGTATTTGTTTGATAAATAACATATCAAACCACCACCAGCTCGATCCGGTCTATCTATGCGATGAAAGTTCTTTTGAGGCCAAGATAATAAAGCAGCATCGTACATATCAGTGAGCCAGGATTCCGAGAAAGTAATTATTTCAAATTGATTGAAAGTGTGCTTAATTTCTTTGAATTTTGGATGCATGCTTCTACAATTTAAATGAACAAAATTGATACCCCTAGCATGAGAGACCGGTGTTAGTTTGAGTTCAGGCATTTTTAAAATATTTGAGGCTTAGGTGATATTTGAGGCTTAAGTGAGTCTGTATATGGCAGTGAGTTTCAAATATAAAGAGCCTTGAAAACAGCAGTTATGATTTCAATTTTAATTAACAAGATGAATTGTATGACAAAGGTAACACACTTTAGATAATTAACGACGAATAGGTAGAAAGATTACCTAGATAACACTAACAGTAAACAGGTGCTTGGCACAGTGGCTTTGTTCTGAAACCAAGCTGAAATTACTACAAGTCCAATCCCAGAGGCGGTGTTGCAGCAATCTTAATATTATGCAATGCTGGGGTCCGGTTTTATCAAATAGTATAAATCTTCAGACTTCAAGGACTAAAATAATAACATGAAAGTTATTTTACGATACACATTAATGCAGGCCTGTGTCACCTTGATATGAGATTTAATACTTATGAGATTTATGCTACTTAACCAAAGTAGTATCCCAAACCCAATTTTTTCTTATACATTTTTCTATCAGAAAATATGACGTGAGACTTTGGTATTGAAGATATGAATTAATTCACCAGATTACATATTTTATCAAATTTTGAGACTTATTTCATTTTATACAAGTATAAGTTTTATAATAATTGTCATGTCAGCGAAAAGCAGCAGGTGATCGAGGACCTGGACAGTTGAAGGCAGAAAGTCTGGACATCTGGAGATCGGAACTGGATAACTGGATACTTGAAACCTTTCACTCAACTGAGTGTGTGTAACGACTCAAATGAGTCTTAAACATGAATATATCAAACTTGACTTGAAACTACGCTTCCAACTTCAGACAGTTCTATCCTCTATGTCCACTGGATGGTTGAAAGTAGGATTTTTAGACACCTGGAGATCTGGACATCAGTTCTAGATATCTGGATATGTAGATATGTAGATGTGTAGATATGTATATGGCACTCAACTGAGTGTGCATGTCGACTCAAATGAGTCTTTTTCATGAACTATATGCCAAACTTGGCTTTAAAACGCACTTCCTACTTTAAAACAGCTATGTCCAACTGGACGTGAAGTGGTTCATAACATGAGTTCAATCACAAATGCAAAAATTTAGTGATCTCTGCGGGTAGACCACACTAAATTACTGTGGCTGCGGGATGCTGTGTATTCAGAGTAACCGTTGTAAGGGTGTGAGACATACCCATGCAGAGTTCTATGAAAGGTGACATGTCCACAGTGTTCCGCTGGCACGGGGAGTCCTTGACATTCATTTTGTTTTATTTTCAGGATGGTTTTTTCTAGGCTAGCAGCTAGTAGACAGGCTACCTGGGATTTCAGTGGGGAGCTAGCATGTGTTCCATCCGGTAGTTTGCTGTATTTGTGTGACACAAAGCCACTAGAGGAGTCATTGTACCTGACTAGTGAGGCGATGAAGGGAGTGGCCACACCTTCTTGTATATTCATCCCTACTAAGTCATAGTTAATACGCACCAGAGTTCTCTCTAATTTTGCTTGACTTTGGATGGGCTTGTAGGGCCGTTGCGAGGCAGCAAGGTTGACACTATAAATTGTAGGAATGATAACTTTGGTGCACGGAGAGACTTCTTTGATTTTATCTTTTACAATTTCAAAGCTGTGCAGTGTATTACTGACGCAGCTCGATTCAGACTGGTTGAAGTAGATCTTGTCTCTTATTTTGGTTGTGATGTCACAGATTCCAAGGGAAAGGACTACGAAATCAACATGCTCCCTTTTCAACCTGTGAGTTAGATTTGGAATACAGTCTCGTATCTTTGCACTGCTAGTTGCTTGTACCTGTAAGCGTCCTGAGTAGTTCAGTTTAATTTCATCGTATAGGCCTTTTGCTCTTGAGTCACCAATAACAAGACAGTTTGTACAACTATACCGAGTTGCGTGAGCCATTTTGTTTCAATTAGGTATAACAAACTAGGTTTTCAGCACGCACGGTTTGCAGAAGCCTACCATGCAGATTGGCTCCAGGGATATGTCCTGCCAGGTTGAAGGGCGTTCTGGCAGCGAAGCGGAACGGGATACCGGCTCCCCAGAAGAGATCTAGAGAACTCTCCCACACAGGTTCTTGTAGGGTATCTGCTAGCTTTTTACCGTTTTGTGTTCCAGGAGCAAACTTAATACGCAGCAACTGAAGCATCAGATTTGGTTTGTATGAGTCCCACGCTTGTTTGTCAGGGAAGTTGACCTTACGCCCTTCCTTCTTTATGTCGCCAGAGTGTGTCAATTTCAAGATGGCGCGCTTCGCTGGCTGGTCTTGGGCGAACTCCGCCTTAAGAAACTGGTAGGCTTGTTCCAGCGAACAGAACCGAAAGTATCGCCCATCCTCAGTTTTGTACTCAAAATCTTCCAGATAAAAATTACTGAGGAAAGCTGTATGCCCAGCATATATTATACCTGCCTTTGTTTTCCTCATGTGCACAGATTCTCCTTGTATATTCCTACTTTGATTCATCTCTGATGCAAAAACCTGGGGAGTCGTCAGCACGTGGTTTTTGTTTACTCTCCCAGCGGAAGATGGCGCTGCAGAAAACTGAGTTTGGTTCTCCCATTTGCCCCTAGGTGGCGCCATGTTGACCTCAGAGTGAGCGCCAGAGGTAGGCGTTTGATGAGAGATTGGCGCTCCATTGACTTGGGATGAGGCTGAAACATGTGGGTATTGTGGCTGCATGTAACTCAACTGAGTCTGGTGAGTGGCACTCAAATGAGTGTCATATGTCGACACAGCCTGAGACTGATTTTGGATGACATCGTATCTAGTGAGGGATTCTTTTATTTCACATGGAGTAGCAGTGTTTTCATAACCTGGAGTGGCGTTGTTTGGATAAGTAAACCCTACAGTATTGAGGGGTTGGGAATACTGCATACTGTTTACGTCAGTGGTCAGCATTGTAGGTTGTGTCACCAGATTAGAGATTGACCGGCTAGGCATATATTGACCCTGAACAATAGAAGTATGAGGTGAGACATTTGACTGAGGTTGGGGGTTTACAGAATTGGCTGCATTAAAAGGGGCCAGAGATGGTGTATTTAGGATGGTATTATTATATTGATTGTTGATAGTTTTAGATCCTTGATCCAGAGCCGGTGCAGATGGTACATGGTGAGATGTAGTGTTATATTGTACCTCACCATAAGTTGAGATTTGGCTAGCTTGTTGATTTCGTTCAGCCGCTGCCATCTCAGCTGCTTTAACGAACTGAAACGGTGCTGGAGTTTGAGTGTTGCTAGCAGATTGTGCTACGGAGAGAGGAGCAGCAGGAGGAGGCAATTTTACTTGGTTGGAGAGCTTGGTCAACTTGGTTTCCCCCATCCTGTTTGAGAGTGTTTTATTTGAGGTCGCTAGATCCAGCGCCGGGATTGTCGTGTCACAGTGAACATGCCCATTTTGGATCGTTGGAATTTGCTTGTCAAATTTATCCTCTGGATCCATTGGGGAGTCAAATGTACTAGGGAACTTTAGATGTTTAGGCAGATAGTCCTGTGGTATTTTCTCTAGTTCCAAGTATGTGTATGTGTGACCATCTATTATGATCTCACAATCAGTGGCAGGGGCAACTAACTCGTCCTCGTTTAGGTGCCGAGCAATCTGTTTCAGTTGAGCTTTTTTATCCCGTGTGTTCTTGTCTTCCACATGTTCTATAGATGTAGATTTCATCCCTGGTAGGTGTTTCATCCTTTCATGCGCTTTCATGAACCTGGCTTTTGCTGAGAAACTACTGAAAGCAATATATAGTGGGGCTGGCTTTAAAGGATCCACTGTGACACCATTTTTAATCATACGAGAGACACGAATTATATCTGCAAAATCCAAGGGAGCTTTTGCTTTGATTGTGAGATTAATCGCCATGAGTTTCAGTGAAGCTCTATCTTCAGGGCCAGATACCGGTACTTTGTAAAACACAGCACACCTTTCAGGATTCTCATCAGATTGGCGTACTGTGTTTTTGTTCAATATGGCGCCTGTATAGGTAGCACTAGTGCTGTTTGCCATAGTGAGTTCACGCACTGTCTTCTCTAGAGCTTCGATTTTCTTGAGATTTTCTTGAGGCAGTGAAATATCACAGGCCACAACATGCATTTTCTCAAAATCAGTTTTCAGTTGTGCTACTGTTTGTCTAAGGCTTGTTGAGCTTGATAGTTCTTTTTCAACAGCAGTTGATCTTTCCGTGAGGTTGTCAGCTGTCTTGAGTTGTTCCCTGAGAGTTGTCTGAGACAAGCTCAAAGAGGCTAGTTTTTCCTCTATAGCTGTGACTCTGTCGGCAACTTTAGTCTGTGTTACAATTTTATTTAGAGAGGTCGTCTTTGACTCAAGAGCAAGAATTCTTAGACTGTGATCTGCATCAACTCCTTCACAAGTGGCAGCCCGCAGAGATATTGTTGAGAAGTTAGACTTTGTGACTTCAAGGTTTTGATTTACAGTAGTGCCTATCTCTTTGTAGTTTTCCTTTACTTTCCCAAGTTTGGTAGTGCAACTTTTAATAGCTTCATTTTGTGTGGCACCCTGTCGTTCCAGATCAGTGAGCTTGTTGTGAAAGAGATCCCACTTACGTTTTGCAGTTTTAGTGTGAGATTGTAGGGTTTCCGTGACATTAGTAACTGAGACTTCAATGTCCGCTAGAAATTTTTCTTCATTTGAAGGGGTAGATTGTACAGCGTGCACTTTTATTTTTTCCTGTAAATCCAATACTGCCCCTTCCAAGGCTGTCAGGGATTTACTTGTTTCAGACTGATATTGGGACAGCACATTTGCTATTGAACCTATGTTGCCGTTCTTTGGCTGATTTGTGGCAGTGTTGTCTAGGGCTTGACTTGGAACAGACTCTGCCCCCTCAGAAATAGATTCCACTGACTCAAGATGCTGAGATATTTCATTTTCAGTGTGGAGGCTAATATCCACCGACATCACAGGGGGATCAAGATCAATGAAATATGAAATACCATTCCCAGTGGTATTATATTTATCCTTGTTTCCATACTTTTTCTTACTCCCTTTATTTAGGCAAAGATCAGGGGAAATGAGGGAGGGAGACATAATTTCCCTCTTTTCCTGATTCTCTTTTTGTGACAGGGGAGTAGAGAGAAGGATTGGCTGAAACAGGTCAGTGGGATGTAGCTGTGGTCCAGAAGGGACAGACTGACTGGTTTCACCCTGTGTAGAAGACTCAAGTGAGTTTTGACGGGTTGACTCAAATGAGTCAGATGTCACCTGAGCTGGATTGTTGACTTGAGTTGTACACCTCCCCGCCACCATGTCTGGAGTACCGTATAGGGCACTCTTGGTCGACAGACTCGGCAGCCGGGAGATTCGACATGAGTTTGGAGTATTGTGGCGTGTAGAAGACTCAAGTGAGTCTTTTGTAGACAGCAGCGTCGTTGATGAAGACTCAAATGAGTCTGGTGCCGGAGTTTGGTTCTTGGCAGCAGAACGTAGACGAGTCATGTAGCGATTTGCCGAGGCAGCTGCAGATGCAGTTTCTGCTTCCGCAAATTTATGCAGGGGAATCGTACCTTCCTTATTGAGACCGGTTGGTGAGTCATTATCAGCAAAAAGAACTATGCTCAAGTCCGATGAGTCGGCCACATTTGTCGTCGTGAGCGAAGGATTGCTGTTTACATTCTGAGCAATGGCATCATGCAGAGCTGGCAGGTCTATGCTTTCGCATCCCACAAGCTGCGTTGCGTCATTTGGCGGCAGAGAGTTGTTAGTTTCGTATTCCTCACTGCCCGACTCAGAAATTGCGTCAAGTATTATGGATGAGCCATCTATATCAGAAAAGGAGGCCTTATTTTCCTGTGGATCTATTTTACCAGAATCAGATGGATTTACATCAACTTACAAGAATGAAGTTTATCGTCGAGTTGTTGAAGGTCGTCTTGCGTCCCCCGATCCTCACCGAGGACGGCCGAAGATTGTTTTCGGGGGCTCGGACAACTCCCGAGCGAAGCCGAAGTGCTCCCGAGCGGAGCCGAAACCTGGACGAGCAGAGATGGAGCTCGTTCGGGGAGATTCGGATGCTGTTCGGCCACTCGGGGCATAGCAACATGTCCGCTTTCCTCCCCGTTTACCTTGGTTACCGAAGACATTTTGCTCTGTAATACCTCCTGTGATTTCAGATCACACTGGAAATTGTGTTCAGATGAGTTCTTGTCATGTTGTGAACATCCTGGTACGTCACAGCACTTTGGTTTCCTACGAGAGCGCTGCGGGCGACCTCCTATCATTTTGTAGCACTTGAAACTGGCGAAGGTCGCCAAGTTTGAGTCGGCGACGCTGATTTTCTGAGGCGGTGAGACTTTTTTCAAGAATACTATAGAAGTAGAGTTCTTTGGCCGGGAAAAAAGTATTTAGCTGAAGCACGGAGTATTCATGTACACATTATCACACAGTTTAGTGGTTTACAAATAGTTTGCCTCAGCTTTTGAAGAGAAAAATCAGTCCGTGGAGGTAGTCCTACGTCCGTCTACATCCGGGTCGCGGTTGGAGTTCCACATGTAGGCCTATAAGGAAGTGCTAATAAAGACACATCATGAGATCAGGCGCATTTTCTGGCCACTTTCTGCCGAAGTAGGTGAAGTATCCTCAATGTATTGATTGTGTACAAAGTGTAATTATTGAAGGAAGAACTCAGAATACGATGTAGATCGTTCAGCGGCCGGAAGTAGAGCCCCATAACTTGTTCCCACGTTTATTCACCAGCGAGGTTACCCGGTCCATTTCCCGCGTCACCACATCCCAGCAAATTAGTTCCAGATTGTTTCACCCTGTTTTACCCCTGGAACTGTGTGCTCATTTCGTGCATTTTGTGTGACATGTATACCATGTTACAGACTCACACACACTGACACAGTGTTCCATGGAACAGATTCACACAGTTCTGACAGATTTTTAAAAAGCTCCACACCTCCTGGCACACCAAATGACAAAATATAATGCCCTAAACCAAAATGTTTAGTCATGTATTTTTAGTACTATTATGAATTAGTAAAAAATAGGAAATACTGTAATACTTTTTACAACCAGCAGTATTTGACATAGATAGTCATAGCACACTATTGGTGTGTGTGCTGCTGGTTTCTACAAACTCATTCGATCAGGTTCCTAGCATTTCAACATGGCTGATGAATATATGTACCATTATAACCATCAACATTAGAGTTCACATGAGCAGCAGGAGATAGCCAGGCTTTTATCCAAACATGATGACCAGAGGAAAGGTGTCTAGCATCTGGACCTCTTAATGCTGCTTTCATTAAAATGATATGGCATCTATTTATTTACATAATGAATGTTAATAGAAGGACAGGTGCATTGTCTGATTCACAATACATTGGGACCCTGTTTAGATACTTATAGCTAAAGAAAATCATTCTCTTTAATCAGGAAAAGGGGTACAATCAACTTTGATGACACCTGGTGTCACACATAACAGGTATTTGTGTGATGTAGTGTCACCTAGTTTCCCTTCTGGCACACACTCACACATCTTCAAACATAACCATTATCACTTTGTCAGGTTGGAATAGTGCATGGTTTTGACACCAGGTGTCATCTTTGTTGTTCCTTGTTATTCTCATGGGTGAAATGGAATCATTTTCATTGTTTATATCCATAATAACATGTTGTCAATGCAACTTAGACCTAGCTATACACCTCTAATTCTATCAAGTTCCATTAGTGATTGAAAAACACACCATATGATTTGATTAAAGCGGCATTAAGAGGGACAGACCACAGACACCTTTCCTCTGGTAATCTTGTTTGGATAAAGGTCTGACCTTTTGTTACATGTGTATACAGCTGATAATTGGCATGAATTGTACACAACTTCATCAGGCCTACACTACCATGGTAGGAATCTTGTTGAATGAGATATTATGCCCATATACAGCAAGGAGTGCACCAACAGATTTCTGCCATGGTGCCCTATGCCACCTTCTAAATATAATGAGTATTACAAACTAAACAGACTTTCCTTTCTTTTTCAAAAAAATCAAAAAAGTGAAACAATATGGTTGGAAACATTTTTGTGCCATGGTACACGATGCTGTGTGAATATGTGTGAATTTGTGTGAATATGTGTGAGTATGTGTCACTTCTTGTCCTATGGGGTATTGTGTCATATTGTGCCAATTAGTTCCATAGGACACAGTCACACAAAGTGCACGTTCCAGAAACTAAGTCAAACTAATTTGCTGGGATATCTCCCTTCGTAAAACACGATACGCAGTATTGTTATACAGATATGAAACATGTAGCAGAACTCTGAAATAAACTCAAATACAACAATCTTTGTTGATGTTAGACAAACATGAAATACAGTAAACAATTCAATTACTTAGTGTCCTTTGTCATTTAGTCTGTGTAGTTTGTAGTACATGATTTATAGCACATAGTTATTCAGTCTCTGAGGAGCTTATTTAGTGTACACTCCTTTCCTCTGAGTATATTCGTCTGGAGCAGCCGGGCGAACTCTGGGCTGCTGTACCTGTTGTGCACGGCGTGCACCAGCGTCACTGTAATCACACTGTACTTTAGAAACCCTTGTATAGTTCCATTTCTCCCCATCTATAATAACACAATTACCTTGAATGTCAGTAACCCTTCTTGGTACCAAACAACCTATATCCCCTTTTAAATGAGGATTCCTGATTTTGACATGATCCCCAACACAAATATTATGGGCCTGTACTTTAGGCCTGTATGTAGCTTGATAACCCTGAACTTTGTCCATAACTTGTTCCCACGTTTATTCACCAGCGAGGTTACCCGGTCCATTTCCCGCGTCACCACAGTAGGCTGATAACCCTTGATAGCACCCGTCAGCCCTCATGTCATTGTCAGGATGATAAATCATAAAGACATAGTCATAAAGGCTTCTTATTTTCATGGTCATGAGGAACAGAATGTTACAAACGACACTTGAGACGAAAATCAGGGCTTTAGAAGCAACTTTGGTGGGGGTGGGGGGAGTAGGCTTATTATTGGCACCTAGGCGCCCTCCCCCCTCCCCTTTTCTTTTTCTTAATTTATTTTTCCAACATGGTATGGCCCATTATGTCCACTTATGATTAGAGAAAGGTATAATTATTTGTCTATGTTTTGTATGTTATGGTGGTAGGTGCATCTATCTTAATGTCAGGGTGATCGAGGGACATAACTAGAAGGTTTGGAATGCAATTGTTTTTATTTCTTAGAAATCCCATCACCGACTGAAAACTGAAAACAGACTGTGAAAATTCATTCTAGAACCAAATTTAGACTAAAGATCACATTCTATTTGATTAGTTATCAACAAAACCGATGTTTCATAATTATCATCATTTACTGCCTATAGGCCTATAGGCAAAATACATTTAACAAAGCTTCTCTACCATTTCCAGTTAGGGATATCAACCTATGTTTGAAAAGCGATTCCGACAAAACTCTCATTTTAAAAGTTATAACACCAACTTTAATTATCGATTCCCTCCGGGATGGGTCTTTTTCCTGGCCTGGTCACGTATGGTCATGACAATTATAATTCAATGCATCACATCATTCTCATGTCTTGTAAACTTTGTCAACTACAAATGAAATGTGTAAACTCCACTCTTGCTTGGTTTTGTGTGATCATCACTCGACTAACAATGTATTACAGTCAACTCTCTTTAATGAGGTCACCATAGGGGGCGAAAGCCAACCCGTTTACTTTTAGTTGTACGGGTGACGAAAACTCTCGAATCAGGACAGGAAGCCACGGCGCGGTACGTATTAGGTATGGCGACTCACAGAAATGTCCATATTTCTTCCTCCAGAAGCATCCATTATGGTAGCCATTTATGGTACAGCTGGGGATATGTCTGACACACAAATAAATGAAAGGATTCCCACTAGAGATGTTTCTTTGCTGAGAAATAATATTTTTTCCGAAAACTCCCATAGCGTGACATCGCTTCCTGTCCTGATTCGAGGTTATTTCAACACCCGTTTTTTGCGTGGCATCGGGTTACTTTCACACCCTATTGGGACTTTGCTGAAGTGACCACATTTAATAGCGAGATGACCACATTGGAGAGAGTTCATGTTGAGGCTATAGGTCAAAGAAATGCATGCATGTCTCTGATGAAATCAATAGTAATTTCATTGAAAACGAAAGCCGGATATTGTATGAAAACAAAGGCTACTGTCCTAACTATACTTTCTTGTATTTGGCTTCAGAAATTCCTTGAGATATGATATCTAGTAGAGACCACACTGACTGTGCAGTCAATGTGCACACTTTTTGTTTTTGTTGGCTCAACATAATTATGTGTTGACCACACTAGAGAGAAAAATATGCACCTTTGGACTCGGGAATTAGTGACCACAATGCGAGGTGACAACATTAGAGAGGTGACTATGTTGGAGAGAGTGTTCTACATCAAAATATAAAGAAAACTGGATGCACTGAAAACCCAGAGCAAGGAGCCTAGTCATTATCACGACCTAGGTAGTCATAATGAATAATGGCAGATGGAGTGGAGAATGGTGTGTGAATATAGTCTCTAATTAGTTCACTTCTTAATGACAGACATCCTTTTCACATATTTGGTGTAGTCTTGATTGAACTAAGTAGCATTACTTGTTATAAATAAGTTGCCAATGGGTGAGAATGATGGCCCCAAAGGTATAGAGACCACTCTGCTCCCTGTCACCAGTGTATATCTCACGACAGATATAGTAAATGCAAATATTAAAACCAGGTGGCAGTGGTGTGCCATAAGTAGCAAGTGAGGAATAGAATTATGTACCATAGGGTAGTCATTGGGACAACCTAGGACTTGAGAGTTGTCAATACTGATGACTTCAGGTCTTCAAATGGACAATACCTAAATTAACAACCTTAAGGTAGTCATTCTGACTACCTAATTATTGTGACTACCTAAGGTCGTCATTATGACAACTTTGGTCTGAATGGCTCAGATGGGTAGTCACAATGACGACCTAAGGTGGTCACTTTGACTATCTAAAGTTGTCAGTTTTGGCATTGTCAGAATGACGACCCTGAGGTTTTCAGTGTGGTTGTTTCCAAAAGTGACCACATTACATTGGCGAGGTGACCACAGTAGAGAGGTGACCATTAGTTGCATGTTGACTGCACATACAATTGTGAAACTATTAACACTGCCTAACAGGAGATGTCTTTTCAATAAATAAAACAAATAAAACCTCAACCTCAACCTCATATCTACATGTATTCTTGTGACTGTACATCGGTTGAAATTCGACACGATCGGCACGGTGACACGGCACATTTATGATCCGACACGGGCAACACAGCACAATATTATAGTCACATTCTCACCCCACCAATCCCCCCTGTTAGAGATGGGCCAGGGGCTAATTAAGGGTCGATTTTTCTTTTTGAGCTACACATTGTAGTTGTAAGTTGTGTTCAGAAAGTCCATATGTAAGTATGTGTAGCTTTTTAAAACATTCTGATACTTGAAAATGCATACAATTAATATAGAGAAAACCTGGACCCCTCTTGGTAATAGAGGCGGGTCCCCTGACCTATTCTGACCATGGTTTGTCTATAATTATTTTATGGATTTATAAGTGCCAGAATTATTTTAAAAGTTGCACACATATTTGTATGGACATAATGAACACAACTACAATGTTTAACTCGATAAAAAAAAATATCTTCCCCGGATTAGCACCTAACCCACCTTTAATGTATTCTGTGTTCTCGTTTAATGCCTATATATGTGTTATGGTAGAATGTGGTGTACATGACCTACAGAAAACTGTGTACGTAATTTTCACACAAAGCATGTGTCTTCGAAAGTTTAACAAGTCAAATATTTTCTCCTTGGAGTAACAAAGATAGTATCTATACAAAAATATGTAGACTCAAGCTTATGTCGGTGCCACTGAGCCTGGGGCCAGTACCACGACAGGTAATATAACTGGGTCCTGTGAGACTAGGGTAGATTCACCTCGAGTTGACCACATACCTTTATTCGAAGGTTTAGTATATGCTTGAATAAATACAAATTCCCCAGTGTCCGACTCAAGTTATACATATGGTTGATTCAAGGCGAATCTACCCCTGAAAATGGTTTCACAAGGGCTGAAATAGATCATTCTTTGACAACGTGTTTCTATAAGGCATCTAAGAGGAGTTACAAGTACACCTAAAGTTTTTCCATAAAGAGGATGTCTTATATAGTTTATAATTATGTGTTTTTTAGACTCTCTAATAAGGTTTGATAATGCTATAAAATATAGACTCATGATCATTATCCTCATTATAAAGGAACCCTATTGTGGCAAAGGGGTCATTCTACTATGTGTTGCATATACCGGGTGCAGATAACACTCATAAGTCCACTCTAAAGAGTGATCATTTTGAAATACTTTGTATTTTTCTGAGATTGCATTCTATATGCACCTTTGGTATGCAGAATAGATCCATATATCAAATTCCTTGTGAAACACCTCCCCAGCCCCTCCATTTTCAGTCAGTCGTGCATAACCAATGCCCAATGCCAGAGCGCCTAATCATAAGGGATTATAAACGAGTTAATCGCTAAACTTTTGTGAGCACGCCTATGAAGGTGAGATTTTCGGACTTGGCTATTATCAAGGGATAATTGTACCAATCATTGCTCTATGTGAACATTAAAGGAGTAACTTGTAATTGACTTATATAGCTTGTGAATGGCCATTATGTTAGAGTAAGTAGATCACTATGTTAGAATAAGTAGATCGCCATATGCCGCGTGTAATGATAGACTGTTTGTTAGGGTGGTACTCAATGTTAGAGACAAATTCCACAAATGATCAAAAATAAAATGGTGCTTTCATGATATCGTGATTTTATGCATGGAAGTGTATTGACCATGAAAATGAATGGGAAAATGATATATTTATATATGCACCCTTTATTAATGTACATATATATGCACCAAACGTTGAGAATGTACAAAGGGGATCTATATATATCAAAATGAGTTTGAGGCAAAGTATGAGGGAGATCACGGTCGTAATGAAAACGTAATGAATTTTTGATGAATGATTTCTTTTAAAACTATAATATCTATTAGAGGTCTATGGATTTTCTGGAAGTTTCGAATTTATACTCATCTCACTGTTACAACCAGGTACATACTTCTGTGTACTCGACGCATTTCTCCAATAGACTGGTTTACCAAAGGCATCGCTGCTTGTCTTTAGTTATTGTTATAAGTGAAAGCTGTATAAAAGGCCTGATGCATGGTGAGTTAGAGCCCCACCTCCTCTATATAAAAGGCCTGGGTATGGCCCTCGGTCCACCCAGACTCTTACTGGAGGGCAGTAAGACTTGGGACCCTAAAAGGCCCATGCAGACGCTGGTACTGGTAGGCCTGTATATATCGTGAGGTGTAAGGTCCACATTCCTGGCAGTTTTATGGCATACACACTCCTCACAAATCAGTTTAGCAAAACGCATTGACCTCCATTTAACAAGATCAGTCAAAGTTAATTAAGATTGAATTGGATCGTCGGCGGGGGATCGGAGCCAGTCTTGCCCTGTGGTCTTCCCTGCTTGTGCGGCTCCCAAGCTCCTTACTGGATATTATCCTCGTTTGATGTGGAGCTAAAAAGTGGAGAAATCTAATTACCAGCGGGTTATTACGTATTTATCGCCTTATGGCTGTGGTGGCCGGGCGGTGGGGGGCAGGCCTGTAGTCGGCTCAGGTGGGACAGGTGTAATATTGTGAAGTGATTAGGTGAGGAATCAGCTCCCACCAAAGTGCTCCTTGCCTTAGATGGCCTAATGGGATAAAAGGCCTAAGTCCATGCGATTTATTGGTATTTAAACATCAATATTAAGCGATTCTGGTCAACAAGCGGTGGGCTGTGGTGTGAGTGTATAGACCCTATACTTGCTCTGACAACCCGAGCATTGTAGAGAGAGTGTGGTGTACGTGTGTATACGGGGGTACTGTTTTGGATTATAGACCCTGGAGAGGCAACACAGAGGTGACTTGCACGGTTTCCATATGTCCTAATTTACACATAATACAACGAAATGATGTGATGTGTGGAAATGCCGCTTATTATGAAAATGTAAAAATACAGGTCATATGATAATACAAATTTCCTGCCCAACAGTCGTTGAATTTGCATGGACCGTCGTCCCTCACTTCATTTAATTTGGAAATTGCACGGAAACGTGTCAGAGGAAATAACATAATGGAACACATATAAGGGCAGTTGCAGGGATGTTGCCTGTGGAAGTGAGGGATTCGAGGTAGTAAAATGTCCGAGGAAGAGAGGGTCGACTTGTGGCACCCCAGCAGCAGTGTAGACCCAAACAAGTATCTAGATATACATGTAATTCTTGTTATCTAAACCGGGGTCTAAACCTTGGGTATCTAGTGAATAAAGATACGCACACTGGCTGAGCAATGTCCTTCGACGATCATGTAAAAATCATTATTAATCAACAGTCATTATATATTATGATGGTACATAAATGTATAAACATAACCTATTACTCCGACCGACCAGGAAATTAAATCGCCCTCTCTATAAACCAATCTCCCAACCAATCCCAATTCTAGCTTGCCCATAACTGTACTCCACAACTATAACGGTAAGAGTACACACTACACACTGCAAGGTTATACACTCACCCATCCACCAACCATCTACCCACCTCTATAAGGGTGTACAGGTATTTTCAGGTGGCTTTCTCAGTCAGCATTTAACCTGGGAGTGCATTGCCTCGGGCATAAACTGTAGTGGGTGAAACGCTGAAAGCCTAAACACTTGCACACGGTCGGAAATGTTAGATGCTGTTCTACAAATATTTGC
The DNA here is from genome assembly GCA_947462335.1 of Harmothoe impar. NCBI lineage: Eukaryota > Metazoa > Annelida > Polychaeta > Phyllodocida > Polynoidae > Harmothoe > Harmothoe impar. The sequence goes on from OX381709.1 coordinate 63,884,488, forward strand.
CCTGCTGGAGGGAACCCACCATGGAGGTTGCATAATGTGGGCCCGATTCCCGCCCGACTGGTATTCAAGCCTTCTGGCAATATTTTCTCAGGCTTTTAGTATGAAATGTATCTCTTTTGGTGAAGCTTAATTTATGTTTGCGTTTGGAGTGACGTGAGTTTGGGTTCATTCCGGGTGGGTGTATTAGATTGAAGGAGAGGGAGGTGTATCCCGAGGTGTATGTGGTGTATGGGCACCGACATGATGTGTGGTCACAGGCATGCATTTTAGATACTACGTTGTACACATGGAGATAATCAAACTTGGCTACAGATTAAATCATAATTTTGTGAATCCTCCTGTCGCGCCATTCAATTGCACATTGCTAGAAATGACTTGCACTTTACCCGCATCTGAGTATTAATAGACTATTAAGTACTCATATGGGAATTTTGGTCATTTGGTATTTTCCTATAGATTTAGCCCGCGAGTATTACATAAAAGCAGGAAAAACGCTCGTGATATTTGTCAGTGCTTGACCAGTGATGAGAAACAAGTTTTTTATTTGAGTGGCCTAAGGCATAATGAGAATAACCGGGTATGAAACACATAGCAATATATCATTATTCCCTGATGCATGCCGTATAAATTTGAGTATACATGTATTGACATGTATATAATTTTAGGTATGTGTTACAAAATGTAAGTCTTAAAGCAATATATGTGGGTAGCTGAGGATTCTGCCACTGCCACCAAGCCAATCGAATCATTACCTTATACCTTTATCATACAAGCTAATATAATAAGCATTAGCTAATACTTTATTAGCATTATTAAATGCACTATTGAAGGTATTTGTAGAGAAAACCAAGTTGCGTTTGGGGGTCACAGGCCGTTCGAAGACGACTTTCACCACAATCATTGTATAGTGACATGTATGTACAACGTCAAACATTGCGTCTGACATTGGAACCAGTGGAACATGGCCCATTTGTGCCATGGGCACCGCAGTGGGACCAGACTGGTGCCACAATTTCGCATGATCATTAATATATTTGCATAATAATTGGAATTTCCCTTAGTACATCATTATTATGGAGTATTTTCATATGTCATCACATGCTAGAGACAGCTATCATCTGCTTTCTGTTTCATGTCATCTCTGTGCATGGTGTTGGGGCGGTCTCATCCGATAGGAGACAAACATTTGCTGTGTGGTTATTAACGGTAGGATGGAGTGATACACACCCAGTGCCCGCAGCCTAATATGAGGGCGATTACAAGGGGTGCAGTGTCAGTGTGTCTTAAAGATGGTATCTCACCTAGAATAAATCAAATTTCTCTTTTCATGTTGTACATATTCCCAAGGGTATTGCGTATGTATTTGGAAAGTATTTAAGTCCCGTGATATCTATTATATATGAAAATTAACCAAATGCATTCAGAGTGAGTTACTGTCTATAGAAGAGGTTAGAGTTTCCTCTGCTGCTATGTCACAGGGCCTGGACTGGGACGCAAACACAGGCAACCACGTGGTTGGGTAGTTGTACCACGATACATGTAGTACCATTACCCCTTACTGTATTTGAATACATTCTAATTGGGCCCTAATAATATTCAGTCTTCACTATAATGATACATAGTACGTGTATGAGGCAGTGTCGATCTCATTTACAGAGATATGCCTATATTTATAATAATTCCTATCCGTGTATCAATATAACTGGGTGAGATATGGTTCATATCCCCTATAAAGTTTCACCCACGTGGCTTTTGTTTGCCCCCACTGTTCTAGTATTGGGTGCAATCTACAACCTCTGGTATACCAGACTTAAATGCCCCTGACTACATTACACCACATTGGACAGGGGCACCAGCCCAAATGGTACTCATGAACCCATGATTGGGTATGCAAACTACCCTCGTTCAATTCACCCATGGGTGCCATGCATGGGCCAATTTCAGACCAAATGTGTGTACATTTCAGTCATAGACTGATCCAGACTGGGTACCTGGGTATGCATCTATTAGAACTGACAGCTTTGCTCTCTAATCTGCTATAAAAGCCCTGCAATCAGCTGTGTCAAGTAATAGAAAAACAAGTAATGTAAGAATATCTGCAAATAGCATGGAAATGGTGTTGCCTGGAGTGCGTTACGTGCAATACTATCTTTAATCTGTCGGTATGACTCTGGGTGGATCCAGGAGGGGTGTAGTGGCGGGTCCAGGATTTTGAAAATGGGAGGGGGCGCTATCGGCTAAATTCTACCTCCCCAAACTTTGGCCTAAATCTTAAATTAGAGAACTTTCCTCTAGATCCGCTACTTTGGGCTATCCCATATAATATTGAAGTACATTGACATGCAGCTAGGCAGACAGGAAGGTTACTGGTAGGCATATACATTATGTATACATGTCTATCTTAGCTAAATATTCATAATTACACAAACTAGCTTAAAAATTACAACAACATTGAAATTTCACCTCCGTCTTGACATATTTCAGTAGATACAGAGTTATTATGGTCATCTTCAATCATACACTATATACCTGGGGTTCTCGACCAAAAGGTCCATTTACAATGTGCTACATGTAGGGTAGATTCACCTGCAGTCGGACACATACCTTGAGACGGACACCTGATTTTGTGGTTATTCAAACATGTTAAGCCCTTTATTTGTGAACAATAGTATTTGGGGAAAAAGGCACTACAAAGTAGAAGTATGTAGTAGGGTACATAAATAACCTCAAATTTCACTTTCCGTCTTAGGGTATGTGTCCGACTCAGGGTGAATCTACCCTACGTCCAGACCAATATCATGTGAGCAATCGGCCAACACCCCGTGCACCTACACGCACATATCGCACACAGCCTGTAAAACCTAATGGCGCGGCCTGTTCAGACCCAGTCCCGGCTAACAGCTGCGTATTTCTGTTGTTTTCGGAGAAAATATTTTCACGACTTCAGCGTAGCGGCCGGACTTTAGCGGCCATTATGAAAGCAAATCTGGGCGGCGAATTGATTGTTTTCGGGTTTGGGCGGCGATTCGCTGGCCGGGTTTTGGGTGCTGTGTCAACGTGGCCGGGGCTATTGTCGGCGCTGACTGGGGAAATCTAATACGCCAGCGAACACACATGGTAGAAAAACAGTGGGCATTAATAAAAGTACCCAGAAACACAGTCAGCGATTCCTATAGACCTTGGTTTTGTACTCGGCTGTTTTGTTTGGGTAACTGTCCTCTCAATGGAGTGCCTGCATTGACGGGGACTTCCATGAAACAAAGAACATTGGGATTGGCTATATTTCATTATTACCTCCACAAGGTGTGGGGGAAACAGCTTAGATACATGTACATTAATTTTATTTTTGGAATATACGCACCATGCTTTGTGGTTTTAATAAGACAGTGAGAACAGTGAGTTTACTTATCAAATAACATGTAGGCCTAGACCAAAACTGAAATAATGGCCATGCAATGAATCCATATCATATTGAATAGCAATGTCAAAGTCCATTAGGCCACTCAAAAAAGTGAAAATATTGATTTAATCTTGTTTTTACTGAGGGCTAAAATGTGTAGGGATATTTAGACTTTTCGTGATTGATTTTCACATTTTAGTACGTGTAGTTAAGAGTTTATTGATACACAAAGGTCACCCCTGCATTCTTAAAAGTAGAAGCTTTAATTTGATACTAAATAATTATACCAATATGTGTCCACTGTTTGACATATCTTTTTCATTTAAAAAAAAAGAATTACCCAGTGTTTTTTTACTAAGTGAATGTGTGAAATGGAAATAATCTCACATGCATGTTAGATGAGGAGTCCATCGAATGGTAATAAATTAGTCTACAATGTAGATGTGTAGGCTATAATGTATAATAGTGCATTATATCTTATTACAACCATTAAGGTGCCTCTACATGGGTAAAATTCGACACGGGCGACACGGCGACACGGCCCTTTTAGGCCCTTTTAAAAATCGACAGACATAGAAAATTAGGGATGAAATTCGACCTACAGAGTTATTTCTACTAATTCTTATATATGTAAAAATCGACACAGTGACACGGCCCTTTGGCTAAAAATCGACACAGCAACACGGTCAAAACTGTGGGGACCCATGTAGAGGCACATTAAGGGATGGGCCGCACAGTGCTGTATAATATACCATATGACGTGTGTCATCATGATGCATAAATGCAACCCTGGTGGGTCTACTGGCCAGTACTACATTTAATCATCATGACGAGAACGGGCACACTACGCGACCTTTAAAGGGTGCTGCTTTATTGGAGCAGAAAGATGGCTTGTAGAGCAATGGGAAGACATGCATCTGGCAGAAAACGGCTGAAAATGCTGCTTTCCTCAGAGCCTATAACATTGACCATCTGTAAAGATGTCGGTTCAAGATGTCCCCCTTTACCTTCTGGCACGTGGCTGTGTTTTTGTTACCTAAGACAACCTTAACCATCCCAACTATGTCCTCCTGCCGCACCTAACTCTCAAACATTGACCTTAGGGATTGTGGTGTAACCCCTAACGGTATCATTACCCCCATCTCCACACGTGCCTGCTTCTACCAGAACTGTCAATATTTAAGGTCATCTGAGTCAACATGGCGCTGTAGGGGAGGTGAGAGGAGATGGGGGAGGAGATAGGGGAGGTCCTCTAGGCTCATGACAATGTGACAAGGATTTCGGCCGTGGATTTCTGTTATGACAGGGCTTTGTAACGGTGGCGGATAACATCTGTGAGTCGTGTAACTGTCGCTGGGTGACGCCACAGATGCTGCAAGGCTACTAGCTACAGAGGGACACAAAGACACCAGAGCCAGGAGAAATCAACAGGTGGATGATTTAAATAGCTAATCCATACAGGTACAGGTGGATCTATGGCTAGTTGATGGCAGATACAGTTGCAGTTTGAACATTTACCAGTACTTTTTTTTAAATAATTTTGGTTAGGCCAAAATGATAACAACATTTAATGTGTGTTTCAGGTTACCCAACCCTATCTAGCAAAACAGGGCCGACCCTAAGAAATGTTATCCAATTTTGGATAAAAATTCATATTTAAAGTAACTTTGGGACTATTTCAGAGTTAATTTGAAACTCCACGAGTCGACGTTGTTGTCCGCGAGTGGGCGCTGAAGTTTGCAAGTCAGTTTTATAGGTATTTTTTTTAATCCAACCTACCCTACCTAGATTTTCCGACTATGTCACCTGAAACACACCTTTTGTGCAATAACTGTGGACAGTCGAGGGAAAAGGGTCCTCCAAGGTAAAAACTTAATAATAAAATTGATGTCATCAGCTTTCCAGTGATATCTTTTATAAGCAGGTACCACTTCTAGTTTTTGAGTACTGGCTCTCTGAATATGTGTGGTCACTGTCCAATCTTAAATGCCGATAAGCTCTATTTTCCTTTGTTTTAGAGATATTCCTATCTAATTAGCATAATTATGCTAATTACCAAATATCCAAACTTTTTCAAACAATTGGCCACAGCTTTTGATCTAAAAATGATATTTACATTCTGTTTTCAGCATAGAAATCGTTTTGGGGCCTTCTTTCATTCATTTTTTTAAAATTTTAAATTTAGAATGAAAATCATGTTTCCATGGAAACCAACATGTGCAAAAACACCAATTTAGGCCCAAAAACGTTCTTTTCCATTCCAAATATGGAATGTTTTCACTAAAAATGGAATCTTCTAACGTGGCCTATCATATTCTACATAAAAAAGTAGTATAGATAAGTTTTTGCTATATCTTGGTCCTTTTTGGCTATATGGAGCCCCCTGGTGGCCAAAGTTGGTACTAAAAATCGCCCGCGGAGGTCCCTTTTCCCCTGTTGATCCACAGTTACTGTGCAATAATCATTATCCCTCTTTGCACTGTCAGAAGTAACTGTAGCTGCACAGCGATTTATACTGTAGATTTACAGTATAAAAGGAGGTATTTTTGGTTTTGAAACCAAAAATACCTCCTTTTATACTGTAAATTTACAGTATAACTCGCTGTACACCTACAGTTACTTCTGACAGTGTGGGGTTGTTGGGGGGAGGGGGTTGGGGTGTAGAGAAATGTTTAGCATTCACTGCGAGGAACGACTTCGAAATGCATGACGAGGAGGATTTGTATCAACAAGAAAGAACATAATTAAAGCGATCCCCTTGATTTGGATACATCGGATAGAGGAACCTGTACAAAGCTGCATATGTTCCATAAGAAGCAGACTTGATGCAATTCCATATGATGTTTGATCTACCATGGGTCTTTGATACACACATACACGTCAGATCACGTAGACCATGCAACCCCCTTTCTACCATGGCCCACCCTGTTCCCCTGTAACCCACCTCCCAGCCCCACCCACCATGTGCCACCTCCACATGTTAGCATGTCACATTCCCCAGCATGCCCCACCTCCAGGTGTAACACCCTGCACTATGCCAGCTATGATGCCAATGTTGTTGACCTCCCTCCAATCCCTTCCCATACACCTTGCCACCCAGGGACCCCTTCCAGCCACACAATTCCTGAAACACCATCCCCCTGGCCGGACGCTATCGTGAGGGGGATAACTTTACCGGCAAATATTGAAAAAGATTACCACTGTGAAGCCCTAAGTGAGTCCGGAAACCCACAAACCCCTACACATGCAGTTCATACAAACAAATCTCCGACCCCCCACATCTTTGGCCTAACGGGGGGCTACTGTGTATTGAGCGGGGTAAACATGTAACAAACGCCTCAATACAATGGCGCGGCCTAACCCACTAAATTATGGGGCAATCATCAAATCTTGGGTAAACTTTGCACAAGGTTGTTCAAACGGCGCGCTGACTCTGTCGGCTTCGGTGGGGTTGGGCGGTGTGAGTAGTATAGGTTGTATGGCTACTGTGTACTTTGTAAAGTGAAATTTGCTGGCTTTGTCAATATTGGGGCTATAATCGTCCGCGTGAGGTGATACAGAGTATTAACTCTAGCGGTAGTTGGGGGCTAGTTGAGTTGACCCTTGGTTCTTATTGATTCTCCGATCGGTAGGTCTACACATGTATGTATTATGTGACATAGGTTTGTGATACTTTTTCTTAATTTCTATGGACAAAAAGAATAGGTGAACCCACATCTGATATGTCCCCATGGTTATTAAATATACCTGTGTGAAATAAACTCAGATAGCTTCAGGGTATATTTGCATGAAACCCCGGATGCTTGAAGTAGCCGTTGTGAATACCCGGCTATGTAAGCACTCCAGTTGGAGCGAGGACCCCCTCATGAGTTCACTAAGTGCTTCTCTGGGGGTCATAGAGGACTTGGGTATAGAGGGTTTAGGGAATGGTTTCCACTTAGTGCTATTTGGTCTTGTTCTAGTTGAATATAATGTATAACATGATGAGTCTAGTGTAAGAAACGAAGTGTGTGGTTTTGTTCTACACAACACTATAATATATCAAAGACAATTGTAAAATAAACTGTACCCCCTCCCCGTCTAGATGGGTGAAAAAGTTCCCGACGCACCCCCCCCCCCCCAAAAGACACCGACCCCCCCCCCCCCCCCCCCCAACACACACACACCTCCCCTGCCCCCAATTGCGAACTATTGTATAGGAAAGTGTGGGATTTCCTTTGCTGAAAAGGGGTGGAATAATTTTGCCTCGCCCCCTCAAATTCATCATTGACATCAACCCCGGTATTAACCCCCTTGTTATTAAAGTGGCATAGTCCGATGGTTAGAGCTTAAACATTAATTTTGCTAAAATCAAAATGTTCAATATTATGACCATACTCCATGTCCTACCTACTTTTTAGCTTATTATCAGTTTATCGCTCAGTTTAAGACTTTTGGAGTGCATGCTATATGTCCACCCATTGAAAGTACACTGTAAAGGATACACCCAGGTAACAAAAGTACATTGGGCCATCATTGGGCCAATATACCACTTAAAAATGGGCCAATATTGGCATTTTGATATTGGCCCACTGCTGGTTTGACTGCTGGCCCAGTAATGGCCCATGCTCAGAAAAAGGGATATTGATTTCATGTTGGCCCAATGGTGGGCCAACATTAAAATGTTTTTACATTATTCCAAGGTTACAAATTAAACATCAGGGCAACCTTGAAATACATATGTGGCTCCAACATATAATTCTCAATATAGGACAACTGCAACAATCACTTACATTGAACAATACTATTTTTATGTGTATAATTGAATGTACAAACACATTTAAGACATGACTGTCAAGTATTATCAGTTTAGGAAAAGCCATTTCTGTCTTTTCAATCCATCTTGATCTCTATCCCAAATTGGTTAGACACCATACAAACTGTATTACTATGATTTAGGACTTATCTAACTCCATTAGCCACACATGAGGTGTCTCCAAGTTCCTTTTGACAGATTCCCACTGATGTCATGCAGTAAATTGCACTTTTAGATATCAAATTTCATCCATGAAGTTCCTCTGACGTTTAAACATGTAGAGCACACTGGGGATCACATTTATAACCCAATATGATGGCAAAGTTGGAGCCATCCTGTAAGATATTCTTCAGGCAACATTGAATCCCCCTGGTGTAGATCACAGCCAATATTGGACAAGTGTAGTTAGAATTGATGTTGGTCCAACATCAGAAATAATATGATGGCCCTGAAATGTTCCAACACTGGGCCAACACTCAACACTAGGTCAATATCAGCAATATCAAGCATGGGCCAGCTCTGGGCCAGCGGTCAACCCAGCAATGGCCCATTGTAGGAATTGTCAAGGGTGGGCCATCATTGTAATTTGTATGTTGAACCAATGTATGCATTACCTACAATGGGCCAAGGTTGGTATAACGATTGCGATGGAGTCGATCATTGTCGACATTGGCCCAATATACCCTTGCTACCTGGGCATGTGTTCATGAGATCCTGTCAATTACCTCTTATTTTCCATCAATGATAATTATGTTAGTGTTCTCCACCCTCCAAATATGATATTGTAGGCATTACAATGCCATATTGAACACATTTAAGTAGAAATTAAAATATGGAAAAAAAATTGTCCATACCACTTTAAATAGTGACCAGTCCCTAAATTGTGTGCAATTTGATACGGGCTGACAGGTGGAAAGAATTAGAATAGAAAATCATTTCTCGAGAGAATAAAAACATAAACAGAAGTTGTTTTGTACATGAGAAGAAAATTAGAACTTATTTGTTTTCAAAGTACCATGCGGGTGGTGAGGGATCCCTTTACTCTGAGCTAAAGTCAACATATTAAACCCCAAGATTGCGTCAGCAGAAAACCACCTGTACAGTAAGTGAACCCCAGGTAAAAGCTAGATCACGTTTGGTCACCTGGCCACTGATGACCTCGTGTCAGGTGTATTGTTAAAATAATTGCTCCAGGTGGTCAATCTAAAATACCAACCGAGCTCTCCCTGCTACCTGAAGCTACCTGTGGAATGCCTATCTATTGCCACTAACAAGCTTCACCGGGTATTGTGGCTCTACCTACATTCACGATGCCATCCTGAATGCCCAGGTAGCATCCGGGCAACACTCAGGTGATACCCGCGCATGCGCGTAGGGCAGCGTGTTAACGATGCGCCAAGTGACATGTTTAGGGAGCAGTTCTGATGTGTGTGGGGGTGCGGGAGGAGGGCCCCTGGAGGAGGTGGGGGGTGATTGAGAAGGTGTCAACAGAGAGGGGGTAGCGGCCCCTTTTACAAGCGGCACTGTCAACACGGAGCATCTGGGGTGTCACTACCACTGACAAGTCGTTATTGTGTTTATTCTACAGTATATGGATGATAATTCCTGCGCTTTTATTGATTGTTGGTACAACAGAGATTTAACTATTATAATCACCAATGCGCAGGTAGTCAGGTATGTCCTTGATTGCTTGAATATCAAACACCAAGTAGTACAGGTACATGTCAGAATAAAGGTTAATGGTGATTATCTACTATAATGGATGCCACTTTGGATACACTTAGGAGGTCCTAGTAGTATGGTACCAACGTAATGTTGTATAATTTCCATTCAAAGATTACCAATATATGTTTCTTCAAGGACATGATAGTGCTTTTTTATGCGAATTGGTTTTCCAATGAACATGTAGGCCTAGCATTAATAAATAACGTACCGGTAGCTGATTTCGTGACCCATGTCAGAAAGCTCCTCCTCTCCCTTCTTTTTCCTCTGCCACAAATATGTTCATACAGTACACCTGTGCCAATTCAGGCATCACTCATGTAACTGGCTGGCACTAAGAGAATGGTAATACATGTATCTTTAATTTTCAGACGATGGGGATGTTTTTTCCTCAAGCGAGCCAAAAAATGGAATTCCCTACTCCGCCCCCCAGTTCAACTGATGACGTCATCTAATTTGGGAATGTCCCGAAACACAAACCTTTTTACATATCCTTATTGATTATAGTCCAACATGTCCCTCCCCTTTCCATCCCACTGTGTTTTAACCAAAAAGATGAATATGTGTTTCATCTCTCACCATCTTGATCAAACGAGCTGCGACATTGTACGCACTTCACACAGAGGAGACCAGAGGATGCCTTGCACCCACCCCTTCCCACACATACCCGTCGGGCTAAATAAACGTGTGTAATTCATCAATGAAAGAAAGTGTTCACGATCCATCCCCTCAACCATTACCCCACACCACCACCGCTCCTGTAGGCCAAACTTTGACACGTTTGCCACTTCCGTTATTTGGCCAGGTAAAAATGCCTGATTGGCGCGGCCCCACCTGGGTAGAGGGCCGACCAGGTAAACTTACGTAAGGTATAATGAATCAATCTCCAGGTCTTATCTAGCCTGCCGGCCCCCACCAATGGTTCATCACCTCCTAACCAAAGGATGGCTTTGCGGGCCTAGCCCAGCTCAATGGTGGTCAATGGTGTCACCAGTAGGGCCAATTGTTGGTGGATATTCCTTGGGCCCAATCTGTTCCCAAGCCTGCCATTAGGGGTGGTTTTGACGCTGATTCTCCAGGAGAGATGTGTTAGTCCACATGGGTGGTCACACGGGGTGGCTGCCTGCTTTTGTACATCTTAAATCCTGGTTTCCCACTGTATAGGCGCAATCAGTAGATCCTCGTGTGGAGCGAGGAATTTCACAGGAAGTGGTGGTCAGGGGCAGCGCCCCCCCCTCGTAAACACACATACACACTCACACACATACGCGCACGCTTTGGAAAAAGCATATAAATGGTCCCATTGCCACCATTACATGGGGATATATCTTATGAAAATGAATTGAATTATGATTTATTTACATTTAGTACAATAGCTGTGAACGTTTATCCCGACGTTTATCTAGGACACCTGCACTTAAATGTGTTAGGACTGAATGTCCTATATCGTGTAGATAACATTCATATACTTTTGGCAATTCTTGTTAGCATTGACTTGACTGGTATTCTATATGATTTTATAATAGAGTTTGGTGTATAAACACGCTTATAAGCAAAACAGACAACAAAATTGAATCATGGAACGACATTGAAACAACATATTACATGTACCGTCTTCATTTTAAACCGGAAACGAGATGAAAACATAGTATCATGGCTCTTACCTTACTTCTTTAACGGAGGCAAAGTAACCTTGAATTAATTTGCACCAGAGCAGTTTTGTTTTATTTGATGATCCCCCATGGTGTTATACCAGGATCTCACCTGTACATATACATATACCGGCAGTTATTGTTTGTATTGTCAATACCTTGTGTTGGTAGGGTAAATAGTTTTGCCAGAGCAAGTAAATCACTGTCTTTGTTATCAATGTTTGCAGTGCGGATAATATAGTGTGTATGTAATTGAGCATACATAATCAATAAGTCATTCTTGTTTCCGGCATTAATCCCACCCTGGATCAACATATTCACCTGATTTCCTGAGTTTATTTGTATTCTTTATTCTGACTCTGAAATGGGCGCCCTGCTCTTTTCTAAATGTTTCGAATGGGAATGTAAAACATTTATCATTCTATCAATCAGGCTAGAGACAACGCCGGAACAATATTGTGCGTCTCCATTATGACAAACATCATCAACGCTCCATGAGGCTTAAATACGGCGAAAATATTTTCCAAACACCGACAATGTATGTGTCGAAAATGGAAACATTGAATTTGACAGCCACTCAGGAATGGGCTGGCCAATAAGAGAGGTAGCATACATATTGTGTTGGCCTGTTGTATTATGGGAGTGTTGGAGGGGCGGTTAAAATGTTTCCCTGACGTAATGGTAAGGTACACAAGTGCTATGGTCAGCTCTAGCTGGGTGCTGGGAGGCAGAGGGCTGAGCTGGCATACCTCGGGGTGCGGGCAGCCCCGGCACGCCATTCACCTGCCTGAAGCGACAACTAATCTCTAATCAAAGCAAATGTAATGGCTTCATTGGGGTGCCTACAGGTGGGCCGCCCGGCCGCCCGCACGGGTGGTGGTGGTGGTGGTGGGGGGGGGGGGGGGGGGGGGGGGGGTGGAGTGCTACTGACCGCTACTGGTGGTGAGCGCTGACCACTGCGTCTACCTGCGGGCGTCGACCAATCAGAAGGCAGCTGGTGGGGTATAAGACCAACCCCGTCCCCCATGGTGGTCAATCTGCAATCAGCACCACTTGTACACGCACTGTCATCCACTTCCTGATGACTTATACCAAAAGGTGACTCTCAGGCCTGTTTCTTATTACCAAACCCTGGAGACCCCCAATCTGTGGGCTCACAAGGACTGAGATCCGAGGACTCTATACCCGTGGTTTTCTACTGACCGCTGTGACCTGCAGTGACCGGACCCCCCGCGGACACCGTACCGCCCCTGTCGTTGTGGCCGCGTGCCGACCACGCCCTCTACCGCCCAGGTGAGCAGACATCAAAGAGGCGGCCTCCCAGGTGAACATCATCACCTTGTACCTGCTGTTTGACTACTTCACAGTCACTTCTACACTACACGTCCTAGTAGTATAGGACTCAGGGATTAGACACAGGAGGAAGGCTCCTCCAGGGTGACACTTGTTATATACCCAGCTCTTTAACCACATTATGATCATGGACGCATCTAATGGAGGAGGCATGTCGCACCAGCACCTGCCAGTTGCTCCAGTGTTGACGGTCGAGCCGTCCCATCACGGAGGGCATCACCTGGAGGGACAGGACAAGTCGTCGTGCATGTTAGGCACAGGAGGACCCCACCACCCCCAGCAGCACCACCCTCACCCCATGGACCCCATGTCGCAGCACCACCAACACCACCCCCACCACCGTCAGGAGGAGGACCACCACCAGCACCACTCCCAGCATCACCACCACACTCAGCAGCACCACCCTGGAGGAGGCCACTCCATCAGCTCCATGATCCACCCCTTAGAGCACCCCCATGGAGGAGGCAGCGGCGCCAACCCGCAGCCCCAGGCGCCCTCACACCTCACCACCCTGGAGGGGCACGGCTCCGGCCGGGGCCTGGAGGACGGGGAGGATGCGGCAGATCGGACCTCCTCCAGTGTGCATGACCGAGATGAGGCGGATGCTGACAGCCGCTCCAGTAGCCCCGACTGTAAGTCCTCTAACGGACTCCCCGGGCAGGAAATCGAAGAGGACATTGACATCCACCGATTCTCAGGTATGCCTGGCCGTAAGTGAAATTCCCACCAGTCACAAAACTAACCCCCGCCCCGCCTGAGCTAACCTCTAACCATATTGCGTTTTTTGCTATCAAAACATTACTATTTAGGCTTAATAAGTTTGGCAACGGATGGGTCCTCTCTGACATAACCAGTGTGGTTGGTACATATTTTGGCAAATTTGTACCATCTTCAACAATTTACTGACTTTTCTGAGCGAGGAAATAGCTGCTAAAAGGCATGTTTTCCTTAAATACGAGTGTTCTCACCACTTAACAGACAGTGTGTCATTTATTCATAGATATAAGTTGGCCATGCCCCCCGCTCCCTCAGCATCGTCAGCTCATATCCATAATGTTAAGTAAAAAGGTGTTATAAAATTGGATCGCAAATATTTATTCACACAAAATTCGTATGCAATACTTTTTTGTATTTTCCGAAGACATCAATATATCTAAAAGTCTTTCTAATGTGACAAAACATATTGATTCTTTCATAATTTACAAGTTACATACCATGCAATATTCTTTGATTTAATTACTGAAACACATCCCAAACGTTTAATATTGATATCATAGCGTACACAGATGATTCCAATACTTTTATTCAACACAAACACAACCCAATTTCATTGTATTCAAACAAATCATTTAATCCTGTATCTTTGCCCTTCAGGTACTTCGACCATGTCCCAACAGAAGCGCCGGTTCGCTGACGTGAAGCCGCCCTACTCGTACATCGCGCTCATCACCATGGCTCTGGAGAGCTCGCCAGCCGGCATGATGACGCTTAACGAGATCTACGCCTTCATCATGAACCGCTTCCCGTACTTCAAGGAGAACCAGCAGCGCTGGCAGAACTCCATCAGGCACAACCTCAGCCTCAACGACTGCTTCCTCAAGATCCCGCGCGCCCCGGGTAAGCCCGGTAAGGGTAACTACTGGGCGCTGCACCCGGCGTGCGGCGACATGTTCAGTAACGGCTCCTTCCTGCGGCGCGCGAAGCGCTTCAAGCTGCAGCGGAAGCGGATGGAGGCGGAGCAGCAGCAGCACATGCAGCAGATGAACCAGATGAACCCCTACGGCTTCGGGCTGTACGGCGCGGCCGGGGCGGGCTACGCGGCGGCAGCGGCGGCCGGCGCCGGCTACAAGCCCTACCCCAGCCTCAACCCGTTAGCGCCCTACGGCCTGCCGCAGAGCCAGCAGTACCCGAGTCTAGTCGGCTCGCCGTCCGGAGGCGCGCTCAAACCCGACCCCTGGGGCACCCCGTCCACTACCACAGCCAGCTACTCGTCACCCTACTATCCTGGCGGCTCACACGCCAACATGGCCTCCACCTACGCCGGAAGTTACCTGGGACAGGCAATGCACGCCCCCAGCGCCTCCAACTCTAACACGTCGGCACTTTCCGGTTCCGTTATGTCGAGCGCCGCACACCTGTCGCCGTCTCCACACCTGGGCGGGTCGGCGCTTAACGGTGCGTCGCTGTCCAACTCCCTGTCCAACTCTCTGTCCAACTCCCTGTCAAACTCCTTTTCCAATTCTCTCTCCAACTCTCTAAATAACTACACATCATACCAACAGTCGGCCTACCAATCGCACTACTCCAACCAACTACGGATTCAGGCAGGCCAATAATGTATAGAGACTTTTATTCGAGATTATATATTATTATTGTTGTTGTTACATATTATGAATCTCATCGTTTTTGTGTGTGATAAATCTAGGAGACGCAAGCAGCAGCTATTGTAAATATGAATGCGTTGTACAGAATATTATAAACAATCGAAGTTGAAATTTACCTGCTGGAACGAACATTGAACCCACCGTCCTATGAACCCACTTACAACTGTTATTGGACTATAGTTCAAACAGACAGAATATTATGCACCGAAGTCCCATTTACACATCTGTAAATATAATTATTTTTGAAATAATGGTCCTAGTCTGAGTGCACTGTTTGTGAATATCTTACGATGATCACATAATATGCTATGTGTACAATTTTCACTATGATTCCAAGTGGTTAGTTCAATGTCCAGTTGACATGTATAAACATTTAAACTTCACGAATTCACGAATTCACAAGCGTGTGTATATAATTTATAAGGAGTAAACTTGTTGATTTGATGAATGTATATGTTAATGAATGGATACATTATGTATATATTCAACTTGCGTGTGTTGAGTGTGAGTATGTGTGTGTTGTAAGAAAACTGTTGAATACACTAGTCATTTTTGTCTAATACAAATGCAATGAAATGAACACGACCTCTTTGTCTTATTATCATTTTACCCAAAGATTTAAGTCAATTATTAATATCAGCACCTTAAGGAAGCTACCCATCTTATATACCAGGGCCTTTACTCTGAATGTATAGGCCTAGATACAATTATATTAGGACCTATAGCGCCAGAGGGCAAGCTTCTAGCTGCATACAACGCACACCTTTAGCCGTTCCCCTATACACCCCTATACTCAATACATGTACAGGCTAATACCCAGGCCGCGCAGCTCCCATCAGAACTTCCTCACACCTAGTGTAGAAATAGAATCTTTGTTGGCAGCCTTTATAGGCAGCTACAAGTCATAATTGCTTTTCCTCCCCCAAGTCCTGACTCTAGCCACCATTTGTGTGAGACATGCACAAACTATTTTGCTATATATAGGGCGGTTCACCTGTTAAGACGATTGCAAATGAAAATAGCAATGTATACACAAAGTACATGAATGCACTCTCCTATGTGACCACATATCAACACAACATTGTTGCCAAGAGAAAATGTTTTGCAATTAGACACCTTTATTTATCTAACATCTAACTGGAATACGAACATGTGGGGACACTTGTGCTTTCTTTACTAAGATAAGTCACGTCCTATATTCCGAAATAAGACTACCGGTAATGTGTCATGTTTATGTTCTGAGTTCATACATAAGCATATCATTTAGTAAAACACAAATGAAGAAAGATGTGACTTTGCTCGAAGTTCGGCGGGGACATACCCCAAGTGCATGGCCAAAATGAATATACAGCGACGTTGCTCTTTGATTGATAATGTGAAGCGCTACCGTGTCTTGTAGCTATAATATTTTATCTCGCTAAACTATACGCATTGGCCCGCTATGGCAGTGCTAAGAAGCAAACAGGACAGTAATCGAATTAACACAGATAACTCTGAATAGATAAAATGGAAGTCTCGACCCTCTATACACTCTGAGAACAGTGTGTTGCGGGAGCATGCATAAGGATTTCAACACACAAATTTGCAACACACTTTTGAATTCACACTGTTCTTAGTGAGTGGTCATTTTTTAACAACAGGGGGGGGGGGCGGTGAGATTTCGCGCGGAGCGCGCGAAATTTTTTTCACCCCCCCCGCTAGAGGGGTCGAAATTTTTTACCCCCCCCCGGCAGGCCGAAAATCGCGCGCGTTCGCGCCCCTTTGTAGCATAGTAACGCGCGGGCTTTTTCCCTCAAAACAGGTTGAATTTTTTTCACCCCCCCCCCCAAGAGGGGTCTAAATTTTTTACCCCCCCCCCCGGTCAAGGGGTCCAAATTTTTTACCCCCCCCCAAATCCACCGACCCCCCCCCCCCCTGTTGTTAAAAAATGAGCACTCCCTTAGAGTGTAGACTCCTTGACCGAGAATAGGAGTCAACTATATTTTATAACAAACATTTATTGGCAAACGGTTTGGATGTTGCATTTATATAGATCTTGAATTGGAGAAATTCTCAAATCGACAGATTCAACTAAGATATAAAAAATGAAGTTGTCTCGGACAGACACGGCAATCCCATGTAACCGAATCAATCACCATATCCACAGTCATCATGTAATGAAACAAACGCCAATTAGAAGACACCCAAAGCATGGCTGTCCCTAAGTCACCAAGACCCCCGGGTATAGACACGGAAGCTGACATCCTAAGTCACACCGACAGTGGTCTTAGACAAGTAATCATGACACCTACTATTGACACCCACACCCTTGTACTGTCCTAATCCCATAATGAGTGCCGGGACACACACCCCTAACTGACCAACAAAGCTGCAGGGGTTAGCGCAGAATGACCCCCTATGGTGCCGCACAGATGACCAGTGTCAGCACCCATCACCTGGAGCTGGTGACCACTGGTCAGTGGGAGCCGGCCCGCATACACGGTATAGGGAGGATAGCCTACATGGCATGGGAGCCGCCATTTTCTTTCTGTCCCCTGACTCAGAGCAGTGCATTGTGGGTAAATCTGTTATCAACCACTGTTCACACCTAGGAACAATGGCCACAGATAACATTGATAAGGCTGATGTGTGACATACCACCCCTATCTTACTCACCTTAATCACCTCCCCATTGTCTCAGGTGTGAAGTGAGGGACTTAGCCTGATTGAGAGACAATGCATTAATTACACTCTGACTGACTGACATGTGGCCACCCACAGAGGTGTTAATGCTCTATTTCTCTAAGATTTGAAATATTCACATTGCTGTAAGCTTATCTAATTACAGACCATGTCATGGGAACAAAAATAATCTAATTTATACAGAATATAAACAGATAGTAAATGAGAGAGAACCCTCCGAAGTAAACTACACAAAGGGGGGAAATGGAGGCTTGACACACGACTTCCTGAGCCTCCTGGTGCATGCCTCTGGAACCAGCATAGGCTCTCCCCCCTATAGGGCGTCAGGGTGCATGTCTGCAGGGTGTGACGTCACGCTCATTAAGAGGTTAGTGTTGGGGTAAGTGTTTCTGAAGTATCCTGTCAGTGTATAGACATATAGTGCACCAGGCATTACCTAGATTAAGTGTCTGTGCATTTAAATGTACACACTGTTATCAATACTGAGTGTTATGAGTATAGACGTATCATTCATAAGTATTCTCATGTGTGGGTGGTCGGGAGATATGCAGATGTTTTACCCCCCCCCCCCCCCCCATCGCGTCCTCTTCCTGCCCATTTCATAAACAATACTAATGATATTTGTACATTTATACGATTCTGCTTTGCAAAAAGGCAGTCAATATATTCAGATAACGTCCAGAGTTACATCCTTGCAGACATCCTTGCAGTTAATTTCTAACAACGGTTTGACAACGCGCCCTAAACGCCGGGCGATGCCTGCTCCGACGCGCCATGTGCCTATACTACTCACACGGGGGCGGCGGGCTGAGGACGGACAGGCTCCGTCAGGCTGACGGGAGAGGGCGAGCCATGGGCCGGGGCCCGGGGGCGCGGCCTCCAGGTGCAGGCCTCTGCCGACTCCAGATATATCACATGCATTGGTCGGGGCATTGGTATTTTCACATAACCGTATCGTTGTAATATAGCGTAGCTCTTTATTTTGGCGGGGCCTTTACTCCCAATGAAGGCGCTTATACAAGAGGCCACTTCTCTATAACCCGGCGCTTATACAAGACAGAGCGTGTGTATCTTTTAAATCGCGGCTAGTACACGAATCAGATCGCTGGTGCGGCTTATATGATCGGCCCAGATTTGGGGTGCGGCTTATACGAGGGTTGTTGCTACTATGGAATAGTACTAAATTCACCATAAACAGATCGCTGGTGCGGCTTATATGATAGGCACAAAGTCTAGGTGCGGCTAATACGCGAGTTAGGCTTATACGCGAGGTTTTACGGTATATACTACATGTAGTAATGCGACGGTACGATAATCCCTTATTTTGATTTTTCTAATGATGTTTTGATCTGCCGCGACTCGCTATGCAACGTTTTTCAGTACTTTGGTGCTTTAATAGTGGACCCCCTCCCTTCTATTAAAATTCCTCGGTCCGTCCCTGTTAATCAATGTGACATAAATACAGGAGGGCCTCTCTCGGTTGTTAATCCATAGCCCACGTATCTTGAGTGGTTCACTCCATCCACTATGACTCAGGTGGGAACTTGATATCTGCTTTTACCAAACAATTATGTAGAAGATACAATAACCCTCGAACAGGAAGCCGCAATCAAGATTGTACAAGATTATTTTGGCGATTACTTCTTACATGACGCCCACGCGTTTCATTTCTAGACGTAACGCCCCCCCCCCCCCCCCCGTAAAATAAATAATCGTCGTCATATCGCCCCCCTCCCGTGCATATGAATCCATTCTCACAGATTCCATAAATTAATTAATTCCCACTCTGAAAGTTGATTTATGGTTCAACGTTGCCTGTATTTTCAACTTAAGCTCAAACTCAAACTATTTTCAATGGATGATTTCAAGATTCTGAATGCGTCCCCATGTATACTCGCCCTCAAACTATTGCTTCATAAGCTCTTGATATAACCTTGCTGTATAGGTAGTGGATGACTTATGAAAACCTAACTGATTGTAATGAACACGATCCCTTTGGGAGAGGCTATAGAGCGTACAGTTAATGTGCGCTGTGCCTATATACTGTATACACACCTATATACATATACAGTATAACTATTGACTGACAACAATGGCCCCTCTTCCAAAGGCTAAGCACGGGGCGGGCAAACATGGAGATCTCTTTCAAACATTATTCTACCCGCATCGCCTCTGTGCGGATCAACATTACACCGGACAGAAACATTTTGCGATGGTCCGCGCCGCTCCACCAAATCCGAAGGTGAATATTGTCATTCCCTGGGCTGCCCCCAACCCACACAAGGGCGCGTGTCGGCCACGAGCGGGCCCCACTCACCCCTCAACCTCCCCTTAAGCATATGGAACTTGCCCCATCTTCTTGGGAACACATAGTCCAGACATCGGCCAATATTTAGCCGATTGTCTGCACCTGCTTTCGAAACAACGGTTCGAGGCCATGCTTTTGTTTTCCAAGGCTGGAACAACCATGACTTTAGCTATACCCTCAGCTGAAGCCCCGACTGCCCCCTCCTCCCCCAGGAGCCTACCAATACAGCCACAACCCAACATGATCCCACCCACCCATGGTGTAAGCCCCATATACGCCTCCAGAGGCAATAATATTGATCCGTGTCTACAGGACAGCTTGCCTTATGAAATCACTCGGAAATCATCGGAAACTCCCTGTTATGAGCGACCGGGGACACTGACCAATCAATAGCTGTGTTACAAACACGGCTTGGGGGCGGAATCTCTGTTGGTTCTGGTCTGTAAATCCGGGTACCCGCGGGCCACGCATGCGCCGTGCTGCCATTGTGGGCGTGCAGCCCTTGTTGTGTTATGGGGCCATTCCGTGTGACAACAAGGGCCTATTCGTATTAGCAATACATCGATGACCAATTTGGCCTGTTTAAACAAATTACCCACCTGGCTAGAATTCCTCTGCAGATGGGAGTGGGGCCCAAAGCTTCCACTGAGCTTCCTGTAGACACCTTCTAAGCAATCGATACCCATAAATCTGTCATGTCACAGTATCATGGCCAATAGTCCACATGGATACCTGGTACATGCCTTCTGTTATTTGCCAAATACAGTGTCTCCAGGTTGTATATTGGAGGTCTATATAATTTGTACACTCATGTTCAGCTTTGATTGGTTATAATTCCCTCTTGTATTATACTACTTGCTGGAGATAGGCAGCGCTCTCGACATTGCACACATGTGCAATGCCTTATCGAGTTGCTCTTTTATATAAGGTAAGAGTGACACTTCTAAATGATTATACATATACATTAGTTCTCTATATGTATCATGCCTTTAGAAGATGCAGGTTGATGTGTGTGCGTGTGTGTGTGGGGGGGGGGTATAACTTACATGGACGCCTACGTCCACTTCCGGAGAAAAACGACACGTGCAGATTCAGTGACTCATACTCGGTGTCATTTCTTATTACATATATCCCAGGCCAAACCCTGGTCAACTCTATCGCGCACCTGGGTGTAAAGCCCAGACATTGTCCACCGTGGAGGCACGGCAATCTGCACTATATACCAGCAGGGACTAGGAGAACAAAGCTTGTTGTCACAGCCTCTGCGGCTGCCAATGGAGCATTCACCTCCCTGTCCGCAGCCACACAAAACATGGGCTTCCAATGGGATTTTCTACCCGACCACAATGGCCGAGCTTCCATAATAAACCCAGGCCAGCCGCCGGAAACCAGCTACAATTAACAATGACGGGTCTGCCTGCCAGTCCGACCATAGACGGTATACCCTTTATTGGATCCTTTTATTTCTGGGGTTAGCAGGGAGTCAGTATAGGGGGTGGGGATATATAGGGCCTTGGGCTTGGTGGCTCAAGTGGGCAATGATGCTCATTTCCGACCGTGGTTTTAGACTATTACCCCCTAATTGAGGACTGCCGGTTTACGTGCTTTACAGCCGGATCAACAAGCGGATGCTAATTCTATTAAGACATCTACCTGTCCTTGCATGTAGGTAATAAATTGAGGGACTTGAAGAAAAAGAAAAACACAAGCGAGCTTAGAAAGCTCCTATACCGTTATCCATCTTACCTCGAGCATTACAGAGACGTAGAGATTAATGTATCGACAAAAATGTCGCCATGGTATGGCATGCCCCTTCTCGATTTACAGGCATCTCAGTCCTCCTTATGTTCTGAACTTTTCTGATACCGAGACACAGTCGGAAGTACAGATTCTGCACAACCTGCAATTGTTTAGCTGCCCTTCCCATAAGTCTTTCAAAGATTTGTACAGCAGTAAGGATATTTTCTAATCCATAGAACTCCTTATCATCTGAAACAGGTTGTATCTGTAGAGTGCTCTCATGCCAGTACCATGGCTTGGTAACATTATGAACAACAATAATGCCTAGATGATTCGTAACTTGAAGAGCATGTCAGTCATTCAATTCCATACTCACACTGAGGCAGTTCACATGCATGACATTTTGATATCATTGTTCGTGTTTACACACTTTCTTGTCTTGATCAAAATTATTCACTGTGGCATTATATGATGTTGTTGTCCCTATATAAAGTTACCGAACTTAAACTCGACATCAATATAATGTAATACGTGTTTATATATCAGAATGCAACAATCAAGTAATATACAACTGTATCATCAATATGCATGTCAGTATGAGGCGTTTTGTCCTCATTCTGCATTTTACAACGTCATTAATAAATGTATACCACAAACAATAATGACCCCAAAACGGATCCCTGAGGTACCCCCAAAGGTAACTTGCCCAGTATTAGAAACCTTCCCAATAGCCGTTGTTCATTGAATCTACTGTGGAGGTCACCCGACTAAGTACAATGTACATGTATATATATATATGTACATAAACATGTAGTTAACCCTATCAAACGCCCTCTCCGGGTCTAAAAGAGCTACAAAATGCCCTTCTGAAGTTTCTATTTACATAGTTGTATCCCATTTCTCTCATCACTTCAACCCGGGTATCTCTGTCTCTGTCTGTCTGACTCTCTGGCTCTCTCGCTCAGTCTCTGTTGCTACCTGGTATCTCCTTTTCTTTGTACAATGTGTATCTCTCTAAAACTCTATTTCACTTTCTCGCTCTCAGACTCTCCTTCGCCCACCAGCTGAATGCATACAAGAATACGTGTACCCTCCCATACCCCTGACATATCTTCCAGTGACCACTGTCCATCTAGATCCCTGTCCCCTGAGGGTTGGTGGGATCCTCTGTCAGGATCCAACCCTCCGTGACTGGATCACTACCATGCCCTCCCCACCCTCACCTTCATCCACACACCATATATAGCAGGATCCAGATCCGGATTCAGCCAGGCCTGACAGGGTCCGATGTACCGTACAGGCTTTAACCCCTTAACTCCCACCAACAGCGGCTTCTGCAATCAGCCCGGATCAATCAGAGACCAAATATTTGTGGAACGCGGTATCTACCCTGACCCCAGTCCAGTGTAGAGGGTGTAGGTGGTGGTCAGTGGGGGTATGTCATCATGATCTCATCAGGCTTGATTTAATGCTGGGGAGTGTCTATAGTGGGGCAGGGGTGAGTAGTGAAGGGGGTGTAAGGTAAATTGGTCAGACAGGTCAAAACGTAAATGTGCCTCTCTATGTTATCAGATGGTGGTGGTGATTGTTGGGGAGGTTGGTGGTTGGGGGGGGGGGGGGTATAAGCTGTAAGTAGCCTTCTCTATGAGCTGAGCCAGAAATACTGCGGACACCCACCGACAGTACAAGATCCCCTTGTGGTCTCCTTGATCCACCTCTTAAAGTGGCTTCTTTTTTCTAATTGAATACCAAGTGAGTAATGCAATTTGGTGTACACCAATCCACTCAGTAAAATGTGACTCAGACTCTTTGCTTTGCTTTGTCATATGGTGTATCGTAATGTCCATTTCGCTCATAGAATTATTATTCAATTGTAAAGATAACGCAAAATCTGGTAGCTTACTAGCATATTTTAATATAAATAAAAGCCTACATATCGCTGCTATAATTATGTAACGAAAACTATGCATAGTGACCACAGCATTTGATTATAAATTTTTATTGAAGAACAACTATTTTCGATACTGTAATAACCAAAAAGTAATTTATTCACTGCTATGCATGAACATACATATGTTATGTTCTATCAAAATTACTATGAACCAATGCCAATGAGGAGACCTGAAAAAATACAACATTATTGCCAATAAATAATAATCGAATTCTTCTAAACATTGTTCGGAACAATATGGTACCAAGCAAGTATGTTAGTACAAGTCATTAAATTTCCAATGTGGTTCGATCTAATGGCGATGGCATACGTGGTGTAATATTGTTGATGTCCTACAAACAACATACCATAGATATGAAGGATTAACACTTTGGTTGTACGTATCTCGAACTAATTTGCTTTCATTTTTACCTAAGATAGTGTGGACATCAATTGGGAAGAAACGTATCATGGGGAGTGGTTGATTATAAATCAACCAATATCTTAGTTTGTTTTTCATACCCACTAGAAAGGTGCATAACATTATAATGCGGTGTTTGATATGAGCCACAGCATCAAGTACCTTATTGAGATCTTGACATTTTATATGGCTCGGGTGGCATATTTAAGCACAATGACCCTGGTTTAGAAACGTGTGCTGCATGAATGTAATAGCTATGTATAATGTACAGGAATAGGTTAAAGGCTTGATACATTGTGAGTATACTGGTAGAGGTGAAGGTGTGTCTTGTAGAGGTGTGTACTGGTCATACAGACACCTTATACCTGTACACCCACACACACACCTCCCTTTATACCTTCAGCCTACACACTCATACAAACTACACACCTGTACACATCACGCTCTGACGGTTTTCCCAGCCTCAAATTGGCCATCATTGTAAGCTAATCAAGCTAATTAAAGCGCCCTTTGGACCGTGAGAGACGAGCCCACAGACCACAGCAGCTTGCCGGGACCCTCCCTCTTGTCCCCCGGCAGAAACTATTCGCACGGCCGGCCTTACTCAGGCCCCACCTCCCCATGTCCCACTCCTCTGCCTATTTATCTCATTGTGTCCAGTCTGAAAACATCTTAATTAAGAAGTGGGGTGGTCCAGCCTCCCGGGGGGGGCACTCAAATTTTTTTTGACACGGGTGTGCGGCTGGCCCTTTGACAACCCTTACCCTTGGTGAGGGGGATTTTGGCCAAAAGGGACCCTTGGTGAGGGGGATTTTGGTCAAAAGTGACCCTTGCTGAGGGGGATTTTGGACAAAAGTGCCTAGGTTTTAGCAAATTTTCCCGAGGAGTCGCCCTTCGTGTAAGAATTTTGGTCAAAAGTGACCCTTGTTGCGAAGAATTCTGGCAAAAACTGCAAAATGTGACCCTTTTTGGGAGGATTTTGTTGAAATCTCCGAAAAGTGACCCTTGGTGAGGGGGATTTTGGTGAAAATTGACCCTTGGTGAGGGGGATTTCGGTGAAAAGCAGACCCTTGGTGAGGGGGATTTTGCTCAAAAAGTACCCTTCTCAGCCGCACACCTGTGTATACAAAATATATCAAGTGCCCCCCCCGGGTCCAGCCTGCGTTCCATCCTGTGTGCACGGATCACGTTCGGCTCGCCAGTAACTGGTCAGCGCAACACGCCCGACCACAGCGCCACCAAGTGGCAAGGGGCCGCGGGGAGTTTAAGGGGGGCACACAATATCCGTTTCCGCTCGGGCGAAGCACGTAGGTAGCCCAGTGTAAATCCGGTGTCTCAGAGGCCGGAGAAAATTATATCCATCCCAAAAGAATGCCGGGCTAAATTAAAGAAACGTGTGAACGATTCTCCGGTGGGGTTGTATACCAAAAACAGGCCTTATGCCACCCCCCCCCCCCCCCATCTTCAACCCCCAATACTCTAAAACACACTTTGTTATTATTGATATACATATGCTATTTCTCTATGCATTGTAGCATCACTGGATACACCACCACCCTCTCCCATATGGTCATCTCATCCACACCCTGCCCCAGGCCCATGCTCGGCTGGTCTCGGCTACTGATTGGGAATTCACGGTGTGGGTGGTGGTGGGTAGTACACCAAAAAAGAAAATAAATCCCCCTTTACAAATTAAATCAGGAAATTAGAGGCAGTTGGCCGCGGGTGTTGGGTATATATGGCTTAGCACCTGGGTATATAGAGCAACGACATCCCTGTTTTCTTTTCTCAAGCAGAATATTCTGAAATCAAATATATTGTAGAATATCCTAATGGTTATGGTTAAAAATATTGGTTCTGTATATCATATTATTTGGAAAGTCTATATAAATAGTTGACTATATACATAGTTGACAACCATTGATATGGTAATTCAATTGGGATAACAACTGTTTGAATCAGAAATAAATACGTATTTTAAGCTTGTTTTGTTGCATCGTTATGTACGGAGCCCTGGAGGTGACATTTTGGTTCTGTATAACGACCCTGGCGTGCCTCATGTGATATACAATGTTGTGCCCTCACCACTTATCTGTAATAGTTGTATATTTATCGAGTCCTTCAGATAGATAACTTTTCCAGCGCAAATGTTACTATAAATAGAACTTTGTGCAACTAAAGTGGGCCTACCTATGAATACATGAATAATAGATATATAACGTTTGTAGAACTTAAGAACCTACAAATATATGTATAATCTCGCCCATAGATATATAACTTTGCAGCAGCATCGCTCTACCTTCCATAGTTATATATAATATGCACCCACATAGATATATAACTTTTTGAAACCAAAATGTTACTATAAATAGAACCGAAAAAAATGATACATCTTAGTAGCGGCAGCAAATTGATACATCTTAGTAGCGGCAGCAAATTGATACATCTTAGTAGCGGCAGCAAATTGATACATCTTAGTAGCGGCAGCAAATTGATACATCTTAGTAGGCAGCAAATTGATACTGTACTACAGAGCCCTAGAGGTGACATTGTGGTTTGGTATAATGACTCAGGTGTGATTCACGTGATGTACAACTTGGTGGCCTCACAAACACTATTCAGAGATAAATATATGTAGACTTATAGATATACAACATTTTATAACTAAAGTTGTAACAGATAATTATATGTAGACTCACAGATACACAACTTTGTTGCACCACCACTCCTCCTGCAATAGTTGTGCATGTTCAGACTCACGCAGATAGATAACTTCTTGAAACAAAATGTTACTATAAATAGGGGTCAGGGAAGGAAGGAGAGAGAGACAGACATGGGGATGGGTGGGGTGAGGGATGGAAGGAGAGATAGGCAGAAAGGGGCCTATCCCCGATCCCTTCTCGCCCCCTCTATTTATAGTAATATTCTGGTTTCACAAAGTTATCTATCTGTGTGAGTGCGTATTTTATACAACTATGGCAGGTAGACGGGTGCTGCCACAAAGTTATGTATCTGTGAGCGCAATAATAGATATATCTGTGTGTACTAGCTATAGGTTATACAAAGGTTATAGGCCTATTACACATATATGTTTATAGGCCTATAGTACTATGTTGGTTGTACAAAAGTTATATATCTTTGGGCATCATTATACATTTATTTACCTTTGGTTGGGAAAAAGTTGTATATATGTGAATGCGATTATACATATATTTATAAGCACTTTACCTGTACATACTTGTGTATCAGTCAGTCTTATTATAGGCCTATATATGAGTCACGGTGGAGAAAGTTGTATATCTGTGGCCATCATTATACATATGTATTCATAGGTAGGCCCCTACCTCGGTTCTACAAAAGTTATATATCTATTATAGATATATTTATAGGTAGGCCTACGTTAGTTGCACAAAGTTCTAATTATAATAACACTTGTGCCTGAAAAGTTATCTGTTGGCTGTGTAAAAGTTATATATATGTAGTCGTTATTATACATATATTTATAGATACTTTGGCTATGCAAAAGTTATATATATGCAGTCGTTATTATACATATATTTATAGATACTTTGGCTGTGCAAAAGTTATATATATATATCTGTTGTCATTATTATACATATATTTATAGATACTTCCCTGATACAAAAGATATATATCTGTGGCCATCTTTATACATAATATCTATAGGTAGGCCTACTTCCTGCTTCCGCCATTCCCTTTGTCCATTCACCCCCACCGGCTCTCCCTCCACCCTTCCCTCTGTCTGTCTAACCCCCACCCCCATTTCCTCCCCTCCTTCCCTCTGTCCGTCCACCCTCATCCCTCCCCCTCCTTCCTCCTCTCCGTCCACCCGATCCCTCCCTGCCCTCCTCCCCTCTGTCCGTCCACCCTCACCTCTCCCTCCCCTCCTTCCCTCTGTCCGTCTACCCCCATCCCTCCCTCTCCCTCCCCCCTTCCTTCCCCCATTCCTTTTCCCTCTTTTCATCCCTCCTTCCCATCCTCCCGCCTTCCGTCCTCCCTCCCTCCCTCCCTCCCTCCCTCCCGCGGCAGTGTCTTGTTGCTATGGGGTTCTTTCTGATAGCGATGGTTGCAACGGCCATTCTATTTATAGTAACAGTTGGGTTCACAAAAGTTATATATGTGCGATATGTACATATACAACTATTGTAGGACGACTGATGATGCCACAAAGTTGTGTATCTGTGCTAGTGTGTATGTTATATACAACTATGGCAGGGAGAGAGATAGTACTGCAACATTGTATATACATGGGCATTATTATACATAATACTTATAGGTACTTTATTTGACAAAAGTTGTATATCCGTGGGCGTGAAAATACATATTTTTGTACAGTTTTTAGTTGTACAAAAGTTGTATATATATGGGTGTGAAGATACATATATTTGTAGGTACTTTAGTTGTACAAAGTTATATATCTGTGGGCGTGAATATACATATATTTGTAGATACTTTAGCTGAATAAAAGTTGTACATACAGTGTGTATGTAATATACAACTATGGCTGGGCGAGAGGTAGTACTGCAACGTTGTATATATGTGTGCATTATTATACATGATACTTATAGGTATTTTAGTTGACAAAATTTGTATATCTGTGGATGTTATTATATATATTTACAAGTACTTTAGTTGTACATACAAAAGTTGTATATCTGTGGGCTTGAAGATACATACATTGATTGTCTGCCTGCCTACCTACCACCCTGATTGCCTACTTTCCATTTTGCCTCCCTCTGTCTGCCTGCCTTCTTCTGTCTACCTGCCTTCCCTGTCTACATGCCCCTGACTGACTGCTTCCCTTTTGTGCCTACCTGTCCCTGTCTGACTGTCTTTACTGTCTACCTGCTGCTACCTGTCTACCTGTCTTCCTGCCTTTCCCTGTTTGTCTGCATTCACTGGTCTGACTGCCTGCCTTCCCTGTGTGTGCCTGCATTCCCCTCTGTCCCTGCTTCCCGCTGTACCCCTGTCTGCGTGCCTTTCCCTGTTTGTCTGCATTCCCTGGTCTGTCTGCCTGCCTTCCCCTGTCTGCCTGCCTTCCCTGTGTGCCCCTGCCTTCCCCTGTCTGCCTGCCTTGCCCTGCCGGCCTCCCGCTATACCCCTCTCTGCCAGCCTTCCTGTTTCTCTGCCTGCCCTCCTGTCCACGTGTATGTCTGACTTCCTGTCTTCCTGCCCTCTGTATATCGGCCTTCCCCTCCCCTCCTTCCCTCTGTCCGTGCATTGCCATCCCTCCCTTCCCTCCTTCCATCCACACTTTCTGTCCCTCCCTGCCCTCCTTCCCTCTGTCCATCCACCCCCATCCATCCCTCCCTCGCCTCCTTCCCTCTGTCCATCTTCTCCCACCCCCCTTTCCCCTCATTCCATCTGTCCATCAACCCCTCCATTTCTCCTTCCCCTCTTTCCCTCTATCGGTCCACCTCCTATCCTTCCTTCCCTTCATTCCATCTGTTTGTTCACCCCATCCCTACCTCCCCTCCCTCTCCTGTCCGTCCACCCCTTCCCTCCCTCCCTCCTTCCCTCGCTCCCTCAATCTCTCCCGCCCTCACACGCTCCCTGTATCCCTCCTTTCCTCCAGTAATTCATACCATGTGAACATAGTTATACCATCAGGTTCAGACCATCTGGTTGCTATGACAACTTAGTCACCATGGCGACGCCTGACCATTCTATTTATAGTAACATTTTGGTTTCAAAAAGTTATATATCTGTGTGGGTGCGTATTATATACAACTTTGGCAGGTAGAGCGGTGCTGCTGCAAAGTTATATATCTGTGGGTGTCATTATACATATAAAATATAGGTTCTTAAGTTCTGCAAAAGTTATATATCTATCATACATATACAACTATTACAGGAGGGGTGGCGATGCCATAAACTTATATATGATATGAGCAACACCAGAGTCATTATACAGAACCAAAATGTCACCTCCAGGGCTCCGTAGTTATGCACCTTAGACGGTAGGGAAACCAATTCAACTATATACAACCGAAGCAAATAATCAAGTTTATTACATCCAAATTAACCTGATAAACATAGAGTTACATACATGTTGATTAGTTATGAATGTGTTTGGGCGGGTACAGTTATCCAGTCAAGTCTATTCCCAAACATCTTCTGTTCCTTCCTTACACAGCGGCACAAACCTCCCACATACAAAGACACGGGGCTCTGATAATTTGTACACGGGATTGTAACATCACAGAACCAGCTCTCCCACAACAACCCTCAGTGTCCTAACAAGAAAATGGACTTTCACTGGAGACACAAGAACACCTCTGCAAATATTTTTGTAGATCAGTGAACCCAATGTCGGCCATCCGTGCGCCAAAAGTACAAGGGAAATGTGGGAGACCCGATGCGATCGCTAATCTGCAATGTGAACAAGTGTGTATGAATGGACCTCAAAGGTTGGCCACTAATTGGTAAAACAATGGGAAACAAGCCGTCTGGAGCCGACCCACACTCCTGTGTGGACTTTGAAGACTTGATTCCTTCCATAAGTCACGTAACACTATATAGCGTACAGGCGCGCCACCTTGGAGGTATTCTAGGAAGGCTTATTATTATGAATCAAAGCGAAAGTGCAGTCTAAATTCAGATTAGCGTTTTGCCTCTAATCAATGGGAAATTGGATTTTTTATGGATTTCATTCTCCAAGAGGATAATTCAAATTGGCTTTCTCATGAGTTTAGCCCTTACAAGAAGAGAGGTATGTGACTTAAAAGGTGTGTTTCTAGGGCTGTAACTGTATTAGTTCCATTATACCTAGGTATTATGGAGAGAGTGCCTTAAGCACGTATATATATGTATGATCCCAATCCGTGGTTATAGATTTAGCCCTCTGAAAACCCTAATCTTAATTAAAAGTTGGAAACCCAATAATTACTTTACAATACACCAATGAGTGTTCTGTACTATACACGTTATGAGTCGGAGTAATTCAACATCAAAGAAATATTTGTCTACTTGTGTTCTTCCCTGCATCAACACAACTGCAAACAAGGCAATTTTCTAAAGAAGGTGACTGGGCGACTATATACCCGCCTGATTAGTTTTAATGTTTAAATAGTATGTGTGTCTAGCGTATAATATTGACATAATGTTCTTCATATTTTCACTTTATGTACAAATGCAATTTCATAAATGAGTCACATTTGGAAATTAAAGGTGGTACTTGGACTACATACCCTCACAACTCCCCCAATAATTTGGTACGGGGCATAGGAATGATGATAATGTCAGACCATATACACAAACATATCGAATATAATACAATTGTTATACTTGTTTGTACCACCAGAACTTTTTTGAATATGTTGTGTTTTGAAATTCAATTTATTGCAATAAATACACTTCTCCAAATTCAAAAAGGGACCCCTGAGATCATCAATGAATCACACGGATGTGTACACTATGATACATGTACATATTTATATACATGTACATGTGTAATCACATTTTTGCTTGACCGTATGCATGTACATTTCTATACACATTAATGGAACGTCTCGATTGATATCCCGTAAGTGTGACTCTAGCAATTTTATGTGTTTATCAGCCAGTTTAGACAGGTATATTCTTCAGCTTAAACGCGAGTACAGCGGACTCGGGGGTCAGTGTGGCGTTAAGCGCAGCGATTAGAATGACCCGATTGGTTACATGAACGCCGCGGGCGATGCTACCCGGACAAGACAACGGTCACAGCTGGTTCTCCAAGGGTCTGACAGGTGTCCTATACTCGTTACCATTCACATTGTCTCTGACAGTTTGAGATCAGGATTATTGTCATTTTCTGGACAGAGAACAAAGTTGCATGGATACACCAACATAATATATGATTCTTCTACATGTTGGCTAGGCTAATAAATGACATGGCACATCTCTAATACAATGTGTTGATGATCAGCAACCCATCCGAGTTCATGAAAGGGACACTTGATCGAAAGATCAACCACTAATTTCACAGCTTGAAACGCATTTACAACATACACGTATACAGTTAAAACGAGAAAATCATGCATGGGAGAGACACAAATACAATGTATAGACTCTATAACATTTCCGAGTAAATGGGTTCAGTGGTGGATCCACGAGTTGCGAAAGGAGGGGGCAAAGCCTACACAGAGGCAAATATCAGAGTCACCCAATGTCGCCAATACTACTCTCAGACAAGGGTCAGGCACTGCTGGACTATAATAGATGGGTCAAGGGCCATTCTAGTGAGGGTCAGGCTAGGCTGGACATTCAATAACAGGCTGGACCTTGGCAAACTTGCTTGAAAGTCTGGCCATGCTGGATCCTCGTGCCATAGTCTGGCAATGCTGGACTCTTGCAGGCTGATAGAGACTCTCCCAAGAGTCCAGCATTGCCAGACTATGGCATGAGGATCCAGCATGGCCAGACTCTCAAGCAAGTTTGCCAAGGTCCAGCCTGTTATTGAATGTCCAGCCTAGCCTGACCCTCACTAGAATGGCCCTTGACCCATCTATTATAGTCCAGCAGTGCCTGACCCTTGTATGAGAGTAGTATTGGCGACATTGGGTGACTCTGATATTTGCCTCTGTGTAGAGGGTGAGGTCGCGCCCCCTATTTTTGGGGTACTTAATTCTAAATTGTGGTTCAAAATAAACTTGTTAACTACATGCAAAAGTGAGTGGGCGCGCACCCCGCACCCCTCCCAAACCCGTCATTTCTTAGTATTAGTTTCTAGACACACTTTTGTTTGTTTCTTACCACTTAAACTAGATTTAAAATAATGTTGTTATCAGCTCCAATAAAATTTAGAACCACATGAACATAATTTATTAATGATTTTTTACGTTTTCCTTGTAGAATTCAATAATTTTTAAATGTTCTCTAATCTCTAGTCCTATACATGTCCCGTTAGTTCACGTCGGTAACTATAGCCCGGCTATAACCTTCCAGTACTAAAGTCGCTGTGACAGCACATAAGAGGCCACATACCTATACAGAGTTACATTACGTATAGACCTACCCACTGGACACAAAGGGAACACCTATCAGTCTCCGCAGGCAGTGGGAACCCACAAAAAGGCCAAATATGCTCAGAAACGAAATCCGCATCAACAGCCCGCCCCTGAGTGTTTGGTGCCCGCCCCTGTTGGACACTGGTGAATGGGGGAGGTTTGGACAGGGCGGGCCGAGGCTCTCACCTGACAGCTCACTGTTTGTCTCGCCGCCACAACGTTTTTATTGCTTTACTTGGTTTCCATGGTACATATTATCACAGCTAAACGGATAGAACACCCGCTATTTGTCGTCTACCATGCGGTTTTGCGTAATTGCTTGATATAACGACCTTGTATGTGTGCGTATTTGGGGTACGATTTTCATTGTGGATTCTTGATTATTGGCATAGCCCCCCTCTGATAGGATATTGAATTACCAGACGATTGGATTGATGTGAATAAAATGCGCAGACGGGTCTATATTTTTCACGACCCCAGACGATTAAAACAACATTAAACTCCTATAGAATTAAACATTTGCTTGGGCGATGTTTGGATGAATTGAATCAAATAATAGCATAGCAGTCTATATCCAGATAACAGAAAAAGTGTATTCATCGAGTGAACCAATTATTTTGTATGACGATGGAAGGAACTGTTTTCGTAATGATTTAATATGGTCGTCCTATTTCTCACTGTTATGTCAGATACAATGAGAAAA
Source organism: Harmothoe impar (assembly GCA_947462335.1). NCBI lineage: Eukaryota > Metazoa > Annelida > Polychaeta > Phyllodocida > Polynoidae > Harmothoe > Harmothoe impar. The sequence continues at coordinate 63,918,589 of OX381709.1, forward strand.
CCACTTTGCACTTTGGTCTGGTCAGGTCAAAATTCCATTAATATGTTTGCCTATTATTTGGTAAAACAAAAAGTCTTGGTAAACATAATACAAAATGTAATTGTTCTCCTAGTGTAATGTATGAGGAAGGCCCACTATCTTGGGGGTACTTGTGGCGTGAACTGTATTCCTCAGTTCAGATAACTGTGTGGAATAATATATTCATGAGCAGATTGCGATTTATAATCTAATTATGTGATTGTGTAACTCTGATACAGCTACACCAATGCAAGGCATATACCAGCTATGGTGAGCCGAGTGACAGTTCATTGGCTGCGCAAAACTAAGACATTTGTATTACAAATGTACTTTGAGATCCTATATTCTGCTGTTTTGTCACTTGGTTACTGCAAATAGGATCAATTCGCCTTACTATCACCCTCACACTATATTATACCAAGGTTGATCTCCTGGGTAGATCAGCTAATGATGTCACTGAAATGCATGGGCAATTATGAAAATATTTATTGTATATTATTCCCTAAAAAAATTCTCATGCTCAACAGGTGTGGTTGAAAATGCCAACGGGGCCACCTATATATAATATACATCCATTCCTGCATGGTCATATCCACGTGCTAATGAACACCTGATATAACATTCCAACCCCTAGTCTTAATTTTGGGATATTTTCATTGGTTCATTAATATTTTCACCAGTTTTGCAATAAATACATAAACGATAGCCAGTAAGTTTCTCCACTGGTGGGGGTCCCCTCCCAGGGACGCAATACCCCACAAACGGCACTACATGTGTTTGCACAGTGGCCAATCGGAGAAATAGCCTGAGGGGTTATGGCAACTCGTGTCTAGGACAATCTGAAAGGTATGCCACTGGAGAGGGCTTGGTGGTGCATAAGGGAGTGGGGCTGGAGGAGCCTAGAAGGCCACCGAGGGTGGCTGGCCGGTAAACTGGGGATCTCCCAGCAATATACCAACTATAGAATGTCCCCGACAACATTAGGACTTGATAAACCTCGCCGGGGGGTCGAGTGGGACCCTCAAATGTTGTTAATGCATTCTGTCAAAGAAACCTTTGGGAGTTTGTGCCAATGTTTGCACGGAGGTTTTACTAAGGGATAGAGTGTTTCTCATGAGAGTTGCGAACCCCGCCGAGCGCGGCGCTGCAAGCGGTGGCTGGTTGGGGCGGAAGGTGGATAATATTGATGGTTGGCCGTCAACATGACGGGACAGATTCAGGCCAGGTCCTCCATATTCCACCATCTATTGGTACTCCCACCTCAAGACCACCTCACCCCATGGCCCGATAAGCTACACAACTATTGTACCCAACTGCCCCCGTCCAAATCCAGGTGACCGACAGACACCAATATTGTCCCTACCCGTTGACCCCCAAAGCCAACTTTGTCACCAACGCAAAAAGAGAAGACAAACCCTTTCAAAATTGTTGAGTTTATGAGTTTATTTTCCCTTCCAGTCATCGACAGGCCTCAGGTCCATATCAATGACACTGGCTAAATGTTGTTCAGTGCGGGTCAACATTGGCGCCGTCAAATTTATTTGATTATTCATCGTTGGTGCCACTCAGTGGATATAGTTGGGCGTGAATGTGGCCATAGCGTCGACAATATTTTAACTATTTTCCATAAAGTCTGTCGGGCCAGGACTGCAAAAACACAAGAAGACTGTTAGTGTAAATGTGTAGTTGACGCTCCACCATCAGGGTAATTTATAAAAGCCCCAAGGCTGGTGATTTGGTATTTTTGAAGGCGACTTTAACGTTAAAGGTAGCGATTGTCAGCGGTGTTAGCATATTAATAATGTGTCGGGCGTTTATAAAAGAGCTGCCAGCGTTTATATCCACATATCGCATGCCTGTCCACAATCAGAGTAGTAATACTAGCAAAAGTGATATTGAATATATATTTATACTCCTTGTATTTCGAAGTAGTTGCCCACTGTACTTATAGCATGAGATAGCGACCTGTGATGTTAGTCCCTCAACCCTGAGTATACGTACAAAAAAGTGTGTGATCCGATGTATAGCTATAGCCTTGTGTAAAATAGAATTTGATATGCTGGTATGAAAGAACATGATTGATTGGTCTTATATGTATCGGTGATGGCGCAGATGTTGGCTTTGTTCGAAAGACGCTACTGGTTAGTGGAATTTATGCCAAATAAAAATTGTTCAAACTCAAACTCAACTCATGTTTTAGAGGGGGCAAAAGAAATCTAGTTTTTAACATTCATGAGACAGTGTTAGTGTTTTGAATTATTGTAGGAAACTATATCTTTTACAATCTTTACCTGAGCATCATCCAATGCCCCGCCTTGTAATTACGTACATTGTATACATGTATCCGGGAAATGTATAAATATACTTCTGCGCCTATGCATGTGTTGGCCAATTACCTCTGAAAATGTCACCTGCCATATGGACTCCAAAAATCAAAGAAATTATATATAGAAGGCTGATATAATGGTCAATGCATGTATTGATAATTAACTCACGGTGGAGGGCTAATATAAAGGACTTCACACTTTGGGTATATTGAATACCCTCACATAACCGAAGTTGAAGTCAGATACACTCTAAGAAAAGTTAGAGTCATTGTCGCTAAAACTACCCTCACCTGAGGGTCAGGAACTACCCTCACCTGAGGGTCAGGCACCTGACCCTCAGGCTACACCTCGACAGGGTTATCCCACATAACTGCTGCCTACTGGTCATCGACTCTGTGTTATCACACCTCATCTCGACTTTGTGGGGCAGTGGTTATGTGGGATAACCATGTCCAGGTGTCGGCTATCTAATACATAACTTAGTTTCAGGTCTTTTATATAACTTAATGGTCACGATTAGTCCCTTTCCAGCACGATTGTCACGACCATTCGTTGATAATAGCTACACTAGCCTTTGAACTGTTTAAACTAACGATCCCCTCTCTCAGTCTTAACCATTATTTCTACATCTTTTACATATCTTTGTATAGGCCTCCTTCACTCCAAGGCTAACTTTTAAATATCACCAGACCAATGAGAGCACACCTCATGAATTGGGGGGTATATTGAGGGTATGCGGTTCCCAATGATAGTTATTACGCCACAAGCCCCACATGTCACAAAAACGAGGGCAAAAAGGGAAAATCCCCTTGTAAGTAGTATATATAATTAAACGTAAATATCAGGACAAAAGCTTACAATCATTGAATAATTGCACTAAGCTATATTCTATCACTGCACTTGGAAAATGTCTGTGCGCACGCGCGAACTCCCCACCCTGTTGTCAAAAGTCAAAGCCTTTGCTGCCCTCTAGCAAGAGTTGAAGTGGAGCGATGTACAGGATTGGCGACCTATAAGTCAAACGGTTCCTATTCTTCTATAGCTGTTTTAAAGTGACCTAATGTGGGCAATTTATAGATTCTCATGTCATCCGTCACCATGGATGCCAGTGAAAAGTGGTATCTAGGGGGGAATTGTGTCATGAGCTTTAAAATGATAAATCGTAAGCTAATATACTACTGATAGACTTGCGGGAATCACATCACATGAGTTTAACTGCAAATGATAAAATACGCTCTAAATGTCCTGTATCCCTTAATAGATACTAAAATAGACTGAAAAATCAGATTATTTGATACAACCTAAAAAAAAAGTGTGACTTTCTAGTATAGATTAGATTCTAGGAAGAATTTTCGAGGTCTGTCTTTAGTTTTAAGTAACTGATGTAATCCCAAGAAATGAGAACTAACATGTTCCATTTAGGACAACAAAATGGTTTCCATGGCAAACAGAAAGCGGCATATGTGCCAATTACCCATAGATGATGTTCCCTTTACATTCCAAACATAGAATGTCAGCATCAAAAATAGAATAATTCTCTGAAAACTACTGTATTCTCCATGAAAATACCCTGGAGCAATTGTGGGTCTACTTTCCACTATATTGCCATTCTAAGGCCCCTAGTGGCCAAAACCAGAACTAGAAATCTCCCCAAAGGCTGGTTTTCTCAGGAAGGGTCACCATTGTGTGCTTTCTTCGGTACACCTGCTGACAAGTTCCTTCTTTAATAAAACGTTTATTTAGTGTAGGATAGGTGTATTTGTACAAATATGTGAAGTTTAATGTGGGTGAAAGAAAATATTAGAGACAGGTGAACTGTTAAACTAATGATTAACACACATCAAACATGAATGGTAATAACATTTTGGTTGACTGAAACCCATAATCAAAATGGTTCTGTTTTCAGTAAGCCAAATTTTGCACTTTCCCAAAAAACTATTGGTTCTATTTGTTTCTGTACTAAACACATGCTTTCTTTAGGCGAAAAACATTTTTGCCCCACCGTGCGTGGGAAAGTGGGACTTTCTGTGGCGGCCGGCGACTTGTCCATGTTGGTCTGTGCTGTGCGGGAGGCCCCGTCCACTGCCCCCTATTATCGTCCAAAGAAAACAGCGTGTCACTAACAGTTCACAGTTAGCTTGTAATGGAGACCCCATTCATGGGCGGCGGCAGCATGAAAAACGGACAACAAGGCATGGTTTCCAGAAAAGGTGTTTCTTCTGGCCAGAGAGGACATGAGACGACCAACTTGCCAAGAGCTTGTTTGTCAGCATTTATATTTTCCCACAAAAGTCAATGTTCTTGTGGTTCTTGCTTGTATGTTCAGGGGTTTCCTTTAAGGTGACAAAACAAAGTTTGTGGTAAAGGTGGCTTGTGCACATTGGACGAAGACTAATGTTGCTCATACAAAGAAAATATTTTCTGGCCCACACTGGACTGGGTATGGTGGGAATATAAACTACTCGATCTGACTTCATTTGGTTTATTGTGGACAGGGAAATACTTAGCATATGATTGTAAAGAAGTCCAGGAAGACCTTTTGCCTAATTGAAATCAATACTCCTTTTTACATTCACTCATGTAAGCTCTAGATCAAATGGGTATGCCTAGCCTTTGATGTTAATTTTTTTATCATATATGTATCCTTGATCTGAGAAGATAATTATATCTGGCTTTTATTTTCGTACTTTCTGTTAAAGGCTATACTGAAATGACAGCCTATTGCGATATTCCTAATTGTTTCCCGGTACAAATCTGTAAATTGTTTTAAATATTTTCATTCACCTCATACACAGATGGTTCCCCAGAGGTGAACATTCATATGACGAGCAATATTGCCATATTCGAGTTATGTAATATTCGAGTTATGACCACATTAGTCTCTGACTATGCAGACCCGGCCTGGCCTCGCCCTGATGACGTCAACATACCAATGACTACTCCCATAAACCTGTGACCATGGCAATAAACAACTGTGTACGGTCGTATAATGAGGGTTTGTAACCACACACATGATGCATTCACGATGTCAAGGTAGGATCGTTACAATACTTACGATACCTGTATCTACCTAAGTCCTTACAAGGGCGCGGTAGATTATCAGACGAATGGATCGAGATGTGGCATCGGATGATGGCGATAATTCCTCAGTGTTAAAGCATATGAACTCTACATATGAACTATAACCCCTTGTACTTCTATTATGTGTACCTGTGGTTGACTCCTTTTGTCTCAAGACACTAACCGGACTCTAATTCTTGTCCACCACGCCGTCTAACGCCAAATTAAATGATTGCAGCCCCAGGTTATCGCATTATTCACCATACAGGTGCTACCTTTGTGGTGACCCCAACCTACTGTCCCTATTATTACCTTAATGTATGTACGAGGACTGCGGAGCCCTTGGACCCTTGGATCTAGACCTCATCTACCCCCTACCCCCCTATCCTAGGGCATCAGTTTAGGTGAGACTACTCCCTCTGCTGCTGTCACTGCCCTGTTCCTGGTGACAAAAACTCGAAACAGCGCCTCCCAATCCCCTTGTCTGTATTTTACACTAGAGTAAATGGACGCCGAACGGCGTACCTCATTAATAAATACCCAACAGTTCTTAGATAGTCTAAAAGGTGTAAAAATTGTTAGTTGCAATGCACGCAGTCTAAGTAGGAAAAAATTACTAGATGTTAAGTTGAGTTTAGATAGTGATTTCATATGCATCTGTGAGTCATGGGTGGACAGTCCCGATAATGCCTTCTTGCATTGGCCGGGTAAAACTATTTTTCGAAATGACAGAACTGCCCGCACTGGAGGCGGTCTCCTTACCTATGTAGGTGAGCAGTTTAGTCCATATTGTACTGAGAGAACTGATCTCGAGGTCATGGGACCATGCATTGAGGTACAAGCTCTAATGATAGAAAAGCCCACATATAAAAATTTCATTCTTTTAAATGTGTATAGGCCCCCAAATACTGACACTGATACGTTTTTTACTAGTCTGGGTGATGTTATTGGAAATGTGGACAGGGAGAGACACGAACTCTGGGTCGTGGGAGACCTAAATGCAAATACCAGAGACAGAAATTGTTATCCTGCTAAATGTCTATTCGATCTCTGTAGAGAAAACAGCCTTAGGAGATTATTTGATGATATTACTAGGCCAAATGAAGGTGTTGATGGAGGTACTTGTCTCGACCACATAATGACTGATTGTAACATTGTGAGCCATTCTGGAGTACTAAACTGCTTAATAGCGGACCATTATGCTATATACGCTTGCCGCAAGAAAGGTAAAGAGGTCAGTACTCCCACCACCTTCACAGGTCGCTCATATAAAAGGTATGATCGTGATGATATGATTGAGTATTTATCAGATCTTGACTGGGACCAGTTTTATGCCACTCGCGACCCTGACATACAGTGGTTATTCATTCATGATGCCCTCATTGAGTATCTAGATATATATTGCCCTATCAGGACAGTAACTGTCAAGCAAACCTCGGACCCTTGGGTTAGTCCAGAGACGGTTGAGTTGATAAATGACAGACATGATATGATAGCGGAAATGAAGGCCACTAACAACCGCAGTCTTGTGAAAAATATAAATCGTATTAAAAATAGAATACAGCGCCAACTTGAAAATGGGCAAAGCGCTTATGTACTAACCGTTCTCGAGAGAGCTGCTGGTGACCCAGTAAAATTCTGGAGGGAAATAAATGCTCTTGTAAATCCCGTCACTAAAAACCTCATCATACAATTAGTGGACGAGGCAACTGGCGCAGTTATCCCCATAGACAAGACGGCTGAATATATAAACTCTTATTTTGCCAACATTGGCCATGATTTATTCACCCAGCTTCCAGTGGGACCTTTACCACCTGACGCTATAGTTATAGATGACGATCAGGATGACCTTGACATTGATGCTATCATTGATGAGGCGGATGTCTATAATATGTTTAAAAAGATAAACATAGATAAATCCTGCGGCATACCGGGTATTAATAGTAAAGTATTAAAAGATGCCCTTCTTTTCCTACACAAGAAGATGTGTGTTATCTTTAAGAACTCCTTAAATGAGGGCATCTTCCCAGCATCTTGGTCGTGTGGGACGTTAGTCCCAATCCCTAAAAAGGGAAATCTCAGTAACATCAAAAACTGGCGCCCCATTACGTTGCTTCCCTTACCAGGCAAGCTATTTGAAAAATTGATACATAAGGTACTGTCTGAACACCTGGAACGTGAAGAGATACTGAGTCCAAATCAGTTTGGCTTCCGCTCTGGGCGTGGGACAAGTGACGCTGTCTTTACTGTCCTTAAGGACTTATATGATGCACGAGATGATGGGTTGGTCACCACAGCCTGTTTTATAGATTATTGTAAAGCTTTTGATAGTGTACACCACCCAACCCTAATTAGAAAGATTTGCAACCTAAACATTCATGGAAAGCTGAAAAAATGGTTGATGGAATACTTGGCACACAGATGTCATTGTACGATAGCAAACTCTCACAGGTCGGAACAAACAAATGTTTGTTTTGGAGTGCCCCAAGGTTCCATTCTTGGTCCTCTCTTGTTTGTTCTATTCATAAATGATCTGTCTGACTGTATCCTCAACAGTAAGTTTACTATGTACGCTGATGACGTCATAATTTACGTCTCACATACTGATCGGGTTGAAGCCGACAGATTGCTCCAGGAAGATCTTGACAGGGTAAGCGCCTGGTGCCTAAGAAATTTTATGACTGTGAATACCACAAAAAGTATGTGCATGTACTTTGGGTCGTCCTCAAAATTATCAGGTCTTGGTGAACCACATATACTATTGAATGGTGTAATACTACCCGTGTGTACAACCTACCCTTATCTGGGTGTTGAATTGGATGGTAAACTCAGCCTCACTCCCCATATGAACAGGTTGAAGAAAAATTTTGGTAATAAATTGTATAAACTTAATCATCTGCGCAAGACTTCATCTTGTAAAATATGTCTAGAGGTATATAAAGTCATGATATCTCCCTCAGTAGATTACTGTTCCTTCTATACTGGAGGTGCACACTCAGCAGACTTGACTAAATTGCAACGTATGCAGAACAAAGCACTTCGCATCTGTTTAAGAAGTGGGATTAGAGAAATAAGTGTTGATGCCATGCATCGGCAGTGTAAAGTGGAGACCCTGGAGAGAAAACGCAAAATGGGTCTTATTCGTATTATGTGGAAGAAGGCGCATAGTGGCGGAGCCCTAGAGCAAAGAAGAATACGCACTAGAGGTGACTTGAAGATTAAATTCGCCCAGAGACGGGCTAAAACAAGCTTTTATGAGAAATCTCCCTATTATCGGGGAGTTAAATTATGGGACAAGCTAAGTAAGGAGGTACAGAAATTGAACACTCATCGTAAATTTAAAACTGCTGTAAGTAAACTCCCCCTACTTAACACGTAGCCTTGTGCTGTCCTCAAAAGGCAAACTGCTGTGCTCCTTGTTCTAGATCCTGTGAATTTGGTTAATGTTCTAAATCGGTTTTGCGGTTCCTGTAAATTTCACACCTCAGCTTAAAATAACATAAGTATCTACACAGTATGTTAGATTAAGAAGCACCGTTGTTTAATCAAGGAAGATTGTGAATTACTCAATGTGTGCGCTGAAAAAAGTCCTGTACAGGACTAGAAGTGCAATAAACAAACTGTAAACTGTAACTGTAAGGTTGAATAAGTCTGGATATGTTTATTTTAGATTCGTTCCTGTGAGGTCTTCTTCAATTTACAATATGCCTCTGCATTGGAAGATAGTTTTAAAGGCTTGAGAAGATATGCAATCTAAAGTATTTTATAAATGGAGTAACGACATATATAGGGGAGAGGGGTTACAGTGAGCGAGTCAGGCCCTTTTATCATTTCAGACTTTATGAAGACACTTGAACTTGACTGTTATATACCAAACAGTTAGCTTATATCTTTGTGATTCACGAAGGGGCTATAAGTGAGTGAGAGTAGTTCATTTTTTTCTCCTCTTTGGAAATCAATTTTTGAAATAGGAATTTGGTTTTAAGATGCCCCATTCATGGGTAGCTTGACGCACCCCTTGATATCCATTGGACAACATGCTTAAAACACTCAAAGCAATCAGCCGCATGCGACATTTATCAAAGGTTAAGATGAAAGTATTATGTCATTGTTCCTTTGGAATGAGAATGAATATTACAAATAAATATATCCATCGATTTTGTCTACACTAGTCACTCATTTATAATTTCTAGAGTAGCAACGCGGTTGAAACCCTCTTGAGTCCTGTGTTCGTCAATATGAACTGTCCTCAGAGGATTGCTGCTGTCTTTGGTGTATTCTCGTAATGCTTATCTTAGCTTCTGGGGATAAAGATACTGCTGGAAATCAATCAATACACTATTTGGGAAACTTACTCATACTTATTTATCGCTTAACCTAAATCATCTGTCTTAAATATATCCCTAATTTTAAATTAAAAGGCAGTGAACTATCGCCACTGCTGGAAATATATGTTACCTAAAGGCTTAGGTCGGTTTACACAATCCCTTTACAGCCTGTTGCTTTCCTCGTAGTGCCGCCCCCTGGTGTAAACTGGAGGCATGTAATAGCTGGACGACAGGAGTGCCACTCCATGGGAATGTCTGTGACTGCAAAAATTGAGACTTGTAGCATGCAACTATTTGTAAAGACCTTTCCTTTCATTGCATGGCTATACCCATTCATGAATTATGATATTCTGATGCTAATTCTAAGTATATTTATTTGTAGCTATACAGCTTACAATATACGTCCCTACGAGTACGAGATATTTTGTGGCAGTTCAATAATACTAATTTAAAAAATGATAATTTGCACAATAAGTCTATATACTGATTGATGTCCGAAGTACATGCTCTTTACCTATTTGCCCATCCCCCACCTTACTCTAACTAGCAGTCAATTAATGACGCATTAACATGGTGCCCACCGACTGATCATGCAGCCCGAAGGACTTACATGACCCAGCTGCAATTAAACCTCTCTAATTGTGTGCTTCATTGAATCCATATAATCTGAACAGAATGCTACTTAAACTTTTACTTATTCTAAAATGCTATTATTTAGTTGTCTAGATCAACATAAAGGACATGGTTGGGCTATGGTACATGTAACCTATAGTACTATTTGGGAAATACCATTGACATATTAGATTGCAATATAACATAATGTTTGGATAAACAGACTTTTTAACGGGTTCTACAAAGAGGATATCAGTAAAAGTCCCGTTGGATGATACTACACCTTTATGTATATCCTATAGTTAGAAAAGGGTATATGGTATAACATATCATATGTTACTTTAATTTGTTTGCACTTGATAGAAAATTACAACTCCTTCTCCTGTTAATATTCTCAATGCTATGTCATGTGAGGGGATTAATAAGGAATTATAAATATATAGGCATAACTGTTTATAGAAATCGGGATATAAATGAACGTACATTTGGCATTTGGCATGCATTTCTACTTGAGATATAGTCACCATAAGAGTTAATAGTTATCAACAGATTAATGGTTATCAAACAATATGAGCCATTATATCATATAAATCTTGACGTCAACAAGCTATGCACGTCATGGGCCATCACCAAGACAGGTTTGGGTGATTTAGTGTCTACGTTAGTACGTTGATGATATCCGCCTGCAACCAACTTTGTGTTTGAATAATCAGAAAGTACTTGTGCTGAGCAGAAAGTCAGGCCGGTCATAAACATGCACATCAACCTACGTCATGGACCAACGTCACGCACGTCACGCAACTCACGCGTGGACGGATCCATGGCTGCACCTGTCGGGCTTGCATGTAGTTAGCCGTGTCCCTAACAGGTGTCTCTGTCTTGTATGAGCGTTCTGTCAGGTCTCAATTGGATTTCTATCTACATGTGGATCATAGCGGACAAATCATATCTAGTAGTTTGCTACTTGGAATACCACTCTACTCAGTAACTTCATCATTTTGGATTTTCAATATAGGTTTCCCAGATAATCACCACAAACACAAGGGATCTATTTAGAAACCTCCTATTGGGGGATGACTAGGCGATGAGGGAGACACAGCCTTTGGCTTTAGAGCCTGACACTGGATGATGATACGTTTATCAGTCAATATGAGGACAGCCCTGTGGGTTGTGCTCCTGGCCGTGTGGGGTATATACCATGGCGGAGTGCAAGGTATGTATTTTTACCACTCATTCTGATTGTTTGAATTAGTTTCATTAGATTCATTCTATTTAAATTCTCTGCTACATACTCAGAAAAGTCAGGGTCATTGTCGCTAGAACCACTCTCACATGAAAGTCAGACACTGCCTGACTTTCATGTGAGAGTGGTTCTAGCGACAATGACCCTGACTTTTCTGAGTGTGTAGGTTGTCATTGCTATTGCTGCAATCCAGCCATACACACTAAAACAAGACTCACAAATGAGTTCATCATATATTTACACACACACACACACACACAGTGAGTGGGTGTGTGAGTAATGGATGTTTAACGCCATTTTGACAACTAAAGTCATATTCATAGAGAGAAACTTGAATTAAAGAACAATTGGTTCAATGGAAAATTCAATCCTTACTTCATACAGTTGAGGCAGAACAAATGCTCTTGGTGTGACGATGAGATGGAGGGTAAGGTCATGTCAGTGCCTTGTAAAACATTTTGGAAAAAGAGTTATCCTAATGATATTTTGATCCGCCACAAAGGATACATCACAGAACGATGGTTTTCAGCACTTAGGTGTTTAAAATCCACAGTAATATTTATAAGAGTAAATATGTCTTGCAATATACAGTATAGTTACAAATTAATTATCAGATATTATATCCAATATCCATGTGACCCCTTCCGTGCAGATTATGTGAGTCTGATGTCATTGTCCTCAGGCTGACCGGATGTCCTAGTTAACTCTCGCTGGTCTTCACCAGCCATACATCCATTTTTTCTCCCTCCATCCCCTCCATTCCTGTCAGCTCCAAATTACACATATCAAACATATGGTAGGCAAGCTTATTGGGGTTTCTTGCTTTCGGGCGATGAACAGTAACGCATAAAGGACACTCAGATCATTTATCTCAAATCTAAAGCACATTTCAATGTTAGCATTTACTTTTTGTTGTTGTTTGCCTATAACACATCAATAACAACACATCGAGATTGCATTGCTTTATATTATTTCAGGAATTATTACCACACGAACAACCATAGTTGAATATCCTATTTTCTGTATTTAGGGAATGTGTAGTGGGCTTAGATGTGATTAGAATTGGGTTTACCTCACAGGACGAGGGGTGTGTTCCTATTACCCCCACCAGGGTTATACCTTATTTAAGCTGCCATACCACCTCAGATATATAGATAGTTCACTTACTGCACATTTATAAAGGGTCTCTTTAGTGCAGTGTACTTGAAAGACCTCAATCTAATTTGTGACTTTTAACTGTACTGAATTCAAAGGTATCAGAAAAAATAGAATGCTTCCAGCATTCTATCCAGCACTTAATTACATAAAAAAAGGTAGCGCCATCGATAGTGTTACACCAGGTAATAGTAGACTCTATTGGTAAGATCTGCAATGAACAACTTTCAGGTAGGAGACCACTCAGTGCTGCCACCTGATGTCCCTTTTTCAACACTAAATAACCTAACCCCACATATTAAAGATTATAAGAGATAAAGGGTTATACAATCACCTAAGATACAATTGAAAAATTAAAATGTAGGTTTGAGAGTGCCAACTGGTAAAGTAGATTTAATGATGGGTGTCTCCATGCAAACATTGTAAAGGTTTATGAGAACTTGATTCAGTGTATCACTGCCAAGTCAGAGAGACACATATAGTTTAAAGCTGCTATACCAGTTGGCACACTCAAACATTTTCTTCAGTTGCATCTCATATGCTTGTGTAACCCTTTCCCCCTTACAATCTGCCATTTATGTTGGCAAGAGATTCTTAATGTGGGCAATAAAAGACTCCAATTCTAACTATTGTTTATTTCTGGTGGGCTTTGGTAATTTAGTGTTGACTACTAGTAGTCTACTAGTACGCCTCACACCTACCAGGAGGCAGCATTCAGTAGGCAATTTGCAGATTATTATTGTTATCCAGTTTACAGTTGGTTGACTTTATTCTCATAGGAGGTATTCCACCTATTTTCATATAGAAAGAAGGAGCTATTTTATTTATAAATTGACCTGTCCGCACATAAGTCTGTAATGATTGCTGACATGTTAAAATCTAAAATTAGCCCCTCTGAGCTAAAGCTGCTGCTTTAACCACAGCCCAGTTAACAAAAGTAAATTATTTGACGTCATAATAATGTTTTTAACGTTATGAAACCTTTGGCTATGATAATGTCTCTTTCTATTTCTCTCTGTTTTTGTCTGTCCATCTCGGTCTGGTTGTCTGTCTCTGTCTTTGTCTCCCCCCCCCCCTCTCTCTCTCTCTCTCTCTCTCTCTCTCTCTCTCTCTCTCTCTCTCTGTCTCTCTCTCTCTGTCTCTGTCTCTCTCTCTGTCTCTCACACACACACTTCTCCCTTTCCCAATTTCTCTCTCGGCCTGGTTGTAATATCGCTATTGACGGCATTATTGAGTAGAGAGCGCCACTGCATTTTCTCTCCTAGTTCCCTGATGGTACTCGGGGTGGAGTTGCTGTCCTCCACACCCCCATGGAGAAACTGTTTCTCGTTCTCCACGGCCATGTTCTCCATGGTGATAGCTATTAAACCAGTATTTAAATGTCATTAATCTAATTGGTTGTCACTTGAATACAGAGATGCCCCTCGCGGAGCAGCCTCGTGTGATGCGATCCAAGGCACCACTCGTGCAGAAACCTTTACTTTACTTACATTGACAATCCTCATCAAATTATACATTTATCTCCAGGTGCTCCACACAACCCGGGACCTCAACGGGAGAACAACAAGGATCCTGATAATGTGCCACCACTCAAGGCAAAGCCGCACAAGTTCCAGGACATAGTCGAGTCCTGGCACAAAGGCCCAGATGATGCTGAGGACCGCTATCCAGTGTGGAACCCTCTACTCGTGGGGTTGATTAGAGGATACCTAGCGAGTCAAAAGACGCGGAAAGTGGGGCTCCCGGGGAACTTTATAAAGCAATTCAAGTACTTCTCAAAGGGTAGCACAAGTACCACAGCAGATAGAAGGGATTTGCCAAAAAGAAATAAGAAGCAAAAGTTGAAATTGCAGCATAAGGATTTGGAGAGTAAACATGGGAATTACAAACGCGTCAAGAGGGAAGCTTATCAGGGTGAAAGTGGGTTGTTGACTGAAAGCTTATCAAAAAGGGATGAGACCGTGCCATCTGGAAGTCAGGTCTTGGTGGGTGGAGAGGACAGACAGCGTCTTTTCTATGACACAGCTGAAGATCTATATGCCGCTACAGACTTCAAAATCCCTTTACATGATCCTAGAGATCAACCCTTGGGGAGGGATATGTTTTCCCCAAGGAATAAATTTGGCTATATATTCCATCCCTTTAACCAGGTGTCCCACCACCCTAGGATGAAGAGGGATACTTACGATGCCAATTACCGGAGTAAGTCTTACTACGCAAACAATGGTAATGGGTATTCTAGCTATCCTAAATTCAGCGATCCGTTCCATCCACTAGCGTATCCAATGAAGGAGTCCTCATATAGCCCTGATGCCACGGTTAGGAAAAGTGTACTTCACCCATTTGACAGTGGTACCGGCTTCTTCAAAGATGACTCATTTTACCCAAAGAGGAAAAAGAATAGCAAACGCTTCCAGCAAATGAAAGGCTCTGCCAAAAACTTTGACTTTTTTGAAAGACCATATCGGAGTTCATCTTCTAGGTATTCTGGAAATAGTTACAGAAGGTCAAATCCAAGATACTCTAGAAATTCCTATGGGAATTCTGGTTATTCTGGAAATCGATACGGTGGATCTTCATCATTTTCTGATAGCTCATTTAGCAATTCTGGCTTTGGGTTCCCAGATTTAAGTGATTCATCATTCTCAAACTTTGGAAATGGTTTTAACAATCAGAAATCGCTTTTTACTGGTGATGCAAAGACAAGTCTCAATGGGTTATCATCCAATGTTGACCTGACCTCCCTTGCAGCCCTTTATGGTAATTTGTTCGGGAATACTGCTAATACGGCAGCAGGGAATATGCCCGGTGTTGCACCAAGAGTGAACCCAGTTGCACAGACACCTGCCACAGACCGAGTAGTAGATCCTATTGGGGCTGCCCCAACTGTACCAATGCCATCTCCACCAGTCACCCAGGCTATGGCCACTCAACCCCCAGTCACAATGGCATCCCCAGTCACAATGGCACCACTAACTCTTGCCGTGACCACCAACCCATGTGATGCCTTCCTCACGTCTCCATCGTCTGGGGCATTTACCACCCCGAGACCATGCTATTATGTGCCTCGTACAGGCGCAACAACCACTGGACAACCGACTACAACGACATGTTACGATACCCATGGAACTGGACAAGTCTACCCTCACTACCACCCCACCAAGAGTCCCTTACCCTATGATAGTGAGCACATTGATGAACCTGCTTGGTCAGAATTCGAGATAATTTCGAAAGACCTCTGGGAGGACGATCCCCACAGGGTGACTGTCACTAGTCCAAACCCCATCTTATTGAGCAGTCATAACCGTCACTTTCTCCTCACTCCTCGGCCAACAGTATCTCGCTTCATAACAAGCCCATCTCCCCATCATGATGGTTTGTCAGAAAATATCAAAATTGCCCCTGAGATTCTTGACCTCACTGGCCAATTCTACCCATCAACACCGCATAAAGCACCACGCATCACTGGCACTATTGAGATTAAAAGAGAGAAAAACAAGAAGCCTAGCTTTCTTGTTAAGCTTCCTTTCGATACTGGTAAACTCCCCTTTGCCATAAAAAGACTGATTCTCTCACGTTTTACTGATTGGCCAAGAACGAAAGGAGCACGCAACCTTGCCTCAGTTACTATGGATCCTTTGTGCTCCCCGGGAAATATCACCTGCATGCAACAGAACTCTTTGAACATCGATGGGAAGACACTGGACAAGAGTGTGAATATCATTGCTGAGGTGGACCCTGCTCTGTTTGACAAGGAGCGTCTCCGCCAGGCCTTCCTCAAGGCGTCCTCTGGTAGGACCCATAATGCTTTAGACCTGGAGGAGATGGACCCTTCGTTGAGGCAACACCTGATTGATATTGGGGAACAGGGTGCAGGACCGAGAGGCCTGTCGGAGGGTGACCCAGGACATCCAGCTACAAGGTATCTCCAACCGCATGAACCTCTTGGAGCACAGGAACCTGGGGATCAGGATGATGATGATACCAATGGTGGAAACAGGCTTGGTCAGCTATCGGAAGAGGCTTGGCAAAACATGATGTCTCCATCCACATCCAATCCTCTGTGGGCAGGAGCCAATGATTTGCCTTCTGAGACCCCAGGCTGGCTTCGCGGTATCATCAATCGTTTTACAAAGGAGAAAAATTGGGGTGCAAACGATGGGAATATTGCTGGTGAGGATGGTGACGTTGTTCCGAGATTGCTCCCCGCCCTGGAGGGATACGACCTGAATAACCATATCGAGACCCTGCCAAGTCCTTCGCACCTGCGTCAATCTAGCGGAACACATAGAGAAGCTGCAGGTGTTTTACACTGGTGGATAATGCTGGCATTCATTCTGTCATATCTGAGTTATTGAAAATAAGTAAATGAATAAGGACCTGCATAATCATCATGATGGGCCCTTTGGTTCTACTGCTATTGCTTGAAAGAGAAGTATTACTCGCAAATCTGAATTATATTTTTGTAAATGGTTTAGGTATGATATTTTTTTACTTTCATAGAATGATACATTGTACTGTAGAATGAATATACAAATGGAGTTGGTATGACACAAGTTGAAAGACCAGGCGTATCATCTATGCATGTTATGCATATTTTCCGCTCTACATAGTGCTGTACGTATTTGTTGTCTATGCCTATATAGCAATATTAATCTTGCTCTGATAAAGTAAATGCAGCACAATAATAGCCAAGTGCTTAAGATGAGAATTATATATGAATTTACCTCATGATATACATTATAAGCATATGATATACATCGATATACATGTAATAAATTCCAGAACGTAAAGAAGCATGTGATCGTTCTTGGACTTTCCTTTAGTTAACCCCACAACCAAGCTATCAAAATGATCTAATAATCTAATACAATATATCAATCCAATAGCTTAATATTTGACCACATGTCCAGCTAACAAAAAGGTTTTCCGAACGTTTGCAAACATTTTTAAAACGTTTGGATGCAAACCTTTTATATAGGTTTGTATGAAAAAAAGGTTTTACTCCAAAACCTTTACAAACGTCTGGAAAACGTTTTTATTTGTTAGCTGGGTGGTAATTGTTAATTCGCTGCAGACATGGGAGGTAACTACAGAAGAACATGAATGAATAAATAGGATTATTTGAACGAACATGCCTCAATCAGGTAGGTGAAGTTGTGCTGGAAATTACCCATCTTAAATGGCTCAAATGTCTATGGAAGAAGATTAACCACAGAAGGTTGCACCACTGTCTTTTTCCTTCCTCTCTTAAGTTTGACCTCCCCTGAAAATGACCCAATGTCAGCTCTACCTTGAACAGTGGTCTCTTTTTGTGATGAAGCATTTAACTCATCTGCGTGTCGTTGTGCAACACCTTCATTAGCTTCTTTAGCTGCTGCGGCAATATTAGTGGAACCTTGATTGCAATCATTGTACACACCAGGACTGTTCATATTGGTATCATTAGAAGGCATATCCAAGGGATTGACAACTTCTTCATCAATATCATTTGTCCTACTGGTTAAATCTACAGCTTCACTATCATTAGGTGCTGCTGCAGAATTGTCTTTTCCTATATCACTGACATTCGGAAGGGACTCGCTCTTTCCCACCCAAAGATAAAGCGGAGGATTCCGACTCCTCATCCGATTCCTCTTCCGGCTCCGATCGTCGTCTAGACTCGGTAGTTTCCGGTATGTGCTGCGGGGTGGGAACATGCGGCCTACACTATAGGCGCCATGTTGTAGCTTCATAGAGCGGTAATTCTCGTATCCGCGAGGTTCTGAACCGAGAGTTGGCCCACTCATTTCACTCTCCACGGTATTACCACTGCCTCCGTCTAGCGCCAGGCAATAGGAGGTTGTGGTGGAGGGTGCGACTGTGTCTCTGGTACCAACAGAAAGGTGACTAAGCCTATCATCATTGATGGTGGCCATGGACACCCTCCCCCGGCTTTTCTCTGTTTGAATACTGTTGACAGAGATGGACCGTCGAGACTTGGTATTGCGTCTGGCCATAGGTTTGGTTGGAGATATCCTGCTCTCACTATCTGAAGCTCTCGGTGACTGCTCATGTTCTTTGCCGACAAAGAAGTTCACTGCTGACTTCTTGGGTGGCTCCCGGCGCCCATAGCCAAGCATGTCCTCTCTCTCTTTGAAGTGTGGGAAGCTGTAATCCAGAGCATAGCCCTGCGGGGGGACAGTGTTCACAGACTGAGACCATGTAACAGGACTGAAGAAGGCCTTCTGCTGGAGAAATCTAGAGCTGTTGTTGAGTCCTTCAGGTATAGAGGTGCTCATGAGAAGACGTGCCTTCTCAGTGTAGGCCATCATTGATCGTTCCACATCCGACCTTACTGCGGCGTTGCCAGCCCGACCACGACCTCCGAGAGACTCATTGAAGGTGTCTGGCTCTCTTGGTGACTGCACGAATGACTCAGCACCCAGAAGACCCATTTTCGCCAGCTTTATGTTAGATTCTTCTAACGCAGTTATAAATGTAGATTCCAAATAATTGGACCATGTGATTAGATCACATTATCCCCACGGTCAAGCACAGCATTTGGCAATAGTCTGGTTTCTTCTCAGAAAGTAGCACATCTCTATTCCGTTGGTCTAAATCGAGGTCTGCAAATGGAAGTCGTTTCTTTGTAGGCCCTCTTTCCTTCCTGAAAGAGAGAAGAGGAAATTATGGTTAAAACTCTGTTATTAACAATGTGATCTTGAAATATTCTAATTTACGCGACATGTTGCGTAAAGGGCCGGGAGGTCCATCCACCGAACCTGGATGAGTTTGAGTTTAGTACTTTTTATTGGCAATAATCCTCTATGTGAAGAGGCATTAGGCTAAGGCCAAGGTTGTTACAGAGTTCATATATACAAAATATATTCACTGAGTCAGCTATCCACATCATCAATAATTCATACACATAATGCAGTTGATATGGCTTTCCTATATGTAATTTCTGAGTTAACACTATACAATCACGATATCTTTAAAGTTAACTGCTGGTCTGATACCTGGCAAGATGTTGGTGTTATATAGCTCAGCAGGAAGGTCCACATGTCATGTCACAAAGCTACCACAACAAACCCAACTTCTTCTAATGGTATCCATTGCATGGTGTTGTTATATACCCACAACAACGCCCAGGGTTACTACATTACTGGTATTAGCAGTTCACCTCTCCATTCAACATACAAATGTTGCTTTAATGACTTCAATTCAGACATAAGCCCTTGAAGAAACAACCACCATCCTAGCGGTGGGGCCATTAGGGCTGTTGTTTTTCTTGTTGCCTCAATCGCCGAGCTTCGATCCTGGCACGGTTTCCGGACCCCTTATTGGGGTCTCTTCAAGAATGTCAATAACCTCCAGGGGTTGGGTGTTCAGAGGGGTAGGGGCTGCACGTGGGGACGAAACTGCGGAGTCACTAGACGCCGCCCATTCTGTGCGTTATCTTAAAAAGCCCACTTTTCCCACAATCTTAATAATGAAACCCCACTTTTCCCGTAATCTTAATGACGAAACTCAATCTAGTCCTAATAGGGGGGCTTTGCCCCCCAACCTCCTCTTCTCTTCCTTTTTTTCCTTCTTTAATAATAGTGAGTACTATTAAGATTTTAAGATTATGCCAGAAGTGGGGATTTAAGATTACACACAGAATGGGCGGTGTCTAGTGACTCTGCAGGTTCGTCCCTTGTTGCATAGGGGCTGGTCCTGAGAATGTATTATATCCCTTATAGTATTATGTTTTTCTTGTATTGAATGGGTGATGGGTTATAAACAACCGTCCCTATTCCAAGGCTCACTAACTCCCATCACATATTCTGGTATCAAAATGGGAGCGATTTCGGCAGAATCTGTCAGTGTAATTTACAACTCTTATGCCATACCTATTCAAATCAATCCTCTGTTACACAAATAATTACAGATTTATGATTTATGACCTTATTACATAGAACATCATTTCTACATCAAACAACTGTCGGGGCTAGGGTGATATAGTTCTTGCATCAGTATTCCTGTAGTATTGAAGTTGCCTTTGCATTGAGTCTATCATGTGACCAATTCGAAAGAAAACGTTTGCATTTGTAAGCCCTTGGTCCCTAAATTAATTAGAAAACACGCCAGATGATTAGTAATCGCACCGAGACCATTTCCCAAGTCATGTCTAGCAAACCTCTCACCACACCATTGTTTTCCTACATGACCAGGGATAAACAGAAGCGTTATGGTCCTTGCCACCAACATTTGTTTTCACATGTGCTTACTCTAAGGCCTTCATGGACGGCGCTATGTGTAAATAGGGCAGACTCTTGTCCATTCGTTAAGGCTAGGCTAATCCGTGGTAAGCCAGAACATATTATCGGCAAAGCGGCAACATTGAGAGTATTACGTACCCGGCCGATAATAGACCAACGGAGTGCCAAACCTATGGCACATGTGCTATAAAAGGTACAGGTTCACTACTTCAAATAGCTCATTCAGACTTAAAATGTTAGAGTATAGAATGGGCTTTCATGCCACCAACAGTGGTTGTATTCCAAGTATCAAAGTTCTGCACTGGCAAACACTACCGTTGAAAATAGAACCAAGAAACCCAAGAACAGATGATTCAATCCAAATCAAATACGTTTAGACAATCGAGAGAGAGAGAGAGAGAGAGAGAGAGAGAGAGAGAGCGAGTGGGAGAGAGAGAGAGAGAGAGAGAGACAGAGACAGAGACAGAGACAGAGACAGAGACAGAGACAGAGACAGAGACAGAGAGAGTTGGAATAAAGGTTTATAACAGGTGATGAAACCTTTGCCTTTATGTATACAGTTTGTTGGCTTGTATTTTCAGCTGCGCACAATGCCCTATTGAGTATACACCTATAGAGCAAGGTGAACACAAAACGACATGTGCTGTATGCCATTCGTGCCCATTAACTAGCGATCAATGGGTATGATTCATTACAGTTAGAAGTGAGAATATCATAGACCAGAGACTCCATTACTATAGCCTCATTGTGCAGAAAATACCTGGGCCGTCTCTGCATGCCTTATTTCCTCCAGACTCTTTATTGATACAATATTTCTAAGAAATCGCTGTTAGGTGTGAGCACCTTAGGGACGGATCCTAATGACCCCTAATACCACAAGAACAGTATTACACTACTTTGATAGATGCAAATAGGATTATGCTAAAACAGGTCCTTAACCGCTGAGTTTGCTCTCACACCCTGAAGCCACACACCCTTTACCTGCTGCCGTAAGACATGGCAAACACCGGTGCTGGAGGTAGTCCTAACATAAGACGTGGTTTGTGGTCAGGGTGGGGTAATCCTTGTAAAGGAATTTCCATATATAATCCTAACATGGGGCCCGCTCATGTAATGCATCCATACACATGTTCAGCATGTCCGATTAGTAGCAGAATAAGCTATGCCTTTAATAGGCTATATAGGATCATATATATGTACACTACGGTAGTTTGTGGGGCACAGTGAGACTATGTAAAAATTCGAAATTTAAGTTTGCCTGAAATGTACTGCTCCGTAACAGAATAAAAGATTGTACTATGTTCTCTACATCGGAACTATTTTACAGACTTCACATTATAAGGTGTGTCTAGGTACATGTATAATACATGTATTACCGGTTCCAACTGGTCTCCTGATCGAAGTAGTTCATACAAGGTCCTTGAGTCTGGCTTTGGATCAATCATGATAGCAATTGAGTCATGATATATATCTCTATGAGGGAGCCCAAACACCAAGTGGACCAGTGAAAGCTATAATATACCTAGACCATGTCTAGCCTTACTTAGGGCTAGTTATATTAGTAGGGTATACTGCAGAGATTGGTTATTATAGATGTGTCAGAACTCCCACTTTTTTTTTGGGGGGGGGGGATTGCTCATTGGAAAGCATTTCTTATACTTTATACTAGATTGATAAACATACATGTGGACCATGCTTCAGTATTTTACGTATTAGATGCACTACACTTTTAATGAGGACTGAGTAGCAACTGAAATTGTGAACCCTTTACAATTTAAACACAAATTACAAGCTCACCTGCTGTCAAAAGGGAACAGGAGGTCAGTATAGTGAGTTAAATATGTCAAATGCTATGGCAGGTACATGTACTATTTGGGTGAACATGTATATACTTTTCTAAACACTCTTTCAACGTGCTCCCTCTCTGCATGATACGTTCATGGTATATACTTAAGAGGGCTTACGAGTAATTAAACGGATTTACAAATTGATACATACATGTATATGTAGAATATAGTAACACTTACCCTACATGAGGTCCTGGTGCTCACTGCGCCACAGAGGCTGCCGTTAGCAGACTGACAACCCTCAGCCCTGCTGCAGGTCCATGTGTTAACGGGTAAGTCCTCCAGGGGCTTGTGATAATCTACCAACGCCTCACCGAACACCACTTCATCGTTCCTGGGAAACAGGAGGCCGCTTTACCAAAGTCCTGCTATACCATACAGCGCTAACACTGGTCAGTATTTGCCACAGGGAGCCAATGACAGTTTTAACCAAGATCTTGCTGCATGTGGCTGTGAAAGCTTTGACCACTTGCGGAAGTAGCTGCAGATTGTGTGTGGTGCTGAGCCTTTCTGAGCCCTGAGCAGTAGCACCTCAGCCGAGTACAATACTGCAGTCACCACCTCCAGACCTGCTATAGGCAGTTGAGGCCGTTTAGCCTATTAGCAGGGCGCTTAATGGCCACGCCGTCACCCGTTATTGTGTGTATGGAGGGTGGGGAGGGGGCATGCCGCTCACCATCCACCTCAACAACTATATGGATCAGGCGCGCATTATTTAATTGCGTTATTAGGCCGTACAGAAGGGGTCCGGGAGATTGATCATAATACACATGCAGTCCTCAAAGGTGAATACTGGCACGGCAAGGGTGCACAATTTATTGTCACCAGGCTGTCAAATGCACTGATATAATCCTCAAATATTTTATGTTATATGGCACTGTCTGACCTTTTATAACTATTTTTGAAAGACGCCTTATCTAACTAAGATAGTGAGCTATTGTACTGATTAAATAACATACGGATGGCGCGTACATCGACAACCAAGCTCCATAGGGGGTGCAGAGGGGTCCCGGGGGGGCCACTTCATATGTGTTCTATAGTAACTATGTGCGTACACAAAAACCCGGGAAAGGGGTCCTTTTTGGGTCCCACTGGCGGGTCCGGCCGGACTCGCCATTAGGGGCCCTTTTTGGGTCATTTTGGGGCAAAAGGGCTATGTTTTTAGGCCAAGAATGACGAATCAAAAAGTCTAAAAGTTCATGTAAAAAGGGGTATATTTTATGGGTCGTATCCTACTAAAATGGGTCCATTTTTGGTCATTGTATGAATGTTTCCCGTTAAAAGGGGTCCGATTTTGGCCAATTCATGAATGTATCCCGTTAAAAGGGGTTCCATTTTGGCCAATTTAGAATATTCTGCTAAAAGGGGGTCAACTTTCGGCCAACTTTTGGGGGTTATCCCGTTAAAAGGGGGATGCTTTTGTGGATATTTGTCCCGGGAAAAGGGGTCCAAATTCTAGGTGATGTACGCACATGGTATCCATAGATGTGAGAGTGCCCCCCCCCGGGAGAGGGGTCCCCCCCTAAGGTCGGAAAGTCGCCGAAATTAAAGGGTTCAGGTCACAAAGTCGCGTTTTTGGACCCCCTAAAGTCTTGTCAATTTTGTCTAAAAGTCGCCAGGTCACTTTTATTATTGTATTAGGTCGAAAGTCGCCTCCAAAACGGCCCAAGTCGCCAGGTCGCTTTTGACCCATCTGCAGCCACCCATAGAGTGTCCTATCCCCTCCCTCTTCCTTAACAAGGGGTAGGGGATAAGAAACCCTTTTCTGGGTGGGTAACAAATAAGTTCAGCCTTATTGAATAAAAAACAACCGCACATTTCTCCAAATGATATCGGTGCCCTGGGCAAAAAAAATCGCAGATGGCACCTAGTTCATGCAAGTGCACGGACAAACGTTTTGAGCGAGTCTTAATGAAGTCTTACTGATATCTAAATTTTAAAATTACCATGACACAGTTCATGTGTAGTCTTAAATGTGTCTTAAAAATGTTAAAAGGGTATTTAACTGGTGTTCCGCCATTACTAAAGAAGGTGAAAAAAAGGAAAGAAAAACAGGGGTTAAAAGGAGAGTCCCCATCTATACTTTCCGGTAAGACTTCAGTAAGACTCACTCAAAACGTGTGTCCGTGCACTCACGTGAGCTAGGTCGGTCGTGCCAAAAAATCGGAACCCTGGAAATTCAACTACTTCCCTCTGCTGTTCCTCATGAGTACTATAACGATATGTCACATTCACAAGCAACGCCAGCTTTTATCAGCTTTGTCCACAGTTATGAAATAACCTAGATGCAACACAATTATGGATATGCCCTTTTACAATGATCCAGTTCAGCCTGACCATTTTGAAGAATCATAATGGTACAGCCATCTCGTTTTCCTTGGTGCCAATATGTACATGTATTTAGTTATCGGTACTTAAAACAACCGCTGCCGAGTTAAATGTTATTTTCTCTGTCCTACATTTTTTTGATGCAGTCAATCCATGTTATGCTTTAAAACCAGAATATCTCTGGCGAGCTGCCATTGATTGTATTTACATGGATTAACCGAAGCCCAAGGTGCATGTATATGTGTAAATGTAGGTGCCCATTGCGCTCCGCTGAGAGGAAGGTATGTCTGTATTGCATTTTTCATTCCGACATATCTATAATATAGATTGTGATCTATTGCCGACATAAATGGGCATATGTTCAGTCCTTAGGCCTTTAGGGGCTGACCTTAGAATGTGAACGCCTTAGAATGTGAACGATTACATTTCAAAAGTAAATACCTATGTTAAAAGGTGGGCATATTTTATCTTGGCACCCGTGTATATAACATAGTTCCACACTACACTCTTTGATTAATTGAAGAACTCAAAGAATCAATTACATTTTACAGATCGACCTTCACAATACAGTATAAATTATGCAGCGTAATTAATTTGATCTAGAACTTAACATACTACATCGTCAACATGAAGTTCATGCCATGGCCCATGGGCAACACTCACATCAAGATCCTCATTATGACAACAACACTTTTGGCATTGTTCACTTTGATTATGATCATGCTGACTATGGACACATTGAAGATGTATGCACGGAGGATGGAACCTGTGTTTCACCCCTTGAGGTGGGTGAGTGCTGGAGATATGGCGGGCTGTAATACAACAGACCCTGATTACAATAGGCTGATGGAGGATTTATGTTACAGGAGAAATCCTGAATTGAGAATTTCCCAGGGCAACGACTGTCCATGTCCTCCTGAGTATCTGAGTGAGTAACCTTTCTGTTTGATTTATTTCGCAAAATAGCATTGCTTATTTATATTACATCCTACATGTACAATTGGACATTCCGCTTATGGTATTCTAATCTAGCTCAATGATGTGGCATAATTCTAATACCACCTTAATGACTTAAGGTTGGTGTCCCAGCTAAAAGGCCTTTCACGAAGCATGTCTAACTGTAACATATCCTTTTTATCTCCAGCGTGTCGTAAAGACATTAAACTTACTTTAAAGATGGTGTCCATGGAGGCCATCATCCATGCCCATCCATCGGTCCGCTCTGGAGGCATACACCACCCCAGGTGTAATCCCATCCAGAGGGTGGCCATCATAGTGCCAGTCCGGGACAGGGCCGACCACCTCGCCACCCTGCTACATCATATACATCCCTTCATACAGAGGCAGCTCATTAGCTACCAAGTCATTGTTGCAGAGCAAGTAAGTTATACCTTTATATACAATTAACCCATAACGATTTTTGTGTATATAGACTATAATGAAGTCTGGATTTAGCATTGGTAGTGAGGTACCTAAAACCCTGAAATCCAAAATTCTAGCAGGTGGCAACAACAGTTAATGACAGTGAGTCTCATTTTCACAGTTCCATTCATATAGCCATATTTAGTATTGATATCATATGTTACAGCCATGGATGATGAAATTCAATTATGATATGTCCCCATGCCAAATGCTTTCCCAATATTTAACTAAAGAGTCTGCTATATCACACATAAATATACCTTCGGACCCTATCAATGTAAGCAGCTAAGCACTGTGATCATAATGAAACTGAGTGTATATAGATGTGTCTGTTTAAAAAACTCTTTAAATCTAAAAATCAGACTGCCATGGGGAAGTTCAACAAGGGACTGGTTATGAATGCAGCATTTCTCGAGACGTCAGCCCGGTTTGGCCCCTTTGACTGTTACATCTTCCATGATGTGGATATGCTGCCTGAGGATGATAGGAACATGTACAGTTGTGCAGAAAACATCAGACACATAGGTTCTCATATCAGCAAGTTTGCGTATAAGTACGTTGTTTTGTCTCAAATTAAAAATCATTCTTTGTTTAATTAGATAACCCATAATGCAAGAATCTTAACACTTCTCTCATAAACCGAATACCAATATTCATGGACCCTGGCTCTCCTTAAAGCAGCAACTCCTCCAAGTCAACATAAAGTTAACATCTATGGGTTCATCATCTGTTTTGCTTTAAGGGAAGCTAAATAATGTGTCATAGTAGGCCCCTCTATAGCATACTGGAAAGTTTAGAAATATAGATATTGATCTTTCTGTGGCGGGAAGAAAATGCACCATTGCAAGGACCAATGCCAATATTACCTCTTGTGGGAGAAGAGGTAACTAAAATGGCTTAGTCTTGGGTACACTCAAAAAGTAAACTCGTCTGCAGACTCTTCTAAGTGACAAGAGAGTGGGTTCTCTAGCTGTAGTTGTCAGATAAAAGATACACTTGGTATGTGCCAGCCCAAAACCTGACTCATGCCAGCCCTAGACTCGTCAACCAGGGTCTGATTCAGGATTTTCCCTGCAGGTGGCATCAGTATAACATGCATTCTGTATAAAGTTGGGGAATGAATTGCATAATTTCTATGTTGATTTTAATCATATTTATGGGAATACACATTCATGTTATGGAGAATCCTGAGATTTATCTATTGGGAATGCTAGAAAAGGTAAAGAAATCAATGTTTTGATATGATTGAGACAAAACAAATATGTGTAGGGCACAGACACCTCTTTTGTGGTTATTTCTATGGTACAATAGCTGCAAGGAAACTCCCATAGGTATGACATCCACATATGTGTTAGCAGTCTGTTACTAAAGGGTAGAAATACTCTCAATATAGACTTGGGGATATGGCAGGAATTCCCCTAACCTACATACCTCTATGTTTGTATGAGTTAGCTATTATAAACCTCAGAAATATAGACAGACATGGACAACAATTATGCCTAGGAAGAACCCAGTTAGCTCCACCTGCAGTGAAGTAGAGGTTATAGTGCACAGGTTAACCCTCTAAGGGGTGCATATTGCTTTAATGTGCTATGCTCTATGTGATCATAATACATGAATTCAGCCTTGGCAAGTATACTCGCCCAACTGTTGATTCATTTCCAAAGGTGCATGAATGCAGGCTTGGCGAATAGACTCACCAGGGCTACATTCATACATCATGCTGACAAAGGGATTCAAGCACATTTAAAGCAGTTTGCAGCCAATAAAGGGTTAACTATTCTGAGTTGTGAATTTGACGACCTTAGACTTGTCACTTGGAGTGGGCCACTGCCTGGGCTAACATTGTCAGTTAGATGGCCCTAGTCTTGTCTTGTGGGATGGTAACCGGACAGTTCATCAAATAGACAACCTTTAACTTGTTTATTTTATGACAGTCACTTTAAAGACCCTAAACTCTTCTTATAAGACGACCTTTTGACAAGTTTGGATCCCTTCATTTTATCAGTGTAGCTTTTATACTCTACAGCTAAGAACAATCAGCACATAATTATGGTGTCCTGCCAATAAAAGGGCAGTGTATATGATGTATGATTTGCATGAACACATGTGGAAACCTTTGTGATTATGGATAGGAATAGTGCCTCAATAATTCATATAAATAGAAGCATAGTGAGATGTAATTCACCTCATGCCTACCAGCAGGCAGCATTGAGTAGGCAATTTTAGTGTTATTGTTATCCGGTTTACAGTTGGTTATAGAAAGAAGCGCCCATATTCTTTACAAATTGTCCTGTCCACATATGAGTCAGTGAAGCTTGCTGACATGTTATAATCCAAAATTCGATGGTCGGAGCTAAAGTTGCTGCTTTAATTTTACAAGCTGCATTTTGTATCATTAGAGGTCCAGATCTATCTCGAATGAGTGACTGGAAAACAACAACACTGGGAGTCATAAAGGTTTTATCCACCTTATAATATTACATCTATTGCCTCAAACTGCCAGCTCGCCATTTCCCCAGGTTAATCTATGAAGGTCTATTCGGAGGAGTCATTTCGTTAACAGACAAGCAGTTTCGGGAAGTGAACGGCTTCTCTAACAAATACGCCGGTTGGGGCGGTGAAGATGATGACATGTATAGGAGGTATGATTTCATGATTAATATTTGCATTTGCCAAAGTGAGAAATAGATTAAAAATGAACATTAACAAATGTCGGTTCTAAATGCAATATCAGAATATGAGTAGATGAGAGAGGACAACGAGGGCATTCCATGTACTTGCTCTGACTGTGTGATCTCCCAGCTAACAAAAAATACTTTATTTTCCGTCGAAAGGATATTTTTATGTTTGGCCATAACAAGTAGCCATGGAAAAATGTTCTGAAACGTTGTATACGTATAAGTTATTTTTGTCTACTGGGGTAACTGTCGACGTCAGACAGCCCCTTCTTTTATTTTAGTATAAATTATATGTCTCTGAATTCCGTTAACATTGCAGAGTTCGGAGTAGACATTTGCCCGTCATACGTCACCCACGTATCGCATATTACTACATGTTGAAACATGGCCAAGACGTGGGCAACCCTTCAAATCACAGGTGTGCATACATAGATGGTAGATTAAAGTGTGTAACACCCGGTTTGCATATTTGATGTTAATGGTATTACTAAGATCACATGGTGAAAATACTCCTATAAACTCAAAAAATGTACCAAAAAAAGTGTAGGCTCACAGTGTTATCCTGACAGTTGAGACAAATAGTATCAAACGTGGCCGATGCTATCAACACGCATGTGGCGTGAAAACAGCGCCCGTTATTCACACGCCATCAGGGTGGGAAAAATAACTGTTATCTGCACACTGGATACCGGGTAGGTTATATATTAAACCTCTTATCTCCACACTGTATGGGGTGTGTATAGGAGCTGTTGTTGGCACACTATATAGGTACATATATATAGGAGTCTAGAGTTATATCTAGTAGATTGGCAATTTAAAGTTTCTCTTGTGTTCCCTGTAAATAATTAGTGTAGATACACAGTAGAATTTATTGTAGATCTACAGTATAATCTACTGTAGAATGGATCTACAGTAGAATCTACTGTAGACTTACAGTAGAATCTACTGTTTACCTATAATAAACTATACGCCTACAGTAGAATCTACTGTACACCTACAAAAATGGCAACCAACTATTTATAGTGTAGATATGCTGGCCAATATATCTACACTACTCAGTACAGGTATGCCCATAAGGGACGCTATCCACACACCCTCGGTGTGCGAATAAGCACACGCCCCAGGCATGCAACTGGCGCTTGCTCATGATTATAATTCCACGAATTCATCTGCAGTAATGTTTCACGAAAATGACCCGAGAAATGTCACTGTTGAGCCCCAGCTTTAGTCGTTTTGCCCTTTATCAGGTACTGAAATGACCCATTTTCTGTATGTCTCTTAACTATCGCAGGGCGGACGTGTGGAAGCAGTTATCAGCAGCGGATTATGCCCAAGAGGGTCTCAGTACCGCCACCTATCGACTCGTCTCTGTGGAGAAACTCACCCTGTATACACGACTACTTATTAATGTAGAGCACGATGGGCCCAGGGGCACATAGAACACTACTGACGGTTGGAATTAAAATGTTAAAGTAATACATGTTTGCATTTAACTTTTTATCTTATTTATGATCACTGTATTCAGAAAATTAAAAGGCCAAATATGTTACCAGATTGTAAACTATTCAAAGGAACACGTACCGTAACTTTGCAAGCCCCACATCTATTTTAGTTACTAGTGTCAAGATTAAACTTCTAGGGGTACAATTCTAATTTTGACAAATGTTTGATTACTTAAATAAGTAGGGTTCCTACTACCATAAACAGACTTAGTCTATTTATTTAAACATAAATTTGGAATTGGTTATTCTGACTTAGTCAGCTGACCTGGGGTTTGTTACTCAACTTTTCCGTAGGTACGGTCATAGATTAACGTAAAAACTAGGTGGAAAAATCAATATTTAGTATGTACATCAAAAAAGTGTTTCTTGCCACGTTAACGTAAAGTTACCATGTGTACAGTTATCGTCAATTTAGAAAATGAACAGCTAAATTAAGGTTCATTAAGGGGTCATTCAAATATTACGTAACACAATTTTGGCCATTTTTTGACCCCCCCCCCGTAACACACTGTAACAAAATGCCAGACCCCCCCTCCATAATTATGTAACACAGGCCTGTACCCCCTCCCCCACATCATTTTATGAGTTGTATTCGCAGGCCTATGTGTATTACTTTGTTCTCTTTGTTATTTCTCAACCTTTAAATTTCTGTTATTTCAATGAACATATGTCATGCTCATGTGCCCCAAATGCACTAGCAAAACCAGTGGGTTCAATCAAACTAGGATGACACAACACAACACAGACACTAAGGGAATGTTCATTTATTATTTACAGGGGGGGGGATGAGATTTCATGCAGAGATGCAAAAATCTTTCCCCCCCCCCCCCCCCACTCTACACTGCGTGGAAGATTGTGTGCCCCCCCCGCGCCCTCCAAAACTTTTTGCCCCCATTCTTTGAACTATAGTAACATAGAGCTTTTTTCGCTAAAAAGGGCATAATGATTATGCCCCCCCCCCCTTCTTCAAGGGGGTCAGACTTTTTTACGCTCCGCCCCCTCAGGAGGGGTCTGAAATTTTACGCCACCTCCCCCAGTAACTAATAACTAGGTGAAACTGATTCCCCCCCCCTCCCAACACCATTATAACCTCCTTAGGGAGTGGTCATTTTTTAACAACAGCGGGGGGGTGGTGGATTTGGGGGGACCCCTTGAATGGGGGGGACCAAAAATTTTGGACGCCTCTTGAGGGGGGGACCAAAAAAATTACACCCCTTTTTAGGGGAAAAGCCCGCACGTTACTATAGCTCAAAGGGGTCGGCTGGGCTCAAGTTCAACCTGCCTGGAGGGGGGAACTGAAAAATGTTCGACCTCTCTTGTTGGGGGGACCAAAAATTCAGACCCGGTCGCACAACAATCCACCGACCCCCCCTGTTGTTAAAAAATGACCACTCCGTTAGCACAAAAAAAAGTTGTAATCCAGTGATCTACGATCACTGGTTTATTAATATCCTTATTATTATATTAGGGGGGACCTGAGGTTGTGCCTCCACTACCCTGTCCAGTGTTCCCAGATCGGATCGGGGTCAGGAGATGAGTCCATTTCACAAAATCAATCCTTTTTTTGGCAGGGCAGGTAGGGGGGAGGGCCAACATTTTGTATACAATATTACAGGGATGAGGTGAGAGAAACATTATGTTGCTGAGACCTGGCTGTTACATGGTGGTGCATTTTCCAAAATTAGAGATTTCTTTCTTGTTTATATATTTTTTGAAAATTGTTACGTAACACTTGGCTAGACCCCCCTCCTCCCCCTGTAACACTTTGTAACAAACTTCATGACCCCCCCTCCCCCCCTATGCTGTTACGTAATATTTGAATGGCCCCTAAGGTAAAAAGTCAGTTGACTTAATAATTAGGTTAACCTACATACACTAGTCAGGAATAGAGTATAGGGTCTAAGATGTATACAGAACTTCACTTCCGGTCGTCTGCGCTAACCCTTTAGGGCCGAGCATCGACTATAGTCAATGCCATGAACGGCCAAGCATCGACTATAGTCGATGCCATGAACGGCCGAGAATCGACTATAGTCGACATAACTCTATGGGAATCAGCAAAGTCTCGGCCCAGGGAAAGTTCCCAGGGAAAATGTCTCGCCCTCATCACCAGCAAATACTTTTTTTGGTCGGCCTTAAAGGGTTAACCTATATCACTTTAACTTAGAGTGCATGGGCAGAGTGAATTAACATGGAAAGGGACAGAATTCAGGTAGTTATTCATATATTTATATGTTGGCATCCTATAATAAGGTACATTTCTACATTTGTATATGGTTTTAGCCTTTTAATGATTTGAAATATTGCATAATTCCACACTTTAACATGTGCTTTGTGGGTGATAATGGGGAACTGGTATGTACGACCAGGTTAACCCAGCTTTACGTTAACTTAAGTCTTTAAGAAGTTCTAACACACACATTACAAACACTAACAATGGTTCAACCTAATTTCAGTATGTATCCATTAAGTTATGTCTTTTAGATCCTATTAGATCCTATAGCACACACATTACAAATGCTAACAATGGGTTTATTCTAATCACCGAAATATGTCTCAATGCATGACATAGCAACAGTTGTCAATTTCCAATATTATATACTATATTAAAGTAGAAAATCATACAGACACTTATATTGGGTCAATTCTTAAACTTTAACCATCATACTAAGCCCCATGACCTCACGTCTTTAATAAGACAATCATTCTTGCTGTGAATTGTACATATGAGTGATAGTCGAAACTTAAGGCTGGTCGCTACTCTTAACTTTGTATCCATGAAATTTCTTGGTTTTTTCTCCAAGGGTAGCTTATATCATTTAGAAAAGGAAAATGTGAAAAAATGGGGAGTCCCATTCTACTTATTTCATTACAGATTTCTGAAAAAAAAAAGTGTTTTCAATAAAAAAATTGCAAGAAAATGTGAAATTTTCATGATTTTTTTTGCTTAGCGAACAACTCCCCACATTACTGTTGTATTGCATATGAATGATTCCTTAAATGGGGAAAAATGATTATGGTCCAAAACTATACCCTTTTATAAAAAAACTGTGATGGTTTTAGGATGATTATTCAAATCAATTGTTTAAGTTTTCAGGAATATCATAATAATAGTGATAATGTTGTATTTGGTGGTGGTAATTCCACTTCATTTTTGTAGTAGTTATTCCACCCAACCATTTCCCGAGTCAAATAAAGCCTCACAAACTCTCAAGATATTGTAGAATAAGAATGGATGGGAGAGACTGAATACAGTTATCATAAAGTGTATTGATATTTGCATAATTGTGTTGAATAATACAAAAAAAAACTGAAAAAATTATAGAATAGACACCACATTGGTGGAAAAAGTTAAATGCTTAAGCGCCTGGACTGGGGAAAAGCTGGTATCACATACAGTTCAGCTGTGTTGAAGCAGAATTAAACCATTACATTGTGTAGTGTGTATTATCCTAGCTGTGACTGAACTATTATGCAGGAAAGTACTCTCCATGCATGCATATTAGTTGATATATATTGACGAAAATAACCATATGAAACCTACAGTAGAAGTTGCTGTAACTTTACAGCACCCAGTTGCTGTACATGTACAGCAAAATCTACTAGAACAAAAGTTGCCAGCAACTTTGCTGTAGATGTAGAGTAGAAGTTGCTGTAAGTTTACAGAAGAAGTTGCTGTAAATTGACAGTAGACGTTGCTGTAAATGTACAGCAAGTCAGTTGCTGTACACCTACAGCAAAATCTACTGGAACAAAAGTTGCCAGCAACTTTTGCTGTAGGTGTACAGTACCTACTTCGTACAGTGTATTAGATTTCGAGGCCACACATTAGGTGGTCAACAAGTTGGGAGGGTAAACCTGTCCCTGCATTACGTAAAGGCATCACGTATACGTTAGCTGAGGACTCTTGGTGAGGGTGAGTACATCCAAGTAGATATATAGTATAGAATAACATTACCATGCAATTAGCCCTCACTACCTTGGATGTAAATCAGAGACTGGGACCATTGATACTGTTTCCAAGATACCCAATATGTATGGCATCACTGTAACTTGCAAGAAGGGACGAACTGTCCTAGTGACTATTATGCTTTACATATTTCCCATGATCTTAAAAATCTATATTACCAGTAATCTTTGGATGTGACGTGGCGTTGTACTTACTGTCTTTCCACTACCGCTAGAGTTGAGAGGCCAGTATACCAGTAATCTTAAATGCGTGCATATTTCCCATGATCTTGATATTACACATTCTCAGTAATCTTAACATACGTGTTTATTTCTCGAAATCTTAAAGTACATGTTCCCTGTAATCTTAACCAGAAAAAAGCAAGGAAAAGGGGGGTTCGCAGCCCCCAATGCAATAACACTACCAATTATAATACTAAAATGCAGCTGAAATGCATCTATCATAGCCTAAGACTAGTGGAATGATTACGGGAGGTATGCACAGTATTAAGATCACTGAAAATATGCAATTTTAAGATTATGGGAAATATATATGCACAGGGTTTAGATTACTGGGAATATGGATTTTTAAGATTACGGAAAATATGCATGGCATCTATAGTCACTTGGGCAGTTCGTCCCCAGCCAGCAACATGGGGCCAACGTTGGCAATGGTCAGCACCGTCGCAGGCAATAATTTGACGTTGTGCCAACCTTGAAATGCCAACTTTGGTACAACGTCAACATATGACAGTTGGCATAAAGTTGGCCCAACATTGGCCCAACGTTGGCATGCTCAAATTGAATGCCATCGGCCAAAACTATGCTGTGCCAACATTGAAATACCAGGATTCTCCTAAATCCTTTTCCTTCTCCTTTGTCGGGCCAGACAAATTATGACCTACTTATCATATTGTGTCAATGTCAGATATTGTCTGCATCTGATGTTGGCACAAAGTCAATATATGACGGTTGGCATAACATTGGGCCAACGTTGGCATTCCGACTAAGCTAAACCGGAATGCCACCGGCCAAGATTACGTTGTACCAACGTTGGCAGCTGGCATCAGTCAAAGCCTCGCTTACGTTGTGCCAACGTTGGGCCAACGTCAGGATGGTAGTTGGGTGTTGTGGGATCTACAGCTGATCATACAGGTCTGTACAGTTTGATCAGTAATAGGTGAGGCTCCACTAACTGATGTTATTCACAAATCGGAGCTATTCTCACGAATCTGACTCAGTTATATACAATATCAATTATATACCTGAAGCAGGGAGGTACTGTAGACCCTGCCATAGGTATGACATACCTATAAACATAAACATTATTTACAAACATTGTTTATAAATAATGTTTATGTTTATAAACAAGTAGAAAATAGAA
Source organism: Harmothoe impar (assembly GCA_947462335.1). Classification (NCBI taxonomy): domain Eukaryota; kingdom Metazoa; phylum Annelida; class Polychaeta; order Phyllodocida; family Polynoidae; genus Harmothoe; species Harmothoe impar. The sequence goes on from OX381709.1 coordinate 63,954,690, forward strand.
TTGCCAAGGCCATACAACACGATTTAGATCCCGATTTAAACCCCGATTTAGAATCTCATGCATATCTGGGAGCCAGATCTCATATCAAACAGGTTTGATTATCATTTATCTGATGGTCCCCCATTCACAGGGCTCTAATCGGCTGATTTATGCACAATAACAAATGGGAAATACGCTTTTGTTTTGACCTGATCAGACTATAAAGACCTATATGATCGGTTCGTGAGAATTACCCAAAAAATCGGCCAGTGGAGTCTCAGCTAAAAAACATGAGCTGGGATTCCACTACATGTACTCGATATTCTCCTCTGATCGGACCTATTCCCACAAATCGGACCCAGACAGATATAAATATAAACAAACCCTGAAACATAGGGGTATTTATATATAGTGGAGGCTCAATGGTGAAATCGGCCCATTAGATCCATATGGAAAATGGGACATGTAAATATTTACATCTCACCATAGGTATATACACTTACAGTGTTATCAGGTTCAACCATTGGCCTAGAGATTACACAATTCAGACCAATAAAAATCGATTTTAGCTATTTGATATGAGACCGGGAGCCAAAATCGGCCTGGGATGCAAAATTGGAACTTAATTCGGGCCCTAATTCCCTTTGAATTCCAAACACTCATCTATAGCAGGGTATATAGCACCCCGCTGTCTGTCCCAGCTAACAGAAAAACGTTATTTTACATCAAAATAACGTTTTAAAAATCTATATAACGTTATGCCAGAGTAAGGAACCTTAGAGAAACGTTATATAACGTTGTAAAATGCTGTATAAATGTTGTATACCGTGTTGTTGTTTTTTACTGTGGAGTATACTACTGCATAATCATTGGTTTGAGTCCGATTTGTGAGAATAGCATCTAATCGATTTGAGAAAAAAATCAGTTTGTGGATCCTCAGCGTGCGTGCCCAGAGAGATTTGAAACAGTCAGAATGAAATTATCTCCATGACACTAGTGTCAGGGGCACGCATTGCTGACCTCCGCCTGAGCAAGAACGAGGCAAAGTTGGGAAAAGATAACAGGTGGGACAAAGGACACTTCAAAGGTGAGTATATACATATACATGTAGTGCATAAAATGTACACTGTAGTCTGTATCTGTAACATGACCGGCTATCAAAAGAAACACGTTCCAGACGTTTTCTATAGTTTTTTTTATAAAGAGGAAAACGTTTTTTGTTAGCTGGGTAAACGGTGCATTGTACGACATGTACTTTCCTGGACAGTTTTGTATTGGTACAATGACCTTGGGCATTGGTATATTTATCAGTTAAACGAGTCGACACTTGAGCTAGGTGGTTCGGAGCTTGTGCAGTTCAGGAAAGACTTGTCAAATCTCATTGGTTTTCTGGAGACAATGACCATGTGTAACAATAGTCGGTGCAGTCATCTACTGAAGGGCCTCAAGAATAATGCCCAATTGGTGGCCATCTTCACGGCCATTGTGGCCGGCCTTATGCTTGGAATCGTCATACAGCGTCGAGAGCCATCTGATGACATCCTCATGTGGCTTGGTGAGTTTGTTATATTCAATTATTAAATGCTGCATCTAGACTCTTATGGCTGAGCATTGGCTATAGTTGATGCCATGGCTGGGCGGGCATTGACTATAGTTGATGCCATGGCTGGGCGGGCATTGACTATAGTTGATGCCATGGCTGGGCGGGAATTCGCTATAGTTGATGCCATGGCTGGGTGGGCATCCCGGGGGGGGGGGGGGGCACTGAGGTATGTTTTGGATAACCACTGCCGCACCTCTCCCAGGAGCGGTAGCGGTGGGCTGAGAGAGGGGATGAAAAGGGGGGGGGCGGTCAGCCCCTCTTAAAATGAAAACGGGGGTCGGTGACCCTCCCTCCCCTGCTTTCTGGATAACGGTTTCTTGTGTTTATACAGCAATATTGCAGCACAAACATGTTTCTGATTGTTTATAAAGTGCTAATTGGTAAGTTTGCCATTGTTGTGTCTGGCACCTGATGCTCAGATGGGATGAAAACAGGGGGCTTAGATTTTATTTAGCCTGTTTAGGGGGGCGGTCACTCCTACAATTTGCTTTAGTTAGAAAAAGCAGGGGCGATCAGTGACCCCCTCAGCTCCGCCCAGTAGGAGGATGTGGGGCGGTACCGCGGCAGTTGCCACTGACCCACATATAGTCAGTGCCCCCCCCCGGGGTGGGCATTGACTATAGTTGATGCCATGGCTGGCCGGGCATTGACTATAGTTGATGCCATGGCTGGGCGGGCAATGACTATAGTTGATGCCATGGCTGGCCAAGCATTGACTATAGTTGATGCCATGGCTGGCCGAGCATGAACCATAGTCATCATAACTCTATGGAATTCAGCAAATGCTTGGCCCAGTGAACGTTTCTGTAAAAATGCCCCGCCCTGACGGCAAGTCTACAATATACTCTTAAATGCTGCATCATGAGATAAATACAACAGTGATTTCAGCTACATCAGATACGAAATGTATTCAAGGTCAACCTATCACAAGCAGATGTGGTATATATTTCACAGGAATAATTATGATTGATGAAAAGGTCTTGACATTATATGATAAGAATTGTTGTATTACAGGGTTTCCAGGGGAGATCTTCTTGAGAGTCTTCAAAGTGTGCATCATACCTTTGATTATTTTCGGAGTAATATCAGGTGAATATTATCGATATTTGTTTCTGTTGTATACACATTGTGATGATCTAGATGATGTACTCTCGTCAACGTTAAGTCATAGGTATTCAATACTGGAGAACATTTTTACAACAGGAAAAGGCCACAGGGTGAGCCACCCTATTGTAAAGTTTGTTCTCGCAATAGGGCAGTACGATTTTTTGTGGTTTTGCATGGACATTGACCCTGTTAAACACATATAAAAGGTAATTGCGTAGGTCAATGTCAACATCTAAGTAATCCTGCTGATTCCAAATAGGGTAGATTAACCCAAAGACGGACACACACCTTAAGTCGAACACGTTTAACATCAAAAATCATAATATATAGTATGTTCTATATGCTATATCTGAGTATATTGGGAATTCTGAAGTATTCTTCTTACCAATTAAGATAAGAAAATATGTGCAAACCATTATTATATGTGTCTTATAATGCCCTGAACTAGGCCTCTTTGGTGGTGATGAGCTGATGCTTCATGTGCAGAATTCTCTAATACCTAATGTCGGACAGGGTGCTGTCATGCTGAATATTGCTGTTATATCTACGCCCATGCAATATAATCGAATCTTGACAGAAAGGTATATGTATTCTGAAGTATAATATGGCAAAGAAATAACATAATGATATCCAGAATTATTTCTTTCAGACCTTTTTAGATTATGATAGAATTTCACCATGATCCGGACATCAAGGTCCACTGCATTTCCTCTTTACCATAAATATGGAGGAAGCAAAACAATTACTTAGCTTATGAAAAAAGTCAATCCCTTTTACCCAATGCACATCCTCAAAAATATTATAGGTTTTCTCAATTTGAATGAAGTATTTATAGATTTTCTTTATTGGGCAGGTTCAATTCCATTAGAATCAAATCCTATATGGAAAGATTTTTTATGTTAAATATCTTTAGTAACATACAAAGCCTGGATACATTGTGTTATAGTCACTGTGATAGTAAGACAAATTAGTGACTATTACTTGAAAATAACGCAAGAAATCAAAAGTGTCTGACATCAGGTGTAATTGAAACATTAAATTCCCCAACTTTGGTGAGAAATATTACATTTAAAAAGACATCAAACATGTTACCTATTGGTTTGGTATAATGATCGAACACTCCTCTCTCTATGTAGGTCAACATAGTAGCTCTAGGTGAAATATTGACTGAGCTGTACCCCAGAAAAAAGTGGTTACGTCTGAACTGCCATTGAGCGTCCGAAAGTGGTGAATCTACCCTATACCACCTAAGACTAGTAGATACTAAATCAGAATCATGATTACCACAAAATAGGTCACATGACCTTGATATCCCTAATTAGGCTCTAAGTTAAAGGTCACAAAAAAGTTCTAAATTAGGGTTTGTGGGGGACTCCATTAGTGTAGGTTTACGGACTCTCTGACCCAAATTATACAAAAACAGTTTGGGGTGTTTAAATCAAGAGAAAAGTGTTAAAGTTGTACATATCACACATCATTTTAACCATCTATAATACCTTTATCAAATTCCTTTTATTATTCAAAGCTGTTTAAAATTGAATAGTTAGCTAAAAGAAATTACCATATTTAATAACTATGGGTGCTGGGAGTCCTTAAACTGCCTGGAATGGAGTGTTGTGTATGTAAACAAACAAACAATGTGAATAACCACCTGGAATATCTCTCCTTTTGATCAAGGTCCTCAGGGCGGAGGATAAATGTATCACTCATTAAGAGCATACCCAGTGAACAAAAAAAAGTAAAATAAAGAGTTGTTGTTAGCTGGGTCATGGCAATATCTAATGGATTGCCCGCATTCTAGACATTTTACTGCACACCGAATGTCACATTACTAAAGATTGATTGTGTGATTTTAATCACAGGTGACCTAGGGTCATAATGTAGAAAAATGTACATACTGGCTCACTCAGCTGTTGATTTTACATGTATGTATATAATACATATTGTATGGGACAAATGGGACACGTCCAGTTGTGTTAGTGTCTCACATGGAAGTGATGTGATGCTGTGTGTATGTCATGTAATCTGTTTCACTGTTGATCATGTTGTCGCCTGATCAGATTGTCGTCCTATCCAGCTTGTTGCATTGATTTGTGTGTTGATCATGTTGTCCAGATATGACGCAACATGGCACTCCCCAACTCCACCACCCCCGCTACCCCCTACCCCTCCCCCCCCCCATCCCCCGGCAGCTTGGATGGTGAGCCCCCCATCCCACCAGGTGGGCACTACTAAGGAAACACCTGGCTAGACAATGACTCAGCTATGGCTCATCCACTTCTAATACATCTGTGAATATGGTTCATAAAGGCTGGCTTTTAGGTTCATCACTAGCTTATCAGTAGCTGCTAGTTCGGGCAGCGTCTCACAAAAAACGTCTCACAGAGCCTTCACTATAGGACTCAATGGGAGGGAACATCTATTAAATCCAATAACAAGGCCACTGCCTTCTTTATTCATGTAGTATTCTCAGATGATGTTTTTTTCTGGAATTGACCCTTTTTAAAATGTGAATATCGCCAGGAAAAATACGGAGTACAGTTTTAATTCCTTTACTGTTGGAAATTGAATGACACCTTCTCATGGTAAATGGTGTCAGCAGAGGAATACAGTAGAAGATATTGTTTTCTGCACTTAAAGTAATAAAGTTTAACGACTGAAAAAGTCGCCGATTCCATCGTATAAGACCCTGGGTCAATAATCAATACAATATCAATCAACCATAGGCTGATAAACTATTGGGAAAGATTCTTTAATGGAAGTGTGCATCAAATAATCTGCTGGCATTACAAAGAGTTTGGCTCCATATTGTTTACGAGTAAAGAGCAGGAAACCATAATTGGTGTTGTTTTGATGAGGGTAGGCCCCTATGTTAAGTTCCGACGACCTCCCAAGTTCCTGATATTGGACATTAGCTGATCTTGAATATCGGTTAATACGTATGAATCAGCTACACTAGTACAGTATGCCCGTTGGAGACATATCTTTTTGGGATCAACTCGATAACATAATTATAAGAAATGGGGACAGTGGATATTTGAAAAGGTGGGATCAAAGGGGTGACTTCATTGGGTAAAGTACACTGTAAGAAGTAAGTGCTGTACACCTACAGCAAAAGTTGCTGGCAACTGACTTGCTGTAAATTTACAGCAAATTCTACTGTAAATTTACAGCAACTTCTAGTGTGCATCTACAGCAAAGGTTGCTGGCAACTTTTGTTCCAGTAGATTTTGCTGTACATGTACAGCAACTGGGTGCTGTAAAGTTACAGCACCCAGTGTGGTGTCTATTCTATACTTTTGCTGTTTTTTTTGTATTATTCAACACAATTATGCAAACATCAATACACTTAATGATAACTGCATTTAGTCTCTCTCATCCATTCTCATTCTACGATGTCTGGAGAGTTTGTGAGGCTCTATTTGACTCGGGAAAGGGTTGGGTGGAATAATAAATACAGAAATAGTCTACTGCTGCCACCTAGCAGCGGAAATCTACAGCACAATGTACTGTAAATGTACAGCAACATTGCCGGAGACCCAATTTACAGTATATAATGCTGTAATTATACAGCAAATAATGCTGTAATACCAACTACAGCAAAAAGTGCTGTACATGTACAGCACATTGTGCGGTTTAAATACAGTAACTTCTTACAGTGTACGACCAAGGGGTAAGTGGAAGTGGATGTTTCAAGATGTTGGACCTTAATCGTTGGCACCTAGGGGGTGTGACCTCTTCTGGACCAAGAGGGTGACCTCGGTGGGTCACTGAGGAAAGAGTCATATTTGAGGATGTGGCACCTGACTTTTTGGAACCAAGTGGGTAGCTTCTGAAGAAAGGTTTATATTTGAGGATGTGGGACTCTTTGATGACATCGGTACGTAATATCTAAGAATAGAGGACAGTGGATAATTGTGGATGTGGGACCTGGACTAGTGGGACCCAGAGGTTGACCTTGGTGGATATAACTTCAAGGGAGAGAAGATTGTGGCTAGTTGATGTTGTGGGGCCTTAACATAGTTACATACATAATTATACATTTCATGATATGGGACCAGATTTCTTTGTGACCATAGGATATTGTGTATGTAGTGCAAAAAATGCAAATAATTATACTGACTATAACCATTTAAATTGTATTTCATTTTCCTATAGGAGTATCATCAGTTGACCCTAAATCCAATGGCAAGGCCGGAGCGATTGCTCTGATCTACAGTATGGGATTAAACTTACTCAGCTGTTTCCTTGGACTCCTTCTTTGCCTTGCCATTAAACCAGGTATAAACAGTGCTTTGATTGTCTTATCATACCTCAATTTTTATATTGACCCACATCTATATGTGCACACAGGATTATAACCCATTTCTGCAATGTGTACAGATGTGACTTTCCCACTTTATCAAATTCCTGATACGGCTATCTCTATGTTGAGCGTATGACAGCTCTGTTTGCTATGAACCCTTGGCATATGGCATGTCCGTTTGCCCTGTGCTGGTATTGCGCTATGTCATCATCATTCAAAAGTATTTAAATGGGAGACTACCACGAGGTTTTAAATAATGGTACAATATGTATATTATACACATCTACTAATAGCCACAATATTCAGATTTATGAGAAAATTTCCCATATGATGATACAATTAACTGTAATTGTTTGAATCTCCCTCACCTGGCTACTCCTTCTGACAGGTTTTGAATTCGTCCCGTACCTACCATTATGAGTGAAACATGGTCATCTTAGTGTGCAATGAGGCCCCCTAGGGTACATAGGCTAGAACTAATGACTTTACCTGTCCTACCTACCATGTAGCCACATAGAGAGTGCTGCTGTCTGGTACCAAAAGACTATCTAAACTGATTAGAATCATTATATCACCTATAGCAGAGAGCCTGATGCTAGCTAGCGGTAGGGTGTTTTATTTCCATCCCAAATGCACCATTTTCAGCTGATTTAGCTCTATTTTCAGTAGTCTACCGTAAAATACCAATTAAAGACTTCTAGAAAAATAGTTCAGCTAAAAATTTTAGCTGGCTTATCTGTAAAAGACACAATTGTGTCAAGTAGTTATAGGACTCCCAGTGGCATACCTGCTTACCAGACGCACTGCAACCACTGTAAATTCTCTCAAGGACAGGTTCAAGAGACTGCCCAGTTATAGAGCTCAAAACAGACTCAAGATCTAAAGGTCTGTCAACATTGCCCCTGAATTACATTATGAAATATAATTTATTAAGCTAATTCCAGCATGTATATTATAGACCCCTTCAATATCTCTAGTTACCAACTTACTAGAAGTCTCTATCTGTTCCATAGCCAAAATGGGAAGACATCATAAAAGGGTCATTTAACAAAGGATCAAATACAGACTGGGCGATCACCCGGACCCTCCAGCCACCCTAGTGTTGGCACCGTGGTGATTTTGGCGAAATGGCTGAGTTCCAGTTATGTCCGGGTGGGGGTGTCTATGCATGAGCCGCTGGTAGTTAACCGCCATGATTTTGGCGCGCCTCCTTTAATGATCATCAAACGGGTTGTCTATATATAGGGCCTACATGTAGTATGGTGGCCTTAGGTCCCAAAACACTTGGTTGTATTTGACATGTACATATAGATCGATTTATATATAGATATATATTATAACACAGTGATAACACAATTATTGTGCATTGTTTATACTGTGATTATACATGGGTACTCAGATTTTTCTACCGTGTCACCGTGTTGATTTTTAGAAAAGGTGCCATGTCGCACGTGTCGATTTTTGAAAGGCCCATGTTGCTGTGTCGCACGTGTTGAATTTTAACTCATGTATAGTCACTATACTGGTTTCCTGTATATGATAATTATGTATATGTGAAAGTCTGCATTCTAAATGAATTGTTACAGACTTGAACTTGAGACTTGATAGATGAAACTCTCCTGGAACAACATCCCTCCGATAAGATCCTTTATCATATTTGGGATACAGGCCTGAAGTCTAATTTGCAACCACTTCTGCTTCCAGGGAATTTCATGCAGATAGAGGACAAACAGAAGATCGTGGAAACACGCCTGAAGACAATGGATATATTTGCTGATCTCTTCAGGTTTTATTTAGCTTTGTTTCTGCTTGTGGGGCGAGGGGATATCTACTTTCTAAATTCTAACGCAGAGTTTTTCGAGAATAAAATTATTGTCATTGTCAACAGTTGTTTAATATGAGTAGAAGCCGCTTGTTTATTCAATCAAGCCTGTAGAGAGATTGGTCTGTAGTATTGCCACCGAGAGTCAACACAATGCACCTACTGTATGTAGGCCTGATTAACATTTTGACACATGAAACGCAAGGATGCACACTTAGAGAGTGGTCGTATTTCAACAACAGGGGGATTGCTGCATTCTAGCACAAGTGCTCCGGAAAGATTTTTTTCGATAAAAGGGGTGATATTTTTGCTCCAAACTGCATCCATTATGATTTGCTAGTTATGTACATTCATCATCAAATGTAAAAACAATTCTATTGCAGAAATCTCTTTACTGATAACATAGTCAGGGCAACTATGCAAAAGGTAATCTATATACATCTGGTTCATAATCTCACATAGCTTATTTTATGTAAGGCCGCTCAGAGAAGATGTTTCTGGTGAACCCATCACCAAGCACTGAAAAATATATTTTTCCATTAAGGCCACTCAAAAGAAAATGTGGTTTCTCATCACCAAGGTCTTAAAAATGTGACGAGGGAGTTTTTTTATTTTTTTACCCGCGGGTTAAAATGTATGGGATGATATACGTTTTTCATGACCAACATTTATGGGTCTTTAAAAGTAGGGAAAATGTAAGTTATTTCTCTCCTACGGCATTACTGGCAGTATTAGCTTTAATTTGATACCAAATATCCCAAATATTTGTCCGTTTTTATCATATCTTTCGTCAAAAATTAGCAAAAAAAAAGAAGTTTTCCTCAAAAGCTTATTTTATGATGCGAGCGGTGATGAGAAACCATTTTATTCTTTTGAGTGGCCTAAAATTGTTTTAGAAGGACCACGTGATGTCTTGAAGACCACATCCGGAGGTTTTGAATAATATGAGAAAACCAGAATATGGCACTGCAGACATGCTGCTTTAAATACTCCTTTAATATGTATTACATAAATATGTAGATACAGTGGTGTTTTTAGCAAAAATAGTAGATTTCCCCAAATATTGATTTGGTAAATGTGTGCTTTCCTCACTTTGCACAAGGGGGCACTGCTGTGAATGGTAATCTGTGTGGTTGTTGCTGAGGACAGAAGTACATGTGTGAGGTGTGTGTGTGGGGGGGGGGTACTACCTAGGGGTAATCACAGGTGGGAATACTCTAATATCATACCCTCCATTTCACACCTGACCACAGGCTTAAACTGAGTACCCGGGGTATGGGAGATAATGCGAGCTGTTTGTGTAACCAGGGATCAGTGGGGATTACCGTATACAGTCATCTACTACAAGCATAAGCATGCTACTTAGTTCAAGCCTGTTCCACTGACTGTGCCCGTCTATACCCCATCCACAGTCCGCCACTTGACCTGACCATACTGCCCAGCAAACAAGGCCACCCCCTCCCCTGCCCACATGCAGTGGGCCGTTCAGATACACCCAGTGGAGGTAGGCACTGACCACTGAAGAGGTGGGGGGGGGCACTCTGTCAGCTTGGGTACCATGTGTGAACACGGTTCCAGGGGAAAGGTTCCATTCTGGGGACCTATATAGACAAGGGATCCTAAGGAATTTCCTGTGAAAATGGTCCTAATTTGTTGAGGTACTTTTTGCATCAAAGAGTACAATATTTGAGGTGATATTTTGGATCTGGGGTCTCATGGAGTGAGTGAGTGAGTAATGGATGTTTAACGCCATTTCGACAACTAAGGTCATATTCATGGCGAGAGACTTACATTAGAAAACAAATTGGTTCAATGGAAAATTCAATTCTTGATACATACAGTTGAGGTAGAACAAATGCTATTACTGGGAGAATGAGATGGAAGATAAAATCATGTCAGTGCCTTATAAAACAATGAGTGTGCAGAGTAAAAATTATAAAAGTTGATGCAGTCCAGCTGCTTTCAAGAAGTCGATGATAAGATTGGGTTTGACTCATGGAGTGGCCCCAACTAAATCAAGTAATAAATAAATATAGCTCTACAGGAGTTACTTCTAAATAGGAAGTCAGTTAACATACCTAGGTATCTGTTTATGATAGCGAAATTGCTAATTAAAAACCTCCGGATGTGGTCTTTATAAGTAGAGGGCGAACTATTAAGATAAGAAATGTACAACGTAGTAATATCAGTTAGAATCTGATCATATGATCATCTATTGTCACAGGCAAGAACTGACTATGTGGAAAGGGTTGATTTATCAAAGGAAATAAACCCATCAAATATGACACAGAATATGACTGTGAGTAACACTGTCCTCGAAAGGACATTGGTATATGCAAACACAACAAACCTTCTCGGTAAGATTTCCATGTAAATATTATGCTACGTAGTATCATTTCCTCTAACCTGAATGTCATAGTCACATTGATTTAGAAGAGATTTTGATTTAAAATTTTCAAATAATATTAAGTGATTTTATCCTCAAAACTGTGTTCTTATGGTCTTATTTTATGCAACTGATTGTATTGTTTCTAGGGGTGCTATTTTTCGGTATTGTCTTTGGTATGGCTATTGGACGTCTGGGAAAGAAGGCTGAAATAATACATAACTTTGCTGTTGCTGGTACTAGCATCATGATCCTCATTTTACAGTGGTTTATGTGGTAAGTATTTAGTATGACGATGGTGAGCATGATATCAATCCATATCTCCCACATAATGTCATGCTCATTGTCTATGTTATCATCACTTGCTCTATTGTGATATACCTAAAAATTTGATATTACAGATTAACCCTCAATCAAAATAGTAGAATAATATTATACATTAGTATATCATTTTCTGTCAACACAATGCAATGAAAATATAATGTATGACTTACCATAAGAAAGGCATTGCCCTTGCTGTGCAGAGAGACAGTGTTTGCTGCCATGAAGAAATCATTAAAACTTATTCAACATCTGGACATGGCATGGTTTGTTTTTGAACCACTTATTGAATCAGGCATATCCTACCAGCTACAATCCTATTTTCCCTTCAACAGGCTGTGTCCAATAGGTGTTGCTAGCCTCATCATCACTGCTTTAGCTAAACAAAAGGCACTGGGAGCCGTGATGGCACGGTTGGGAATGCTCATGATCACCATCATATCTGGGAATCTTCTCCAGATGTTTGTCCTATTCCCGCTAGTCTTCTTTGTGCTCACCCGCCGTAACCCACTCAGACTTGGTCTCAGCTGTGGCAGACTAGCAGCCATGATGTTTGCCACATCTAGCTCGTGAGTCCCTTTCCAGTTATTCTCCACACATTTCAATTCCATAATATCCATTCATGCATGATCCTAATCGGTGTTAGACCTGTATAACATCATGTCAATGTCCCCATGACTTCTTACCAAAAGACGCTTTCAATTATTATCCATCATGTCATATTAAAAATAAATAATGCAAAACAGGAATATTAGCACATCAACTTAGAATGCTTATCATTTCCCATTTCAGGGTGCTAGTCATGCCGGAGTACTACTGTATCTGTCGTGCACATGGTTATGATGAGCGCCTAACCAACATGGTTATTCCTCTTATCACCATCATCAGTGGCTGTGGTAGTGCCCTCTACATTGGTGCAGCCAGCCTATTTCTCACACAATATGCCTACATCACAGCCTCCGCTGGACAAATCATTGTGATGGGGTAAAAATAAGTTATTAACATCACATAGGGGCCTCTTTCTTAGGATAAGGCCATGTAACCAATTGGGTTTAGAAATACAATGAGTAACACTCGCTTGCTAATGTTATACTTCAAGCACTAATTGAAATGTTCTTTGATTCTCTATTTCTGAATTTCTGATCCACTAGTTATGTATGTACAACACATAGTTTTTCTGGTTTCTTAGGTTGCTTGGTGCATTTTCCTGTGTCGCTGTGCCCGCCAGTCCCAGTGGTAGCATCATCGTTGTGATGCTAATTCTCCAGACAATCAGCATTCCAAGTGAAATCGCTGGGATTCTCTTCAGCATTGACTGGCTTCTGTAAGTTTGATTGCAAACGAACCGATGGTCATTACGTATACTTGTCAGATAATAAATGAATGGGATTTAAAATTAGCACCCATAGAATGGGCACAGTGTATGTCACCCTGGATAATTCTAACCGATCTATTTCTCATGAATGTGGCATTCAAAGCTAACATCTGAATAAAAATTATTTTCGTAAAACTCAATTGATCCACACACAATATGTAAAAATAATAAAACAGGAGGTGATCAGCAGGCAATCGGCAGGTAGAGCCACAACAATTACAGTACACAGAGTGCACCCAGGGAGGGAGTCAAGTGCCGTGGCGCCCTCTATACCGAGGAGCATATATGCAGCTGCACCGGCCCTGTAGCGGCAGTCTCAAACAGGGCAGGGAGCAGGCAACACTGTACAGTCCAGTGTGGTCTAAACCTGTTGGAAGGTCTTTATTATACATGATTGGCATGAGGTAGCACCACTGGGCTGCAGGAGGGCCATGGTCATATAGCCTACCCTCAGTACATTTGCATTGCATTGAGAGAGCATGAATGAAACCCTCATATTGAGATAACGACAGAAGCTTTATAATGCTACATTGAAATGTAACTTAGAAAAGGGTAAATCTTCCCAGGAAAAAATACAACAGAATTTAAACTTGAATAGCTTTTGTGTAATAACTGCTTAAAATATGGTTAAAAATGACTGTGTATTGTTTCCACTCTAGCCACTCAATGCGGATGGCACTGCGGCACTTGATTCCCCCCCTTGAGTGCACCAGTGGCTCTACCTGCCGACTATTGTCTGCCGATTACCTGCCGATCACCTCCAACTCGGCCAATGGAAAATGGCCCTGACTAGTTTAATCAAATTAATAATTTCATCCATAATAATTAGGCTTATTTTAGCGTCCTTCTAATACAACATTGTCTTACAGGGATAGGGTGAGAAGTGTTACAAATGGAATAAGTAAAGCTTTTGGTGCTGCTCTCATCAACGAGCTATGTTCTAAAGATATGTTGAGTGAAGCTGGAGTCGAACTGTCAGACAAGTCATCGAATCACACCAAACCTGGCCATGAGCCCAATACAGGCCTGCTACAGTCTACTGACAACAGTACTCTGCACCAGGTCCACCTGGTCTGAGCCGGACGGACCAATGCACATGGACATTGTAACCGGTGACTTTGGATACAGAGTGAAACTATGATTATGTAGAGTTATACTGACGGAAATCATTATGTCTATACGTGTGACGAGAACAGTTTCATACTACTCCCAACAGCCTTTCCATATATATGCGGTTACACTGTTATTTTCATGGTTATATATGTGTACTTTAAACGTCTGAGATATCATTATGATAAATATATTTGAGACCACACTACTATGAACTTGACATGGTAGAATTGTCAAGTTTCATGTTGATAACCACGGCAGTGACTACAGAAATCAGTTCACCGTTGAATCAATATTGGCAATTATTATACGATTGGGGCTCTGATCGTGCTTTTATTGGATAACTGAGTTCTGTTAGCACACGATAACAGGCACTCCTAGTTCCAAATTTCGACTTAGTTAAAATCGTGCGTTTCGTCGAAGGATCGAACCCCGGGCTGCAAGACTGCGAGTCCGACGCGCTATCCATTAGGCCGTGCCGACCATACATAATACTATAATAAAGGATAGATAGATTCACCATTTTGAAAATATCCCAATGTAAACAGGTCCCTCCATGTGGAATCGAGCAAGGCGGAAGTGTCGAATTTTTTCCTGACCTCTAACATAGGAGATTTCCACAACATTCTCAAAATGGCTTCAACTCCGCACAAAGAGGGTGAATACGTAGAGGTTCTACACAATAATGAATGGATTTTGGGGTATGTCGTGAGTTTGAGGAAGAAGCCTGTCCTTTTGTACACTGTCCAGTTAATGACAGACGGAAGAATCGTTTCCCATAGGGCAAATACTATCCGGGGAAGCCAGCTCGATTTGGGTGAGGAGGATGACATTCCAATGCCGGAGCTCGCCGTGCCCGCAGAACCCGTGAAGAAAAGGTTCGCTACTGCCGCCAATGGCGAAGTAAATCAACTCGAATTAGCTGCCAAGGCTCAGGCTACCCACCGACAGACAACATGGGGAACCAACATATTCAGAGGTATATACTTTTTCTATAATATGTCTAAAATGTCGCTTGAAAATACGTATTACAAGCCAACAACTTCCATATGCTCATTGCCGGGACGCGCCATGGTAGCCGGGGAACATGAATATGTAATTTTTTTCCCGAAGGGAGCGGTTATTATTTCGAACGGCGCTTTGGTATCAGTACATTTCCTATATAGGCCTACGTAAGACCTAACACCTGTCCAAGCCACGTTACTTTTATAATAATTCTATTATTTTTTTTCCAGACTGGCTCCTGGAGGTAGGAGAACCGTTGGAATTCGAGCTCATTGGCAAGGAAAAGCTGTGCAGTCTTCTCAAACGCTTCTACGCGGAGGTTAGGAATCAGGAAGGACAAGAATATGGAAAAAAATCTCTTGTTTGTATTAGGGGTGCGATCCAAAGGCATATCAACCAGCCACCTTTTAATGTAAATTATAATATCATAGTAGATCCAGCGTTCATTGCCTGTAATAATGTTCTGAAAGGACATATTAAGCAGAATAAAGCAGCTGGCTTGGATACTTCAACTCACTACAACCCCATCTCAAAAAGGGATGTGGATCTGATGTATAGCAGTGGCACTCTGTCCAACCACAACCCCAAGGCTCTTCAGCACAAGGTGTACTACGAGATGACTCTGCACTTTGGTCGGCGCGCTCGAGAGGGACTGCATGATATGAAGCAGAAAGACATTATTTTTCGTACTGATAGCGAAGGTATAGAGTATGCCACCCTAGCCTATAACCCTCAGGAAAAAAATCACCAAGGCATGTCTCAGTCTGATGTGGAACATGATCAACGCATGTATGCCACTGGTAAGGAGGATTGCCCTTTAAATACAATGAAATTGTATTTATCTCGTCTCACCCCTTCAAACCCTGCCTTTTTTCAATCCCCAAAGGTAAGGGGTTGGAAATTGAGTACCATTTGGTACACTAAATCCTCAGTTGGGGTAAATACCATTGGCAAGTTTATGCCTACCATTTCTACCCTGGCCAAGTTGAGCGAGATATATACAAACCATTGCATAAGGGCTACATGTGTGACCACCCTGAGAAAGTCTGGCTGTGCCTCCAGAGATATTACATCTGTAACAGGTCACAAAAATCAAGCAAGTATTGAGTCGTACTCAAAAACTCCAGACGATGTAAGGAGACAAATGAGTCATACTCTCGCTGGAGTCACGGTTGAGAGTCAGTCAAATGTTTCAACGGTGGTAAATGTCCAGAAACCCCCAGAGTCATTAGGCCTAGCCCTCTTCAACAATGTCACATTCAACAAGTGCACCCTCAATATTAACTACAAATGAAAAAAAATGTTGTCTGTAAAATGCATACTGTAAAGTGTTCACTTGTGTGCATAATATAAAGTCATGTGATTTATCTACCTATTCTATGTGATTTTTCTATCTATTCTATGTGATTTATCTATAAATTCTTGTTAATAAACCTTGTTGAGTTTTCGATACCCTCTTCCAAGTGTCTTTTCTTCATATAGCTTGGGCGCCAAAATAACTTTTTCCATTTGAAATAATGACTGCTCCCTCCGTCCCCCTCACCTCCGCTACTGAAGATTTCCACAACATGGCGACTGCACCCACCATACAAGACGACTTAAATATCATTCAAAATGGCTAAATTAGGACGTTTTAAAGGTAAATAAGGGCATTTGAATGGAAAAATCGTATAATAAACCTAATAATAGATGGATAACAGGCACACTCGGGCCTATATACGTGTGTAACGCCCTCGGTGCTTCGCACCTCGGGCGTTATACACGCATATAGGCCCTCGTGTGCCTGTTATCCATCTATTATTGGTTAACTAGGCTGAGCGCCATTAAGGTTGATCGTTACTCTTAACTTTGTATCCATGAAATGTCCTGTTTTTCCCCCAAAGGAAGCTAATGTAATTAAGAAATGGAAAATGAAAAAAAAAATGGGGGGTCCGAAGCTACTTTTTTTATTACAGATTTTTGAAAAAAAAAAGTATTCTCTACTTTTACCAAAAATGCAAAAAAATGGAACATTTTTATGATTTTCTTTTCTTAGTGAACCAATGCCCAAATGTATTTTGTATTGCTTATGAATAATCCTAGGTTATGTCTTTTAAGAAGAAAAATAAAATTATGGTCCAAAAATGTACCCTTTTATGAAAAACGTGATGGTTTGGGGATGATTATCTGAATTTAATGCATAATTCTTCAGTAATATCTAAATATCACTGAAAAAAATCCATGAACTTTTTTTCTTTTTTTTTCAAAAGTTTCTTCAGATCAATAGCTAACATTCTAGAGGACTTTTGATAGGTGGTCCCGGGCATATTTTTATTGTTTTGGGCCTTTGAAGTTAAAAAATAGTGCAAAAATTGTCTAAATCTCATATTTAGAGCCTAAAAAAATGGGTTAACGGGCAAAAATCGGAGTGTAAAATGCCTGTGTTTCCTACCCTTGGTTATTTCAAAGAACCTGATGAGATCTATATATATCTAGATAATGATTTATTGATTAATAGGTCCATTGTTCTAACTTATATCAAAAATAGCAAATATTATTGGCTATAAACACAACAAGTCCCATAAAATGCTCAATTTTGCTCGGAATCGTCCAATTTTTTAATATGGCTTAGTCAGCATATATGTTTCTAGTTTATTAATGTTAGCTCAATCTGATACATATCAGTTATATGCGCAGACACCTGTGCAGTGGTCCATATTCAATGAGTAGCGATCAACCTTAAATGACTCAGTTAATAAAGTTGTTCCAATGGTGAACTGATTTCTGTGCCCATTGGGTAAAGCGACTCAGGACTGGCAGGATAGCTGACTTATATAAGTTCGAGTTACATATCGGCTCTCATTCTAATGTTATCCTTATTTGTAAATAAACCAAAGAACTAAAATTAAGCTTCTTTATAGTCCTCATGAGAATTCTGGATATTATTGAACCATAATTATACATATCTCATATTGTAAACTCCCTAGAATACGGCAATACCCTATATGTCAGGGGGAAATGAATCAACTCCTGAGCACTGCATCACATGCACATGACCACATAATGATGATTATTTATTTGTCCGTCACATCTGTATAACATCTGTTACAAATACTTTTATAACATTCTCATGGATAGATTGTTAATTGGTTCAGAGTTTTGTTATGTAGTAATAGGCTGTAAAGTGATACAGTCCTTACACAGAGAAAAGAAAGAGAGTCAAAAGGGAGTCCAGGCTTGCCTCCAGGATGCCTCTTTTCTGACTCTCTTGGTGAAAGGAGTTAGCACCTGACTCCCTTAAAAGGAAGTTATATGACTCTCCTAAAAGAGTCCTGGTTTTATCTCCAAAATAACATCCTATTATGACTCCCCACCACAAACAGAGTCCAGGTCCATGCTGTAATTCCCTTCAGAAAGGGAGTCTAGGCACGGTGACTCTAAATGTAAAGGGACTTATTGAACCACCACCTCCATGGTAAAGAGGGCCATTGACGGATGGCTCCTTTGGAATAGACTGTCACATTGGTCATTTCTGTCCCCCTACCCCTCTATATGACCATTCTAATTCATGTCTTTCTAGCTCATCTTTCTACATTGTATTAGTGAGGAGTGATCTCAGAAAGATCCCTCAGTGCACATTAGTTAATATAATATTATGAAGGAGCATCTGAATTTGTGTGGTTTTAAAAAGGAAGGGGAAGTTGGGGACCTTGACTGATTAAAAAGAGATACAGATGGCTTCTAAACATATGTGCTGGATGGCATTAGTCATTGCGCTGTAGTGTCACCTAATGTTTTTCCTATTTCTGTCTTGTATAATTACTTCTGTGACTCCCTGTGCCGCCAAGGTCCACGGTGTTACAGGGGCGAAATCGCCGCGGCAGGGCGAAATGGCGGCGAAATAGGCGCGGCAGAGGGGCGTTCCCGTTTTAACGCAGGTTCTTGTCGCCGTGGATTTTGGGCTTCAGGGAGTCCAGTTACTCACCTCAGCTGACTTGTTTGATCTAATTGAAAAGGAGTCAGGGTTATTTGAAGGAGGAGTCACGCAGTGTGAAAATGGAACCAATGGGAGGTCTGGCTCTATTGTTATCACCTGGACTCTCCTTGTGACTCGGTCTCTTCTTTCTGTATAGGGTTTGGCTCAGTTTTTACAATGCCTGAGGATGCCCACACAATCCTCAGATATCGCAAAACTAGTCAAATGGGCTCCGATAGCATGGCCTAGTTAACAGATATATGCGACATACCTTACCATCAGCTTATCTACATCACTACTCAATAAAAAGTAAAATAAGTACGTCTGCTTCACAATATGAACGTAAACTAAGTATACTCCATGTTAAAACCGTGTTCAAAAGAAAAAAAGTTGGTAGTAATTATGTCGAAGAAGAAGAATGTCATCGCTGTGTCAATGCTATTAAACTTCATGCACACAATCCAGGGACCGGGTATATGGCGGGGGAGGGGGTGTTAAAGTCCAGGAAGCAGGGGAAGGCGTCTTGCCCCTCTACCAGCAGCATACAGACAGTACTGAAGGTGCGGGCCGCCAAGACACAGCTACAGGTAAGAACACTACATGTACTCCAGGTGAATAGTATCTGAATCGGGAATCGGGAAATCAGGTTTATAAACATAATACTGGTTTATACTAGAGTGGAGAAGTCTTACATATATATATATAGGTATACACTCACTGATGTGCAGCTGTGGGATAGGTTCTATTTTGTTGGATAAATAGACCGAGCATAATTTTGGTATATGGTATTATAGTTTGTAATCGGGCTAATTGCTGTTTTAAGTAATCATCAGTATATTTAATATAACGGATATATATGTCAAGGACAGGGCCCACATGCATTGGGGAGACGTTGTAGGTGAAATCACTATACTCATGGAAATCGCTTGCATTTGGATTGCAAATTGCACAATCAATATTTAGATGGGCATCGTGCAATTTCCAATAATCATAAAGGTTGACAATATCTTACAATATCTTAGCAAGTTATTCCCATTACACCCACTATAGGATGTGGACCACCACAACGTTCTCCAGTCCATTAGCTGGGGCTACACGGCTATTCCCATAAAAGTTGTCCCAAGCAAAGTTTATCTCTACTATTTAAAAAAATAAGCAGATAGTTATTGCATAATACTTTGGACAGTGTAGCTCTTCAAATTCCACATGATACAGAAAGTGACGTCTTTGACCGGGCAGAGGAGAAAATATAACATAATGCTATAATGCACGTAAAAGGGCCTACATATAAATATAACAAACTTTAAATAAATTTCCTTTCATATAGTGTGAAAATATCCTTTGACTTTTCCCACCCATTTCTTACTATATAGGTCATATTTATGCCATAATAATGCTTCCCGGTCAAAGCCGTCACCAGGTCAAAGACGTCTAGCTTAGGTCAAATGCTAATCATTTGATAGCATATAAGAAATCTGTGAGGTTGCTGTGAGCAAAATTAATTTGATACGGTATAAGGTGTCATTACAGACACAGATGACATCCTTACGGCCATTGACCCCTTCGAGTTTGAGTTTGAAAATATTTTTATTTGGCAAGAATCCACTAACCAGTAGCGTCTTTCGATTACAGCCAAAGCGATGTACATAAACATATAGTCCACGGGATAAACATAATACCGCAGGACAGCTCCGTCCATGTGGACTTCCCTTACACTAATAACATTTATACAACAGATGAGACACAGTAGGATGATATATACCGGTATGGGTACCACACATGACAAACCAGACATTCATACAAGCTGGGAATATACGAGTGCACTCCGCTTAGGTTAAATAAGTCCATTCAAGTTCAATAAAGTTCTCTAGGCTTCTATATATATCCCATCACTCAGGTTCTACTCACAAGAGTTGGGTAAATTACAGTCAAAGACAATCATAGACTACATTCAGTACAATCAATACCACATTCACTTCTTAATTTCCTTCACAAAACGTTCATACAACACAATTTGCTGTTGGGCCGAGTCCAGTTTGTCCCAGAACAGCCGTCCTCTAAACAATGGGCTTTTCTCATACAGAGCAGCATGCGGCCGCTGCAATTTTAATTGCACCTTCACATTACTTCTCAAGACTCTAGTTGGTACAACAACATTATCTACATTACTGGCAAATTTATGCATCAGGCATAAGAGATTTTCCTTTCTACGCAGAGCCAGTTTTTTACACTCACACCTCTCATGTAGGGCTACTCTCGTGATAGTACGTGGGTCTCGTATACGTAGACATGCCCTTAGGCAGTGGTTCTGGATGGTCTGTATCTCTTCAATTAGGTCCTCTGTACTACCATCAAGTACAAAGTCGCCATAGTCGAACGTACCCAGCACCATCTGTTTATACAACAACACTGCTAGGCCCTCATCAATGTATTTGCATATATGACGCAGGTTGTGTAGCTTGAGATTCCCATTACTAATTACACGATTACAATATTCCTTAAAACCCGCAACCGAGTCTATCAGTACACCAAGGTAGTTAAACACCTTAACCACCTTCAGTTGGATACCCTTCATGTATATGGCATAGTCAGAGTAGTTCACAGTACTGTTTTCACTATAACACCACAACACCTGGGTCTTTTCAGCATTTATGGTCAGTCTGAAACTGTCACACCATACACTGATACGGTCCAGATCCTCCTGTACTAGGGCCCGGACAATAGCAGGGTCCCTACCACTAACAGCCAAAGCAACGTCGTCCGCATACATGTAATACCGGCCATTAATTATATTACTCACCATCCCGTTAATATACAACAAGAACAGCAGGGGGCCCAATACGGACCCCTGCGGCACGCCACATCCAATAGGTCTAGTGGATGAGACGCGCTCGCCGATGACCGTACATTGGGTTCTATCACTCAGGTAGCTACCAAACCACAGAAGTGTACCTTCATCACAGCCAGTCAGTCTAAGTTCGCGCAGCAACAGGAGGTGATTTACTGTGTCAAAAGCCTTCCTCAGATCGAGGAAGACAATTGAGGCCCTTATCTCTCAAAATGTCCCTATCCATCATAAAATTGGCCCGTTTGTGATTTAGGGACCTGGAGAGGCCCCTATGTCTCTAAAGACTGTTTGAAACATAGGGCTATGTGAAGTCATAGGGCAGAGTTTATGTTCATGCTCTTTTTCAGTGAATTCATTATATTCACCCACCCCCCCCCCTCCAGAATGAAATAGAAACATAGATGTATACTCGGATAATAGATAAATTCAAATTGCTAACAAAGGCTTTTGACACTGGGAAAATTGCCCCTATATCTAACAACGTTTTGTATCATATAGGGACTGCAGGTGAGATTACAACTATCAAAGGTCCCCATCTCACTAATATTTCATGGGATATGGGGCCTTTTGAGACTATTTGCTTCACCCCCCCCCCCCCCCCCCATGGGTGCTGTCTGCAATCTAGTGAATGCTGGACTGAGCGAAAGGAAAATGAAAGTAGCCATGGTATTTGATATATAAGGTGAGACGATGCATGGAGAACGTCCCAGTTTCACGTAATTATGCCATATGAATATTCAATTAGCGAGTTTTTACTACCGTAATTGTCGAGGAGTCAATGCTTGAGCTATGTTAGTATATAGGACTGTCAGACTCTTTCAGGAAGGGAGATGTTGCGTGAGAGCAAACGTTGTCTACACTCCATATACGTCTACCCAAACTGATCAACAGCATTGTAAAGAAAAAATCAACTTAACCCTCCAATCGCTAATTGCTTGAGTATTTACGTAAGAAACCTGAAATTGTCTACAACGAGAAAAGAGCATAGTCTATACTCGCAAAATATCGGGAGACTTTGACTGTTCCTCTTCACATGTTTTATTACCATCCTTGGCCTTGTTGCTCCTCCGGGTAACGTCGTAGAATGGTATATTATCCTACATACTGGACACATTATCATGGCTCATACCACATACACTGAACAAGGTGTTGAGATTATTTGTCGACGCGGGAAAATATGTTACCCGGTGACCAGCGTTCTTGTCACTTCCGGTTAATAAAGTGACGTCACTAGTTGGCGCCTTCCTTGTCACGATGGAAGCAGGAGTTAGTCCCTTGTCTTTATCTGCATGAGATCTCGATAAAACCAATAGGTTTTGGACCCAGCAGGCTTCGATCTACGGTGAAAGGATTGAGGTAGATGCAGAGACAAATTTGGAAGTCGGATGGACATTAGAAGTCGACTTTTAGGGACATTAAAAATCGGCGATTTGGCGGTCATCGGACGGCCCGGGGAGCCACGTGTGTACGGCGTGGGGTGAGCAGTGCCCGGGGAGCAGGGCCCGGGAGCAGGGTCGACGTTGAACAAGGTGCCGTCGTGATTCTAGGTGTTTGGGGCTGCTTTGGATTTGCAGGATCGGCATATCCTGCAGGATAGGATACTTGTCTTGTGTGGAATTGTCATTTGAATGTCAGCTGATCATCGTGATGACGACGATAGGAATCATCGTGGGTGTTACTGGCAGGCAGCGACGTCGGAGAGGCGAAGTGCTGTGTCAGCAAGTTTCTACACGTGAGGACGTAGTGGCAGGACTTACAGGAGGCGTGTAGGTAGCCAGAAGGTCTGTGTAGTGTGTGTACTGTGGATACGTCGTGGGGTGTGACAGTTACAGGGAGTTACAGACAGTGGCTGCATGGGAATTACAGGAGACATGTAACTGTAAGTAGCCAGGGAGGTTTGTGTGATTTGTGTGTACTGTGGACATCGTCGATGGAGTGAGTTACAGACAGTGGCTGTGAGTTACAAGAGACGTGTAAGTAGCCAGGATGGTCTGTGTTGTGTATTATGAGCAGCTGATCGTCATGGAGTCGTCGTGAGGTCGGCAAGGACGACGTGGGGGGTGTATTATTTGTGTATTGTGGTATTGTGATAACTGATGTGTGTGTATTGTTGTGTGAACACCGTGTGTACAGGGACATTGAGTGATGTACGGCAACACTGTGTGTACAGGAGAACACTGTGTGTGTTATGTCTGTGCCTATCCTGGTATTTCCTATTTGGCTCAATTAATGGGAATCTACTCAGAGAACAACAAACACGTGCGTTACGGTAGTTCCCGCCGGAAGTCATGTATTCAGAACGTTGCAACGGGTATACAACATCTCCTTTCGTTGGGAAAGACAAGATATGATTATACAGTCAAGCGTCATAAACATGAACAATCAAAATGTCAAATATACTACCTTTGCTTTGAGAATAGATATATGACAGTTAGAACACCTTACAATAATACTAGATTTATCATCAACTGTTCATGTCCGATATCACCATATGTCCCAACCTTAGCCCATGTCATAGCCTCCAAATTTTTTGGGCAGGGCTGTCGCTCGACCAGCACGTGTGACATATGGTCCACCCGAGCTCTGACTAGCAGGTGGGGTGAAGCTAGGCCTG
The DNA here is from genome assembly GCA_947462335.1 of Harmothoe impar. Lineage (NCBI taxonomy): Eukaryota > Metazoa > Annelida > Polychaeta > Phyllodocida > Polynoidae > Harmothoe > Harmothoe impar. The sequence continues at coordinate 63,979,121 of OX381709.1, forward strand.
ACGGGACTTGGTGGGAGTATAAGACGGGGTGGACTGGGTGCATTACGCGCAATGGGAGATACAGGTGGGTCAGGACGAGGTGGACTGGGTTGGTTGGGACGAGGAGGACTGGGGTTTCCGACAGCTTGTACTGGTGGCACATTCACTACTTCAGGTGCCCGCTGGCGTGGTCTTGGCCAGTCGACCTGTTGTGGCTCTCGGTTGAATATGTCTCTCTCCCTTGTCTTCAATATATCATGTCGGTTTCGTCTCCAGATGTTCCCCGTCTCCGCCTCCAAGTTATATGACCTTGGCTGGAGCGGCTGCCGCGCATCTGGGAGAAGTCTAGCTGGTCTCCACTGATCCCCTACTCTCACCCTGATGGTGTCTCCAGATCTGAGATCTTCAAGAGCCCTCGTGCCTGGGTTGTACTGTAACCTTGCCCTTTCTCTGTTGTCTCTCAGTGTCTGACCGACCTTACCCGGGTCCACAACTTTTGGCTCCAAAAGCTTGTTGCTCACCGGCAGCTTGGTTGCAGTTCTCCTGCCGAACAGTCTCTGTGCAGGCGAGCCGGACTCCGGGGTCTTTGGTGCATTCCGAAAGTTCAATAGTGCCAGATGTACCTTAATGCGGTCGCCTCCCACTTTCTCCATCATGTGACGAACTGTCCGGTTCGCACGTTCAACCATCCCATTGGCTTGGTGATGGTAAGGACTGGTAGTGACATGCGTGAACTGCCATGTTGCAGCAAATTCACGGAAGCCACGGCAGGCAAACTGCGGTCCATTGTCTGTCAGTAGCTTGTCTGGCTTCCCGTGCACCGCAAGGATTCTAGCCAGTTTCTCCTGGACTGTCGAACTGTGCGTATTTTCTCTCAGCTCCTCTATCTCGATGAATCCAGAATAATAATCAATCACTACAAGGAACATCGAACCCACACAATTGAGTAAATCAGCTGCTATCACCTTCCATGGTCCAGTGGGTACCTCGCTCGGATTCAGTGGCTCCTTCTGTTGCTGGTTGCGGTTTTCCTGGCAACTTGCACACTTGCTCACAGTATCTTCAATCTGAGCGTTCATACCCGGCCAATACAGAACATCACGGGCCAGTTGCTTGGAACGCACTATGCCCAAATGACCTTCATGGATAACTTTCAGCATGTCACTTCTCATGGCTATCGGTATTACCACTCTATCTCCTTTGAATACAATACCATCCAGCACTGCAATTTCATCTTTCGAGTCAAAGTACTTTCTTATCTCTGGATCCAGCGCATTTCGATGCTGAGGCCACCCAACTCGCACAATCTGTCTCACTTTCTCTAGTTCTGGATCCATCCGCGAGGCCTCCTCTAGTTCCTTTTGCTTGCTCTCACTGAATACCGCTGCACCTCTGACCTCTGAAGCGTAGACATTGAAATAGTTTACCTCTTTCATCATACCGTCACATGTCTCTGGTAAATACGCTCGACTTAGAGCATCCGCTACCGGGATGTCCTTCCCTGCTTTTCCAATCAACTGGAAGGACTGATGCTGCAATGTCATCCTCATCTTTTGCAGGCGCAGTGGGACAAGATGGAGGGGTTTCTCTATGATCCTTACAAGAGGCAGATGGTCTGTCTCCACCGTGACGTCTGTCCTCCCATATACATACGAGTGAAATTTCTTGAAAGAAAACACAATCGCTAACAGTTCCTTTTCTATCTGAGCATACGCATATTCTGCATTTGTTAGTGCCTTTGAGGCATATGCTACTGGCCTGTCACCCTGCATTAGCACGGCCCCCAGTCCTGACTGCGATGCATCACATGAGATTGTTATGGGCTCTTCTAAGCTATAATATCTCAGGACTGGAGCACTTGTCATCATCCTTTTCAGTTCCTCAAACGCCTGCCGGTGTACCTCTTCCCAATGGAATACAAAGTCTCTGGCGTTGCTCTCCTTGATCAGTTGTCGAAGCGGCTCTGTCACCGATGACAGGTTTGGGAGGAACTTGCAGGTATATGTGACCATCCCAAGAAGACTCTGTACATTGGCAATGGACTTTGGCTCTGGCATTTCTACAACCGCTCTCACCTTCTCCTCACTAATCTTCACCCCCTCTGCAGTCAGCTTGTGACCAATGTATTCCACTTCATCTGTACATAGCTTCGTCTTCCTTGGGTTTAGCTTCAGGTTGCGGTCACGACACCGCTGTAACACCAGAGCCAGTCTCTCGTTATGTTTATCTAGAGTTGGAGCATGAATCAAAATGTCGTCCATTATGATTTCAACACCCTCAATATCGCAGAACATCTCACTCATCGCTCGCTGGTATATCTCTGGTGCTGAACAAATGCCCATCGGCAGACGCAGATACCTGTACCGGCCAAACGGTGTGTTGAAAGCTGTTACGTGCTGCGATTCCTTCGTCAGTTCTATCTGGAAGTAGCCCATATTCGCATCCAGAACCGTGAAAAACTTTGACTTATCCGTTCTTGTCGTCACCTCGTCAATGGTACACATTGGATGATATTCACGAAGCAGTGCCTTGTTCAAGTCTTTCGGGTCAATTGTTATTCGTATATCCTTACTTGGACCAGATGACTTCTTGTCTACCACATGTAGTGCACTGCACCACGCTGTCGGCTCACCCACAGGCACTTTCTCGATGATACCCAAACACTCGAGTTCTTTGAGTTTAGCACGTGTAGGCATGCGCAAAGCTGCCGGAATGGGACGGGGAGGGTGGGCAACAGGCTTCGCTTCTGGGTCACATATCAAATCATATTTACCTGGAATCTTACCAACACCCTGAAACACATCTTTAAACTGACCATACACATCACTTGCAGATTTTGGGACAGAATCAACCACATCAACCCTTTTTACCAAGTTCATCCGCACACTGTCCTTCTCCGAGAGAATGTTCGGCACATTTGGGCCATCAAGAACCTCACACTTTATGTCATATTGTACACCCCTATACTCTACTGGTAATTGAACTGTCCCAAGTGACATCGCTGGTTGCCCCAACAGTCCACGTACTGCAATATTTGACTGAAACAGAATTGGTTTGTCAAACATAGATTCATAAGTCACCTTTGATATCAAGGAACATTCTGCACCTGTGTCAATTTTTAAGGAAATGTAACCATCACATTTTGTGCTAAGGTCCACCGACCACATACTTTTTTGTCTGTTGGCAACATGTACATCCTGTGTCACCATGTGGATATTGAGTGTCTCCATAGCAATATTTTCTGCCTCAAATTCATACTCTCCACCACCCACTGCACCATACTCCTCATATTCATAACCTTGACCGCCATACTCATTTGCCGCATAATGCACAGATTTCTGAGAATAGCAACGCCGGGCAAAATGACCAACTCTGTGGCAGATATGGCAAGACTGGTTGTACGCTGGGCACTGTCTCGGTCTATGCACATAACCACAGTTACCACATGATTGTCCACTCTCCGCATAAGCTTGACCTCCACGACCTCTGTAACCGCCACGTCCACCGCGACCTCCACGACCACGGAAGCTATCCTGATGATCCTGAACTTGTTCCTGACCATGACCCTGGTGACGATCTTGATCTGGATACTGACCTTGACCCCGACCACGTGCGCTGAAACCCCCTAGCCCCCGACCATAGCCTCGGCCTCGGGGGGGATACCTGTCGACCACATCCACCCAGGACTCCTGACTGTCCTGAGCACCTCCGGTGATCTTCCTGGTCATCAACTTCTGCTCGTGGAAGTTACATGCCTTAATCAGCTGATCAAGTGTCAAGTCATCTTCCCATAATTTGTCCTTTAACTTCTTATCACTGACACCATTCGAGATCTGGACACAGACTTGCTGCTCCTCGGATGCCCCAAACTCACACTGTGACGCTAACTCCCTCACAGCTGCGATATACTCCGCGACCGTCTCATTTTTCTGCACCCGCTGCTGGAATCGCGTGATGTAGCCTTTCAACAACTTCTTTGGCTCAAAATGAGCATCAAATTTAAGCAGCACAGGGTCTAATTTCTTCTCGTCCCCAGCCGGAAAGGTGAACTTGTCAAACACCTTGATCCACTGGGACCCCATACTACACAACAACATGGCCACTTTTGTCTCCCCAGATACCTCTGTCTTTTCTGCTGCCACTAAATACAACCTGAACTCCATTTGCCAGTCCTTCCATGCCTGGGCAATATTCTCCTCAGCCTGAGGGCTGAACTTGGCAGGGGGCTTGAAGGTAGCCATGCTCCTCACTATAGGCCAATCACACCTAGATACAGTACAGTCAGTAATACTTCCACAGACTCAGCTAGTGAGTCCCACAACTTGATATTCAGATGGCTGGCATCCACACAACAGTCAAGGCCAAAAAAAAAAAAAGGGTTGTTTCAGGTCACCCGACCGACCCTATGTAAACAGGGCCGACCCTACGTTTTTTTATGCACTTTTGGAGAAATTTTAATATTTTTACACTTTTTTGGGGTCAAATTTTGGTTTACAAAAATTTTGAAAAAATCTTCCCATTTTTACACTTTTTTGGGGGCAATTTTAGGCTATGTAAAAAAAAAAAAAAGTAAAAAAAAAAAAAAATCCGACCTACCGACCCTAGAGTTTCATCCCATGTTACCTGAAACAAAACTTTTTTTTTATTTGGCCCAAGCTCTACTCACAGTTCAGGACTTCCACTCTTATTTCACTGACACATCATCAAGTTCATCTCACCACACACTTCTGACGCCATGTTATGTCTGTGCCTATCCTGGTATTTCCTATTTGGCTCAATTAATGGGAATCTACTCAGAGAACAACAAACACGTGCGTTACGGTAGTTCCCGCCGGAAGTCATGTATTCAGAACGTTGCAACGGGTATACAACAGTGTGTACATGGGACACTGAGTGATGTACGGCAACACTGTGTGTACAGGAGAACACTGTGTGTACATGGGACACTGAGTGATGTACGGCAACACTGTGTGTACAGGAGAACACTGTGTGTACATGGGACACTGAGTGATGTACGGCAACACAGTGTGTACAGGAGAACACTGTGTGTACATGGGACACTGAGTGATGTACGGCAACACAGTGTGTACAGGAGAACACTGTGTGTACATGGGACACTGAGTGATGTACGGCAACACTGTGTGTACAGGAGAACACTGTGTGTACATGGGACACTGAGTGATGTACGGCAACACTGTGTGTACAGGAGAACACTGTGTGTACATGGGACACTGAGTGATGTACGGCAACACTGTGTGTACAGGAGAACACTGTGTGTACATGGGACACTGAGTGATGTACGGCAACACTGTGTGTACAGGAGAACACTGTGTGTACATGGGACACTGAGTGATGTACGGCAACACTGTGTGTACAGGAGAACACAGTGTGTACATGGGACACTGAGTGATGTACGGCAACACAGTGTGTACAGGAGAACACTGTGTGTACATGGGACACTTAGTGATGTACGGCAACACTGTGTACAGGAGAACACAGTGTGTACATGGGACACTGAGTGATGTACGACAACACTGTGTGTACAGGAGAACACTGTGTGTACAGGAGAACACCGGATTTTTTCTTTAGAGTAGGGAGGTGAGGGCTGAAGCCTCACACGGAAATGAAGTACTGGTGACCTCTCTTTCCAAGTATAGGTATTATGTTTTTGATTAAATATTAATAGCCGGTGATGGCTATTTGGTATGGTTTAATGTTAAAACATATAAAAGACCTATTATATATTATCACCTTTTAATAGCTAAGGTATATATGCTATTTAGTGTATTATGTAACAACATAAGAAGTTATTGTTGTATTAAAACTATTGGACATTTAAATACTAGGTCAAGGACATCTATAGACCTATATCTAAAAGACACTGAACATTATTTCTCAGAAGGTCAACATTCAGGAGGAGTGTTAATTCCAGTGACATACATTCTAAGTATTGTTTCATTGTGTATTCTCAAGTTATATATTTTCACTTGTCGAGGAGGAGTGTTGAGATTATTTGTCGACGCGGGAAAATATGTTACCCGGTGACCAGCGTTCTTGTCACTTCCGGTTAATAAAGTGACGTCACTAGTTGGCGCCTTCCTTGTCACGATGGAAGCAGGAGTTAGTCCCTTGTCTTTATCTGCATGAGATCTCGATAAAACCAATACAAGGAACCTACTTACATCCATCCATTTAGGACGCGTTTGTGTTTTGTACTGTTGAGGTACAGACTAGACGGCATTTTGATGCTCTAGGGCGAAGTGCTACATGTTGGACGCTTTGGACATATTTGATGGCTATTTAAAGCACCACATTACAGTGAAAAACTTCAGAATTAATTTTGGGCTTGGGGGCCGTCCATAAAGTATGTCACGCCCGAAGGGGTGGGGGGGGGGTCTTTTTATTGTGTGATGAAGTGTGACATGGGGGTGGGGGGGTCTATGGACTTATGTATCGTCACACTTTCTGAATTTTATAAACAATATAAAAGCTAATTAAATTAGTGACATCTGCAGGTTAAAAACATGTTTGTGGTTGTAGTAGATCTACGACTCCTAGCAGCTTCCAAATTCACACAAATCAAGACCCCAGGTATGAGAAAATGACAGTGGCGTAGGAAAAGGGGGGGCCAGGGGGGCCAGGGCCCCCCCAACCACTGAGGAGGGGGAGCCTGAATATATTTGGGACCCCCCCAAAATTTGTCGAGACCTGTAATATAATACACACTATTTTCAATCCTTAACTCTCCCACATAGGAAAAAGTGGGGGCAGAGGGGGCCGGGCCCCCAAATCAGACCTAAAGGGGGCTCAAATACTACTTTTCCATACAATCTAATATAAGAATGTATATGATACATCATGCATAAAAACTGATACTTTATGTTGGTTGGAGTGGGCCCCGCTTAGGCCCCCCCCCCAATAAAGATTTGCTTCCTACGCCTCTGAATGATAACTGTGTCATAGATACGTTTATTAATGCAAACTTGGATGCGCATTTGAAAGTCACTAATGCCCCAAGTTAGAGTGTATTTAACAGGGGCGAACTGAAGATACCTTCTCAAGGAAGGACCATGGATCAAGAGCTGGAAAAGAAAAACTTTGTACATACTGGAGAGGTTTGGCCAAAATTCTGTCACAAACCATGATAGATAAAGACCAATTGGTTGCAGAATATAAAGAGGATGTAGAAGAAATACCATTGTTAGCTACAACATCTGAGAATTTGCAAGCAACACGTGTGTGTGTGAGAGAAAACCATTATTTCCAGCAGATAGTAACGTGTCAAAAAACGTTGCTCAAATCCATGATATGATGTTGATCAGGGACAGGTGCTTACCAGCACCAAAGGCTGTGGTCCACACAGCCAAAGATGGCCTTTCAGTGAAACTACCGTAAATTCCCGCATACTACCCGCGGGTAGTACATTGACCAGATTGTCAATGCGGGTTTACAGGATTCTCCTAAAGTCTAGGCGCGGGTAATACAAGGGTTTTTGGTTTTTGAGATTTCAGAAATTGCTTTAAATCCCCTCCCAAGCTAGCTAGGGGGAGGGGGCGGTCACACCTCCCCTCAGCCCAAGCTCAGGTCCAATTAGTTGGTTGAAGTACATGCCCACGTAGCACCTTTGGCAATCACAGCGATCTTGCCCCCCCCCCCCCATCCCTACCCAAGGGAGATACCTTTGTGGCAGTCACGCCTTGCCTGCCCTACCTCACGAAACTAGTCTAGAGCATCTATAGAAAGCAGAGGGGTCAGGGGTATGTGTATTCATTTAGCAATTTTCCAAAAAGTCTAGGTACGGGTTATACAAAGGTTTTTTACCTAGGAGCACTCAGACCCCCTGTGCGGGTAATGGGATTCTCCCAAAGTCAGGATGTGGGTTATACATCTTACGGTAGATGGGTCTGTATTTGTTAGCCTTGCACCCAGCAACAACATCCTGCGAAGACCTGCAGACAATCACGAAAAGGGTCTGCCCCATGACTTTGCATGTCCTAGTGTACAGAATAAGGCATCCAAATCAAAACTAAATTCTTCCAGCGTGACCTACAGTCTGATTCTAGTATGTATCAGTCCAGTATGTATTGCTGCTAAGCAATAATGTGAACTCATGTATGCTATCCAGAACATGGACCATGAAGATCTGGTGTGGATAGAGCAAGCATTTGGATGGTTCCAGATGGGGGACATGGGGGGGGGAGGTCATTGTGCTCCTTTTTGGTATAGATTTTTAATGTTAATGGGTCCAATACCTACATCACCCCCCCCCCTCCTTTCTCAAGTTCCTGGATCCATCCCCGCCACAGATCTTCTGGACAACACAAGAGGAGTGACAGGATAGCAGTAGCACACCTGTTATTCCTGTAAACACTGTCAAGAATCTATGGATCGAGGATACCTCAGCCACAGAGATCTAGAGTGCCATGACTATTGTTGTGAACATGATACTGCCAATTTGAAAAATTGTAATTAAACGGGGGTCTTTCCAATAAAAATCCATTAACATTGGCTAATTTCAGAGATTTGACCTATGTCATACTTTAACGCATTTTGTAGCAATCTAACTGTAATAAGCCTTATAAATAATTACTGGATTAAGATAATGCATGCATGTTCTTTTATCAAATTATTGGACTACTACGATACCTTACTATATGCAAAGGGGGGGGGGGTGTCAGCAGATTTGTGACATACTTTTCTAGGGGGTGTCGGAAAAAGTGTGACACAGTGTGACATGGGGGTGGGGGGGTGTTTAAAATGGCCCAAAAAGCGTGACATACTTTATGGACGGCCCCTTGATCTATGGAACTTGGTCTTTGGGTAGATCAAGGTGTCTGTGTCTAGACACTTCTCACTAGGAGGTATGACTATATGGTAATTCAAAAGATATCTAATTAGAGTTTCATTATGTTCAAAACAATATTTAACGTCAACATCCTCAAAAAGAAAGTCAAATACAATCATAATTTCTGGTCAAAAAAAACTTTGAATATATTTTCATGCTGAAAAAGTCATCATCATATTAAGCTGGTTTCCAGTCAAATCTTGGATATTGCAATTCAAAGGGAGGACAAATCTATCCGTTTTTGATGTCAGGACGTCATATATTTATGACATCATATCATTGTATAAATGGTCCTATACTGGTATTTGAAATGACATATTACTATTGGAGAAGACATTGCCAACTCACCTACCCTGACTCACCTGTTGATTATAGCAATAAAGACATCTTAACTTCTTAATAGTTTGAATTATCATGTGTATGATGGAGTGATAAGCGAGTATGACCATCTGATAGTATAGACTTTAACAATACCTTTGGAAAACGACGTACTACAATAGTGACATATTGGTATAAGAACGCAATTAAGCATCTAGAATAACCCCTAGCAAACCACATAGCTCAATTTCGTTCATTTGTGCTTCTCATCGTTCTTCATGAAGACACTAATGGGCATTTCTCCAATCTTCAGGTTGTATACACGTATATATATCATGGTGGATGAGAAGCAGCACAAGCCTCCACCTTCACCATACAAAAAGGCTGGATGGGTATCGAGACTCATGCTATGGTAAGAATAGATCAGTAGCATTCTAATGTGCATTCAGATGATTTTAGATGAATTTCGGAGTTGTACATTGCCTTTCTTAGATATAACTTGTTGGGAAATATGTCAAACTTTCTACTTTGATTGTACCATCATCAATATAATATGCAAGCAGGGGGTCTATACATTTGCTAGTCGTAAAAACAGCCCCAAAAAAGTTTGTTTCTGTTCACCCGACCAAGCCTATCTAAACAGGGCCGACCCTACGTTTTTTATACAATTTTGAAGAAATTTCCGTATTTTTTGGTCAATTTAGGGTATGCAGAGCGGCTGGCTAGTACATTCATGTTTTAAAAAAAAAGATTGAAAAAAATGGAATTCAACCTACCGACCCTACATTTCCATCCCATGTTACCTGAAACAAACCTTTTTGGCCTAAGTGCCATTATCCTTTTAAGTTTGGTGGTTATGGATTAGGTATTTCTATCACTATAAAAGCATCACATAAAGAACAGGAACTCCAGCACTGAGAGCAATGATAAACCACCCTTATCTGGCTATCTATTTAAGGTGGCTCGTTGGTCTGATAAATACAGCACGAAAGGTGACCTTGACAACTCACCATGTTTATGAGACATTACCAGAGGCTCGTTCAGAACCCAACACCTCAGCGTTTGAAAAGTAGGTTTTGAAGATGATTCCAATCTTCTAATCTAAGGTGAAATCTGCATAAACTATGATAACTTTTACTGTCATCTTACTGTGCACACTTTATTCACTTGACACTTTGTAATTAGGAATGCCATTTATTGAAGTTATAGACTGCTTATATTATTGTGCTCTGGGCAGGGGTTGATGTCAATATGGACGGCTAGTGTTTCTACAAATTAAGATGACTCCTGTGTGATTCTGTTCCACACTAAAACGGTGTCTGAAAATGAATAAATATACTAAGCGAATCTGGCACAGAGCAGATAGTATAGATCGACATAGAGCTTATTTCTGAAATCGTTGTATTTTATTTTATAAATGTAGTAGATGGAGAGGACTAGACAACCAGAAGAAATTGTCTAAAGCCAGCCTTCTCATCCAGCTGTTGCTACATTTCAAGACAGATCTGGCTAAAATCCTGATACTAGTTGTCATGCAGGTATGTTGTATGTTTATTCCTTGATCCTTGATTCCTTGCTTAATTATCTATCTCTTCAAATCCTCGAGACCCTTACATGCAAATCACCCAGAAATCACCCAAAGTTTAATGGTACTATGCTCATTTTCACTAATTTTGTTTTCCCTTTTGTTAATGTTTGAATAGGAAATAGTACTATTGTGTTCGTGAAGTAGTTTATTACGTATGACCAACGTCGTAGTAGACTGGTGAACGGATAGCATGTTGTAAGGACCACAACTAGACAGAGGTGCTGCCGTTCATAGGATTACAGTAGTAAACATGGTCGTTGGCGGTAGACGTAAGTACACAACACTCCTCCACACTTAATATATATGCTGGAATAAACATATGGTTAAACATCACCTTATTGGTGTCAATGAACTTAACGTCTTTGAGTCTCTTTGATATTACTGTAGTATAGTATAAGGAGTCTTTTATCTCTTTGAGATTACTGATAACGATAACTCTTATCTTTATGTAATGTTACTTTAACATGAACAGTAGTGTCAGAAACACAAATATATCAGTCTCTGGAATAGAACAGTTATTTAGGCACATAGTCATTGAACTTTGCTGGAGCCCTTCTAGGTCTCACAGATACACGTCTTGGAGACGGCACTCTCGGTGGAGTAGCAACCACCTGGGGTGGAATAGCTCTAGGTGGTTCCTCATAGGTAACCACATCTTCCTGTGGCATGGCCGTAGCTGGCGTTTCAACAACTACAGGGTCATTACCACCTTTGGGTATATCACTTATGATATCCGTGATTGGCCTTTGCATAGGCCTGAGCTGTTCGTCATCAATGTCATCTTCGATGGTTTCGCCGGACTTTCGAAGATGGTCGACATGGACGTAACGGATGTTACGGCCGATTCGTACCAAGTACTGTACGGGACCCTTCCTAGACACTATGGATCCTGGTACATACTTTACGTCGGTGCCTCGGCAGTTCTTTACACGTACTCTTTCTCCTTTCTCGAACTCTCTTAGCTGTGGCACTCGCTGGTCTCGATACTCTATCATTTTGTCCTGTTTTCCCTCCACCGTCACATGAAGGTCAGGTTTTATCATCGACAACCGCGTGTGAAGCTGTCTTTTGAGAAACAACTCGGATGGGGATACCCCTGTCACCGAGTGAGGCGTCGAATTATACGACAGGAGGAAACTACACAGCTTTCTGTGAGTAGTCATGCCGGGTTTCTCGTCCAATGTGTGCCGCTTTAAGGCATTTTTCAGGGTCTGCACCGCTCGTTCTGCAAGTCCGTTGGACGCTGGATGGTAGGGAGCGGTCAAGGTATGTTTTATACCCTTGTTATGCAGGAACTCGCGAAACACTTCCGCGATGAATTGTGGGCCGTTGTCGCTCACAACCTCTCTTGGGAACCCGTTATGGGCGAACATCCGCTCCAGTACCTCTATAGTCTTTTCTGCGGTCGTAGATTTCATAAGCACTACATCTAACCACTTTGAGTGTGCGTCTACTACCACTAGGAACATTTCAGATTTGTACTCTGCAAAGTCTATGTGCAGTCGGTCCCATGGCCTTTGAGGATATCGCCATGGATACATCGGAGATGCTGGTGGATCGTTCTTGAGACTCAGGCATGTTTTACATGCTTTTATTAATGCTTCTATAGCATTGTCGATGCCGGGAAACCACAGGTAGCTACGAGCTAGTGCTTTCATGCGCACTATACCAACGTGCTCGATGTGTAGCTCTTCTAGCATTCGCTCCTGCAGTTTCTGTGGTATGATGACTCGCATTCCCCACAGAAGACATCCTTGGTCGCACGACAGCTCGTGTCGTCTGGTATAGAATGGTAGCAGTTCATCGTCGTCAACATGGTTCGGCCAACCATTCATGGTGAACTCATATACCTTGGTGAGGATCCGATCTTTTCGGGTCGCTTCTTTGATGTCTCTGGCGTTGATCGGTAACTTGTCAGTGTGGCTAAAATAGTTCACTTCAGCTTCCATATTTTCTTTGGCTATGTCCACTGGTGCCCGACTCAGATAGTCGGCATTGGCATGATCCTCTGATCGCTTATATTTGACCTCATAGTTGTAGGTCATCAGTATGAGAGACCATCTCTGCAGCCTCAGTGCTGCCAACGTTGGCACATCCGTTTTCGGACCCAATATTTTGGTCAGTGGCTTATGGTCGGTCAACAGTGTAAATGACCTACCATACAGGTACTTGTGGAATTTCTTAACTCCGAAGATAATGCCTAACGCTTCGCGTTCTATTTGGGCGTAGTTCCTCTCAGCTTTCGTTAGAGTCACTGACGCGTAGGCAATTGGTCGCTCCTCTCCGTTCTCGTCAACGTGTGACAGAACCGCACCAACTCCGTAAGGAGATGCGTCTGTCGCGAGGAGAAGCTCTTTGTTCACATCGTAATATGTTAACACTGTTTCACTTGTAAGGGCGTCTTTGACTTTCCCGAATGCCCCTTCGCACTCCTTTGACCACTTCCAGGGGACGTCATCTCGCAGGAGATTATTTAACGGAGCGAGAATTGTGGACAAATTCTTAACGAACCCACCATAGTAGTTGACCATCCCGAGGAATGTGCGAAGTTCTGAGACATCTTCTGGTGCTTTGGCGTCTTTTACTGCGCTCACTTTTTCTGGTACGGGCCTACGACCCTCCTTGCTGATCACATGTCCGAGATATTGAACTTCGGGAGCCAAGAAGGAACACTTCTCCCGTTTCACTCTGATGTCATGCTTGTCTAGTCTTTGAAGTACCAGTTGGAGGCGCTTTAGGTGCTCGTCCTTTGTGGGAGCAGTTATCAGGATATCGTCTATATAGCAGCAAACACCAGGAATTCCTTGTAAGACCTGGTCCATGATCCTTTGGAAGATGTGTGGTGCTGTCTTTACCCCATAGGGAAGCCTAGTAACTTCGTAAAGTCCTTGCAAAGTGTTGATGGTCAGGTACTTTCTTGACTTTTCCTCCACCACCACTTGCATGTAGGCACTAGACAGGTCCAGTTTCGTAAACTGGCTACCACCCGCCAGCGTAGCGAATATATCCTCAGCTGTGGGTAGCGTATATGGTTGATCGACAACCGCACTGTTTATAGTCACTTTGTAGTCACCACACAACCTCATCTGTCCATTATCTTTTGGAACCACTACTATTGGAGATGCCCAATCACTTCTCTCGATGCGGCGATAAACTCCACTCTCTTCAAGCCTATTTAGCTCCTTCTTTACACCGTCTGTGAGGTTATAGACAATGGAACGCGCCTTTTTGAACTTTGGCGTGGCATCTGGTTTTAACTCAATTGTCGCTTCAAAGCCCTTTATCTCTCCTATCTCTCCTTTGAACACGGACTGATACTCATGCAGGAGCTGTTCCAGGGGCGTTGCATGTATCGCGAAGACATTTTCCCAGTCTATACGTATGGCTTTTAGCCAGGTCCGTCCGAATAACGGTGTACGGACGCCTTTCGCGATCACCAGCGGCAACTGTCTCTTTTGACCCTCGTACTCCACATGGACGTCGATTTCACCGAGTAGCTCAACTTTGTGTCCGGTGTACGATTTTAAGTTGATAGAAGCTTCGCGTAACTCAAAATCGGGGAAGAATTCTTTGTAGTCGTCCTCACCGACAATCGAAACTGCCGATGCCGTGTCTAAAGCAAATGTCATTTCGTTGTTTTCGACACGGGCGTTCACTGTTATTTCTCCGTATTTTCCGCTTTTAACTTCAAACAGTGATGCGTAACTGACCTCTTCCTCTTGTTTTTCGTCGTCATCGACGTAATGTGCACGGCCTTGGCCTCGCCCGCGACCTCTTCCGCGGCCACGGTATGGACGTGAGCTACCTCTCGACTGAGATTGACCTTGAGCAGACTTCGTTTTGCAAGCCTTGGCAATGTGTCCAATTTTATCACAGTTGAAACACTTTTCCGTTTCGAATGGGCACCGGCCCTCGTGGTCGCCATCACAACGATAACACTTATTTTTAGTGCGGGCTTTTCCTTTGTTCTTGTAGCCCCCATGCTGAACCCGGTGGACATCATGGGTAGGCCCCATGAGCTGATTACCATGGCAAGCCGTGTCCATTGACGTGCCTATGTCTACGGCTTTCTCCCATGTCAACCCTGCCCCCAAGCCTAATAGTCTGTTTTTTATTGCAGGGGATCTCAACCCGGTAACCAGGCGGTTTCTTAGCCTCTTTTTGATTTGGTCTTCATCCCCAAACCCGCAATGTATGCTGATTTTTTTTAATGCCACTATATAGTCTGCAACAGACTCATTATCACCCTGTTTCCGCTCGTCAAACTTGAAGCTCTCGATTAGCTCGTTGGACCCTGAGGTATAGTGGTTACTAATCAATGTAGTCAGCTGGGCATATGTTTTGGTCTCAATTTCAGCAGGGGCACACAATGCAACCAAAAGATCCACTACCTCAGGTCCCACCATAGATATGAAGGCATCAATTTTTTTCATCATCCTGGATTTTGTTTATTCTCATCCAAGCATTAAACCTTCTTTGATAATTAGCCCATTTTTCTTTATTGGGACTAAACTCTCCTATGGCACTCACAACATTCCTAGCTTCAGCCATAGTTTCTAGATGTAGACTCCCGGCCTCAGATTCAAGATCACTTATTTCAGAGTCACTCATTTGTAGATCAACACTTGTAGATATAGGGCCTAGCCTACACAAATGCACAGTCACTTTTAGTTTCAGAGATCTACTTTCACTTTCATGGAGTTCACTTTCACTTTTGGGATCTGGAGTCTACTTTCAGTTTCAGGGACTTCACTTTTCACAACAAGTTTATCACTTTTGGGCAATGACAGTTCATCCAATTTTGGTTTTAGGGCTTCCTTACCCCTTTGTTGAACTTATGCTGACATCTGCAGGGAGAGACACTTTGTGTGCCAAGCAAGATGATCAAATTTCCGAGATGGGTCCTCGAATCCCGTCCTCAAGTCGCCATTATTGTGTTCGTGAAGTAGTTTATTACGTATGACCAACGTCGTAGTAGACTGGTGAACGGATAGCATGTTGTAAGGACCACAACTAGACAGAGGTGCTGCCGTTCATAGGATTACAGTAGTAAACATGGTCGTTGGCGGTAGACGTAAGTACACAACAAGTACGTTTTGCTCAAGTCGTTCTGGTATTGGCATTGATGAAACACCTGAGTGACAGTACCAAGACATCGGATGTGGACGCCTACCTGTATGCACTTCTCCTAGTGATGGGACTGGTTGTAAAATGTCTCAGTTCTCTCCACTTTAATGCAAGAGCAGGCACTTTAGCCATGAATATTCGGTCAATTTGTCTTGGTCTGATATACAAAAAGGTGAGTTTTACTCTATATTGTTAAGCAAAAATGAAAGATATTATCTTGTAGTAATAGCATAGCAGAATATGTGCGTATTTGAGAAGTAAGGGAAGAGGGCAATAAAGTGCACTAAAATCGGATATCAAACGGGGTTAATATCAATCCCTGTCATTACATTCTGTATACAACTTAAGTCCTACAACTGTATGCCTTATATGTGTCGACGTGCAATTGCTAATGTCCAAAGTTGATGGGCTACCTGGGGTCCACCCCTCCCCCTCCCCCCGTTACTCCCGATGCGAATGTGCTGTCTCTTCCCTTGCTTGAATGATTCTAAACTCTACTTAGATTCTGAAGAAGAGCCTCAAAGATATCCATTGCACCCAAGGTGGACAAATTGTCACGTTTGTATCAAATGATGTAGAAAACTTCCACCATGTAAGTACCCATCTTCCATCAGAATATACAATGAAACTAAAAGATGGCAAATTCTAAAGTGAATATAATTAATATTATCCAAGATGGCTTTTGGACTGGTGTGCTTATCTGGAAATGATTAGTTATGTGCTAGGGTAGCTTGACCCAGAGACCAACACGTACCTTAAGATGTCCACCTCGTTTATGTAATCATTTGTGCATGATATCATCTCCATGTTTCATTTGCTGGAAAGAAGGACACTCAATGCGTACTGTGATACACGTAAAAGGGGGCTTATCATGCATGGATTACTACAATATTAAGGTGGGCATCTCAAGGTACATGGTTGTTTCTAGGTCAAGCTTCCCTATATATACATTTAACCATTTCGTGCATTTCAGATGAAGTTACCCAACTGTGTTTTTACAACCTTTTTCAATTCCAGCTGCTGGCATATCTTCCATCACTCATCTTGTCTCCGTTCTTCTATGTTACCTTCTTTGGGCTTGAGTACATTGAGCTTGGAAACGTGTTGGTATTGCTGATAGTTCTTATTGCATTTTTCACCGCCTTTCGGTATTGGCTTGGGGTGCTATCTGGCAAACTAAGGTTAGTACTGAAGTTAATTATGCTGCTACTTGGTGTGTCTTGAACAATGATGTATAAACATTGAACCATTAGTTGATTAAAAACTGAAATAGTTATCAGAGTTGCAATGCTAACCGTTGTTGAGTTTTAAGTGTTCTCTTATCCCATGTAGAATGATGTATTGTCGTAGTACATGTGTTTGCATGGTCATTGTACTCTCAAGAGGTATCAGCGAATATAGTTGTTTTATGTTGATTATGTTTCTACTGGAACTATTTCTTCTACGACAGAGCAGCCCAGGAGATTTGGACAGACAAACGTGTTCAGCTTATGAATGAGATTATCAAAGGGATGAGGATCATAAAGATGTTCTGTTGGGAGAATATGTACAAAGAACGAGCAGAGAAAATACGCAGGTAGATGGAATTCTTAACTAAGATACTTTCAGCAAGAGCCCACTGAGTCGAGGCATCGATTTATGGGACAACCTCGACCACACAGTGCAACACTTAGTTCTATACGTGAGGACTTCGTTAAAGCGATAAAGTAGGTGACTGCAAAGTAGAATCATATCAAAAGGTGAAATACTCGCTAGTTTAAAGGACTCTATCATAAACAGAGAGCACTTTAAACAGAACTTTTGCACATATTCATCTATATCGCTCGTCGAACATGCTCACTCGGTTTGTTTCCTTTTTGGTTTTGCTGAGGCCAAACAAATAGTAAAAGGTGTGTTTCAGGTTACATGGTCGGAAAATGTAGGCTAGGTAGGTAGGATTTTTTTTTAACTGCATAGTACCCAAAAATTCACTTTCGTTTTGAACTTCAGTGCCGACTCCCCAAAAATGGCGCTGACTCGTGGACTATCAAATTGACTCTGAAATAGCCCTAACATGACCTAAAATATAACTATCTTTTCAAGGTTACATAACGATTTCCAGGGTCAACCCTCTTTTCCTAGGTGGGGTCGGGTAACCTGAAACACACCTTTTTTTTTAAATGTGGCCTTAAAAGCGCCCCACCCCATGTAATGTGATTGAAACCAAATAAGAAACTCAACTCAAACGTTGTCCTTTTGGTGGTGAATACAGACTAGTTCAATTCAAATAGACTATGGTATGTGTTCTGAACTTCAAATAACATTTTTCCAGATCTGAGATGGTCATTAGTTTGAAAAGATCACTGTTGGTATTCCTTGGTATGGCCTCCAGTTTTGCCGCATCCAAATTCATCATTCTTGGAACATTGACAACCTATGTGATGTTAGGCAATGTTCTCACTGTGGAGGTTGGTGTTCTAATCCATTAGAGTATCCTCAGCTATAGGGGAATTAAATGCAATATGTGCATTTTCTGAATTGTAATTGCTTCTAATTGTGGCTTGTAACATAATAGCATAATATAATTCCAAACATTTATGTCCTTAACTTAAGGCGACCATAAAGATGATTGGCTGGATGAAGGCTATACACTGGGAGCTCATTGTATCGCTTCCAATCGGGTTCCAAGTCCTACAAGAAGCAATTGTAGCAACAGAGAGAATCAAAGTAAGCTACTTAACAGGGAATTAACATAATGTTGTAATATTGGGTTGGAATTCTAGCTTGTGGTATCAGTACTTTCTATAAACATCATGCATACATTAATTATAGAGACATATTTACCCCTTTTAAAAGAACACTTCCAACATGACTTGAGTAAAAAGAAATCCTGATATGGAACCTTTCTCCAATTACCTCACTTTGTTGTGTCTCAGGTATTCCTATTGAGTGAGGAGCTTCCTGTTGTAGAAGATGACAAAGACAATAAGACACCCAAGATATGT
This sequence comes from Harmothoe impar, assembly GCA_947462335.1. Lineage (NCBI taxonomy): Eukaryota > Metazoa > Annelida > Polychaeta > Phyllodocida > Polynoidae > Harmothoe > Harmothoe impar. Next base: position 63,997,962 of record OX381709.1, read on the forward strand.
ATAAAAAATGGGTATGCACGTTGGAATAAAGAACAACCATCGACAAAGGTAATAGAATGGCTCTGATGCATTGAAACATGGTAATCAGTTTACGTAAAAGATATGGTACATGTGGGCCGCTGTATAAGTGTTATAAGCCAAGCTACTCGTGCATATATCCATATCTGACTTATACATAGTGATTGGTTAGTGATTATTTTGTGCTTTTATGTACAGATAGGCAGTTTCTTTTGTTCTCCCAGCCAACTGTGGTACAGATACATCCATACTCTTATGTATCTTTAAGTGCAGGTGTGTTTAAAGAATTTGACAGATAATGTGTACACTCTCCGAGACATCAACTTGTCAATCGATAAGGTAAGGAAAGTACAATACACGAAAGGAATTGTCATATGTGTGCACTCATAAACGTTCATCCATTTTCAGTAAATGAAAGATTATCAATTAGAAATGGCAATAGAAACGAAACCATATCGGAGTGTTTTAATTGAAACTGATTGATACGATAGTTTACTGTAGGCTATACTGAATTACATATAATAATTGTATCCCTAACTCTGTGACTACACAGGGAAAACTGGTGGCTGTAGTTGGACCTGTGGGTGCTTCCAAGGTAACTTGGCATAGTTTATATTACTTAATCAAGAATTATCATTTCCACTATATAATGTGTTTTCAACCAATGACCTTTGCACAACAACTGAATTGTGATTGAATTGAATTGAAAATATATGTATATATAATTATATATGCATAGTAGGTTTAACATGACCAGGAAAGGATCCACTCATGTTAGCACACCTTTATTTTTTGACCGATCATATCCCTGTTGTTAACTCTAAACTAATGCTGCAGAGCTCTCTCCTGATGACGATTCTGGGGGAGCTCCCGTTACTAAAAGGTCACGTCCAGGTGTGTGGTTCAGTTGGTTACGTGCCCCAGCAATCCTGGCTGCTTCCTGACTCAGTCCGACAGAATATCATCCTTGATAGGAAATATGACAGTGCATGGTATAAGCAGATAGTGACAGCTTGTTGTTTAGATGAGGTGAGTCTTGACCAGGTTTGCTGCTTTTTAATGGACATAACAAACCCTCTTAATAAAGATTATGCCTTCATGGTTTAAAAATAACATTTTATTCCAGTTACCAATGTGACAGGGGTTCATCTCTCTCTCATGTACTTTGAGAAACACTATGCCTGTAACTGTAAGATACTTTCAGGATTTTTCATAGCATAATTCTTAAGGGGGTTCTTCCGAAATACCATGTAGTATAATTGTTTCATTTTATCTTGATAAACACATAATCAATTCATGCATAGGATATCAAGTCCTTCCCTCAAGGAGACCTTTCTCTGATTGGTGAACGGGGTTTGTGCCTCAGCGGGGGTCAAAAAGCTCGTATCAATCTTGCCAGGTGAGTTTGTGATGAGGAATATTCAATGTACACCAATAATGTCATGTATGATATCACTCTTAATTGTTATACCATACCTCAAGATAACACATATATATTAGTTTATTTCATTTATAGTAAATGCATTAATTGTACTGAACTAAATGTCCAAATGGGCCAAATCAAAAGGGCCCTATCATACAATACAGCCGGGGCTTGTCTCGATCCATCCCATCTATGACGATCTAATTGAATTTGGTAGAGCACTCTACCAAAATACAGATATATATCTTCTGGATGATCCGTTATCAGCTTTGGACACAAATGTTGGCAAGAACATTTTCCAAAGGTAAGCATACTGGAATAATTTCTAGTTATTACATACTTCTTACATGGTTTTACATTATATTATCCACATACCTAATGTAGTTTTACCTCATACTAGTATCTATGGTATGTAATCTTACAGTAAGATGTAAACAAGAAATTGATGCACAACAGTGATAGTCTAACTGTTCATGTCATTAGATGATATGTTTCACAGATTTTATCTAATCCTCTAACGTCTAAGGTGCTTGTGTGGACTCCTGAAAGACAAACTGCGAATTCTAGTTACCCACCAGCTCCAGTACCTTCAACATGTAGATGAAATCTTCATTATTAACAAGGTTTGCTATGTCCCATAGTAAACTACATTTTGTACTAATAATATTATATGCCATAGCGCTATAATAGTACTCCCAGTAATGGGTTAAAAAAATGTATAGGTATATTGCTGGCATTAAGTTATGTGATTTCATGATGACCGCATAATGTAACATTCACATGTATGCCCTTTATGCGTGACTTATTCTATTTTGACTTTTCATCGGGCTATTTGAAGTGTACCTATTCCCCCTCAATCACCTTGTAGCTTTCCAATGGTAATGCTATTGTGTTGCTAAGGCAAGTGGTTGCCTAGCAACAGGCATTCTATCTTGGAATTCCCTAGAAACCATAACGCAAAAATCAATTTGAGGGATAATCTACATGTGTCTACTTGATCTAAATTGACCCCAATGGAACAAAGGTGGTATAGATTTGTTGCTATAGTTTATTGTTACGTAGCAACAAGAGATATCTACATAGCAACCGGCTCTCTTAGTTATCAAATTTAATTTCCTTAGGAAAGTTAACACTAACATCAGAAATTGGTTTTGATTTGCTTCCTCTAATTTTCTATAATAGTGTGACCCATTATCAGGTCTAAACCAGGGTCACAAAATGACCACGGTCCCACAATCAAGACCAGGGTCATAATCAGGGTAGTACTAGACCTACAGATACATATTATGCAGCATGAAATACCTCCCTAGCTACTGCCAGGTAACCTGAGATACTGCCTACATGTTGTGAGGCAGCACCAGGCTTCTGTAATCAAACAGTAGTAATTTTTTTTTTTTTTGATTTGAGATGGCGAAGAATTGCCAATCCCGTTTATTATTTATACTGGACATAAAAAAGAGCTTGTTCAGCTCGATGAGTATTTTACATCCAGTTTTCACATGTAGTCGCTGTATCCTAATACTATAAAGAATATGTGAACAAGGAAAATAACAACAATGGATATGCCTGGTGATATTATACCATCAACCAGGCTATCGTTATGCTTTGTTAAGTTACTACCTAATAAACTAAATTTATATGTATAATCAAGTACAGATGACACGTCTATATTTCTATACCTCAGCAATATATATGATTACATTGAAAATAATGTAATGGGATGAGACATTTAGGGGCGGGCACCCCGTACATCATGATAAGTCTATACTTTACAAAGTGATTATTTACCGGTAATACTACATGTACTTAAACTCATATGTAGCAAGAAAAAATACAATATACATAGCTATCCGATGCAGTCTTCATGTTAAGTTATAATTAGTACTGCCAAGCCATTTTTTTCTATTTAGCTTGAAGGCCTCATAGTCTAATATGTTTCTTATGTTAACAGTAAGGTTGTTCCAGGCCACAGCCCCCCTATACAGAGCGCTTTTTTTACAAGACTCATTTTTTGGCTTGATACATAGAAATAGAGGTGCGTCATGAGCACGAGTGAATACATTCCTAATATTTCTTATGTCCATATTATTTTTTTGCTTAAACATAAAATTCACAAGGTGCATTACACGTCTAGGTTGCAGCTTTGAGATGCGCGCCTGTTGATGAGTTAATATAACCGGATATCTATAATCCAACCCTAAATTCATGCGCAGTGCTCTATTCTCTACGACCTGAATTTTATCTAAGGTGGCCTTTCTTGCAACTCCATAAAAAATATCTCCATAGTCAGCATGTGGCAGCACCATGGTCTTATACATATATAACATTGTGTCATTACTCATACAATCCCTTAGAACAGCCATTTGGTGTACCCGATAGACTACTTTTTTATATGCAGATTCAGCTTGCATATTAAAATTTAAAACAGGGTCCAAAATTACTCCCAAATATTTAAAGCTGATGCACCTGTCAATTTCTTTATCTCCAAACCAGACCTTATGAGCTATTATCTCTTTCAACCTCGATCTAAGACCAAAAATCATATAATTTGTTTTTTTTGCATTTAAAGTGAGCTTATTTTTCCTAAACCATAGAGACAGACGTGTCAGGTCCTGTTCAAGAGAGATAGTTAACTCAGTAAGGTTGTGCCCTGTCATTGACACCACCGTGTCATCTGCATACAAGTAAGTTTTGGAGTTAAAAATAACATTTCTCAAGTCGTTTATATAGACTAGAAAGAGGGTGGGGCCCAAAATGGACCCCTGAGGGACCCCACAGACTACATCCCCTTCATCAGAGGTGATTCCATTGGCAAAAGTTTTTTGTTTTCTGTTTTTAAGATAATTAGCCAACCATTTATAAAGAAGACCTCCGACACCTAATTTTGATAATTTTTCTAAAAGAATAGAGTGATTTACGGTGTCGAAAGCCTTCTTTAAATCCACAAACACAGATAGAGTATAGTGTCTATTGTTAATGCCCCTATATATGTCATCAGTAAAATATGCAACATCAGACTAACTATGGTTGTGTCTGGCGAACAGTGTTCATTAGGTGGATATCTGCTGTTGCTAGGGAATCATGGAGGCAGAAACAGCAATATGCTGAATATGTTACCTTTTGGTTTAGGGTACTGGTGATGTTTTCCCTGGTTTCTAGGAGATCACAATAAAGAAATATGTTGCTAGGCATCCACATGGACTATCAACACAACAATAAGGCCATAGAACAGATTGTTATTGATCTAGGTAGGCCTTTTTGAAAGCTAGCATGTATTTTAATAGCATATTCACTCTTGAGAGATGGTTGCTATGTAGATTTTTGTTGTTCCTAGGCAATCATGGGCAATAGCAACACAGATATATCACCTTTGCTCCATTGGGGTCAATTTAGATGCAGTAGATATAGATAGGTTATCTCTGGTTGTTATTTCCCCTGGTTCTCTACCGAACTGCAATGTAGCTTTTCTGTTGCTAGGCAACCTATTGTCTTAGCAACACAGTAATGGCACCATCAAAAAGCTTGAACTTGGTTATATTAGATAATCTTTACATTGCCTCATGGTAGGCCAATATATACTTCCAGAGCCATATGCATTCTCTAGAGGTGATTGCTAAGAAGATATTTTCCTGTTGCTATGGAACCATGAACCATAAGTACAAAGCTATATGATCACCATTATTTTGTTGGGATAAATGTGTAGATAATCCCTCAGATTGATTTTCGCGATGGTTCCTAGGAAATCCCAAGATAGAATGCCTGTTGCTAGGCTATCACTTACCCTAGCAACACAATAATAGCAATACCATTGAAAATCTACTGTGGAAAAATTAATGTCCATGATGGCGATCCTACATATTGGTAAAGTTGATGTATCACAGCCAGGATATCGACGTTGGGTGTGTGTGTGTCAGACTAGGGTCTGTGACCTGTAGGGTGTATCACAACCAGGATATCGACGTGGTGTGTGTGTGTGTGTGTGTCAGACTAGGGTCTGTGACCAGTAGGGTGTATCACAACCAGGATATCGATGTGGGGTGTGTGTGTGTCAGGCTCGGGTCTGTAACCTATAAGGTGTATCAAAGCCAGGATATCGATGTGGGGTGTGTGTGTGTCAGACTAGGGTCTGTAACCTATAAGGTGTATCACAGCCAGGATATTGACGCGGGGTGTGTGCGAGTCAGACTATAGGGTCTGTAACCTGTAGCGGAGAGAAAAAAGAGAAATGGCTTCTGGGGGCACAAGTAACATCTCCTTACTGGGACCAAACTATGCTACGTGGCAGATTCAATGTCAAATGTCGAATGAGTTTGTACAAACCAGCAGCACACACACCAATAGTGTGCTATGACTATCTATGTCAAATACTGCTGGTTGTAAAAAGTATTACAGTATTTCCTATCTTTTAGTAATTCATAATGAAACTAAATATACATGACTAAACATTTTGGTTTAGGGCATTATATATTTTGTCATTTGGTGTGAATAAGCTTTTTAAAAATCTGTCAGAACTGTGTGAATCTGTTCCATGGAAGACTGTGTCAGTGTGTGTGAGTCTGTTACATGGTATACATGTCACACAAAATGCACGAAATGAGCACACAGTTCCAGGGGTAAAACAGGGTGAAACAATCTGGAACTAATTTGCTGGGCAGCGGTACCGAGGGGGAGCCTGATGCGAACACCAAATTAACCGGCTAAGCATGAGAAATATCTAGTCCGGGAAGACAAGGCACTTACTATTATTGTCCTGGGGGTAGATCCCACCTTGTTGTATCTCTTAGGGGAACCAAAAGATGCTATGACTATGGGAGCAGTTTCAAGACCAATTCCAGAAAAAGACCTGGTCTAATAGGCTGTCAGATGTATCTAATTAGATGGCAATTGTGGATGACCCCATGAACGAGGAAACTAGGGTGGTGCACCTTCTTCCCAGCTTGCCGAAATCTTTTGGGATGATGGTAACAGCCCTGGAGGCAAACGAAGAAGTGCCTAAGATGAACGTAGTGACGGAAAAACTTATTCATGAAGAGTAGAAAATCAGAGAGTGGGCACAGGAAAAACTAAGTAAAGCAGCGCTGGTATCGAAGGATAAGTGAAGGTCAAGCGAAGGTCTAAACATAATGATAAGAAGATATGCTTTACCCTTCCACACTGTAAGCCAATATGTTCCACAAAATTGCATTGAGTTACAAGAAACCCAGTGGTGAATGGGTTAACTGTCGATTCTACATATTGGTAAAGTCGATGCCCGTGCAAAAACGCCCATGAATAAACAGCTCACGTTGAACGACGGCAACTGTAGCAGCAGTTCAGTCTTATTCCTAATATAGTCAATATCTACAAGGTGATTTAGGGGGTGGGGTAGGTAAACTTCAAATAGTCCTATAAAAAGCCAAAATAGAACAAGTGAGGCAAATAAATATATATTGACCATACTAGAAGCCATCTTGAGTTCCCGAGCGAGCTCAGGAAAGAGGTATGAGGAGTTTTAGTATGTATTTTTGCACCCTTCTGTCAAAGAATTTGTTGGATCTTAAATTCTAAAATTATTAGACCATGAGTTATTGTCATGTTCCTAATCTATAATACGAATGTTATAGCTATATATCCTTTATAAGGGAAGCATTGGGTATCACTTTCTTGGTGAAAGTGATACCCAGTGTATTGACTCTGGTGTTAACTGTATGACCGCCACAGAACCAGTAGAACCTATAGGACTAAGAGACTATAGTATCTATCTACAAACACTCACGCACCTGGCTCACCACCAGGGGCCCCAGGTGGGTTCACCTCACTGAAGTGACCCACCAAAGTATCTATGTATACTTTAAATATGCCCGGACCTACGACACACCGGATGTGTATAGGCCCAGCCATGTAAGCCCACCATTGTGGCCTTACATGGCAAAACCCTGATTTATTCTCTTGTCCACACAAGAAAATAATCACCCTACAATTTTTAATTGTACCCTTAATGCTTCTGATGAGTCAATTGACGAAACCGAACCATTTTGTTGCTACCTCTGTGACACAAATAAATAAATATTTTTTGTGTACAACAGTCTTTTTAGTTACCAGTGTCACACTATTGGGTTGTTCTACCTATAGTACACTCTGTGGATGTACCAGCCTATGTAGGCCTACAACCACAGGGTGGGCACTAAACTCTAGAATAAGACTGGGGTGTGAAATGGACTGAATAAAATTCAGCCCATAATAAATAAGTCTGCACTAAGACTTAATCAAGTCTACAGCTGGGTGGTCTCCCACTAAGCACTGACCTTGACCCAACACATAGACCTATCACAGGCCTAGTTTTGGGACACACCTTAGCAACAAAATAAACACTGACCTGGATTGGCTCTGGGTTGGTCACATGGCACTCTGTGAGTTGTAGAGGGATATCTCATCCCCTGGTTCTGTGTCATATTCGGTCAAGCAAGGGTCCTCCCCACACCTCGTCAGCAAGCTCGCCCGAGCTTGCCTCCTACATTATAAGGGAAGCATCATTGCTCATGGTACATATTCTGAAGTGGCCAGCAACCTTGACGTTGTAACATCATCTGACACCCATGGACCAGGAGTACTGAGTGCCTATAGCACATGTGATCTGTACACGGTGGATAATCATGTAAGTGACATTCCCTCTTGATTTATATTAACAGTTTTATCATGTGCCACTATTTTAACCTTCAGTACAATTCACCGATGGGGACAATTATATTTCAAATGTTAATGAATACAATGTATTGAAACATCAAATTGTTTAGGTGTCTTACTAGGGTAATTGTTTGGAGTGTATATTCCTCTGCATTTAATTTGATACTATTTCCAGGATCAAGTAAAGGAAATACCTGCTGAAAAAGAAGAAATCGGTTCTGTGTCATACAAGGTCTACTTGAGCCACCTTTCAGCTGGCTATGGGAAACTTCTAGCACCAGCAATGATGCTATGTATGCTGATTGCCATGGTAAGACTTGGTATATATATATATCCATAACGTACTCAGTCTATGTATGAATCCAAATAGATGAGAACATTGCCTAATTTCACTTATTACAGTGATTTATAAATAAATCACGATTGTGGCACAATGCCCATAACATTCACCATCGCAATAGCCTAAATGTATAAAGGAAGAGCAATGTTAAAACACAACTCAAGTTATTTCTGTAGTTTCTTCATCCTTTCCTCAACAATATTAGGGAACCGATGTGAGCAGTGACTGGATTCTAACAACATGGTATAGCAATGGCTCAACAAGGACAAATATATCTTCACTCAACAGTACCTCTTCCAGCTCCGTAATGCCAGATGTCCAGATTGTATGGGGCATTGCCTTTGGATACCTCATATTCTTGGTAATCTACAACACACTTCCAGCCATTATCCTGGCATTTGCAAGTAGGAATGTGTACAACAAGATGTTTGACAGGGTCCTCCATGCCCCAAGCCATTTCTTCGAGACACATCCTGTTGGTATGTAGACTTACCCAATGATGCATAGGCCTATATGCCGAATAATGATTCTCAATTATCTTGGTTCATTTCAATCATAACAAAGTTAATTATTGAACACAGTGTTGATTTCCCCCTTTTCTGTTTTACTAAAAGGGCAAGTGTTGAATAGGTTTTCTAGGGACACTTTTTTCATGGACATCAATCTACAATTGCCGGCCTCATACATTATTCAGGTGAATATCATTTATGAAGAGGTGCTTATGACTAATATGAGTATAACATGTATATATTAATTGATTATATAAGCCTCTCCACGGATTATCATTAAACAGCATGAAAACTAAAAGATGAACATAATATTTTGCAATGCACTGGTTTATGGAGAATTCTTTCGAAGAACACACCATTTACCAGCTACTTACATCGTCTCCTCTGATTAGCGAATTTTCAAATACTTATTGAAATTATAACCTATTTCAGATATTGTGCTTTGGATTCTCGTACATAGTTTATATATGTGTCCTGTATCCTTGGATAATCATACCAACAATTGTCTACCTTGTCCCTGTATCGTTGGTGGCTCATCACGTTCTTTGTACCATTCGGCAAACAAAGCGACTTGAAGCTAGCTGTAGGCATACTTTAATGTTACCATTAGGCCACATTCCTTTCTCTTATCTGTCGATCCACTGTTAAATGACTATAAAAGGTAATATCCACAAGAGTCCTTAGTCAATTGGACTAGGGCACTCAATACAACACTTATAAGATTAATAGAAACACATCCGGGCTTGATTGGATGTATTGGTATATCAAAAATTACTCACTGAGTACACTCCTGTAATATCAATGGAGATCAGCAGGATACTGATAACTTCTATTTCAGTGCGGAGTCCTCTGTTTTCACACATATCCAACACTATACAAGGACTTCCAATTATCCGAGCCTTCAAAAAAGACCAGCACTTTTTGGACCAAACATATAATTTCCTGGACCACCATACCTCTTCTTGGCACATGTTTGTTATGACTAATCAGTTCCTTGGACTCTGTATTCAATTGCCATCGTGCCTCTTCATTGCGATTTACTTGATTTTTATGTTGTTCTTATTCCCCAGAGGTAAGTGTGATGAGGTCAGAATGTCTCAGGTTTAAGTTGGGGTATGATGGTTTTCTAAAATGTGTCCTTCTTTTTGGAGGGGAGAGGCTAAAGAGTCTTGTTCTCCGGGAGCTTCTTAATCTTAAGTTGCTCTAGTATGTCGACCTTCTTAATGTTTTGTATGTTGAATCTCGGAGGAAACTCTGAAAATGGCATATCTGCCATACACTTCTTAAGCAAACCTATTATACTCTTCTTCATTCCTCTCAATAATATACTATGGAATTGGTATAAGTATCTGCCACTGGCTGCATTTCTCCGTATTTGCCTTTCACACAGGCAGCTCTGTAAATGACCAAAACTATCTTGGTATTGCTTCGTAACTCATTATCCTCTAATTCCTCTAGAAAATGATATAGGTCCGTCATCGTTGGCTATAATATATCTGCTCAACATATTCGGGTGGTTGCAACATGCCTTGCAGCAAATGGCGGACATGGAGTGCATGGTAGGTTAGCACAGGTTTGTTGCAATCTATATTATTGCATGCTCAATCAGAAGTGTTATACTGCATTGTATCATCCCACTATATTCCAATACAAAATGTATCTATTTACACACATGTTAGATATTGTAAGATAAAGGTATAATGTACTACCTACAGATGACGTCCGTAGAACGCATCAACCAGTATGGCGCTCTGGAGCAGGAGCCGCCAGCTTATACTAACATAAGGCCTCCAAAACACTGGCCGAATTGTGGCAGAATTCAAGTAGAGAAAATGAGCCTCACCTATAGAGGTCTAGCAGAACCATCTCTCGGCCCAATCAGCTTCACCATTCAGCCTCACCATAAGGTAGGGTCATATTTATACCGAAAGGGTCATCATCTCATGCATTTGGAATTGAGTTTTTCATCATTTTTTAGATGGTTAACACATATTAGGAAAGATAATGATCACTGGGGAGACAGTTTGGAAGCTATTTTCTTTCATATCAAAGGCTTCACATTATGTCCTTCAATAAAGACTACACATGTGCAAAAATAATGATCATGAATACTGTTTTCACATGTTCAAGGTTGGGATAGTAGGCAGGACTGGTGCTGGAAAATCCTCCTTGATAACCAGTCTTTTGAGGCTGATAGAACCAACAGGTAGCATCAAAGTTGATGGGGTGGAGCTCAGTCAGATCGGACTGGCTGATGTCCGCAAAAACCTATCTGTTATTCCTCAGGTAGGTTAACACTAGGCTCTTTTCATGATTACTGTCTTTTTCCTTTGAAGGTCTAGATGATGATGTAAATCTGTATGTTGTAATGCCACACATACCCATAGATATGAATGAAATGAATGATCATTAGTATAAATGTCTAATTGAGAGTTTTCCTGACATACTAAGTGTACCAATTGTTGTATACCGGTTGCAACGTTCTGAATAGATGGCTTCCGGCGGGAACTACCGTAACGCACATGTTTGTTGTTCTCTGAGTAGATTCCCATTAATTGAGCCAAATAGGAAATACCAGGATAGACACAGACACAACATGGCGTCAGAAGTGTGTGGTGAAATGAACTTGATGGTGTGTCAGTGAAATAGGAGGAGTGGAAGTCCTGAACTGTGCGTAGAGCTTGACTGTTGTGTGGATGCCAGCCATCTGAATATCAAGTTGTGGGACTCACTAGCTGAGTCTGTGGAAGTGTTAATGACTGTACTGTATCTAGGTGTGATAGGCCTATAGTGAAGAGCATGGCTACCTTCAAGCCCCCTGCCAAGTTCAGCCCTCAGGCTGAGGAGAATATTGCCCAGGCATGGAAGGACTGGCAAATGGAGTTCAGGTTGTATTTAGTGGCAGCAGAAAAGACAGATGTATCTGGGGAGACAAAAGTGGCCATGTTGTTGTGTAGTATGGGGTCCCAGTGGATCAAGGTGTTTGACAAGTTCACCTTTCCGGCTGGGGACGAGAAGAAATTAGACCCTGTGCTGCTTAAATTTGATGCTCATTTTGAGCCAAAGAAGTTGTTGAAAGGCTACATCACACGATTCCAGCAGCGGGTGCAGAAAAATGAGACGGTCGCGGAGTATATCGCACCTGTGAGGGAGTTAGCGTCACAGTGTGAGTTTGGGGCATCCGAGGAGCAGCAAGTCTGTGTCCAGATCTCAAATGGTGTCAGTGATAAGAAGTTAAAGGACAAATTATGGGAAGATGACTTGACACTTGATCAGCTGATTAAAGCATGTAATTTCCACGAGCTGTGGTTATATGCATAGACCGAGACAGTGCCCAGCGTACAACCAGTCTTGCAATTACTGCCACAGGGTTGGTCATTTTGCCCGGCGTTGCTATTCTCAGAAATCTGTGCATTATGCGGCAAATGAGTATGGCGGTCAAGGTTATGAATATGAAGAGTATGGTGCAGTGGGCGGTGGAGAGTATGAATTTGAGTCAGAACATATTGCTATGGAGACACTCAATATCCACATGGTGACACAGGATGTACATGTTGCCAACAGACAAGAGTATGTGGTCGGTGGACCTTAGCACAAAATGTGATGGTTACATTTCCTTTAAAATTGACACAGGTGCAGAATGAATCTATGTTTGACAAACCAATTCTGTTTCAGTCAAATATTGCAGTACGTGGACTGTTGGGGCAACCAGCGATGTCACTTGGGACAGTTCAATTACCAGTAGAGTATAGAGGTGTACAATATGACATAAAGTGTGAGGTTCTTGATGGCCCAAATGTGCCGAACATTCTCTCGGAGAAGGACAGTGTGCGGATGAACTTGGTAAAAAGGGTTGATGTGGTTGATTCTGTCCCAAAATCTGCAAGTGATGTGTATGGTCAGTTTAAAGATGTGTTTCAGGGTGTTGGTAAAATTCCAGGTAAATATGATTTGATATGTGACCCAGAAGCAAAACCGGTTGCCCACCCTCCCCGTCCCATTCCGGCAGCTTTGCGCATGCCTACACGTGCTAAACTGAAAGAACTCGAGTGTTTGGGTATCATCGAGAAAGTGCCTGTGGGTGAGCCGACAGCGTGGTGCAGTGCACTACATGTGGTAGACAAGAAGTCATCTGGTCCAAGTAAGGCTATACGAATAACAATTGACCCGAAAGACTTAAACAAGGCACTGCTTCTTGAATATCATCCAATGTGTACCATTGACGAGGTGACGACAAGAACGGATAAGTCGAAGTTTTTCACGGTCCTGGATGCGAATATGGGCTACTTCCAGATAAAACTGACGAAGGAATCGCAGCACCTAACGGCTTTCAACACACCGTTTGGCCGGTACAGGTATCTGCGTCTGCCGATGGGCATTTGTTCAGCACTGGAGATATACCAGCGAGCGATGAGTGAGATGTTCTGCAATATTGAGGGTGTCGAGATCATAATGGACGATATTTTGATTCATGCTCCAACTCTAGATAAACATAACGAGAGACTGGCTCTGGTGTTACAGCGGTGTCATGACCGCAACCTGAAGCTAAACCCAAGGAAGACGAAGCTATGCACAGATGAAGTGGAATACATTGGTCACAAGCTGACTGCAGAGGGGGTTAAGATTAGTGAGGAGAAGGTGAGAGCGGTTGTAGAAATGCCAGAGCCAAAGTCCATTGCCAACGTACAGAGTCTTCTTGGGATGGTCACATATACCTGTAAGTTCATCCCAAACCTGTCATCGGTGACAGAGCCGCTTCAACAACTGATCAAGGAGAGCAATACCAGAGACTTTGTATTCCATTGGGAAGAGGTACACCGGCAGGTGTTTGAGGAACTAAAAAGGATGATGACAAGTGCTCCAGTCCTGAGATATTATAGCTTAGAAGAGCCCGTAACAATCTCATGTGATGCATCACAGTCAGGACTGGGGGCCGTGCTAATGCAGGGTGACAGGCCAGTAGCATATGCCTCAAAGGCACTAACAAATGCAGAATATGCGTATGCTCAGATAGAAAAGGAACTGTTAGCGATTGTGTTTTCTTTCAAGAAATTTCACTCGTATGTATATGGGAGGACAGACGTCACGGTGGAGACAGACCATCTGCCTCTTGTAAGGATCATAGAGAAACCCCTCCATCTTGTCCCACTGCGCCTGCAAAAGATGAGGATGACATTGCAGCATCAGTCCTTCCAGTTGATTGGAAAAGCAGGGAAAGACATCCCGGTAGCGGATGCTCTAAGTCGAGCGTATTTACCAGAGACATGTGACGGTATGATGAAAGAGGTAAATTATTTCAATGTCTACGCTTCAGAGGTCAGAGGTGCAGCGGTATTCAGTGAGAGCAAGCAAAAGGAACTAGAGGAGGCCTCGCGGATGGATCCAGAACTAGAGAGAAGTGAGACAGATTGTGCGAGTTGGGTGGCCTCAGCATCGAAATGCGCTGGATCCGGAGATAAGAAAGTTAAGAAAGATAAGAAATTGCAGTGCTGGATGGTATTGTATTCAAAGGAGATAGAGTGGTAATACCGATAGCCATGAGAAGTGACATGCTGAAAGTTATCCATGAAGGTCATTTGGGCATAGTGCGTTCCAAGCAACTGGCCCGTGATGTTCTGTATTGGCCGGGTATGAACGCTCAGATTGAAGATACTGTGAGCAAGTGTGCAAGTTGCCGGGCAAACCGCAACCAGCAACAGAAGTTGCATTAAGATACATCTGGCACTATTGAACTTTCGGAATGCACCAAAGACCCCTTGAGTCCAGCTCGCCTGCACAGAGACTGTTCGGCAGGAGAACTGCAACCAAGCTGCCGGTGAGCAACAAGCTTTTGGAGCCAAAAGTTGTGGACCCAGGTAAGGTCGGTCAGACACTGAGAGACGACAGGGAGAGGGCAAGGTTACAGTACAACCCAGGCACGAGGGCTCTTGAAGATCTCAGATCTGGAGACACCATCAGGGTAAGAGTAGGGGATCAGTGGAGACCAGCTAGACTTCTCCCAGATGCGCAGCAGCCGCTCCAGCCAAGGTCATATAACTTGGAGGCAGAGACGGGGAACATCTGGAGACGAAACCGACATGACATATTGAAGACAAGGGAGAGAGACATATTCAACCCAGAGCCACAACAGGTCGACTGGCCAAGACCACTCCAGCGGGCACCAGAAGTAGTGAATGTGCCACCAGTACAAGCTGTCGGAAACCCCAGTCCTCCTCGTCCAAACCAACCCAGTCCACCTCGTCCTGACCCACCTGTATCTCCCATTGCGCGTAATGCACCCAGTCCACCCCGTCTCATACTCCCACCAAGTCCCGTCAGGCCTAGCTTCACCCTACCTGCTACTCAGGGCTCGGGTGGACCATATGTCACACGTGCTGGTTGAGCGACAGCCCTGCCCAAGAAATTTGGAGGCTATGACATGGGCTAAGGGTGGGACATATGGTGATATCGGACATGAACAGTTGATGATATATCTAGTATTATTGGAAGATGTTCTAACTGACATATATCTATTCCCAAAGGTGGTATATTTGACATTTTGATTGTTCATGTGTGTATGACATTTGACAGTGTTATTGTAAGGTGTTCTGACTGACATATATCTATTCCCAAAAGTGGTATATTTGACATATTGATTGTTCTTGTTTATGACACTTGACTGTATAATCATATCTTGTCTTTCCCAACGAAAGGAGATGTTGTTTACCCGTTGCAATGTTCTGAATAGATGACTCCCGGCGAGAACTACCGTACCGCACATGTTTGTTGTTCTCTGAGTAGATTCCCATTAATTGAGCCAAATAGGAAATACCAGGATAGGCACAGACATAACACCAATGGCCTTTGCTGATGTCACCTTTTCATATTCTGCTCTTGTCGTTTTCATTCAGTTCAGTGGATTTGTATCCAGTAGTTCAATAATTATTTCACTATAATTTCAGGACCCACTGTTGTTCTCTGGTTCACTGAGGAGAAACTTGGATTGTTTTGGAGAGTACTCAGACCAACACATTTGGAGAGTTCTTCAGCAGGTATCTGATATGGTTACAATAATATAATTAGCAAAAGAATTGTTAAGAAATTTGTGATTTCAAATTACTGCATTAAAATCTTTTTGAAAACCCCTATAATATAAGATGATATCTTGTTTGCATTTAGGTGCAGCTCACTGAAAAGGTAAAAGGCCTACAGGAAGGTCTATCAGCGGAGGTTGGTGAAGGTGGCAGCAACTTCAGTGTGGGTCAGAAACAACTACTGTGTATGGCAAGGACTCTACTCAGAGGGAACACAATTGTCATTATAGATGAGGCAACAGCAAATGTTGATAACAGGTAACATTAATGTATTTCTGAGTGTGGAGGTCTACCCTCCCGGTGTCTACCCTATGAAGTCAGATTATATACATTTCCACTGTTAACCGTTATTTCACCTGTGCGCTAAAGGGTGACTATTTTTATGTTCGTAATTTGTCAACTTGGGTTGGATTAATGATTGAGTCTTTGTTTGAGCAGTTGATATTTGATAGGGCCTTTCTAGGCAAACAGCACTTTCACAAATTTTAATTTGTTTAGACAGGTGCTGCAATAATCTCCTCTATGTTATGAGGGAAGGGATTTAGAATGCTAATGCTCAATAGAAATATACAGCAGTCCAACATTATAGCACTCCAATGCACTATATGGGTATATATCTAAAACTGGACATCAACATCCATGTATCAGAGTCCTTCTAACAGAAAGCTATATTCAGTCTCATCAAAGTAGAAATCCATAGGTTGCTATATGAAGGAGAAGGCCATGTTCATGCCTATGTGTATGTCTGTGTGGGTGTACATGAGTCTGTGTCCATGAGTGTCTGCATTCATGCTACAGTCATAGGGTGTTTTTAGGGAAATTTCCCTTTTTTGCGATTTTGAACTTTTCTTCTAGCCAAATAGGGTGTTTTTAAGCAAATTTCACTTTTTATGCGATTTTGAACTTTTTTCTCGCCAAATAGGGTGTTTTTATGCAAATTTCACTTTTTTGCGATTTTGAACTTTTTCCTCGCCAAATCATGTGTTTTTGGGCAAATTTCACTTTTTGCGATTTTGAACTTTTTTCTCGCCAAATAGGGGGTTGTTAGGCAAATTTCACTTCTTTGCGATTTTGAACTTTTTTCGCCAAAAGCTGCGGAATCTGCCTCCATGCGTGGTCTGAAGTATAAAACTGGGCATCGATCACTATAGAGCTACAAAGAGACAGAGAATCGATGTCCAGTAATTAATTAAGCTGACCCATTAGAGCCAAAAAGTCAAAACCGAGGACCTGCTTTAATAGACCTACAACCTTCTGTAATATACTAAAAATCCGTGCCTTACCAACTCTTCAGTCATTCAATGTTTAAGTCAGGTTTGGGTATGCTATATGTCAAGATCATTCAATTTCAGAACTGACTCAATTATCCAGGATACTCTTGCACATGAGTTTTCTACAAATACAGTCCTAATGATTGCCCACCGGTTAAACACCATCATCAAGTGTGATCAAATTTTGGTAAGAGTTTCCCTATACCTATTTTAGAACTATGTACATGCTTTGACATTCCCAAAATGTACAAACATTACATATATACTTATTAATTATTTCGAAATTCCATATATTATACAAAAGAATAATTTCTGTGTTTATTGACAGGTTTTGGAGAAAGGGAGGCTTGTCCAATTTGATCATCCATACCTCCTGCTTCAGGACCAGTCAGGACTCTTCTACCAGATGGTGAAAAACCTTGGTGAAGATCACTTTAAAATGCTGAGAAATATGGCAAAAAATACTTTCTTCAAGACAAGCACCAGGCTATGAAAACAATTGGTATAGAATATTTTCGCAGGATGTGCCAAAATATGGCATAGCGATTCATATGCCCAAGTGGAATCATAAAAGGTCTAAGGTAAACCAGGGTGATATTAAAAGGTAGGCCAAATGTCAGGGGGACAGGGAACATTGGAACCGAGATGATGACCTGATGGTGCTTCACTATTAGATAATTCCTTGGGATTCTATGCGTTATTGGCATATAGTTCTTAATTACAATGACAAACGTAGATATCAATACATCGAATTAACCAGTAATGTGCTGATGCACTTCTATTAGCAGTTTTTGACAGATGTGGTATGGCATGAACTTCCCAAAGCTAAGGCAATCTTGCAAACATGCCAGATAGCTGTGACGCAAATTTGTTCTGCTTTAGTCGGAATGAAAGAGCAGTACTATAACTGTCTGTAAGTGAACCATTGAGTGAGATATGGCATTTTCAATACAGCATCCAGATCTCACAATTTATTTTAACCAAGATTTACTATATTCTATAAAATAGTCATAACAAACTAACATTTCTGTGTTCCATTATTTTAATGGGGTAAACTAACATCGAGATCAGGGGTAAGGATTTTCAGGGGGAAATGTGTGTATGTCCAAGACATGCTACATCATTTCGACGAGAGTAGAGACAGATACTCATGATATCTAATTTGTTGCACATTTCTCATTATTCTGTGTACTGAAGACTATAAATGAATCCATTGCTATACCACGGCATGGTATGTTCTTCACAATAACGACGTATCGGACTACGAAATGGGTTGATGCTAACTTGTGATATTGTACCCACATTGAGACCTTCAATAGAAGTCTTTGCACACTCACAGCTGTAGTTACAATAGTCGGTGAAGAAGGCGGGAGTGTTCTGATCCTGAAATAGGCATACATGAATAATATTTAAACAAAGCCATGAAGAAATTGCCTGAATTAAGAAATTCTAGCATGTCCCTAAAAGAAGTCAGTCAGACAACTGGGTAGAAAGGACTGACAACATAGAGTAATGTTTTCAGGCAGAAATGACTAAATTTGGCTTAGAACTTAATCTTGCTTACCATTATTCAAGATTATTCAAGTGCAGATACAAGTGACATCATTTGTAATGGTATTATTCGTCTTTTTTTTAATATACCAAACGAAACCTAACGTGATACTGCAGTACGAGACTGCATACATGTATTATTTATATATTCATTGCTGGTGTCACTATCAAAATAAACAATTCATGACATTTATGTCTACCTTCGGGTATAACTTAGAGGAAGATCTCACCTTAAGTTTTGTGAGAGTTTCACCCCAGGTGCTGTACGCTCCTAGACCAGCGTTGAAACCTGTAAAAGCAGCAAGCCATCAGACTAGTTCCAAGTAAATGCAATACTCAGGGTTCCCACAAAAAGAATCAGATTTAATTCCATGACATTTCCATGACCTTCCATGACAAAAATCTCAATTTTCCATGACATTTTTGCGGAGGTCGGGGGCTTGGCCCCCGAGAAAATTTCAAAAATTTATAAAGCAAATGGTACATTCTAGGGGATTTTGTAATATTAATTCCATTTTTTTCAAATTCCATGACATTCCATGACACACAGCAATTTTTTTTTAAATCCCATGACTTTCCAGACAACTTTCAAATTCCATGACATTCCATGACACGTGGGAACCCTGAATACTAACTTACATGTTCAGCTCAGCAAATATGTTTTCCGATTCCTTCATTTTTTTCTAAATTCAACTTGCTCTACACCCAATGTACCGTAGATCTACCGTTTATCATCTCTATGGATGTTTTTGGAGGTCCCTTGATTTATATTACGTAAATTAACGTACCCAGGTCCCAATAGGAATACTACATATAGGGACTGGTAATGACGTATCAATAACATTTAGCTCCCACAGTCCCAGTCAACCTTTTGAATGTGCTTACCAACAACAATATCTGGTCTGGCCGCCTTAGACTTGTGATAGAGGCCTTTTTCTATGGTGACATTAACACGACCCATCTTCAATGTCCTCCCTGATGCTTTACCACTTATTTCTGGTCCGACAAACAACATGTCTATTTCGACGTTGGGCAGCAGAACGTTTAGTTCCTGTATGTGTGGAATAAAAATAAAGTAACTGTTTTAATGTTTTGTAATATTAAGCCACAGGAACAATTATAATATGTCACCCAAGTTCTTGTATAGGAACGAAGAGGGTTGTGTCAGCATTGACCGCAACAACAAAAGGACCTGCTGACATTCACCAGCTGGATTTAATTATGCATGAATTATCCCTCCCTTTGATCTCATTGGCTCACCGGTGGTCAGCTGTACACCCGCTGGCCAAGTTGAGGCTCAGTCATACTGGTGCATGTTGTCTAAGTTGACAAGTGAACCAAGATTACTAGACACTGGCACATTCCAAGCTCTATCCAGTAAATTCATGTGAATTATAAAAAAGGAATCAATGCTATATCCACCTATCATGAGTATATATTATACATGTATGGAAATATCTAAAATAAAATTAAAACATACCTCAAAGACAGGCACCATATCTACTTCCTTCTCTACGCCTATCACATGGACCGTAAGACAAGTGAGTCCACTCATGCTCCTACTGGGATCTGTGCATCACAAATATAAACCTTTTTTTTTTTTATACTGCCTGAGGAGGTAAAACATCTCATCTCATACTAAAGGCAACATTTAAATACTAGTACATTTCTTCTCAGTACATGGTCAGTAGAGATGATCAAGGTTCCACAAGTTTCTTTCTCAAAATTGAGACTACGGGGTAGTAACGTACCATAGGTTATTTCTAACCAAGGTATGCTCTGAAAATACAACATAACTTCCCTCTTACACATAATTATCGCCAATGCAATTGCTTACAATGTTTTGGTAAGAGTGTTGTGATGTAATACAGTGTAAGCGGCAAGCTGAGAAGTACGGCAATGGGGGAGTCTAAACCGAACCCCCTCCAGCTGTAATAGTCTCTCCAGCATGTTAGCGGTTGCACAGGCTCTTCAGATGGTTGACTAGAGAGGATTGTGGTCTCCTCACCAAGTACATATTGGACCCCATCTGTCTGCAGTTCTCCTAAATAGAAATAATCAAGTTATTGAAGTTGGGAGTCACCATAAGTCAAATCACTTAAAGCAGCAACGCCAAACATAATTCTCTTTATCATACCTACAACAAACGTAACCAGCATAAAGACTAGTAACCTAAATACCCGCGTATATAACTCACAGCCAGACTTGGATTGCTGGAAATGTCAACTACAGTACAGTTTTAAAACCCTCGTATGACCCCCTACCCCTCCCTACCTTGGAAGAATCTCATGAAAATACAACCATAATTAATTATACAAGTTCCCACAAAAATTTCAGACGAAAATTCCATGACATTCCATGACAAAAATCTCAAATTTCCATGACATTTATCAAATTATTGTGTGGCGTCATGGGGTTTAGCCCCTGAGAAAATTTCTAAAATCTAGAAAGCATATGCTACATTCTCGGAGATTTTGTAATATTAATTCTAGTATTTTCAAATTCTATGACATTCCATGACACATGGTAATTATTTTTACAAAATTCCATGACATTCCAGACAGCTTTCAAATTCCATCACATTCCATGACACATGGGAACCCTGTTATATTGATCAGAATTATTGCACATAGACATATATGGATCATATTTACCCATGTGAGGCATGTGTTTTGGGCAGTTATGTGGAAGTTCGCGCTGCCAAAGTCCTCGACCATAGACTCCCTTACGCTGAAGGAACTTGGAGTATTGATGATGCCCAAAAGTCTCACTTGTGGTTTCTACAACAGCAATTTTGATAATGCTGTGTCAATAAATCGAACTGTTCGTGCAATCTATTGAATAGTTCTAATAGATAGGAGGTTGCAATAATCTTCATATATATGGAAAGTCCTTTATCCAGCTACATTCATGTTTATTTACATAACTGTCATTAGATGACAGAGCATTGATCACTACCACGGGGAAATATGGGCCTCTACATGGGTACCCACAGTTTTGGCTGTGTCGCCGTGTCGGATTTTAGCAAAAGGGGCCGTGTCACCGTGTCGAATTTTATGTATATATAGAAACTCATAGAAAAATTCCTGTGTCGAATTTTATTTTAAATTTAGTTGTGTCCGTCGAATTTTAAAAGCCTGTGTCGCCCATGTCGATTTTTACCCATGTAGAGGCACAAATGTCAACCATTCTTGAGAAAGAAGACGACCACTGTATTGCTTTACACTCTTGACACTACCATTACATATTACGCTCACCTGAAGAATATGAAAAGGGAAAGTCGGCGAGCTGTTCACCAATCTTAGCATAGGCTTGCATTTTTGCGCACCAATTCTGGTGGCCGTGCCTATCCTGAGGGTGATGTAAATCCTTGTCCTGACAGTCTTTAGAACAGTAGAGTACACAGCCACAGTTTGGGCTGTTAAGGAAAGGAATATATGATAAATTACTGCTATGAAATGAAATATTTCCCGAACCAGTGTGGATATTCTAGGATCACCTACCCTCTACCCCGCTTCACCCGTGTTTGACCCCCACTTGGTATTGTCATACCGGCGGTTAAAACTTCAAGTTTATATTATTCTTTGTACGACCTCACCTGTATATTCTAGCCAGTTACAAGTAAATAGTAAATTACCAGACTGTAATCTCTGCAGCAAAAAGTGAGTGGAACCTGAAGGTTATCTAAAACGAAAATTAACCGGGAAGATCACCTTGTTGTATGTTAAATTTTATTCAAAGTATAAAAAAATAATCTGTGATTCACCTACCATGGAGTGAAAAGGAGTGACTCCCCCCTGCGTCTACACTTAGAACAAGCACGAAGGTTGGTGAGGCTATTAACCCATGTACAACCACAAGCGGCCTGATTTGAAACGCTCTTGATACCAAGATCTTGTAAAATACTATCACTTCTGGAAATATATAATTAATCAAAATAAGTGCGAGACTTTCCTTTCAAAGAATCACATGACATGTACAAGATTTTAAATAGGCCACGACACCACGTAAAAATCATGAAATTATAATTACTCTCCAATGTCAAATGAAAGGATATATATTCCATTAACCATTCTTGTCCGAGTTTCTCTTTTCGAAAAAAACGATTTTCTTGTGATTGCTAATTATTTTCCTACAGCGACAAATACATTACGTTTAGTACTTGAATTTACTTACAAAGAAGGGCCACTTTTGAATATCACATGCGCCGGTCGTCGCGGCCTCCCAGCTATTGGCTGTTGCATAGCATCGTTGAGAACACGTTTTATATGTTCAACACAATCCAGCTCAGGCAGTTTATAATCAATGGCAAGGATCGCTCCCTGGGCATCAGTGATCATAACCATCCTCTGTGTCGTCATTTCTTCTCCATCAGAATCTTCAACTACATTCACATAGAAAATAAATATGATTTATATCACCCATCTGATCATCAAATCTATGAGATGAGCTGAAGACAGAAATCTCGCTCCTATATATTTACCGAACCAAGGGTTATTTAACCTCCGACACCACATAGACATGGTGTGAGAGGGACAGGCCTTTGATTTGCTGTAAGTCTACCACAGCATGGGAGACGGCAGCCATTATATATTTCATTATTGCATAGCGTATTTGTTATCGAATTTATATGGTAGATCTTGAGATATACCTCACTTAAACCTATATAACACCCTCGGTGCTACGCACCTCGGGCGTTATATAGGTATACACCCCCTCGTGTGCCCGTTATCCATATATTATTGGTAAAATAACTTGATTTTACCATCACAATCCTCTTCAGTGTTGACAGTCCATGCGATATGTTCACATGGTAAATCACTTAGGCTTCCATCCATATTCTCTTAGGACGATACAACCAGCAGTTCTGGAAGAACAAGGCATTGGTGGTTAGAGCTTGTCTGTAACGACCCTTGGAGTTCTTGCTGCAACACTTGGGGCAACAATTGCAACATCCCCTCATTACTTCATTTCTTCTTCATAGACAGCCATGTTGCCCATGGATTCAAATTTGTCCGACAAGAAAGCGTCTTGTCTAACCCAACCCAAACTGTGAGCTCCCATAGGATTAATGTGGGTTGACGAAATTGACACTCTGTCCACACTACCGTAATGATTGATTGATTGATTTGTTTAACGTCCCAGCGTACATAGATCCTATGGGACTTCTCAGGTTTGATCGGACAATAGGTCCTTTCATTTCTCATCTTAAAGTTGCACATAAGTGTGTGGGTGCGTGTGCGCGTGCATGTGTTTGTGAGTCTGCTTGTAGCAGTGGAACACAGCTTGTAGCCGGCAAACCAGTCATAGTTCCATACCAATCGGGCCAGCAGATCAGGGCTGACGAGACTGGTTCAGTCTATTTGACCATTCATGATGTGTGCTTCAGGTTCAGTGCGGCCAAATAAATTGGTGCACTCATCAAGAGGCAGACTTGTATTGTCCATGACACATTGCCTCGGCCATGACCCACAAATTGAGATTACAGTAAGAACCAATGACACAGATGTCTTAATTGTGTTGCTTGACCATGTACTCACAGTGTATTGCCCAAGGTTTGGCTAGATGCTGGTGGGTCAAGTAACAATTCAAAAAGGTGCATATCAAACACCCTGGGAAACCTTGATGATAATGTCATAAGTGCACTGTCAGAATACGAGACTGTGAACAAGGCAAGGCTAGCTATCTTTGAAACAAAGTATGCACTAAGTAAGAACAAAAGAGACCTGCTACAGGTGGTAAAATGTGGTAGACGGTTCAAATCCGAGTAACTTTCCGCATTAGAAAAACAAGTCCAGATGGCCTTTTTGGCGTCATCCACTTGGAAGGGTCTCGGACTTACACTAGCATCGTCTCACTGCAAGAGGGAACAAGAGAGCGCCAAAGAGGTAGACAGAATGCTATCAACAACCTCCCCTCCCCGCATCTAACAATGGAAATGGCCACAACCACAGATACCCCGGATGGTATTTTATTCAGATCGCCTTACAACAGGCTGTCAAATCTCTACCCGTGCCCAATTAAAGATGAGGGCGTTACATTTAACAGCGTAGAGCAAGCTTTCCAGGCCAAGAAGGCGGAGATATGTGGTGACAAAAAGATGCGAGACGTGATCATGGCAGCAACCTGTCCCTTCGAAATGATGGCTGAGGCAAAACGTATAGCGACAAACCAAGACTGGGCCCGAGATGCTGAGAGGTATTTACTTCACTACAACAAGATCAAATTTGGTGATCCTGAGATGAACAATTACCTACAGAGCACGAAAGACGCAAGGCTGTATGAGGCTAGCTTCCACCAGGTCTGGGGGGCTGGTTTTCACCTCGGGCAAGCAAGATATTGCACCCAAGCAAACCTGCGTTCTGCCAACCTACATGGACTGATCCTTGAAAGGATACGTAGGGAAAATGCTCCAAATCCGAGAGCAGATGACGACCTAGAGGAAGAACAAGATGACGACACACCAGCAGACGACCCTCCTCCACCAGAGGACGACCTAGAAAATGGTGATGATGCTGACGATGACGACAAAGAAGATGGCGATGAGAAACCTGAAGATGAGACACTTCCAGAAGAGGCTCCTCCAGTAGCCCCCGACACAAACTGATCAACAAGTAGACTGGCCTGGTCTCAGCAAGAACTGTGGTTTTTTTGTGTATTTACCTCATAGTCATAAAATTTTTGCAAATACTGTAATCAATCTACCAATGTAAACGCCAAATTGTTTAATTTATTTTTTGAATCATTACTTAATATTAATATTGAAAACTAAAGTCGAATAATTAACTGAAATGTCTAAATATATAAAAACCCTAGTTTTAAAACTACCGGTAAATTTTTTGAACTTATTTCATTTTGTTTCTCTGTTGAAAATCTTATAAACTACAGACTGGTCATTTAATTTGGTTAATTTAATTGTATTTAGGTCTTAATTTAATTTAATTATAATGAAATGCATTTAACAGACATGTCTGTATGTAAGGTTAGAGCTAATAAGTTCCCTTGTCAATACCTGCTAGAATGTTGTAGTCCTAGTGTTAGTGGGCCATACGAACCTGCGAACAAGCTTATTCTGAATGTAGCATTTATGTACCGGTACTGCATTTCACCTAGCTAAATTCCAAGTGATTCCATAAATGTTATAGGTTTATATTTGCAAATTCATGCTATGTTAACATACATGCTATAGGTAAAAGTGAAGTTGTACCTTGAACTGCAGGTTCTCAAGAATGTCTTGTGTCTCTATACCAAACGTAATATTACAGTACCGGTATCTTCAACTCTCATATGACATACTCTATTCATAGTATTTGGTCTATACGATTCTGATACCTGAATGTCGAAATTGCTATAAATTGCCATAATTTATTTAGGTCTAGTTTGTTGTTTAGTTCTTGGGCTGATCCAAACCCAATGGATTACTTATGTAGGTATACTACATGTATATTCATGATCATTTAGTTTGGAGCAAAACACCCAATCATGCCGCTATCAAATATAAGTCTGGGTGGCCATAAGAGCCGTATGCCTAGGCAGGGGGGTATTCTAGGGGGTATGGGGATATGTAAAAATTGTATTTTATTTCATCTTATCATAAACCATACAAGATGTTTGTGTGGTCCTGGTATGACCACATGGAAAATTGTCAAATTTTGGACCGATGGGTGAAGTTCCCAATTTTAAAAAAGGGTTTTCTCTGGTTCATTTAAATGCTAGAAGTATACGCAACAAGACGACTGCCATTAAGACAGAATTAGTGAATATTAATATCGATATTATCCTGTTCTCTGAAACATGGCTCAATGACACGGATGAGGATTGCCTATTTATGTATCCCAAATATAATTTATTTAGGTCTGATAGGATTAGTGTATATCGAGGGGGTGGTTTATGCGCCCATGTCGACGAAAATATTTCTTGTTCTATTGATAAATTCAAACTGTTAAATCGTTGCACAGACGACATAGAGGTTCAATGGCTTCTTTCTGTCAAAGGTACCGGTAAGAAATCTATTATTTGTAATGTATATAGGCCGCCCCAGGGATCGGTACATGAATTTTGTAATATTATGAAAGCTTTATTGCTTCAGATTCCTGATCTGAGTGACTATGATGTATTTATCCTTGGTGACTTTAATGTGAATGTCCTGGCTAATTCAGCTGAAAAGAACTTACTGTACGAGACTCTTGATCAATTCAATTTAATTCAGTTAATTAATGAGATAACGACTACCTCTGGCACGAATACGTGTATAGATTTAATTTTTACAAATTGCTATGAAATAATTTCCAGTGGTCCTTTAAATATGCATTTGTCAGATCACTTACCGGTACACCTAATACGTAAACATGTGCGTGTAAAGCCTACCTTTAAAAAATTTAAAGGACGCTCGTATAAAAATTTCGACCTCGCTAGATTCTTGTTAGATGTTGAAGCCTGTGACTGGGATTATTTTAATACATGTCAGACTGCTTCTGAGTGCTGGAATGTATATGTGAATATGTTAAAACGTATGTTAGATAAGCAATGTCCAGTCCGTGAATTTAAAGTCAAGGACAAACCAGATCCATGGATGTCTAATTATCTGCTGGAAAGAATTAATGATAAAAATAATCTGTTAGCTGAAGCCAGAAGGCTGAAGTGTATTGTCACTTGGCATAGAGCTCGTCAACTTAGAAATATAGTGAATTTAGAAAATGATGAAGCTAGAAATAAGTATTATAATAACTTAAGTAAAACCCACTTTAAGGACTCTAAACAATTTTGGTCAATCCTGAAAGACATTTTACCCTCCAGTAAACATATGACTAAATCTGTGAATCTAGTTGACGAGGCTGCTATTCCTGTATCTAATGAAAATGCAAGTGCGTATGTTAATAAGTTTTTTGCTGAGATTGGTCCTAAACTCGCAGACAAACATAATGTGCCTTTTCAGTTTATGGGCGAACGCTGTCAAAATGACATGCCTGATTTAGATTTTTCAGACGATGATATTATATCTTGTGTCAAAGACATAGACATTTCTAAGTCGTCTGCCA
The DNA here is from genome assembly GCA_947462335.1 of Harmothoe impar. Taxonomy (NCBI): domain Eukaryota; kingdom Metazoa; phylum Annelida; class Polychaeta; order Phyllodocida; family Polynoidae; genus Harmothoe; species Harmothoe impar. Next base: position 64,025,848 of record OX381709.1, read on the forward strand.
TCGAATACTTACCTACTAATATATTTAAGGAGGCAGTTATTAAAAATCCTGTACGTTTTACTAGGATAATTAAATTGTGCATCTCGACAGGAGAAATTCCTGATTCTTGGAAGATTGCTACGGTGACCCCCCTTCCTAAGGGTGGTGATCTTACTAATGTTTCGAATTACAGGCCTATTAGTGTGTTACCTGTACCCGGCAAGGTTCTAGAGCGACTTATACATACTGCTATATCTACCCACCTAGAATTAAATTCAATTTTGTCGAAAAATCAGGGGGGTTATCAAAAAAATAAATCAACTCTTGACTCGATCAGTATTTTAGTAGACGATATTCTAGAACATAGAAATAAAGGGAATATTACATTAGCTGCATTTATAGATATAAAGAAAGCGTTTGATTCCGTAAATTACTCTATATTACTGAAAAAATTAGAGCAGTATGGTATTCACAACAGAACCTTGACGGTCATTGAAAACTATTTGTCTAGGAGACAGCAATGTACGGTAGCTAATAATATTAAATCTAACATATTACCTCTCACCTGTGGCGTTCCACAGGGATCAATATTAGGCCCTTTGTTCTTTTTATTGTATACAAATGATTGCATTTCACCTCTTGATCAACATAAAACTTTACTTTATGCTGATGATTCGGTCTTATATGTTTCTGGTAAAAATCTAAACACTCTATCTGATCAACTAACCACAGCTTTAGGCTCTTTTCTAAATTGGACTGCAATTAATAAATTAACTATGAATGAATCTAAAACTAAAATTATGACCTTTGCCTCCAGGATTAAATTAAACAGAATTCAAAAACCCAAAATTAAACTAAATAATGTAGATCTGAAAAATGTTGTCTCCTACAAATACCTTGGGGTAATCCTTGATGAGGAATTGAATTTCTCTATGCATATCAGAAATTTGATAAAAAATCTTAGATTTAAGTCGATTTTGATGTATCGGTCGCGAGACTCCTTATCTAAAGAGTCATTGTTAAGAGTCTACAAGACCCATGCGCTTCCAGTCATAGACTACTGTGATGTATTATATGATAGAGGCAGCGCCGATTTACTGGAAGAATTGCAAAGGGTTCAAAATAAATGTTTAAAGACGTGTTTTCATGACCATATACTAACCCCTACGGAGTTAGTACATGCCAAAGCTAAGCTACCTATGCTACTACACAGACGTGAATTTCACATTAAAATGTATGCCTTTAAAAGGTCTACTATGGAAAGATATCTGTATAAAAAACCAAGGGTTACTCGGTTATCCAGTGCACCTGTGTTAAAATATTCTATCATTAAGTGTGCATCTTACGAGCGTTCAGTACTAGTTAAATGTGGCCAGAGATGGAATGCCCTTGATGTTCCCACGAGAAGTATTGCTTGTGTCGATACTTTCAAGAAAAAAATGAAAGATGTTCTTGAAAATACTATTCCAAAACTACCCGGTATCTAATATGTTTTAGACTCAATAGACTTGTACAGAAGTGATTTTCTTTTTTTTCGGGGGGTATATCTCATTATAAGACGCATTACTGCTGACAAGATGTGAAATCATTTTCCTACAAAGACTTGTTATTTTTATATTGTTATGTACACTTTATATGACGATTGCACCATCTAAACAGGTTTACCTGACGGTGTATATCATAAACTTATTGACTGAATATAGTAATCCGATCGCTATTACACAACGCGTAATATTTATTACGAACGAGTTATCCATGATGAAAGGAGAAGAGAACACATGTATGTCATACATTGTACTTTATTTTCAAATCTGGTCAATAAAGTTTAAATTTGTTCAAAAAAAAACATTGTTGAAGACTCAACACAAAGGCAAGAATACGGTAATGTGACCAAGATCGGAGAAGGATAGATGACTTCAAAGATTGTGCCTCTATGGCTTTCGGCCAAAGAAAATCCAGAGAGAGAAATCCTGGTATATGCCTTGCTTGATACTATGTCTGACACAACTTTCATTCTAGATGAAACTGTTGACAAGTTAAGCACTTCCACTGAATATACAAGTCTGAGACTGTCAATATCAGCGAAGAATGACACTTATCAGCTGCAGGAGGGGTCGAGATCGATATGATAAACCACATTTGATCAACAGCTATAATGGATTGCATACATAATCAAAAAGTCAGTCCACTGCCAAAGATCATATTGATTCCTGGTGGATTTCACACTGATGAGCTTCCTAGGCACAATTGGAAGCTTGATGGCAGGATCAAGCCTAAAGGAGACCATTTCCCAGGATAAGGCAGAGAGTTATGACTGATTAAATGGTTTGTTAAACATCAACGCGTACAATTATGCTCAGGACATACTCAGGTTTATTCGGACCTTTGGTCTTTATTTTTCTCATCTAGGTTTCATGTACTAGTGTGCACGTATTTATGAGTCTACTTATAGAGGGAAGTGTCGTTCATATTCTCTCTGGGAAAGCAGTGGCAAGATCTGTGCATGCCCATTTGCTAGTCGATAGTGCTCTGAATGCCATCACAGGTATTTGATGCTCTCGTGCAAAAAGTGTTTGAACAAGACGACAAAGGACATACCGTAAATTCCAGCTTATAACCCTGCAGGATGTACACAAAACAAACCTCTAGTGCAGGTCACACCGTATATACTGCACGTGATTCTCCCAGAGTTGGGATGTGGGTTGTATGCTAGGTGCGGGATGTATGCGGTAATTTATGGTAGTTCATTAAACACTATGCAGCCTTTAAAGGACACAAACTATTGGATTTTGTTGTATCCAAAACGTATTACCTATTACACTTTCATACATTTATGTGTATAGGCTTATAATATATCATTTTAAAGATAATTCTATGGCGTTTTCAATGATTAACATGAAACGTCTGTAAGAGGTACATGCAAACTGATATCATCACATAGAAGTATCAATATCTTTTTTCTTTCTTTTATATACTTAGGCCCTTACTTTGGATTGGACTAAGCCGTACCACAGAGAAGGAACCCTACCTCCCTGTCTGCTGAACCCCTGACATGCTGTGCTATACTGGAACTCCACAATGAACTGCCACTGGATCACCTGCTACTGGTCATGGACATGATGTACCCCAACAAGTTCAAGAAAGAGGATATAAAGAAAAGAGTCAACAACTGGAGAGGCTGCATCACAAGATTAAAAGCGAAAAGAGATAAGGAAGCAGTTCATGTCTACTGTGATGAGGTTCTCCCAGAATGTCAACAAGAAGTACCAACAACAAAATGTCAACCAACTTCATCAAGTCCCATACATGAAGCACCGACCCAGCTATCATCAAATCCAAAACCTGAACCACATCCAGAACCCCAGGCTTCAATACATGAAGCAAAAGATCATGCACAGGACAAGAAGATTGACGATTTGAAAACAAGGTAGAGGGGTCAACAGAGCAATTTGGAATCCTACAAGAGGCATACAAAGATAAATGTGTGGCCATAGACAGCTTAACAGCAGAGACAGACGCTATGCGGAGAAATGTGAGTATGGCGGATGGAAATCTCAGTGTTACTCAGAAACAATTGAATCAATGTAACCAAAAGTTGAGATCGGCAAAGGAAGAGCGGTCAGATCTAAAAGGAACCCCTGAATATCATTAAAAAGGTCTTTGAGGTATGAAAAGAGCAAACCTAAAAAACTGATAAATGAGATCAATGAACGAAAAGCGAGAGAAACCAAAACTGAGCTTGAGATTACAAATTTAAAGGGACAAGTTGTAGCTCTACAAAAGAGAGCCAGTGACCAAAAGACGCAGTTAACTAGGTACAAAGAGGATGAAAAACTGTTGGGAGTTAAACTGCAGAACTAGAAAAAAGAAATTGTAGACGTAACTGCTAAATCCCTCACGTTTGCTGGAGAGAGCTTGGTCACAAAGACTGATAACACCATACACAGAGGAGGTTGAGAAATGTCTCATGGAAATGGTCGTGCAAGCACCATGGGTGCAGGGGTATCTATAGGTTCCATGGCAAAGTGGGTCTTTGGGAAAGATATTACAAATACAGATTTCCCTAAGCATACAGTTGCTACAACTATGATGGACCGTGCACATGTTCTAGCAAAAATCCAAGTTATGGAAGCTCTGAGAGAAAGCAAACGATAGGATTTCCATTCAGATGCAACAACTAGAGATCATAACAAAATACTTGGTCATCAGGTTGTAACTGATAAAGGTGTTTCATTATCTGTTGGCTTTTGCCCATTAAGCGTTGAAAATACCACAACTCTATTGGATAACGATATAGCCATGATTGATGAGTTGGCAGATGTGTGTTCTGAAGATGAGAAGGAAACTGTTTATAAGGACCTCCTGACAAATATGTTTGCTGTGATGTCCGACAGAGCTGCTGTAAATAAGTCATTCAATACAGAAATGTCTGATTACAGAAAGAGTTATTTGCAAGATGATGTCGATTTACAGTTTTTGTATTGTAATGCACACTTTTTACTTGGTCTTTCCAATGAATGTGAGATGAAGCTTAAGGATTTGGAGTCAGATTTGGCGGAACCTTGAGGTCATGATAACAGTCCCCGTTTTGCTCGTTTTTCCTCAAGCTATGAGTCCAGTGTTGCTCGTTATATAAGGACAGGCTGTGATGTCCTTGGACCACGAGGGGATGCTAAGAGTGGCTGTAAATGGAGTGGGAGTCCTACTGTGAGGAACAACTGAACACCAAATCACATATAAAGAGTTTTCACATGAACGGATTCAATAACTTTTTTGAAGGGGCTGCTGGTTTGTACCTCCAACAGAAAGCTATTTGCGATTTCCTAACTGGTTACAAAGAGAAATTAAACTTGAAGCTTCAGAGTGTACTACTTGATGCTAAATTTGAAGAGCTACAAGCCTTTGCCCGTGCCATTGGACTGATATTCTTTGTCGTGACAGGATCTTTTTGGGAAATGCTAAATAGTCATGTGGAATACATGGATTTACATAAATATGTTCAAACCATGTCTGCCTTTTTTAAGCAGTATGCTACTAATAGCTCAGATCTATTGGAACAACACACTGGGGTCTTCCCAGAATTTTCGTGTCACATGGGGAAGTGTACCAGTCTTTGTTGCAAGACCAAGGGGAAGCTCTCAACACTAAAACCCAAAATACTTTACAGGAGTTATTAACGAGTTTTACTGGCGTTTTGGAGAGGCAACTAGTTGACTTTTTACCAGGTGGTAAATACGGTAACGAAGCTTCTGACGAGATGCGCCTAGCAATGAAGCACTGTAAGGTCACTAATCTTCTCTCTGAACATGAGTTTGGGGACCTAGATTACAGTCAGTTCAGGCGTAGGTCTGCCTCACTACATTACCACTCTAGCATCCAGATGATGAAAAGGAATAAGACCATTTCAGTCTGGCTTGCATCTAAATCAGAGGAAGATCAGTCAATATACCTGAAATTAGCTAGAGAAAAAGCATCAGAATTACGCATAAAACATCTAGAGGCTGAGAAACGGATAAAGGAGGATACAACGAAAAGGCTTGAGACTGAGGCAAGACAAAAATTAGAAAAGAAATCGAAGCTAGATGATGCTAAGAAAAGGTTGTTAGACTGTATAAAGGAGCACAGTGGGCCATGTAAGTGCTCTCATGATGTTGAAAAACCTGTATTTGACATCAGCAAGTTCACAAATACTCAGAAGCTTCAGGTCATAAAAGATGAGATTAGGTATCTGAAAGTGATTTTGGATATTAAAGACAAGCGATTGCTATTTGCAAAGAAAGGATTAGCAGAACTTATTCAGTGCCTTAAGAGTATGTTAGCTGAGAGTGAATGTGACGGAACCTGTGATCATGTGCCTGCTGACATTGAGCCACCTCCAAAAAGGCAGCGTATTGAAACGGAAAATGTGAGCCCAACAGCAGAAAATTTGAACGCAACAGCAACTCAGATGTTTTTGCACCCTCAAAAGACATGTGGGTTGATGTTGTGTATGAGGAAGATTTTTTTTTTGTTTTTTTTTTTGATTATTTTGTTGGAGTTGTGAGAGAGGTATATGATACCCAGGCACTGATTCAGTTCTTAAAACGAGCACCAAAGGCAAAGAAACCAAGAGTAAAAAGTATGAAGATTGCTGTGATTAAGAGTCCCACCTAGAGCTGGTAATGACAGGTGTGGCAATAATGTCTACCAGACCATCATGTTTCCATCACTTGATGAGCTCAGTGCTATTGACTTCACACTGATGTGCTTCTCCACAAAGAAGACCCAGGGTAATCACATTGGGCGTATGGTTCAAGTGGACCTTGAAAATGATGAGGTAGAGTCAACTGTCATGAGACGACCATCCAATGGAGCCAAATCCATGTATTGCTTTCTGGAAAGGGAGGACAGGAGTATACATGATTTCTACTACATTTTGCAGTAGACATATTTGGTTACCTGTGTTACCTATTATAATATTTATCTATGTATTCACTAGAACAATGTTCATTGTACAAACCATTCTTTCACATAGATAGACCCTACACAGTAGAATAGTTTATCAATTATAATTTTATTACATCTAGTCTTCTATTCATCGGTCTGGTGCTCGCAGAAAACCTCATGCTATCTGTTTTAAAAACATGTACGTGCCCCCATGTATCTATGCTGCTTTTATCATTATGGCCACCTAACAGAATTCGCTTATACTATAGGAAACTCAACTTGGCAATTAGAGATATTCAGAGACAGTGGGCATATCCCCAAATCTCACAGAACAGAACTCATAGCATATACCATAGGGAGTCCTCCATCATAACAGGTGCTGGATATATCCAACAACAAAATCACCCAGTGCAAACCTAGTCTGCATGATACAGCTTGTGAGGTTTGGAAAATGGCTAGACTAATGACTAAAATAGGTAAAACAATAACCTCACAAACTTCCATCTCCATACATTAGAGCTGCTGAATATCCCACACCACCTTACAGAACTCCGTCACACTACAGGAAAGCTGTCATCACTAGAGGTGCTGACTATTTGTATGAGCCACTGAACATATCCCAAAATAATCAATCAAAACGAATTTCAAAGTTGCATTTTGCATTCCAGACTGCCATTAGATTAGGTTTTTCACAAGTGATGGTAGGCCGAAGGCCTAATAAGGTGTCAACACAAAGGAGAGACCTCCCTAGTAGCTTCTTCGTAACCTATTCAATAAAAGTCTGCATGATACTTCTTGTAAGGCTGGGTAAATGGCCAGACTGACAACTGAAATAGGCAAATTGAGATCTTCTGAGGCACTGGACATCCAACAATAACCTATTAACATATCTCCCTTATGTCCTTATGTCTTTAGGACTGCCGGTACAGTCTGGAGGAGCCCTGCCATAGCGCATTGTTTCCAATGCAAACGCAAAATCTTGGCTTTGGGAGGGCCCCTTTTACTTCCTGCATTGGAACGCTATGGCAGTGCTAAGGATATAGCATAGAGAACGTAACATTATTACAGGTGCTGAATATATCAGACAACAACCTAACTGAATTCCCTTATACCATAGAAAAGCTGTCATCATTACAGCTGCTGAATATCCCACAAACACCTTACAAAACTTATAGGGAACTTAACACCATTACAGGTGTCGAATGTCTCACATAACCACCGAACAGAACTCCCTTATAGTATAGGGAACTTAACATCATTACAGGTGTTGAATATCTCAGACAACAACCTAACAGAATTCCCTTATACCATAGGTAAGCTCTCATCATTACAGCTGCTGAATATCCCACAAACACCTTACAGAACTCCCTTAGACTATAGAAAAGCTGTCACAGGGGTGGGCATATCTGAAAACCTTGGAGCCAATGCAGGACTGGTTGTAGCCAAGACAAGTATTGGAAGGATGTGCTCTCGTGGGCATCTTTCACAATGCGCAGCAAGGGATATGCTCCTGACCTCCCCCCCCCCCCCCCCCCACAAGAAAATTTCAGAAGTCTAGATTTAAAATGGTGTGTTCTGGTGCATTTTGGGCCAAATATAATATTGCTCCAATGATTCTTTAATTGCCCTCTTTTTATTGGGACTGGAACATTGTTTAAGAAGGGAAATGGTTCGGATTTTTTTTGAAAATTCTTACCCAAATGGTGCTCTCTGATGCATTTTGGCAGATAATACTATGGCTCAGATCTGTATTCATCATCTACTATTGGGGGTGGAAATTACTTTAGGAGGGACAGACCAATGAAAAAAAAATTGATAGACGCTACAGGATATGGACCTAGGAAAAAAATAGGATTGGAAAAAGCTGAGCTAAACATGGTCTTTGGGAACCAGAGTTGGGTGTCAGAAAGAGAGCTTTTGGATCAGAAAGGGTCAGGTTTGGGTACTGGTATTATGAAGGGCCACCAAGTTTGGGCATAAGGAAGGGCCAAGTTTTTGCACCCAGATTTTGGCACTCGATCACAATTAACATGTTATTTAAGATTAAAAAATTGGAAATTTTTTAAAATATTAAAGTAAAATAATGTATTTGAGTACAATTTAAAAATGTATCATAACTTTGGTTCTAGTTGGACAATTCACAAAATTCTTTCAGTTTTGGAAAGTTTGGGGTCAGGAGGGCATTGTCGCCTATTTCAAGGCCAGTGTCGCCACTTTTTGGCGACATGGCGACAGCTGCCCACCCCTGCTGTCACTGGTGCTCACTGTTTATGCCATTTCAAGGACAAAAATAGATACAGCTGGTAAGGCAAGGGGCATGGCTCAACTAGCCAATTGGATCCTCAGAGACACCGGACATATCTAACAACAACCTAACAGAACGAGTTCCCTTTTAGCATATGAAACGTAACATCATTACAGGTGTTGAATGTCTCAGACAACAACCTAACAGAACTCCCTATTAGCATATGAAACTTAACATCATTACAGGTGTTGAATATCTCAGACAACAACCTAACAGAACTCCCTTTTAGCATATGGAACTTAACACCATTACAGGTGTTGAATGTCTCAAGACAACAACCTATCAGAACTCCCTTTTAGCATATGGAACTTAACACCATTACAGGAGTTGAATGGCTCACATAACCACCAAATAGAACTCCCTTATAACATAGGGAACTTAACATTGTAACAGGTGCTGAATATATCACACAACAGCTGTGCAAGCCTTGATAAAAAGACATTCTTTGAAAGGAGTCGGAATGAATGTACCGACCTGAAAATGAAGCGTGTTCACCTGAAAGTGCTCGCCATAAATGGCACTTCGGTCCATACCGACAGCTCTGTACAACTAGAGCTCCTCACCAAGCTAGCAGCAACCACCCATGAGTTCTATGTTTCGAACATGGGGTATGAACTTGTACTGGGCTGTCTGTTTATGCCATTTCAAGGACAAAAATAGATACAGCTGGTAAGGCAAGGGGCATGGCTCAACTAGCCAATTGGATCCTCAGAGACACCGGACATATCTAACAACAACCTAACAGAACTCCCTTTTAGCATATGAAACTTAACATCATTACTGCTGTAGAGACAGGAATTCCAGAAAGGACTTATTGGATCTCTGAGTGATATAGACTTGAACTCAACTACGCTAGTCGAGGAGGCAGTAGTCTTGGTCTCTGGCGGACAAGTACCTGTGCATCTAAACAACAGGTCAACCCTTGAAATGACAATAAGACTAGGTGACAAAGTTGGTTGCTTTACGGAAGTAAGCGGCACCCAGATATCACAGGCACAAGCATGTTGATTCCGCCAGGTGTCAGTAGCCCAGGAACTAAATGGGGAAATGCTGACACTTCTCGAGGGTACAAATGCCGACCTGACAGTAGAACAAGTAAAAAACTTACTGCAGGAAAACTCCCGCTCCACATGGAGCAATCTGTCCGTGACGAAATGAGTAAGATGGTCAAGTAAGAAAGTAATGGTTGTTTGAAGCCATTTTGATAGCTAAGGTCACATTCATGGCGAGAAAGTTACATTAGACATCAATTTTAGATATATACATGTGTCTGTGTCCGTGCATATGAGCACCAGACAAACCAAAGAGAAATAGAAAAGAGGAGATAAAGACCCTTTTAAGATGGGCTAGGGAAGATGGTGAACCAAGGTGTTATCCAACCCTCAGATAGCGCTTGGTCGGCCCCTATTGTCATGGTCCGAAAGAAGGACGGCAGTCAGAGGCTAACAGAGTGACTGAGAAAGATGCATACCCATTACCCAACATTGACGACTGCCTGGCCCGTCTCAGGGGCAGCACCTGGTTCGCAACACTGGATCTGGTCAGCGGATATTGGCAGGTACGCATGAAGGCAGAAGACCAGCCCAAAACTGCCATGGGTCTGTGCGATTGATTGATTTGTTTAACGTCCAAGCGTACATACCATATGGGACTTCTCAGGTTTGATCGGACAATAGGTCCTTTCTTTTCTCATCTTAAAGTGTCTGTAAGATAACAAAGCCAGACACCACTTGTAAAAAAGGTACATGGCCAAATTAATCACTGAATGGACACATTGAGATCTTCAAGGATACTAGACATATCCAAGAGCTGCCTCATAGCATAGGGGATATACCATCATTGTTACAGGAATTGGATATATCCAACAACCAGCTAACAGTGCTGTCTGTGTAAAGAGGAATACACAGCTAGTAAAGCACTAGATTAGTAAGGCACTAGAACAAAACAACCTAGCAGAACTGACTCATATCATACCAAATATTCCATCATCAATAAAGGTGTTAAATTTTTGCAAAAAAACCCACAACAATACACCCAGTGCCAAATGCATGAAAAGACAGGAGCAATGCATGAAAAGTCAGGAGGCACCCAGTGTTCATTGGAAGATAAAATAAGGGGTCAACACCTACTAACAATCTGTATAAAACAGAGTTTAAGGCTGGACATATCCAATAATAACTGAAAAGAGCTCCATTATAGCTTAGGGAATCTTTGATCATTCTAACAGGTGTTAGACATATCCAACAACCAACTCACTCAGCTGTGTAAACCTTGACAAATCTACTAAAAAGGCAAATTGAAATCATCAGAGGTACTAGACATATCCTATAACAACCTGACAGAACTGCCTAAAAACATAGGAGTATTCAATCCTTGTTACAGGAATTGATTAAATGCCATGAAGAAACTAACAGTGCTGACTGTGTAAAGAGGAATACACAGCTAGTAAAGCACTAGAATGGTAAGGCATTAGATTTAAATAATCACAATCTGACAGAACTGCCTCATAGCATAGGGAATATTCCATCATCAATATGGGTGTTTAAGTTATCTAAAAAAAAAAAAATACACCCAGTGCCAAACCTTAAGGAAATTGATTGATTGATCGATTAAACCTTGAGGAATGCATGAAAAGTCAGGAGGCACCCAGTGTTCATTGGAAGATAAAATAAGGGGTCAACACCTACTAACAATCTGTATGAAACAGAGTTTAAGGCTGGACATATCCAATAATAACTGAAAAGAGCTCCATTATAGCTTAGGGAATCTTTGATCATTCTAACAGGTGTTAGACATATCCAACAACCAATTCACTCAGCTGCGTAAACCTTGACAAATCTACTAAAAAGGCATACACTGCTTGTAACACTGGGTACATCACTTGATTCTTCATCATTGAAATGGGCAAATTGAAATCATCAGAGGTACTAGACATATCCAATAACAACCTGACAGAACTGCCAAAAAACATAGGAGTATTCAATCCTTGTTACAAGTATTGGATGTATCCAACAACCAGCTCACTGAGGTGCCTGTGTAAAGAGATTGATTGATTGATTGATTGATTGATTGATTGATTGATTGATTGATTGATTGGATGCTACACCTGTGGTGACCCAAACACTGGCAACAATGATGTCCGAGAGGGCGCAGCCAAAGCCCTCATTGACCGCCCCCCCCCCCATTGCTACAACTGTGGTGTAGAGGGGACATTGCAACACTGTGCCACACAACACTGTGCCAAACCAGGTTTCAGCTTGAGTAACTAGCCAGATCAAATCTCAGCCAGTTCCAAAAGAAATCCATGTCATATTTGAGATAGAGACTAATAATAGAAAGGAGCAGGGGGCTGCCCTTGACACAGGAGCAGAGAGGTCGTTTGTGGGGCATGACTTAGTAGCCGACCTCCATCAAAAGGGTACCGACCTGAAAATGAAGCGGGTCCACCTGGAAGTGCTCGCCATAAACGGCACTTTGGTCCATACCAACAGCTCGGTACAACTAGGACTCACCAAGCTAGGAGCACCCACACATGAGTTCTATGTTTCGAACATGGGGTATGAACTTGTACTGGGCTGTGACTTCTTTTGGAAGCACAAGTGGGAATGGAGCTAGAGGGATGAAGACATAAGACTGCCAGGCAACAATACAGCAGGAGCAGGCATCTAATTTCGCCACATTAGGATGTTATTCATTACGTATCAACCGGACGATCAACGAAGGTAAGTGAGTATTGGCTTCCTACCCAAGTTATATGTGTCGTCTCTATGGCGCATGAGGTAAGGCGCTCGCGATTGGCTTCAGAAAATTAATTCTGAGCGTGCGTATATCCTGAGATATAAGCACGGCAAATATCCACTCTCGGCACGGGAAACTCCAGAATCGTGGTACAAACCTGTATACGCCGGATGTGAATGTGTCCTACCATCATACCATACACTCACTTTAAGTGCTACCCTGCTGGAGAGACCAGAATTCCAGAAAGGACTTATTGGATCTCTGAGTGATATAGACTTGAACTCAACTACGCTAGTCGAGGAGGCAGTAGTCTTGGTCTCTGGCGGACAAGTACCTGTGCATCTAAACAACAGGTCAACCCTTGAAATGACAATAAGACTAGGTGACAAAGTTGGTTGGCTTACGGAAGTAAGCAGCACCCAGATATCACAGGCACAAGCATGTAGATTCTGCCAGGTGTCAGTAGCCCGGGAACTAAATGGGGAAATGCTGACACTTCTTGAGGGTACGAATGCCGACCTGACAGTAGAACAAGTAAAAAACTTACTGCAGGAAAACTGGAGCAAACTGCCCGTGACAAAATGAGTAAGATGGTCAAGTAAGAAAGTAATGGTTGTTTAATGCCATTTTGATAGCTAAGGTCACATTCATGGCGAGAAAGTTACATTAGACATCAATTTTAGATATATACATGTGTCTGTGTCCGTGCATATGAGCACCAGACAAACCAAAGAGAAATTGAAAAGAGGAGATAAAGACCCTTTTAAGGGCTAGGGAAGATGGTGAACCAAGGTGTTATCCAACCCTCAGATAGCGCTTGGTCGGCCCCTATTGTCATGGTCCGAAAGAAGGACGGCAGTCAGAGGCTAACAGAGTGACTGAGAAAGATGCATACCCATTGCCCAACATTGACGACTGCCTGGCCTGTCTCGGGGGCAGCACCTGGTTCGCAACACTGGATCTGGCAAGCGGATATTGGCAGGTACGCATGAAGGCAGAAGACCAGCCCAAAACTGCCATGGGTCTGTGCGATTGATTGATTTGTTTAACGTCCAAGCGTACATAGACCCTATGGGACTTCTCAGGTTTGATCGGACAATAGGTCCTTTCTTTTCTCATCTTAAAGTGTCTGTACGATAACAAAGCCAGACACCACTTGTAAAAAAGGTACATGGCCAAATTAATCACTGAATGGACACATTGAGATCTTCAAGGATACTAGACATATCCAAGAGCTGCCTCATAGCATAGGGGATATACCATCATTGTTACAGGAATTGGATATATCCAACAACCAGCTAACAGTGCTGTCTGTGTAAAGAGGAATACACAGCTAGTAAAGCACTAGAATAGTAAGGCACTAGAACAAAACAACCTAGCAGAACTGACTCATATCATACCGAATATTCCATCATCAATATAGGTGTTGAATTTTTTTTTAAAACACAAAAAAACAATACACCAAGTGCCAAATGCATAAAAAGACGGGAGCAATACATGAAAAGGCAGGAGGCACCCAGTGTTCAAGATACATTAAGGAGTCAACAACTACAAATAGTCTGTGTAAAACAGAGTTTGAGGCTGGACATATCCAATAATAACTGAAAAGAGCTCCCTTATAGCTTAGGGAATCTTTGATCATTCTAACAGGTGTTAGACATATCCAACAACCAACTCGCTCAGCTGTGTACACCTTGAAAAATCAACTAAAAAGGCATACACTGTTTGTAACACTGGGTACATGGCTTAATTCATCATTGAAATGGGCAAATTGAAATCATCAGAGGTACTAGACATATCAAATAACAACCTGACAGAACTGCCTAAAAACATAGGAGTATTCAATCCTTGTTACAAGGATTGGATGTATCCAACAACCAGCTCACTGAGGTGCCTGTGTAGAGAGATTGATTGATTGATTGGATGCTACACCTGTGGTGACCCAAACCACTAGCAACAATGATGTCCCTCATCGACTCCCCCCCCCAATTGCTACAACTGTGGTGTAGAGGGAACACTACAACACTGTGCCACTCAACACTGTGCCAAACCAGGTTTCAGTTTGTTTGTTTGTTTGTGTAGTACCACCTTCGATGTATTTCCAAGGAATTTCCGCCACTACTCTACTGTGAAGTTGGACTTCTGATCGGATATAATTGCTCACAAGCTCTAGTCCCTAGGAAGGTTGTCACGGGAGGGAACAACGAACCATCTGCGGTCAAAACTGACCTTGGTTGGAGCATCGTTGGTAATACCTCTCAGAGCCATCAATTGGCATTCGCCAACAGACTCTGCCACAGAATCAGTCAAGGAGCTGCCTCCAATAACACTAGGAGATGCTATTAAGGCCTTAGAAAGGGACTTTCAAGACAGTAAGGCTGATGAAACGTGCATTTCACAAGATGACATCCTGTTTCTAAACAAGATGGAGAACGCTATTGACATGAACGATAAAGGTCACTATGAGATGCAATTGCCATTCAGGTTCCGTCACCACCTCCCAGATAACAAGAGAACAGCGCTCGTTAGGCTGAAATGTCTGAAGAAGAAGCTACAAAAAGGACGATAGCTACAGAAACCACTAACCCCAATTCATTAACGGCCTATTTGAGGCAGGGCACGCCGAAGTAGTGAAGGAAGACCTAACACCTGGTGAAACATGGTACATTCCCCATCATGGCGTGTACCACCCAAACAAACCAGACAAGCTGAGAGTGGTATTCGACTGCTCTTCTTAGCATAACGGCACTTCACTGAACGACCACCTGCTCACTGGCCCCGACCTGACAAATAGTTTGATGGGAGTCCTTATACGGTTTAGGCTACACCCAGTGGCAGTCCTTTGCCATGTGGAGAAAATGTTTCACCAATTCCACGTTGACACTAACGACCGAGACTTTCTCCGATTCTTCTGGTGGAAGGATAATGACTTCGATGCTGACCCCATAGAATGTCGCATGACAGTCCACCTCTTTGGGGCTGCATCCTCCCCTGGATGCGCCAACTACGGACTGAAGCACCTAGTGAAGGAACACGGAGAACGCTTCCCCTTGGCGGCCGACTTCATATGGAAGTCTGCACCAAAGGCAACCTGCGCCTTCATGAATTCCTCTCCAACAGCAGGAACAGCAGGAACGTCATGAAGGCCATAGATCCTGAAAGACTGGGGACTAACATAAGTGAGTTTGACTTAGACAGAAATCATTCCACTTCAGAAAGAGCGCTTGGGTTGCGTTGGTTCATCCATAAGGACCTGTTCACGCTAACTAGCCAGATCAAACCTCAGCCAGTTCCAAAAGAAATGCATGTCATAGTTGAGATAGAGACTGATAATAGAAAAGAGCAGGTGGCTGCCCTTCTTGACACAGGAGAAGAGAGGTCGTTTGTGGGTCATGACTTAGTAGCCCGCCTCCGCCAAAGGGATACCGACCTGAAAATGAAGCGGGTTCACCTGAAAGTGCTCGCCATAAATGGCACTTTGGTCCATACCGACAGCTCTGTACAACTAGGACTCCTCACCAAGCTAGGAGCAACCACCCATGAGTTCTATGTTTCGAACATGGGGTATGAACTTCTACTGGGCTGTGACTTCTTGCGGAAGCACAAGTGGGAATGGAGCTGGAGGGATGAAGACATAAGACTGCCAGGCAACAATACAGCAGGAGCAGCCATCCGCTTACAAGCTGCGACCAACAACACCATGATACCTGTATACGCCGGATGCGAATGTGTCCTACCATCATACCATACACTCACTATAAGGGGCATCCTGACCAGCATTCCAGAAAGGACTTATTGGATCTCTGAGTGATATAGACTTGAACTCAACTACGCTAGTCGAGGCGGCAGTAGTCTCAGTCTCTGGCGGACAAGTACCTGTGCATCTAAACAACAGGTCAACCCTTGAAATGACAATAAGACTAGGTGACAAAGTTGGTTGGCTTACGGAAGTAAGCGGCACCCAGATATCACAGGCACAAGCATGTAGATTCCGCCAGGTGTCAGTAGCCCGGGAGCTAAATGGGGAAATGCTGACACTTCTTGAGGGTACAAATGCCGACCTGACAGTAGAACAAGTAAAAAACTTACTTGGATCAGAAATGAGTACCACAGATTGGAACCACATACTGCCTACTGTTGCGGTTGTTTTATGACATCGAGGGATATCAATGGAGCCGTGAGGTGACAGAAAATGTACATTTCAGAAGACTTGTGTTTAGACCCTATTGTCTTGGATAGGGCCAGGATAGGGTGGGTTTGTAACCTTTCCAGCGACTGTTGACAGTGACACATATTGCAGGTGGTTAAGCATATACAGATTGCTATGCAGCAACAAGCGCAAATCTTGTCTACATTCCTACCGGGCGTGACATTGGGGCATTGTAAACATTATACCCTGATCGAACCAGTGACTGGCAAACTGGCTCCTCCTCCTTGGAAGAATATATAAATTATTTCATGCTGCTCACCAGGCTCAACGAATGGGAACTGCAAGAGCAGCTCAATATACTCCTGGTACAGCTGACCGGTGGAGGTGGATTGTGGGGTGGAAGGCCACTACAAATGGGAATGCCCCAGACCACCCAGTCCTGGACCGAGCTGACACCGCAACCAATCCCCAGGCTGCAGCTGTTTCAACTGTGGCACGGCCGGTCATTATCAACGTGAGTGCCTAAGACCTCCGACCCCAAGTGGGCATTGGCAGCAATTGCCTTGCAGCTCAGAGGCCAGCTTGCTTAAATTGTGAGGACTCTAGTCACTACCAACGGGAGTGGCTGCATGTCAAAAGCACCAGTGGTGGTGAAGCCAGTAACTACCCCAATGCAAGTGGCACTGTATGCCCAGGGCAAAGCCAATCACAGTCGCCGGCAAGTGCCTGAAGCTGGGACTCACAAGGCTGTAAAGATAGTCCCCACCCTAATCAGCGGACACTAAAAAAAACTACAAAGGCGGTTTTGGCTTCCTTGGCCTGAAGGATGGAACAAGTTTGTATCGGTGAGGTGAGAAAACTGTCAGTCATTCCAAAACTTGGAGGAGAGCCAGTGAAGTTGCTGCTGATGGAGAATCAAAACACCAGGCCGCCAGACCACACAGGACTGGGAGAACCCAAATGCCAAAACTCCTGCAAGAGGTGCAAGAGGGGTGGAATGGAGAAGCAACCGATTCTGTGTCAACTTTCAAGAGATAAACGCTGTTACAACTTACAGAGAGAGACAGCTGCCCTGGAACCAAGAGCCTGTTCAACACTTTTGTTATTTGCAATATTTGTAAGAGTAATTGTCTCGTTTGATTTAAATTGGTTTATGAGTGATAATTGGAGTTGTTTTCAGTGAGAAGGACTGTACATGAGACAAAAGGTGCAGCTGGACTCCCGGGGGGCATGGCCAGTCCAATCAAGAACCAACACACGATTGTGCATATGTCTAATAATCCTGAATATATAACAAATTATAAGTTTAACCACCTGTAGGATTTTAACATATGTATCCCACCAATAGGCTATAATGTATGAGAGTTGCTTGAGGGAGAGAAAGGTTTAAGGGGGTAGGGGGAGAGCGTAATGGGAAGGGTTTCCGAATGCCCCCATGACCGTCCACTCCTCTCTATGTAATGGTGTGCGCACTGGCTTCCAGACACACACCAGTTTACTCAGGACTGAACAAGTTTCTCCAGTACCTTTGGTGGGTGACCGTAGCAGTTTAAGGACCAATATTTACATTGCTGACTTGTGACTATCATTGTATTCAAGGTTTTGAATTGTTTGTAGAAGAATATATAGTTTTTCATTAGGATTTACTGTCTTTGGTTTTGCCTCCACATATATTTACTCAAGCATTGTAGATCTCACTCCCCCAACCTCCTGGTTGGTGGCCAAGTCCCTCTAAGGGCAACTTCTGGCCATCTGACATCTAAATTACCATATAAGTATCATTAAAATAATCCCCTAGCCCAAAACATCAAAAGGATTGTCACCATGTGCAGTGATTGCCCTGATGACAAAACCCTTGCCTCAAGGACCCTGGAAAAGGGTTGAGATAGACCTCTTCCAAAGGTCATGTGTGATTACTATTCTAGGTGGATAGAAATCCTCGCCCTGACGTCTATGGCGTCTACAGCCGTCATCTGTCAGATAAAAGATGTAGTTGCCCACTTTTTCGATGCACCAATCAAGATTATATCCAACAACGGTCCGCAATTTACATCAGTCGAGTTTAAGGAATTCTTGGAGAAGTACTACATTTTCAATCATGTTATGTCAAGCTCGTACCTCCCAAACTCCAACGAGGAGGCAGAAAGAGGCGTCTGCACTGCCAAACTAATGATATACCAAAAGGACCCCACTTCTTACAGCATATTGAGAAGTGGCCTTAGTCGGCTTAAGGACAACGTGACACGGCCATTATGTTCATTGATTGATTTGTTTAACATCCAAGTGTATTGTGACACCTGGGATTTACTATCGTAGCAGTAGAACACTGCTCATGTGCATCGGGCCCTCCTTTATTGTGCTGCCTCACACAGATGCTGTGCCGCAGACTGTTGCCATTATCTAAGCAGGAAGTGACAACTTCACGCGTATGCACCCTTATTGCTTAAGATTTACAGACCATTTCCCAATAATCCTCATTTAGTGTTTTGCAGTAAATATATTTGGGTACCTTGTGTGATCTAGCATACTAGCTATACATGTGTTCTCTAGACCAATGTTCATTATACAAACGATTTGTTCACATAGATAGACCCTATGCAGTAGAAAAAGAGTTATCTGATGCATTCATCATTACAGGTGGTGAACATACCACAACATTTTTTGATTGATTGGGTTGGTGAAGACACTGTTCATGGAGATGTTAGCGCTGAAATGGGCAGTGACAGATAAGCTCAGTGATTACCTCATTGGGGCAGAGTCCTGACAGATAATAACCCATTGGCCCATCTAGAGACGGCCAAGTTGGGAGCGGTAGAGCAGCACTGGGCAATTGATTTGGCCCCCTATAATTGTACTATTAAGTATCGTTCAGGAAAGGAGAATCAAAGTGTGGATGCACTGAGTCGCAAAGAACAGTACCAGAGCAGCGCTGGGCAATTGATTTGGCCCCCTACAATTGTACCATTAAGTATCGTTCAGGAAAGGAGAATCAAAGTGCTGATGCACTGAGTCGCAAAGAACAGTACCCCCTAATACTATAGGAAAGCTGTCATCATTGCGTACTGACTGTTTATCCCATTTCAAAGACAAAACTAGATACAGCTGGTAAGGCTAGGAACATGGCTCAACTAGGAAAACTGAGATCATCTTCAGAGGCACTGGACATATCCCAAAATAATCTAACAGGACATGTCATAGCTTATAGTAAAGGGAATCCTCTACCATTACAGGTGCTGGATGTATCAAACAACCATCTCACTCAGTGCAACCCTTGAAGAATGTATGAAACTGGTATTCCTTAGAAGATAGATAAGATGTCAACAGCAAGGATAGACCTCTCTAGTAGCTTCCTACTTGTCTGCATGATACAGATTGTAAGGCAGGGTAAATGGCTAGACTGATGACTGAAATAAGCAAATCCAGATCTTCTGTGGCACTGGACATATCCAACAAGAAGCTAACCTAGCTCCCTTATAGCGTAGGGAACCTAACAGTATTACAGGTGTTGAATATCTCACACAACCACCGAAGAGAACTCCTTGGTACTATAGGAAAGCTGTCATCACTAAGTGCTGACTGTACATGCCATTTCAAAGACAAAACTAGATACAGCTGGTAAGGCTAGGAACATGACTAAACTAGCCATTAAGATTGGAAAACTAAGATCTTCAGAGGCACCGGACATGTCCCAAAATGATCTAACAGACCTCATAGCTTATAGTAAAGGGAATCCTCTACAATTACAGGTGCTGGATATATCCAACAACCAACTCACTCAGTGCAAACCTTGAAGAATGTATGAAACTGGTATTCCTTGGAAGATAGATAAGATGTCAACAGCAAGAATAGCCCTACCTTGTAGCTTCCTACTTCGGTCTGCATGATACAGATTGTAAGGCTGGGAAAATGGCTTGACTAATGATTGAAATAAGCAAATCGAGATCTTCTGTAGCACTGGTCATATCCAACCAGTATCTAACCTAACTCTTTTATAGCATAGGTAATTTAACATCATTACAAGTCTTGAATGTCTCACACAACCACCTAACAGAACTCTTTTATACCATAGGAAAACTCATCACTGCAGTTGCGGAATATATTCCACAACCACATAACAGAATTCCCTAATACTATAGGAAAGCTGTCATCATTACAGGTGCTAAATGTTAATGCCATTTCAAGGACAGAAACTAGACACAGTAAGGCAAATTACATGGCTCAACTGGTCATTGGAATTGACAAACTGAGATCTTCAGATACACTGGTCATATCCAAAGCGCATAGCTTATAGCAAAGGGAATCCTCCACCATTACAGGTGCTGGATATATCAAATAACACCCTCACCCAGTGCAAACCTTGAGGAATGGATAAAATAGGTATTCCTGTAAGATAAATAATGAGTCAAAGACCAATTTCCAACAACAATCTAACATAACTGCCTTATACTATAGGGAACTTAGCATCATTCAGAGATGTAAGTCAGGTATTGACAGCATCCCTGAAAAGGTACTCAGTTACCTGGTTATCTCCCGATTTTTACTATTTACTTACAGAAGGGAGGAGTTTGAAATCCCTATTTCCAGGGAAATCCCTGACCACTTACATCTCTGATCATTACAAGTGCTGAATATATCACAGAACCACCTGACAGAACTCCTTTATACCATAGGAAAGCTGTCCTCATTACAGGTGCTGTCTGTCAAATGCCATTTCAAGGAAAACCCTAGATAAAGCTGGTAAGGCAGGTAAACGGCTCTACTTGTCATTAGGATTTGCTTTTGTTGCCATTTGAGCAATTTTTAATGAATAAACACCATTTTTAGTAAATGCTTGAGCCTCAATCCTGTGATATGTTCCCCAGAATTTTGAGTTATAAAGCATTTCATCGGCAAGCAATGCAAATTGTGCTTACGCTATGTCTGCTTGCCGAAGTTTAGATTGTGATTCTTAAGTCTGTGGAGAGAGAAACCTTAGGGTTTGGGTATATCTAAAGTCATAACACTACTGCTAGTAGCTGAGGGTCAGAATGAAAGTACAGTGAGGAAGGACCATTCCATTTTGTTAGGTAATTTAACGTCCGAAGGGCAAGTGATAATGACAGTAAAGTGTATAATGTTAATTTGCCAGCTAAAAACAAGACCAGACACAGCTGGCGAGGCAGGAGACATGGCTAGGCTCCTCACTGCAATGGGCACATTGAGATCTTTAGGGGCACTGGACATATCCAATAACAACCTGAGAAAAATGCCTTATAGTATATGGAACACATATGAAAATATCAAACAACACTTAACATTGAAATATTTGAACAGCTAAAGGAGAAAACTCTAAGCTAACTTAAAATGATAGAATTCCCTTTAGCATAGAGAAGGGTGATGATCAATCGCCTATGTTTCCACAGCAAGTAGGGGACATGACTGAATCGCACTACTCAATGTTCTCATGATTAGCCAGCTCCTGCTGTGGTATTGCAGCTACATCATTATGAGAGTTGAATATCTCCAACAACCAGCTGACTGCTCCCTGCTGCTATATTGCAGCTACATTATTATGAGAGTTGAATATCTCCAACAACCAGCTGACTGCTCCCTGCTGCTATATTGCAGCTACATCATTATGAGAGTTGAATATCTCCAACAACCAGCTGACTGCTCCCTGCTGCTATATTGCAGCTACATTATTATGAGAGTTGAATATCTCCAACAACCAGCTGACTGCTCCCTGCTGCTATATTGCAGCTACATCATTATGAGAGTTGAATATCTCCAACAACCAGCTGACTGCTCCCTGCTGCTATATTGCAGCTACATTATTATGAGAGTTGAATATCTCCAACAACCAGCTGACTGCTCCCTGCTGCTATATTGCAGCTACATCATTATGAGAGTTGAATATCTCCAACAACCAGCTGACTGCTCCCTGCTGCTATATTGCAGCTACATCATTATGAGAGTTGAATATCTCCAACAACAAGCTGACTGCTTTGCAGCTGCATCATTAGGAATATTCAAAGTAACTAACAAACAATCTTTAGTATAATAAGGATGTTGTAGAGCAGGTTTTTGACAGATAAATCAAGATCCAACTTCAATTGAGAGGAAGGAAAAACACGAGAAAAGAATGCAATGAAGAATACAACTTTTACATCCAAGACTCTTCAAAACGAGATAATTCAAATCATTGCAGATCATAATTTGTTGCCTTTCTAAAGTCCTTGAAAAGCACTGGTGCAGTGTTCTGACCAGGGTTCTCCCCACACTGCAACGACGCCGGCGGGCCGCCGGCGTCGTTTTCACTGCCGCCGGCGTTAAATTACCCTAGAATCACCGCGGGCGTCATTTCAGCTACCTATGGGTTTTTGAATTTTTTAAATCCATCAATTAGAACCAAAGTAATTCACATTTTAGCATTTTTTTCAAAAATAAATATATAGTTTTTCACATTTTAGCACTTTTTTAGAAAATGAATATATGGATATTCATATTCTAGCACTTTTTTTTAGAAATAAATACATATCCATCAATTAGAACAGAAGATATTCCCATTTAAGCTATTTCAAGGCCTTTGCTATGTCAGCTTGCCAGGTTTTTACGGTGTGATTTTTGAGTCTGTGGAGAACCCTGAGTTCTCTACTATTGGAGATGAGGTCACAGATAAGTAGGAAGACAGGGGAAAGCAATAACCACTGCCCTTCTGACATGATTGAGAAAACGTGGGTTAGACACTCAAAAGGTCGGTGGACAAGCCTATGTCTATAGATATGGGGTCAAGCAAGGATCAAAGAACATGTGCCATCTGCCCTCTACACCCACTGGAAGTTATGTAAAAGACCAAAGATGAAAAAAGAAGTTGCGAAAAGGGGACCCCTTGTATGTAGTATTATTGTACCAAGACAAAACTCAAAGGGCGTTGCAAGACAGAGGTCCAATGTAGACAGTTTACAGGCTGGTTTAAAGACAGCCAGGAAATGCTGGTCAGACAGCATAGAAATACCAACAAAGCAAGCAAGGATCAAAGAGTACGTGCCATCTGCCCTCTACACTAAAGATGCAAACTTGAAAGGAGGTTGCAAGACACAGTGGGTAGAATGGCATGAGTGTTTTGACAGATTCCAGGAACTCTTACCATACATCGCAATAACTATAACGTGCATTACACTTATGCAAAGAAGTTCCCAGATATAAACATGCTTCGGGATTAGGAATCTGTGAAAGAAGAATCTGATAAGGAAGATAACCCAGCACCTAATGCACCCGGTATAAACTAAAAATGCATCTGGGGAAAGACCTGCTCTCCATCCGTGGAAGAGGAAAAGTCTGGCATTTACCAATTTGTATGTGATAGTTGTTGGGCAGGATTTAGCTTCATGATCATCCCAAACTTTAGACCACACGTCAACAATCACACGGGGGAAACCCACTATGAATGTGGGAAATGCGCATACAAGAGTGCCTCACATTCTGATCTCATCAAGCATAACAATCATGTGGGGTAAAGGATAAACTCTATGAGTGTGACATTTGTAACAACATGCTAAATTCTATAAAGAATGCTCATAAAAATGTACGCACGGACCAACAGAGGTGTGTGTGTGTTGTGCATGTGGTAAGAGATATCCATACAGGTCGTCGTTCATCAACCATGAAAAGTGTGGTGGCCAAGCACCAAAAACATAAGATGTCCTTTGACTTATGCAACACTCTGCGACAGACTTGTCATGTTAATGCATTTAAAGGGTTATATAACGTGATCATGAGCATCTGCAAAATTGATCATAAACGTATAATTTTGTTATGTTCTCTAAGCAGACCATGCCTAACACTCGACTCATGAAGGAATCTTTAGAGGCAGCCTTAATTATTTCTCATGTTCATTCATATATATATAGATATCATAAGATCATAGTGCAGAATCCATGACCGTAATTCCGAATTACGGTCACACAAGATGGCGGCGGCAGGTGAACATGATGAATAACATTGGGCAACAAGAAGACTTTATTTGTGTTGTGAGAGATTTAGCTGATGGTGAATTGGACCCCACAAATATTTCACTGCACCTGCTACTGGATATAGGAGGCTTCCTGTCTGCACGGACCACAAAGAATGTCAGATATAACCAAACCACTCTGGACTTTTGGTCAGTAGTACGCAAGCTTTTCAGAGGCAAAGCCACCCACTTCTTCCGAGGCCACATGGCTTCAGATCCCAACTCAGAACACGATGTGGTAAAAACATCAGAATGCAAAATAAACTTTGCCGTTCCGTCAGACAGAAAACCCACAAAACATACCCAAAAAAATAAAGTTGGAGCAGAGAAACCAGGGATATTGGAATACCCACTCGATTCCTTTGTAAATGCTTTTGGGCTCACAGATGTCAAACTATCCACAGATGGGAAGACAATTGCCTACGGTTTTGGAAAACAACTAGGTGATGAGGATCTTTGTGGTCATGAAGAACCCCCTACCTTAGATGACGGTCAGAAAAGGATCAGAGCTGAAAAGAACCTGCTTGAGGAAATGTGCAACTGAATGGCAGAACTCGCCATAGAAGATAAAGAACTGGATGATATGGTGGAGGAAGACCGTAACAAGTTGAAAGAGAATATGATGGAAGCCACGGGCATTTTAAGTGAACGAGTAAAGGAACTCAAGACTGTAATAATGAAAAAGAAGTGTGCATTATCCCTTCTCATGAAAAGGTTTCGAAAGTGAGTGGAAGAAGAGCCCTAATGCAGCTCATCAGGGTTGCCACTGACAAGGTAGTTTTGAATTCCCTGACTTTTCCCTGACGTTATATCAAATTTCCCTGACAATCGCGATATAAACCCAATAATTTTAAATGCCCTCCAACTATGAATATGCTCTCTTTTTAAAGTTATCTTCTACTTAGCAAGTGGTCCTGTGTATCGCGTGCGTGCAAAATTTTACCCCCTCCTTTTTGAGGATTTAGATATTGTTCTCCCTTAGAATCTTAGTAAAATACAGGCTTTTTTCAGAGAAAACAGGTGGCTTTTTTTGTATTTCAAAGATTTTCCCTAACATAATGTTATTTTCCCTGACATTTTCAGAAAATAATATTTTCCCTGACATTTCGCAAAAAAATCTGAAATTCCCTGACATTTCCCTGACCTGGAACAAAAAATATTTTCCCTGACATTTTCCCTGACAGTGGCAACCCTGCTCATATAAGCTTTCTTCAGACCAAGATAATTCAGTGCCAGTCTTGCTACCATTCACTAGTACAATCGGTTGATGAATTTGGCCATGTGATAGCTCACATAAATCGTGTGGGTGCCTCATACATCAAAGGTTTCAACAGTCAGGTTTTTCTTGACCACCAATCTAATTATGCATGCCTTCAGAGCCTCCCAGTATAGAACCCAACATGGTTAACCTACAGTGATACCTGTGTCTTATACAGCTGCAAATGCAATGGCAACCCCTACAACTATTGCTAAGTGGGGTAAATCACCCCCCTGCTCTTTGTTTACAAACTCACCTGCTACGACCGAGTATGACCGTAATTCCGAAATACGGTCATGGATTCGGCACTGTGAACATACACTTGTTGTTACGCAACATTACTCTGTAAAATATCACCATACTTTTTTTTAACGTTTGCTACGCGTTTGCCATCTTCACATTTTTTGTTGGGAAGCGAGATCGATAGCTGGTTGATAGTTCCTGGAGGAATCTCTTTTGGGAGAAAGAAAATACCAGAGAAGACGAGAAATCGCTAAGGCCACTCAAAAAAAAAGTTGTTTCTCTCACCGCGCGCATCATGAAATATTATATATGAATGAACTTTCCATCTTGTTTTTTTAATTAGTGTTTTATAATGAACGACTTGGTCCCTTATGTAATTGCAAAATCTCAAATCGGTGATAGAGAGGCATTAACTGTCGAAGTGCAAAGATACTCTGGATAACCATCCTTTTATTTACAGGGATGAAAGTCGACTATGTCAAAAAAACTAGAAGATATAACATACCTTACAACTACATTATAGAGCATATAAATGTTTATGCATCTATAGACACATACCGTATTCGACGTAATAAGCGGCCTCCCCCTAATAAGCGCCCCCCCCTTTTTCAGATTTTTTCCTAGATTTTTAAGGTGTTCCTCCGATTTTGTTACTGATTTTCAAACCTGTATGTAACTTGGAGCACTTCACACCTGTGCAGGTGTTAAGGCCAAGTTAAGTGTGAAGTGATAGAGGTGTGTAGAAGCCTTGTAGGGGCCACTGAGGCCTGTATACAACAGCCATGGGGGGCGCTTATTAGAATGATTATTTGAGGCTGATTTTTCCTCTTAAAATAATCTTTTAAGCGCCCAGGGCGCTTATTACGTCGAATACGGTATATCTAGTGCTGTGCAGCAGGATTTGTCATGTCTATATTCTCCTGGACGTCATCTCCTGCTGAGGAGAAGCATTTGTCATGTCCATGTGATCATGGACGTTATCTCCTGCTGAGGAGAATGAGAAATCTGTCCATACACTCTCCATGCATAGCCCTTTAGTTTCAGTGGCTAAGCCTCATGTAAAGAGTGTAAATGCATAGGACTATAGAGGAGAGAGAGGGCTTCAAGGTTTCTCAAGTTAACTTGAGAAAAACTTGACACTGAGATCAGTGTGGTGTAGCCTGTCTGTGTATGGGTAGGACCACTGAGGATGAACCAGTGATGATTCTGCTGTCTTTTCATAGGATTACACAAACAAAATAAGTTTCTTTGAGTTTATATTGAGTAATTATCAAATATATCCTAATCCTGATTATATTTTTTGATTTAAAAAAAACTTGATTTCAGGGAAAAACTTGAAGACTTTCATCCCTGTATTTATGAAGTTTTAACATAGGTGTTGACCAAGAACATTCTGCGTATTAGAAGTCCCTCAGGTGAATGTGGGTGAATCGGCAGGGCTGGCTGCAGCTTATGGAAAAGACCCACAGGCGGGCGGAGCAGCAGGAGGAGGGTCTGGTCCTGTGACCCCAGCCTGACCTCCGGGTAGACTTGTCAGAGTAGATGTGTAGGAGTCTCTGCCATGAGCTATTTATACATAAATAAATCTGCGGTATATTTCACCTATAATACAAGATAAGGCTTTAGATAATCACCAGGGGAAGGGACTCTCTTTTCTGTATGTGTTTGACATGTTTTGTGTGTAACAGAAAGCTCCAGCATACAGCCTTCAAGTCACCAGCTCCACGTTGCCACATCCACACATCTAGAACAGGTATACATCTAAAATAGGTATGATCGGGGAAGGAGTCCAGGTCATGGACATCCATGAGTGATCTCACATATAAAGTGCCTGAAATAGCTCTCTGTCCATGCCACGTTTTATAGCTAGACAGTGACTGAGTGAGGAATAGATCTACTCTGGGTTACTCTGCGATAGGTCAAAAAAAACAACAAAAAAAAACAAAAAAAAAAAAAAAAACATTCAAGTGTTATCCTTGCATTAGACTACCTGGAACGTCAATATTATT
This sequence comes from Harmothoe impar, assembly GCA_947462335.1. Taxonomy (NCBI): domain Eukaryota; kingdom Metazoa; phylum Annelida; class Polychaeta; order Phyllodocida; family Polynoidae; genus Harmothoe; species Harmothoe impar. The sequence continues at coordinate 64,053,946 of OX381709.1, forward strand.
GTGAAATTAGACTAAAGAGAGGTCAAAATGTTACCCCCTCCCCCGCCAAATTCGCATCTCCGGGAGAGATCCAATATATTTCAGGCTTTTACACTGGAAACATGTGATATTATAGTCCCGTCTCAATGACAGCACATGCTACATATTTTGAAAGCCTGGTATCATGTGGTCGTGAAATTACTTCTTTTTCTATGAACAGATTCCTCACAACACGATGGTTCATTTTGTCCATCATTCATCCCGTACATATAACTTTACGATCTAACAATTTTCATCCCACCTTCAAAACCAGTATTCGATAATTCTTTGATGGCATTAATTGCCATGGCTCACTCAATGAAGACACAGATATGGGAGCTAATTGAAATTAAAGAGTTTTTATTTATACATTGTCAAATTTGGAAACTATTTAGGACAACAATCGTACACAAATCACAAATACAACATTTAATAGTTTTTTTGGAAACAGTTAACATACCATTGAGCAAGCATAGAGCTTCAGGGTTTATATTTTCGAACTTCAGGTAATGTGCCTTAGCCCTCATTTAGAACAACCTAGTAAAAGATCCCACAACCTATTAGAATGTATACAGTAAAAATGTTCAGATACATAACCATACACTTCTATAATACAATGGATTAGATTTGGACCATACACCAGAGGAAAGTGTAATCGGGTTCTCTGTTGCATTGTACTGATTCATGAAACTGGTCTAAAATGAGCATGGACCAAAGATATGCGTTTCTGTCAGGCTTGGGTTATCCTGATATATAAGGCACATAAAAACTTCCTACAATCAAGTATGAGCAGTTTGTACTTTGAAAATAAAGGCACGAGCCACTGAATATCAGCAACTTTAATCAGGGTAGTACCGCAGAGGTTGTACTCAAAAGGAGTTGGCGACTTCAACAAAAGATGTCCTTCTCATGCCTCATTTCTATTAACCAAAATGTATGTACAAGCTGAATTCAAATACACAACTATCCTGTTTCGCCAAAACCCACGCTTAAGACTTAACACCTTGCTAAATTGCGAAGCTTCATGTGAGAATGTCCCAGGGATGTAGATCTATATTTAAGTAACAAGTGTACGAACTTTTCTTAATCATACAAAGCTTACCTAGCCAGTCAACCCTTGCTATTTCAGATCTTTATGAGGGATTCAGAGTGATGTGATCCCAAAGTAGTAAGGCCTAACTATCTATCTGTAGAACTATTACCGGTAGTTCAGCTGTCTGCGATGATAATGCATTTGAAACCATTAATAATTTGCAGCTAAATACGTTGCATGCAACAACAGATTGTGGTTAAATCAGGAAACTCTTGCATCAATAGATATATATGTAGATGTATTTAGTTCAAGTTGTACACAATCCTATCTCTGGTAAGCTATGCAATCAGATAGGTTTACAATATATATCTATATATTTACATGGTTTGTGGCCTACATATAGAAATAGTCAAGGCTTCATTTAGAATCTTTCAAGTTTGTGTGTGAATTAACAAGAAAAACATCTCGACAATAGAATAAATGCGCAGCTGCTGCAAAAATGAGTTCTAGTATTAGCACCCTGAACCCATGAATCATTTGCCAGTAAAAGACATTGCAGGTCTAATTATCAAATTGTTGCGAACATAGAAAATCTGAAATAAATGCAGCTGGACACAGTTCAAATTATGCAGAAATTAGTCTAGACTGGCCACCTAGGCAGCAGGCACCAAAATCAAGAGAGGAAATTCAATGTAACCCATTATCAAGAGTTATCAATTGCCGTGGTATGGTCCCTTGGAAAATATTTTGTAAAAGTCAGTTATCATATTCTTTGGCAATACTCCCAAAATTAAAGTTTATTCTTTTTTGAGACCAGGTCCGTCTCCTGAGCCATGTGCCTGGAATGAACCTCCATCGGTGTCGGTTACAAGTGACGATTGTGACCGGAATGTGGCAGACGGACCCTTACTCGCGTCTTTATCAAAGAAGACGATTCCAGAGACACCAAGGCCAATACCCAGCAGTGCGATCAGGAAGGACATGTAATACAGCACAGACTGGAGGACCACTGCAGATATGATGATCATATGGTAGAGCAGGTAGGTCTTGATGATGATGGCAGCGCTGATTACACCACACGACACCATCCAATAGGTATGCGACGGCTTATCCTTTTTCGTGTAGATGTATTCGTACAGGACGGTGATGGCATGGAAGACTGCACAAATGTAGAAGGCGATACCCGCTTTTGCAGGGTTAGCGTACGCCTTTCCACACCGTGTTTGCAGCATAGAGTTTATTGCTCCTGATGGAGTAACTGGGATCTTTGGTGGCCCATATTTACGTGCCTTTCCATCGACTGCGTCTTTCATTGTGAAGGTTGGGTTGTGATCTAAATTAATAAAAAAGTTAATTTAAAATTAGCTTGAATCCTTTGTATATATATTTATACATGATTCACATCAATATCACAGCCCGATGTCTGATATATTTGTAGTTTTAATACTATGCTCCAACATAAAACAAAGTTTAGAATACAAGGAAATATAAACTTTTGTCATGCAACATTGATATCGTTGTAAATTATCAATATCAGTTTTACTTATCATCCATACAATAGGCAACTTAGGACATGTCAACACGCAATTCCACCACCATATGGACAAAGAGACAGAACGACCGGTACATTGAGTCTCTCATTTATGACACAAATAAATTTCTTGGCATAAAATCCCAACAAAATGAAGCTAAATTCAAGCTTACTTGCAACCCGTTTCTACAGACTATGTACAGTAACCATGCCACATGCATTCCAATCACACGGAAAAAGAACTACTGGATGTCTATCTTAATGATCACACCAATGGGTTTTTAAAAATCACTTGTTAGACCAGGTTAGTTGTCAATATATCATTTGATTCCTTTAATCTGGCTTTTGCTCATTGAACGTCCTTTTTCTGTGAATATATAAGTATTCGATGCGGTGCTCGATTACAAGCATTTGAGGTAAAGTGGACAAGAATACATTTCCTGTGTATAGCCTTTAGTTTAGGTTGTTTGGAAACTAGTTCATTCAGGCACTGAAATAGGTATAGCCAGTCTCACAAAAGATTATCTTTTATCTTCCCCACTAAAATTATTCTTTCTCCACTTCACCTCCTCTATATCAGCATTAAATAAGGAAAATACTGCGTAAGCATGCTATCTACTTGAGACCAGTTCATGGTGGTCAAAATGGGACCCACCTTTTTGGAAAGAAAGGGGAAGATTCTGCTTCGATGATCTTGATATCCTGTGTAAATATTCCTGTAAACTTCTGCACAAATTGTCAAAATATGACCCTCTAGTTTTAGATAACCCTGCTCCCTTGGCTCTCTTTCCGGTATGACCCAAGCACAGGGCTCTGCTAAAGTGGGCCCTGGTGTGCAGGGTGTACCGTGTTTTCTGATTGGTTGATGCAGTAGTGCATGACCTGTTTAGATATATGCAGAAAACAGAAATGGGAGGGGCAGGTTACAGAATACACTCGCTGGTCTAGCCTGGCGACCTGCCTAGCGCTAGCGTATTAGGGACATAGACAGATTTCCACGATGATCTGTCTGAATGACAGGTTTCTTCACGATTGGTACCTTGGATCATATCACACGAGGCAGAGATGAGTGTGATATGATTCAAGGTACCAGGTGTGTGCCGGTTTAATACTGCCCATACTAGAGAGCGAGCCAAGGGAACCAGACCGGTCGGTTTCAGATCAATAAGATATATTTTATGGTGTTTGAAAATGGTTACTATATTGTATATCAGCATTCATTACGATGAACTTTGTTTGCCTGTTAGAAACCTCCCATAAATGTGCTCACATGGTAGACATTTTTAATTTTTTAAGAGGACAGGAATTTACTAAGGCACAAAGTCAAAGGGGTTACCTGGGTACTCGGTACATTTTACATTGCATTGATTTAAGCAGCCTTAGTCAAAGCTATTTATAGATCCTTGATGGAATTTAGAGCCATTGAGAAAACAGATAGATCTACCTGTTGACGAAAAGTCTTCATTATGCCTTTTTTTCTGATCTGTGATGTTCTTTTTCTGTCTAAAAATGGTCTCTTTGAGAAAACATTATCATAATCTTTGTTCCCCGTGCAGATCTACGCCAATCTGTCAATGATCTAAATATGGCATAATAGGTGATATAATATATAACCTGGAGGCTGGACAATATGGCCTGCTTATGACAATACAGTCCGATGGGTGCCAAACTGCCTAGTAAGAGAGCCACATGGTTTGAATTGAGGGTAGCACTCAGTATGACGGTATCATATTTCGGGTCACCAGAGGCAGAGCTAACTGTGAGTCTGACGTACAAACAAACAAGCTAGGGTTCTTCATATGATATGCAGCCTGTAGTGTCCACCATGATGTCCATCAAGATTTAAGATGGCTTTATTGACTAACGTAAGGATACATTTATGTCAGCACCGAGTTAGCATTGATGGCATTATATTATAGATCTACACAGTTTTTATATAGGAATATATACAGTTGATGGCTGCCGGCCTGTTTTATGATAAAGAATTGGTAATTTGTGAGACCTTTCTGTTGTCCGGTTGTCTCAATGCTTGTCATAAGCAGTGGCAAACTTAATATATTTTTCTTCACAGCTTTTGAAGGCACTCTGAATCTCCGGCCGATTACAGTATAGTATTACATGCTTTGCGTAACGTTACAGTGTGTGCACATATTATCCAATGTTTTTTCCCTCTATCACTTCTTGATAAGCTGTTCTGAGTATAGTTAGAATCTATGGGCAGCTTTGTAATAATACTTCTAATATAGGGGGGGGGGGTGTGTGTGACCTAGATACTCGCACAATGATCATGTTACCAACATTCAGATTGAAATTCCCAGACCAAGAAACGACATTTTCCCTGACCATATTGAATGATATTCTAGCTAATCTAGGTTTCTATTCGTAGTCTCTAGATCTACTCCAGTCTCCAGAAGACCAGACTCCAGACTAAACCAGACACCAAGTCACTCTGAAAGTGAAAGATTTTTAGGGAGTGATCATTTATTAATTACAGGGGGGGGAGGTGAGATTTCGCGCGGAGGGGCGAAATCTTTTTACGCCCCCCCCCCCCCCCTCGAGAGCGCGTGGAAGGTTTCGCGCCCCCCCCCCCTCGCCAAAGACTACGAAACCCCCCCCCCCCCCGCCTTTGATCTATAGTAACGCACAGATAAAAGACTCACCCAGATACGCAGGCCTACGGCAACCGGAAGTCCTGCCCCGGCGTAAAGCCACCTGGTGGTCAGCCTTCATAACTAAACAAAATGGCGGCCGTAGCAATGGCAAACAAATGTGCAAACCGTTGCAGACACGTTGCATGTACAATATGCCTAAAGGCAGGATAATAACAGTGGAGCTCTGAAATTTGTTGTGTGAACAGATACGTATGGTGTTTGTGTCATATCATATTTTCGGAATCATGAGACAAAGCTAAGGGTTGTTTTTGACCCGCATGAAATACGGTATTATACGGCACGTGGCTGCCGGGGTGGCTGCCAGCGTGTTTCCCGCGCGTGTGTACGTAGGCCTAGGCTATGGGTGCATCCCCGGGGATGGGGGGGGGGGGGGGGTCACTTTAATAGTATATTTTGTATACACGTGTATGGGTATAGACCCCTCATTTCAATACGACGACATGGCCATTTCTTATAATTGACACGGCGACATGGCAACCTAGGATGACCTAAGCAAAACATAACTTATGATTTCAGAAGTTTAATTTTCTTTTACTCGCCACACACTGTAAATTGATCATAGTGATAAGATGTTGCAGATCACCACCTAAGGGAGTGCTCTTTTTTTAGCAACAGCTAGGGGGGGTGGTGAGAGGGGTCGAAATCCCCCCCCCCCCCCCGGCAGGCCGAAAATCGCCCTTTGTAGCATAGTAAAGCGCTGGCTTTTCCCCTCCAAATAGGTTGGACTTTTTTTGACCCCCCCCCCCGGTCAAGGGGTCCAAATTACCCCCCCCCCCCCCCCGCCCAAATCCACCACTCCCCCCCCTATTGTCTCTATAAAAGGCTCTCAAATGCATCAGAATGCACCATTTTGCTTCTAGAAGTTAAAATTTCCTGGTAGAGGGGCAATTCCCGACCCCCCCCCCCCATATACTTGTGACATATTGCGGTATTTAATGATCTTGCTAAATTAGGGTGTCCCTACATTTTCCCCTCAGTGACACTAGTGACATGGGTTTTTTACTTAGTGACATGTGACATGCCCATTTCTTAAAATCGACATGCGACACTGTGACCCCCCCCCCCCCCCCCATGTGTGTGCGGCTGGCAAGGGCACTTTTGTATACGCCATAGGAAGGGTCCACTTTTAAAGAAAAATAGCCTACCAAGGGTACAGTTTCAAGAAAATCGCCATAACAAGGGTCCACTTCTCATTATAATGTCACGAGTTTTTACCAAGATTTCCCAGTTTTCACTCAAATATCCCAGTTTCTTTTCAATATCCTTGTGCCTCTAAATGGGGCCTACCTACAATTTTGACCATGTCGCTGTGTCGATTTTTTGCAGAAAGACAGTGTCATTGTGTAGATTTTTAGGCATATAAGTACTTGGAGAAAAATCCCTGTGGGACGATTTTTATCCCTAATTTTCCTGTGTCCGTTGATTTTTAAAAAGGCCTAAACGGAATTAATATATGATCATCGGTTTTACATTAAACTCGATGATAATGAATGGTATATGTGATGTATATCACATGTGAACCAGGGCTTTTTTTTGCAATACTGTTGATTTCATTTAGTTTTCTTTTTTTCACTGTATTTAGGCCACTCAAAAAAAAAAAGTGGTTGCTCATCACCAAGATCTGAGAAATCTGACGAGGGAGGCTTTTTTTTTTTTCTCACAGGCCAAAATGTATAGGAAAATTTACGGGTTTATTTGGCCAAAATTCACATTTTATTGGTTAAGAATTAATTGATCTTTAGAAGTGGGGAGAATGTAAGTCATTTCTATACCACTGCATTGCTGGCATTATTAGCTTTAATTTGATACTAAATATGACCAATTCTATCCATTTTGATGAGGTTTTTCATCAAAATTTGGCCAAAGAAAAAAAAAAGTTTTCCCAAAACCTGATTTATATGATGCGCGCGGTGATGAGAAACCATTTTATTTTTTTGAGTGGCCTTATCTATAACGTTTAAAATGAAAATGAAATGTAGGCAAAAAATCCAAAAATACCTGTCTCTAAAGAACCTGGCACTACTGTGCTCTGGTTCAATAACCACGGGGGTATAATCAGTACTAAAATCCCATACAAAGCATGTTTATATACGTCATGCCCCCCAACTTTTTTGTTGGGGGGGGGGGGGGGGGGGGGGGAAGACTATGTTCTTGCCCCCCCCCAACTTTTTCCAGAATTATAGTTTTCAGGGTTGTCTCACTGTATCTTTATAGGGCTTAAAGTTGTTATCGAATTGAGTTGTGCCTTTGGAACTGGTCAAAATGCATCATTTTACTTCTGGAATTTCTAAAAAAATATATAAAACACAAATTTAGGAGGAGGGGGGCATGCCCCCTTTTAAGAATAGCTCTGACCTCTAAGTGTCATATTCTTTTCCCCTGATGTCAGGTAGGCCCATACAGTCTTGCCATCCCTCCCCCCCCCCCCCCCTCCAAGTATATAAGGCGCCAAAAATGTTTGCCCCCCCCCCTTTGAACTATAGTAACGCGCTGGCTTTTTTTTTGCTAAAAAGGGGCTTAAATTTTACGCCCCCCCCCCCCTCAGGAGGGGTCGGAATTTTTTACGCCGCCCCCCCCCCCCCCCCTGTAACTAATAAATGAACACTCCCTAAAGGGATGTTTGTTGGGTGTGAGGGGTAGGCAGGGAGGGGAGGTAAAGAGTAAAGAGTAATTTCACCCCCCCCCCCCCGAAAAAAACACGCTCAGACCCTCCCTCTACATTCCTTCATCTTGATTGCATAACTTTGATTAGCCATATATCTTGGACAAAGAAAAGTAAACCTTTATAAACTAACACTGATGAGTTTACCACTCATATTACTATAACAACTCCTTCCCTATGATGCCAGTCTGCTTAATCCTGCTTAAACACCTTAGTCAGTCCATGTCATCATTTTTATTAAAATTTACTTCGTTGTGTCAGGTGTAGTCGACCCCTCCCCTCTTTGTATATCCTAGCATAAGTATTGGGCATATATCTGGATAATATTATATTAAATTCTTACTGGACCACAATGAACTATTGATTTATATTTCAATAAACATGGATTGATGACTGTATCTAATACATAACTATGTGTAACTATGTAGATATCCGTACCCAGATAACAATATATAGGCCTACCGTATTTGATGTAATAAGCGCCCTGGGCGCTTATAAAATTATTTCCATGGCGTTTTTAGTGCTTAAGAGTTTAATTGTCACCAAAATCTTGAAAGTTGAGCCTTTGTTCTTGTCTAAAAATGCCCCAAAAAAGGGGGGGGCGCTTATTAGGGGGAGGGCGCTTATTACGTCGAATACGGTATTCACAATTGTACATGAACAAAACACCCCCCTCCATCCTCTTACCCCCCCCCCCCCCCCCCCCACTCATACATGTAGGATCTAGAGGACCGGTCGTTTTGGAAAACCGGCCGATTTTATCTAGTCACAGATATGAGACTCTACTGTGGTAGAGCACCTGTCAGCTTTTATGCGATCACTTGTTTTGGGCACGTTCAACTAATTTGATCCAAAACTGAGGTCGTCGATATATCGAGACTTCACTGTACCAATCCCCCATACTACTGCTGTAGGCCTATACTATAGCATTAGAAAGCCCCGGCTCAGCTAGTATGATGGATGAATCGAGTTTTGTTCAAGTTTCTATTGGGATCGAAAATTGAGTACTCTAAGAAAAATTTTCACAATAGAGGAGGCTATAGCCTAGCCTAGGTGAGTAGGTCTATGTCGGCCCGTGGGTGTAAGACATACGGCTGTATCTTTTTTTCTAGCCATTGTCCATTAATTTTGACGACATATTCTGAATTTGTGACAAATTTTACATGGGATCCCTTCACTGCAATATAATCATGGACCTGTACAATTCCATGATATAATAGACCAGTTATTAGTCCCCCGAAATCAACGTGGACATTCCTCTGCTCCCACCCCGGCCATGTTGTGGCTGCAGTCTATGAAGGCAAGCCGCTAGGCGGCGCTACCACCCATGCGGGAGCGCCGCCTAGCATAGAGCTTGCGCTTCTGGGACGTCTCTTTTCTGTGAGTAACGCGCTAGCTTTTTTGCTAAAAAGGGGCTTACATTTTTATGCTCCCCCCCTCAAGAGGGGTCAGAATCTTTCCCCCCCCACCCCCCCTGTAATTAATAAATGAACACTCCCTTGGCCTATGTTTCCATGAATCCACCCCCCCCCCCCCCCGCTAACCCACGAGTGGTTGAAAGTTTTTGCCCCCCCCCCCCCCTTTTTGCCCCCACCCTTCCTCGGCGGGATGGATAGGCCTACTTTTTACCATTCCATAGTCCATGACTCCATTATCCATAATCTAATCAGTCAAAAGACAAAAACAGAGGAGAAAACCAACACTCAGGAGAGTTCGCCCAATGGCATCAGGAATCACATGAATGCTCGTTGGGTACATCCCATTCGGTGACTGTGGCCCAGTGTGGGGGCGGCACATGAGCACAGAAAAGATGGTAGAAATGAGGTCAGCTTACTTTGCAGAATCATAACCAAATAACTATTCTAAAACTGCACACCACCACGAAACGGAATCACAAGTAACACCTAGAAGAATCAAAGAACCACACACCACCACAACGAAGGACAGACATAGCTTTAAAGTCAACAATTTATACTTACCAAAGAAGAAGACGTGACGAAGCTTGAGAGCCCAAAATTCAACTGGGGAGCCGTTTCCGGGAGCGGTTGATCGAATCTTTAGCTCAATCTCCAAGCGGATGTATACTCCGCCCGAAACCATACGATTTAGACATGTGTTCTGCCTGAAGAGTGCACTTGACCTAGATAACGTAGTTCAGACGTAAAGCACCAGACGGCGCACGTATATTTTAGTCTGCTCATAATACAACAGGTGGCGCCATAATTTTTTTGCTCCCTTACTGGCTACGCCCAGACTGCCTGGGAAAATGTATAAACATTTGCACTCATTGATGCATGATAGGGTAAAAGGATTGAACTCCTGCCCTTGCTTTTATAATGGAGGTCTGGGTTAAAAGTATTATATAATAGTGGGGGTACAAATACACATGCAGCTTTGCATTGGCTTTGGGTGCCCAGCTGATCTCCCTCTAGTCTAGACACTTAGGGTGTAATCCTAGGCCATATTAAAATGTGGCAGCCATGAAGTGTGTCATCCGCTTCACTGCTAACCTGACTGGAGTCTGGGTGTAGCCCACTTCTATGGTCGTTCATATCACCCAGAGAACGACTGGGCAGACCCCTCCATACATGACTGGATATGACTGAGCTAAATTGATTGGTTGACTTGATAGCCTATCAGAGGCTGGTATACCATAAACATGTGCATGTGCAGGCCTTGTGTATTGGGAAATACACATCTAACCACAAACAACATTTTTATGACCCCTTTCATGTTTTTAATTGCCCCTATGATCTTTAGGTGTGTATTGGTCAATATACACCCAACATAGGGGGAGGTCACCCATATAGCGTTCCCTGCCTGTATTTTATCACAGGGAGGTCTACAGCCTACTTCACTGCACATGGCAAGGTCACCTGGACCGGGGGGCGGGGGGGATTCAGAATACACATCCATTAATAGAGGATCAAGATAATGATGAGGTGGTGAACCGTTTGAGATGCCAGGGATGAGAGTGACCAGGCTCAAAATAACTTGAGATGTTCAAATTGAGGCCCCTGATAGGCCTGAATGAAGGTCCTCTCTGGTTCAACATTAAAAAACTTGAAATCAGAGAAAACGTTCATCCCTGTTATATAGCAAACTTTCATCCCTGTCATATAGCAATTACAGGGGAGGTGTAAAGACGGGAGATTTGGGCATTTTGTAGTCTGTAATCTAATAGGGTGAGGATGCATATATCGTCAAAAATGCTAAGTATTGAAAAGATAGGGAGCGTCCTGCTATAGTAGTGGCATGCAAAAAGAAGAAGAAAACACTTCAGTTTCAAGCACATTTTTGTTTTATTAAGAACTGATGTTTACACAGTAAATATACCTGTGTGAATGTATTAGGATGATCCTGTTGCATCTTTTCAATGAAAATATCATCGAGAATAACATCCCTTTTTACATAGCCTAACATGACTCTGTAAATAAATTATACATACAACCAACAGCATGTTGCCCGCGGACATACATGTGATGATGGGATAATTCATTTGATCATTAGACTATGGAAATATAATATGATGATGGTCTGCTGCCAAGTCAACAATTCCACTTTCAATAATCTACAATTTCCTCAAAACTTCCCTCAGTGCCCCCGTAAGGCGCCCGTTAGTAATATCTCAGAATATTTCACCATGGATTCATCAGTTCGTTAATATAATACAGGTGCAATGCTCATGCCTGATCCTTTATGTATTTATTATAATATAAATCCAGTTTATCATAGTTTTGTGACTGACCTGTGAACTATACACCAGAAAAGAAGTTCGGTTACAAAGTAAAGCTGTACAAGAGAATAACATAAAAGAAACAAAAGACAAGCACAGGACAGCTAGATAGCTAAAAAAAAAACATGTACTCGTCTGAACTCATGGCAAGAAAATAAACTACCAATATTGCAAAGTCATCCTCATTACATCTTCATCAAAAATATGTTTCTCGTAATAAATTAACTTACAATTTCAGTCACAAAGACCATACAAGTTCGCCATTGCACCTTGGGATTTCTTCGGTGTATTCATGAACAAATATCTGCCCATGTATTTCTACATTTGCTGGCTTCAGACTGAAGAGGGGAGGGGAGAGAGCATCTGATGGGATATTCCTATCGAATTCTATCTACGGCGCGCCTATGACTGACAATGAAAGTAGTAAGCATACAGGAAATATTTTCCATACACCGAATTTTATATAAAATTTTCCCAAGAGCAATGTATTATTTCATTTTTTATACATGGTACATTGTCTCTGAGAATCAATTGTTTCATTCCCCCCATATATTATGCACCTTATAACTGCTAAAAACTGCAAAGATGCAATGCAAAACTCAAAGAAATACCCACCAGTGACCAGTGCAGTTAAGTTATAATATTCAGTTCGCAGTCTGCTGCCTGGTGCTCAGAGGTTCTAATGGAGATTGTCATACTGAAATCAGCTACAAGTTTAAACAAATCTAAATTATCAAACTAAAAGAAGTTTAAGAGAACAATTGATTACTACAAGTCAGTGAACAACAGTTTGGTCCAGTGAAATGGCCACTGTGATTTGTTGATACAAGTCTCCCTTCTGACAGAATACTGGTTGAAAACGTCGTCTACACTGTATGATATAAAATACTTAAACATTATATGTTTGAAAATGATCAGACATACCCGCCGGTAATGATTTTGTGGAAGAGCATGACACCTGTCTGTCCTTCTGCAAAGTTGGCAGTTGTTATCTATGAATGTTTCTAACATAAAACGAACTACTACTGCTTTGTATTTACATCCCTTCATGCCGTCCTTTTTGATCCATTTTATCTTGCACTGTTTGTCTGCTGTTCCAACAACCAGAATAACATTAGGATATATATCAATACCTGTTAGAGGGAAACTATCTTCGACGTAATGTATACACCAGTTCAAGTATTAAGTCGAGACCTTCCCTTTGTACTGACAACACCAGGTTAGATGTGTCGCTTCAGTCCTTCGGCCAACTGATATTCCATTGTTTTATAATAACGGTCAGCTCTTTTTGTGAAAGGGAAGGAAGAATTTTCTAAAAAGATTTAGATTCTAATTTTCTTTTTTTCAAGTTTATCGTCCATCTCCATCAGACACCCACTCACACAGTACTGGTCTATGAGTTACTCTGTTACGATTTGCTTGTGTCCGACACAAGTCTGAATATTTTAAGTCCACCATAATTCTGACTCACAAATGATCTTACATTGTCAGTGACCTGAAAATGTACAGACTGAGGAATATACAGGGATATCAGCGGATACTCGTAACAGAAAAAATACAAGACAGGAAACATTTTTACAGCCTGTCTATGCGTGTACCCAACAGGTTTATCCCCATCTTTAAATACATACACATATATAGATATATGATTTGCTGTTTTTGTCGATGCGGCCTTTATGTCTTTTTTTCGCAGTGCTTAGCATTTTTTCGGCCTTAAACTTGAAAAACTTGAGACGGTTCCTGTAAAAGTCAGCATCGTGACTAGTTTTGTCACGCTACATTTATATGTATATATGTATAGATATATATGTAATATTAACTATGAATGATGAAGATGAAAGCGTCTTATGAAGTGCCAACACCCACTCACAGGCACACAGGGGTTCATAGTTGGCTCCACGTGCACGACAATATTACAGGGTCGACACAATACATCCTCCAGCAGTGCGCACAGGTTCACTTTGTTTGGTTGAACAGTACAATAAAAGACTTTATCCACATCAGTACAGGGTAGGGTAGTCTTCTCAATTCTCACTTTGTCACTTCACTTCAATTTCACTTGAGTCACAACAAGCAGGTCTCCCTATCACTCAGTGTTTAATACATCACTTTCTTGGTTTGCACACACTCCTCTCTACTTTCCTCCGTATGTACATACACACATGCACACCTCATTGACTTAACTAGATTGACAAACTCATGCAAGGAGGAAATACTCATTCTCAATGCACCCAACACTCCATGGGGGGTGATGAGTCCATAACCTGGGTTGGTAGAGGGAGGGAGGTAGTAGTGGATTAAGGGTATGTGACATAACCCGCTGGAGGCTATTTATCATGTATACTGTATGAGTGATGAGTAATTATTACGATGTAACAGGTGAAAACAAAGTTCCCTGAACCTCATGGTGACAGGTGAGATGGATGGTGCCAAATGATGATTCCTTCTCCAGTTTCAGAGGGGCTTGAAGTGGATATTTATGTATTCATATATATATTCATATTATGTATATTCATAGATTTACGACAACAGTAGTTCATGTCACAGATGGGTAACAAGTATTTCTGACAATGATAATGAACTAGGGTCAGGGGAGTCACCTCTAGCGGTGCTCTCTGTTTTACTTCTCCGACCCGGTTCCATAACCGCAGCGGCGGTATCGGTTGGGATGGAGGTGGTAGATGTTGAATTTGTAGATAAAGTGACACTTTCATTGACACTAGGGCGATTGGTAGCGGACACGGACGCTGTATCTCCGTTGACGATGGTAACACTGTCCCTCAGCAATACCGAGTTGTTGTAGAGCAGCTCGGATGACGATGAGGTGGTGGTGGACTCCTTCTCAGAGACTACCACCTCAAGGACTGCATCGCTGAGGGCAGTACTGCTGAACATCTCCTTGGTGAGAGACTCACTGGCCAGTGAGGGGCTCGTGATGGCTGAGTCACCCACCGACATCTCGCTTGCAGCTGACGATGACGTAGCCGGCGAGGTCTTGTGTGATGACTGCAGGTCACCTGCCGAATAGATACCACTGGTGTGGCAATCACTGGCACTTGCCAATGACCCGCCATTTGCAGTGCCTACATACTCGCTGGCAATGCTTGATAGCGGCATGCTGCCAAGTGAGGCATCCTCCTGTATGGGGGAGTTGCTCGCAAGGGACATGACATTGGCTAGTGAATCGCTCGACTTGGAAGCAGGTTCCTCCTCCTCGACGGCGGCTGGCGACACGCTCACACTCACGTTGGATGCTGAGGCACAGTCCCGTGGCATGCAGAGCTCATCAGCCGCAGAGTCACACGACGGTGCAGCCGAGCCAGCTGAGTCACAGGAATGCGACACGGAAAAGTCCTCTGGCACCGAGACCTCGTCCAGCGAGAGCGGCACCGGTGGTGGTGGTATACGTGGTGTGGCCACAGAGTCACCATCGTCGTTGGCAGCAGCGCGGCGGCGGCTTGGTCGCGAAGAGGGAGATTCCTCCGCAGTGGCGGTGGTTGATACATCGTCTAACAGGTTCAAGGGCTCCAAGATGGCGGCAGTTTTGATGACGTTGAGAGGGTCCGACACAGAAGTCAAAGAGGTTTGGGGATACTCGATGACGACAGAGTCCTCGCTGCTGATGGAAACACGTCTGGCAGGTGACACTCGAGCATTGGACGGCTTCTCGTCAGACACTGGCTCCGCACCGAAGGATGTCTCTATGGTAGCAGCTTCAGCACTGAAGGAAGTTTCTATGATAGCAGTCTCACGTCCAATGGAGGCCTCAATGTTGGCGATTTCCTCTGATAGAGATGCCCTGCCTTTGGTAAGAGATGATCTTGCGCCCGGTCCAGCTGACCTTCATACCCTAGTGTCCTCCTTATGTCAATTGAGCGCCAGTTCAACCCCTATGAACTGTTTCAAGCGCTCAAGGTACTGTCCATAGAGTTCTACATCGTTGTGGCCCGCACCCTCTACCCAGAGCGGTTCCACAGTCCGCGGGCACCTTTCATAGATGGCTAGTCCGTGTGAGAAGTCAATCACCTCGTCCTCTGTCCCGTGTATAACTAGCACCGGAGATGTGATCTTGGGCACTTTGTCTATACTGCAAGTACACAAAGAGAAAAGACAAGACATTAGTGACATTGCTTCGATTGGTGAATATTATGCCTATGTAAAAACAGTAATATTGGACTCCATGTACAGAGCCCTTTTATGCCACCTCTAGATGCTGCACCAATTTCTGGCGCATCTACTCTGACTGAAAACAAAAGTTCATCAGTTAGCCACTATCAATATGATCTCTTCAGTACATTGTTATTAGTACGCTGATAGTGTGTGGTGGCCGAGTGCAATGTGGATAAAACCTCCGTCAGCTCAGGATTGCAATCACCAGCTGGGGTCAGACTCACCCATCGTGTCCCAAGCAATAAGGTTGCTGCCTATCGATCACACCCTGGAATGGTCTACTAGTAGTACCCGCACCCACCCCAAGGCTCCTCCTCTGTGAGAACACCATGTGTTGATCCCCCATACATTTGTGGCCTCGGGTTTTACACCGATGTGATATGGATTCCCTGTCAGATGGAAATATGGATGGGAAAGAATTCAGGATGATGTAGGGAGATGGTTTCAACTTCAAACGAATATCAAATCAGAGATTAGAACCCATAGGATAGATGGATACTGAAAGTCCCATGTTTTTATTGAAAAAGATTGAACGTGTGATTAACATCACAGATGACTCAGGGTCAGGGTGATAAAGTGATTGAAATGATAGACTAAACAACTGAATCTGTAAATATTATTTCAGGAACAATGAATTATTTGTCAATTCTGAGAGCAGGAATGTATTCCTGGGTCAAAACTACCCTCAAATCATGTGTCACACTAGTATGTGATCATATTTCAGCTGAGCAGGTGTGTGTGGGCGAGCTGGTGGGTGTGGGTGAGACGGTGGGTGTGGGCGAGCCGGTGTGTGTGGGCGAGCAAGTGCGTCTGGGCAAGCAGGTGGCTGTCGGTATCAGCGCCTGGTGGCGTGTAACCGCCGTTTTACGTCTCGGCCGAAAAGCGAGTCGATCGGAGCGTCAGCAGCGACACCATCTTCGGTTCTGTTTCGCCGTGTCGGCCGCCCGCGGGGCGGCGTGTGTAACAGATGATTAACTCCCCCCAGTCAATTACCACTGCCGACATATCTAGCAGAGGGGGGGGGGGGGGGGGGTACTCACATTTCCATATAGTCTTTGTAACGATACGTGCATTGTCAGTGCAAAGTGAATCAGGGTTATCACAACACTGATCTGTTACACAAATAATATCAAGTTACCTCCCCTGTAAATTACCTCTAGTACTTAAGTGTTTGATAGATGTCTGAAAAAAAGCGTCTCACCTACCCCTCCCATAGAGATAGCATTGGTTGTCACGAACTATCCAAATTTGGGGTTATCGGTTATCTACACGCTCTCATAGAGCTCTATGCTGAAGCAAATTACCAGCAATTACTGCCTAATATTATTTTTCATTTTTTAGGGGGTTACAGTTGGAATTTGTAAAAAACAAATACACCATTAGATAGATATTGTGGAAAGTGATCTAATGACACCATGCAAGATGCAAAGAGTGAAATATTGACCAAATGGGAGCAATTTCATTTTTTCAAGGAAAAGAGGTGTCCAGAATCGTCTCACTAGACCTCTGGGGCAGAACCCTGAGTCAAAAAGAAAAACAGGACCAAATAGTAGACTTACAAATGCTAAGGCAATTTGATAGTCAAGGATTGACTAAAAGTATGGCAAACGTCACCAAATTAACTTTTTCTTTTTCGCTTAGCCTTAGTATAATAAAATTCCTACTGCAATATGACATCCATATTTTTGTCTGCAACTACAAAATAGAGGGATTCAACTACTCTGCTCCTCAGCTGTTTTGTGCTAATCTTAGTTGTTAAACTAAATTGAATATTTTTATTTGGCAGCGGGACATCTATCGTTACCTGCTTACCACCAGTGGTAGAGTGGTATCATGGAGTAGGCGTGGGGCAGGTAATGATCTAGTGGCGGTGGTGGGTATAGGATGGCAGTACGGCTGAGAGGACTGATCAATATGTGATGTATGTTTACCACAAGTATAAGTGACGGTGTATTACACCTCCCCAGCTGGCAACCATGTACAACTTATAGTACAGCACAACATAACTATCGACTACCTTCATTTTACTGCTTCTGATTAGGTGGGGGATGGGGATCTTTATATACTGTAATATCTGGCGTTTCAACAGCGGCTTATACACGATCAGAACCTCTAGTGTGGCTTATAGGATTGCATTAAACTTGGGGTACAGCTTATATGCGTGGTGCACAAAGTTTTATGGTGTATTAGACGAAAACTTGTATCTGATATTTAAAAACAACTCTCTCCACAACAACCACTATCCAAACCCAGCAAAAGTTTAAGGCTGGGTCATAGCAGGAGTTCCCAGCGCCTGTGTGGAAGGGGCTCGGAGGCACAGAGTATGGCGTTGTGAGGGTTGTGACACGGTGCTGTGGGCAGCAGGTGCAGGGGAGCGTTCAGCTGGGCAGGACACGGTACTACTGGGGTCACTGCCCTCGGCACCGCGCTCTGCCTGCTATGGTCCATGGGGGCTGTTTATAGAAAAAGGCCCACTGACCAGACAGTCTGATGTGATAACACCAGTTAGTGTTGGATTCAGAAACAGCAAGGACAACATATGGATAAAATTAATTTGGCCTTTTTTTGTTTGCATATTTTCAAGTCCGGTCTCGTAATGCATGTTTTTTTTCATCATTTGATGATCGATCGATGGTACAATTTATTATGCTGTTTACGATCTATGAGAGTGATCAATATTAGAATATCAAAATTAAAATAGTGCTATTAAATCCAGATACTAAATTGGCGTTGTGTGCCATCAACTTTATTTTGTTTTTGTTTCTCGTTTGATCTTCATGAACAAAACATGCGATACTTCAGATACTAATTATTGGTGGGGGATGATTAAAAACATAATCGAACAACACAAGAAAACAAATTTGATCCAGGATCGCATCCCTCTGTCTATCAAATGTCATTGGGGAAGTGAGTCGCTAGGATTGTGCCCCTGCTGAAATTACACCCCCCACCCCCACCCCTCCCAGTGAGCAGCTCACGTCGACCACCCTGTTTCACCTGTCCATGGGTGGCAGTCCTCAACTTACCCAGCACAGAGCAGTAAGAGCTACTCATGTTGCGTTGGGTACAATATACACTGTGATCGTTGTGACTGTGTGTCAGTGTGGAGTAGCTTACTAGTAGTTGGCGCAGTGACATAGGAATAGGGAGGCAGTACAGGATATAAATAGTGTCTGATTACTGATACAATGGGGACTGCATGGCCTTTATAGAGCTGATACTCATCTGCACCTATTATCTGACGCAGACTGTTTTTATCTTTATGGGAGGCAGTATGCTTTATTGCCACTACATGATACTATTTATATGAAAACACAAATTCCATATTCCTCCCTGGGAACACGCCCCTGGCACTATTTCTGCCATTCCTTTTTATTCATTTCATAGCTCTAGGAGTTCACCACCTGAAATAGATAATTTGAGATCGTATAATCTCTTAGCCTCCATTACTGCCTGGCTGTTTGGGTGTCATCTGGGTCGTGTTGTGAATTAGAGCTCTAAGGGCTACATCTATAACTGAGTGACCTGTCCACCCATACCATTACAGAGGCCAACCTACCGTAATTGATTCGGTGTAGGATTGACTGCCGTGGGCGCCCCCGTTTATACTCACAATAACCCAGAATGGACAGGTAATATCCTAAGTACATTAATCTGGGGGCAGTGCCACGTCCTCCAGCCTTAATAGGTAGCCCCACTAACACACCACCCACTGCTAGGTGGCAAATGAGAGATCTAATTTAAGATCTCCCAGCAGTATTTGCGCTTAACACTGCTACCAAAACCTATTAACCAATTATCTTTAATTAATACCTGTACTAAATATCAGGCACATCCAAACATGCAGTTAAAACTTGCCGCTAAAACATCACGTTTCAAAGTTTACCTACCCATTAATACTACAACCTATATTAGCCCCCCCCCCCCCCAACATTTAAACAACAACATTAAAGCTTTGAACGAGAGTGTGTGCCCGTACTATTGATGGACGAAATAAATAGTCCATGGATAATGGAAGGAGATGGATCTGAACCGATGGATCTGGTTGCCGAGGGTAAGTTCAATTGGCTATTAAGGTAGTGCTCATTTTTTAACAACAGGGGGGGGGGCGGAGAGATTTTGCGCGGAGCGCGCGAAATTTTTTCACCCCTCCCCCGCTAGAGGGGTCGAAATTTGTTACCCACCCCCCCCCCCCCCGGCAGGCCAAAAGTCGCGCGCGTTCGCGCCCCTTTGTAGCATAGTAACGCGCGGGCTTTTCCCCTCAAAACAGGTTGAATTTTTTTCACCCCCCCCCCCCAAGAGGGGTCTAAATTTTTTACCCCCCCCCCCCCAAATCCACCACCTCCCCCCTGTTGTTAACAAATGAGCACTCCCTAACTAGCCAGAGCTACTTCTGTCTGAAAATGGCCCGCGGGTATTTTGGGAAACATAGAACACAATACTTATTGATGCCTGCAATGTTAATTCATTGCTTAGTGTCGTATCGATCACCACTATCATCAACACGGGACACCGGGGGCAGTTTAATTGAATTCCGGCTGCCATGGCCAAGAACTAGAACTAGGACAGGTCTACAGGGTACAGGTTTATCATAGGGGATCGGGAGCTGGGAATGTAGACTGGACACTGATGGCTTACTGAACACCAATATATACAGCCTCTCCGACCCCCTAACTTTCCCCTCTGTTGATCAATAATGTCTCATCAGGGCACTATACCGGGACTACAAGGATGCCTACAGACCCGACAGTACAGTAATCTTTATATTGAGCCGTCAGTATATGATTATATCATGACATTGATGACCACAAGGTAACTAGTTAGATGAGTCTAGATATTGATGTAACTGAACCTATTGAACCGTATTAACCCTGGACCTCGCATCTAACTCTATCTTTATTTGGAGTCTATATGTTTATATTTGCTTTAGGACGATTTTACTTCCCAAAAAGGTCCAATTTGCTTCATAGGTGAGGTCCACTGATGGGCAAGGTTAATTACTATACAATGATCCATATCACGAGGTACACAAGTTATGGATGCATACTAGTCTCAAACAGCCCTGCGACTGGCTCGATACCTACTACGAGCCAAGTACAGGCTAGATGCATACTGGAAATGTTCATACCATGCCAATATGTCACATCCCGTTTAGTCTGGGCGTTATTTGATAGCTGGAATGTCGGGACGCTTAGTGTCGGGGAGTTGTTGGGTGGTGTTGGCAACATATTGGCAGTATACAGTATACATACTATCCTATATGAGATGTCACACATTAGGCACCAGGTCATTCAGTGGTATGAGAGCTATTACACACCAGTATTTGGACACATCATGAAGCATGGTGGTGCACCGTCCCTAACCCTACTCCACCTAATGTGTGCGTCCAGCGGATATTGAAGTGAGATAGATGGAGTATACATGGGTGTGAGATAGTGGGCGCAAATAATGAAAAAGGTTTTTAAAGCTTAAAGTGAGTATGTCCGATGATTATGGCTCACAAATCGATCTCCTCAAAATAGGGGCACGATGTTCACTATGACAACAGTAAAGTTGCTACCTACATTATTTGATCTAATTCCCTATAATTTTGCTTGTTAATCAGTCTGACCGTACGTAAGATCTATGCTCAATGTGCTACTTTTGGAGGGCAGTTTCACGCTTTAATTTCACCCAAAAAGACAATGGCTGGCTCTTACTACCAATCGATTACATTTTACACTGTTTCAAGCACATTTTTATAAAGTAAGATTTTTTTTTGGGGGGGGGGTGGAGAAATCGGACATTTATTTATCGCAACTTTATTCACTTCCCATTATTGCAGTACAAAAATTCTTAGCTAATTCTTTTTCTACAGAGTTATCATACAGTGTCCATAGCCGGGGTCCATATGGAGTACGGTACTACAAGGTTCATGGGCCCCATGGGGGAGTGTGGTACTTGGTAGTCGTTGACCTGCCTTCAATGCTGTGTGTCATGATCCCATCTATTACTGGTACAAACAGCGGCGAGTGCCCTCTGGCATTATGTCACATATAGCTGACGGCATAACGTGCACATGGCTCCCGGGGGGGCCACTCCCTCAGATTTGAATACCATGTGTGAACACGATTCCAAGGGAAAGGGTCCGTTTTTGGGTCCTAGGCACGGGCCCGCGAGGGCCCTTGATAAGGGGTGCTTTTTAGTCAAATTTTGGGGAAAAGGGGTACATTTTCAGAGCTTTAAAGGGTAATTTTTACTTTTTTCCCATATAATATTTCTTGGTCACCCCTGAGAAGGGGATTTTTTTCAGGGTCACCCATAATTAGGGTATATATTTCAGGGTCATCTGTGATTTAGGTCTGTTTTCTTGCTAATTTTCCCTTGAAAAGAGTATGTTTTTTGAAATTTTTGCCCCTTGATAAGGGTACCAGATTTGAGGTGATGTTCACACATAGTGACTATAGAAAAGATAGGGAGTGGCCCCCCCGGGACATGGCTGCGACATGTGTGTGTATTGATAAGCCATACATCCAGCCACTTAACTACCAGGGGGGACAACATGTAGTACAACACCACAAATACATGTCTGTCTGGAATCTGTGTTAAAACACACTTACAGCTAACAATGGGGCTTTTAATTTTATTCACAGATGCAATTCTTAACGCGCGCGCGTGTGCTGGAGCCTCGTTGGCTGCATCAGGAAAGGGCAGCAAAAAGAGCTTTAAATCCTTCCCCCACACGACGGAACAACAAAAACATACTTAAAATGTCATCATTTGCCACTAAAATAACATCGCTGCTGTCCTAATAGCATTTTAAAGGTTGTTTGACACTAAATACCTAGCTCTAGTGTCTGCTCTCAAATAACAGCCACATAGAGTGGGAGTTACCCTTGGCCATGCAGTTCTTAGGAATGTAAAACACTAGCATGCCTATTTGAAAAATGCTAACTTATCATGTATCAACACCTATTAAAGTATGTCTCTCATCGAGGCCAAGTCCCTGGGCTCGGGCCAGATACCGAGAAACTATAAAGATACTCCTATGGGCCAAGTGATGAAAACGTTCTCTGGCTCCCTCATTATTCCTACAATATAATATACTGCATGTTCTTTCTCTTTTTTTCCGAGTGTCAGTATCAACACACTGCTGGCCTTGTGTTTCCCCCCTGAATACATACTTCATGTTTCTGTTCAGTACTGGCCCAGACCTGTTTTTCTTTCTTCTTTTGTTTTGTTCAAATTAATCAAGTATAATTACGAGAATAACAAGTCGTTTATTTGCGGTGGGATGCCAAGGATAACAAAGGGATGATATTAAGCACGAGGGAAAAAAAGCATGAAAAAAGAGGCCGTGGAGGAGAAAGAAGATTGGATGTGTAGAGCGGGAAAGGGGGTGGAAAAGGGTGAGATTAGTAGCGCCTTTTCTGTGGGCACTGAGTGAGAGTTGGGGTAGTACTAGGGGCAGCAAGGGCAGAGGCAGTTCAGGGGTGCCTTGTGCTAGATGGGGCAGGCAAGACTTGGGGAGTGCAGCTCCACATGTTAATCATATATCACCAGCAAGCCTCCTTTACCCCAGAGGCCGGCGGGTATCCAGCTGCAGCAGCAGCAGCGGCAACCCAACCCACCCCTACAGCTCCCCTTCAACATAGTTATATCCAATAGCACCTCACCTCTATCCCCCATACACTAGCCTGTCTGCATAATGCATTAACTAGTTGTGTAACCATTACCCCACAGGTGTTTGCTACATTGATATTAACCACTACAATAACACCCTACCCCCTACCCATCAGTCTAAATCTAACCTACTCGACCTGCCTGTTAATGTTGGTGTTGTACACATGCACTAAGGACACTACCACAGAGAGTCTGAGAGTGATACTTTTATTTATTTGCTTGGTGGCTGTGTGTTTTTCTCTGTGTGTAAACAGTTGCGGGTTGTGGTGTTAACCCGGAGCTGAGCCGTGAGCTACACGGTGTGAGCTGCTCATCACGGCCGGTAATTCCTCATGCATTACTCAGGAGCAGCTCCCCATGCCGGCAATAACTGTGAGCGGCCTACCAGGTGATAAAATGACGGCCTGACTAAAGGTAGGGCGCCTATCGGTGTGGATGGTAGTAGCTTTACTGAGTCTACAGGAATGCACAGAGCACTCTGCTCATTCTGCTCAGTCTATCTCTATCTATAGCACTTACAGGTCCAATGTCAACAGCCATTCTTCATCCATCAGACCAGTTATTGTCTCCTCCAATGAAAGCCTTACGTGGTCGTGGATGTAAAGGCTCGTTGCATTCGGTTATTGTTGATCCAGGCTGTGCATATTCATTATGCAGGATGAATACCCCATGATATAATCTCATACAGTTGCTGTATAGTCTATCCTCTGAGTCACATATGATATGTGGCCTATATACGCGAGGTTTTACGGTTGGTTCCACATACAGGATGGCTGAATCTCCAAGGAGTTCTTAAACGCCTATAAAGTATATGCATAGGGCAGAGGCAACCCCAGGTCTGCATTATACTGTTCCCAAAGGGCAGGCCATTAATCACACTGTACAGGACTGTGGTATCAGGGAGGGCATTCTATGGTATACATATTTATAAAGTAAAGTATACTACCTATAAATGGAACTGACAAGTCACGGTGCCTCTTATACGAAGAGCAATGAACACCTAATGAGCCTATACAATTGTGCGCAGGTTCTACAACGGCCTCATACTGGATGTTACTGAACTATCACTGTCCATAAGGGTTGCAAAATTCCCCTGCTTATACAAGTACTATACGCATACATTCATCTCTTAACAGTTAGTGTACTACATATACTGTACTAATGCGACCAGGTGCTTGTCCTATCGCCAGTCCTGAGGTGATTATCATTAAATTGGTACCCACCATTTTAATGTGTATCTCTAACAAAATCTGCAAATGCAAACCATATCTAAATCATTCCCCAACGCTTATTAAGTGCTATATTCAGTCAATTTGGGGATCAATGAACATGTGGTTCAGTTCTGGGTACAGAAGCAGCTGGCACTGGGTGGCTAATTTGGTGTAGTAAGTCAATTATGTGCTAACCTGGCAGGCCCATTCTACCATCCATGAATGATCGATCCATTTTAAATGTGATCATGAGAATAGCGTCAATCCAACTGTGCCATTTGATTGAGATCGGGAATGAAGTTATCAGATGAGGTGCTCCATATGCATGTGCCATTGCCATAGTCATTTATCAACTACCGGTATGTAAATGCAGCAATAACAGCGATATTTGCGGTACCAACGATCACTTTGAAATGAACGAATCCGATTGCTCCTATTTAATCGGCACTTCATTATGACCAAACCCGTCTATTCATGGGTAGGAGCTGCATGTGCATGTACATGGGTTCTTGTGTATGCCCATACTATATAATATCGGTATGGTGCTAGGTCATTGAGGTTTACCGAAGGTCAGGCGGGTTGGCGAGGTGGCCGGACATTGGCAGCTTTGTGTATTTTATGGAGGGAGGGGGGCGGCAGTAACTGATGGTGCTTGACATGGTTAGCGTCTTTTTCATTTTTTTCCCTTCATGAATATGCTGGTATAGGGGTGTGCGATATCAATATGTATAAAAAGACATAGAGGGGAAGACGTATTGTTCTCACAGACAGTCTTCGCTTATAAATGTATTAGCCTGAGGCGCCGACATCTTTTTATGATTAACTGTTACCTGGCCAGGTAAATCTACCTGAGTAGGTGGCTGAAACAGGTGTGGTCGCCCTGACACCTGGCGAGCCAAGCTCTAGAATCCCATTCACACACTGCCTTTAGGGCATTGAACATGCTACATATTCAGTCCAGGTCGTTGCACAATTGTTTATGTTCTTGGAATTGGACTGGGCTGGAGCTATCTATAGATCATATGCTAATGATGCATTTAACAAGTCGTCCTGTAGTCGTTGTAAGGATGGACACCACACAATGGGGTTCAGTGGGATTCATGGCCAACTTTGGGACCATTTGATCTGACTAATTCAGGCTGATGGCCCTTGACAGACCCATTATTGAGTTGCTATGCTCTCCATTAGGTGAATTTGTGCAATTATGCAGAGGGTGTGAAGGCTCTTGCCAATGCTATATTTATATTCTTTCACCTGTAGAAATGTGAAGGCCATTGGCCAGATACATTTAACATATACACTGGAGTTAATTCCTTCATTTCTTACCTAGCTCCAGACACAGTAATAGTGGCCAATATATTCTGTATATTGACCATATTAACAACTGCTCAGAGCGCACTAAACATTAAAAGCACCAATCCCCTTGATTACAGACAACCCTCTGCTGTGTCCAGGCAGCCAGACTCTTGAGACTACCAAAATAGTCAGGCTTCTCAGTAGACATTACTAGCGGGAATTAGCGATGTTTCACACCTGATGGTTTGACAAAGTTGAGGGACAGTGCCTGGTGGGAGAGGAGGAGGCCAACTGGGCGGCCTAAATTAGGCCCTGTCGCTCTAGTCCCCTGACAATCAAAGTGGCTGGAGACGCTGCGTGACCTTCCTGCAGCTGAAAAGTGGTTTTAATGAACTACTCGGAGCTGCTCCACCTCAGGCCTTTGTCTCCCAGACCAGCGTCTACCTCTCACATTAAATCCACTCTGCCCGGGTGAGCAGGAACAGCCAACTAGCGTCCTAATCAGACCCACCCGTCTTAGCTCTCCTATTTCCAATATTAATTTCATCACCTCCAAACCAGACCAATCCCAACAGGTCCTGTCTATTTTTTGGGGTGCGTCTAATAATATTGTTTTACCTCAGCTCTCGGCGAGCGGGGGCTTCAGGTAAATCATACCTGTGTGTTACAGTATTTACTGTGGCATGGCATCTAACAGTTGACAGTTTGACATAGAAGCATGAAAATGCCGACTGGAGGAGGGTAGAACTATGGCTGCAGTCTCTCTCTCTGACAGTCCAAACAAGGGGCGTTAGGTTGACACACAGGTGTGCTTGGACTTTAAGGCATTCATGAGAAAACATATAGTAGTCAAACTCAAACGACTTCTATTCCCTATCCCACAGTGTTGCCAAAATGACGCCGGCACGCCGGCTAGAATCTTAATGGCCGGCGTAGAGCCTTAGGACGCAGGCCACAATGGCCTGCCATGACCTCAGCTTCCTAATGGTGAAAGAATTTTTCAAATCGGTCAATTATAGGCGAAGATAGGGCCATATTTGTAAGATTTGTTATATTAATACCTTTTCAATATCATTTAAGTTTGGCATAACACAAAACAAGTTATAATGAAGTTAATGAAATATTGAAATTCAAATGGCCTGCGTGAGAAGGAAATGGCCCGCGTAAGACGCCATGACGCAGGCCAACGTGGCCTGCGTCAAGAAAAAGTTTTCGGCAACACTGCCTATCCCATGACAACATGATAAAGCTGTAGCAATAAATTATAATGGTGCCATTCGTACAGGGTCGGTTAAAGTCCAGGCCTCAGATGTCAGAGGAACCCAATACTGGTGTGCTATACGGAGTCGGGGGGGGGGGGGGAGGGGGCTGTTATGTCAGGCACAGTTTCGTAAAGTATAGAACGCAGGAGTTACTTGACACGCTTTTGACGTAACGGTAACTAAAGCAATTACCCTAATGATGTAAGCTGAAGACGGAAACCAATGAAACCACACCAATCTTACCTGTACATAATAATTGACCACACGGACAACCCACCTTGATTCTGCTACCTTCGTTGCCTCTCGTTTGCTGTTTATAACTCTAACGTTAAAATGAATTTCATACTACTAAGGACAAAATAGGAATGATGCAAATGTAGGATGAGTGCCTCTCCTGCTTTGCCGAATCGCTAAACTACCATTGTGACGCCTATGGCACGTTATCTATCCAACTAATAGATCTGACGGAGGTATAAAACACGCCTACGCAAATACACAACCTGTGTTACTGTCAGCATCAACCACCAAAGAGCGATAGCAGCCAGTGCTGTCACTAGGTACTGTATACATATACAGGGTTCCCACAAAAATTTCAGTTAGAAATTCCATGGCATTCCATGACAAAATCTCAATTTTTCCATGACATTTATGACATTTTTGTGGGGGGTTTGGGGCTTGGCCCCTGAGAAAATGTCTATAATCTAGAAAGCAAACGGTACATTCTCAGAGATTTTGTGATATTAATTCTATAATTCATGACATTCCATGACATTCCATGACACACAGCAAATTTTAACAAAAGTCCATGACATTCAATGAATTTCCATGACAGCTTTCAAATTCCATGACATTCCATGATTTCCATGACTTGTGGGAACCCTGATATATTAAGGTGGGTGTCTACGATGGAAAAAATGTACACCCAAGTAAATCTGAATATTTTTGGACCACAATAGATGCCCAGCGTAAACGCTGCACCGTACAATAGCAACTCAGCCTGAAGATTAGACCAGATAGAGAAGTGGATGTCCTGTATATCCTTCGGTACACAACGCTGAATATCATGCATTTGAGAATGGATTGGGGGAGTCACTTAATACATGTACAGTCTTATTTGTCTGTATATTGGAAACTAATTCACCCCTCAATTTAATTCCCTGAAGATTTGGCAAGAATCTCGCACTGTGCCCTAAAGTTTAACAATGGAACTAATTACATGTACCCGGTATACATTATCTTTAGTCTACTAAAGTTACAGGGGAACTCCCAGAGTGATCTCTACCCGGGGGATCTCTACAACTGTCCCGTCCTGCCAGTTTTAGACAAAGAGGCCTCCGTTGAGTCACGCCCAAGACCAAGAGCAACTGCTACATGTCGACCCAGTGACATACACACCCCGCTGCCTGAGTCACAACAACGTGCACCCGGGGCCATGCCTTCTCTCACTAGTCTCACCACAACTAGACTCCCCTTAGGGAATTTCAGTCAATGTTGGATAGAGTGAGTCCACCACCTTGTCTAATATTGCCTGTCTTCTGGTCAACACTAGAGACCTGTAGTGCGTCCGTTCTATATACACTCATCAAGTGGGTTGGAATGATACTTTAACTTTGTGAAAATAATTGCGATATGCATCATTTAAGGCGTGTCATGCCCGCCTACAGACCCCCATGCGTAGCTAAGGCTGGCCCAAGTCTAGCTCTAGAGAGTCGGGTTTCTATGTCAAGATACAGAGCTGCTATACAAGACTCCCACGTCCAGTGATGACGATCAACTCATAAAGTACAGCCACTGCACCCAATATCTCAGTGAGACCCGCCCCATTCACACAACATAGATAAAGCAGCCCACGCCTGACACAAATAACCATCCCACGCCTCAATACCAATAATACCCCCCCCCCCAAACCACCAACGCCATGCTATACATACCGTATACTGAGTTGATTTCTTTTTTCCCCTCCTTCAGAGATGCTTTATAATCAAATGAGTATTCTAGGAGACCTAGGCTAGAGTGACCTTGGGTTTCGAGTGGGTGAGGACTGGACTCAGATAACATATGATATTTGTATTTTCCTAGCCTAACACATTTACTAGACAAGATGTAAGAGAACATCCGGTAAGAACAATATTGTTTCTAAATGCAATTCTCTTGCTTTCTAAAAATGAATGGCTACCTGATGGCGAGGAGGCTCTATCGTTTTAATCAAATCGGCGTTGTGATCTGCTGCTATTTTTTACTGTTTCCCTTTGTTGTTACAACTCGCCCACCATGCCCGCCTCAGTGCGAGTCGGTCTGTCTGTGCGAGCAGCTCACAAAATGTGCCATGGTTACCATCCTAATCACCTGTCTAGCAGCTGACTAATTTTCTAATTACCAGGATGACAAAAACCCAACGGCAGCCACCATGACTGCTGCCTGAGATTGGCCCTGCCACCAGCTTCCTACACAAGCCTCACAACAGTCGGCTATTTGTACCGTAAGTTCTCTCGCGGAAGCCACGGCTTGTATGACGCCAGTGCGGCTTAATTAGTATAGGATTCTAAAAAGATAGGGGTGCCATTTATACGCAGTACAAAAGTAGCCAAAGTCAGACCTCAGGTGTGGTTTATAGGATTTGTCAAAGTTAGGGCTTACCCCTGGGTTACGCTTATAACACGAGGATATTTACGGTAGTCATAGTAAAGGCCAGGAATATTAAAGGTACTTTCTGAGCAGTGTTGCCGAATACTTTTTCTTAGCCCAGGCCACTTTGGCCTGCGTCATGGCATCTTACGCAGGCCATTTCCTTCTCACGCAGGCCATATGAATTTCAATATTTCATAAACTTCATTATAACTTGTTTTGTGTTATGCCAAACTTAAATGATATTGAAAAGGTATTAATATAACAAATCTCACAAATATGGCCCTATCTTCGCTTCTAATTGACCGATTTGAAAAATTCTTTCACCATTAGGAAGCTGAGATCATGGCAGGCCATTGTGGCATGCGAGTGCGTCCTAAGGACCTACCCCGGCCATTAAGATTCTACGCCGGCAAAAGCCGGCGTCATTTCGGCAACACTGCCTGAGCATTAAAGTTTCATTGTGTTGCATGTGTTAAGGTTAGTGTTAAGTATGTCTCATCTTGGTCCCTTTCCCGTTCATATTTGGGACTGTGCCCATAAAATGTGCCCAGTGCCAAACCTGCAAAGAACGATGAAAATAGAACTCAGTCGTAAACCTCTCCTCTGTCTAAGGATTGGAAATAAATTTAAGAAGAAAGGATATGAGACTGCTCATGTTGGGAAAAACCACCAAACGGCAATAAAAGCAACAGGTCGGAACGAGTGCCTCAGTCCCCCTCCCCCCCCCCCTTACCCGCCCACGTTCTTTTAACAGTGTAGAGGTTATTTGACATTCTAGATCAGCTAGTAAACACTAGCGGACTACGAAGGTGACTGGTTTGCATGGGTTATTATTTGATGAGGATATTGCCCATCCACACGTCAATGCAGCACTAGATGCAGCATTGTCCTATTGTCCCCTCGCCCTTTGCCCACACGCGACAGGTGACGAAGAACCCCCCCCCCCTCCCCCTCCCCCCGCCACTCCCCTGTCTCCTCCAGCGGCACACGCACAAAGCGGTCAAACAAGCAAATGGACTCTCTGTGTTGAAATGTCCAACTCTGTTTGTCCCAAAGAAAACAACATAAAAAATGTGTGTTGAATGACCTAAGCTGTCCTATTATCCTGAGGAAAAGAAAGCAAGACGCTGGAAATCCATAAGGATTTTTCAAGTTTATCAGCGCCATTAACCAGCAGCTCATTAACCCAGTTTACAAAGGGCATGGGTAGGGGGACCTCGTATGTCAGCAGTGTAAAGTACTACATCTACAAAGACATCCACAGCTACCTGGCCCATCACAGCACCAACGCTATCGACCCACCCGACCCCAAATGGCATGGATAACGTCTAGTGTTCACACTACGTCTACCCCTCCTTACACCTAACCCTGAATAATCCAACAGCCTTGTGCTGGAGTCACACCCTGGAGGATCATGTCCATGCCACCTCCATGTGTGTGTGAAGCCTTAACGCTGCGGCTAATAGCGTTCAAGTCCTCAGCTCATAACTGTATGTAATGTACCCCTGGGGCCTGCCGCGACAGGGATGGCAGTGAGGAGTAATATTCCCCCATGACTCGGCGACCCACACTGATGGACCATGACATTTGGTGCAATAACAAAGCGGCAGTCTCCTGTGTCGTTTTCTTTTAACTCCACGACTATTAAATCCTACCCTCGAGATCGATGCATCATATCGCACTGGGAATCATAACTCAGTGTTCCCGGGTTCAACATCCTCCATGACTGTTTTATTTAACAATCACTACCAACTACCGGGTAGATCTGTCAATACTATAATTATTGATAGTATCCTGGTGTGTGTGAATCATAAGAAATGGGGACCGATGAAATACAATTGTCAAGGGGGGTGGGGCCTGTTTCTTTTTTTATCCGACCATTTCTCCAGCACCGTAAAAGAGGTTCCTCCTATTGACGATGTCTATCCACATTTCCAGGATTCCATTTCGTTCCAAGCATCTCTTTATCGCTGTCGTTTTAGTAGCACAGACTCCCTACAGACTACACATACTGACTGCGCATTACAGAACCGTAGATGGGTTCCTGGGAAGATAGTAGATTCTAAAGTGTTCATAAGAATCCAGACTAGGTCCACACGTGACATTCACGCAGATGTTTATTACTACATGTAAACAGTCAGTGAGTCCCCCTTGTTGAACAGGTCTAAAGAATGTTGTCATCCATCCATGCATCTCACTCAGGCAGTGCAGACTAGTATTAAGCTAGCCCTAGATGCTATCCTATGGCTATGGTTTGGAGAAGGAAAAAAGGGCTGTAGAGGGTTGGGTTGGGGGAGGAGGTATAATAACAGGCTCTCTTGGAGGTAGGTCTCTAATGCAGGTCATGGTGGGCACCTTTTCATGTGTGCCGCCCAGGAGCCAGACGAGGAACTGCGGGGTCAGAGGGTGGAGGTTGGGGTGAAGGTGGAGGGGACAGAACGGGAGAGGGGGGCTCTGAGGACACTCGGCTAGTAATAGCTGCCTCGTCCGATTGGACAACGTGACTGGTAGCGTGACCCATGCACGGGGCGGATATAACCGGAGCACACACCCTCAACTCTGCCATCTCATTTCTCAGCCTGCTAAAAGCTTTCAGACGGTCTCACCAGAGATGTGGATTCTATAGAGCTGGTATCACCATCAAGGCTGGCCATGCACATTCTATTATCATTAGGCCATAGCATGTGTTGTCGGGGCCTGTGTGTTTCTACATGTCTATACTCTAAATCCTAGGGTACTGGCTGACACAATAAGCAATGTACACCATATGTACCAGAGGACATATACAATGTATTTTAACATAGCCCTGTATCTTGATCTCTGCCTAAAAGATGTTTATTTTGTACCAGACACGAAACACCAACTACCATCTCCATTTTCTCCAATACTGCCCTATTTGGAGGGCAGTAATAATACAGCAGGTAATAGGAGAATGTTACTATACCCTCGGGCTGTAGTTACTACACCCAGGGAGCCCGACCCACTGATACCTACTTGTACATGGAAGTCTGTCTGTTTGTCTTCATAGACCTGCTCAATTACCATAAAACCTACATAAACGAGCGACTCTGCTGGTTCTTGGGATGTAGCGACTACTGTGCCTTTATTGACTATTGATTTATATGTAGGAGTGGGTCGGGGTCTTATCGTTGTCACAAGATTATACTAAAATGTGCCGATGCTGCTATTGTGGATAGAATAGATCCTTGCCAGTCCATATATACAATACATGACTCGTTTTATGCTCTTGTCATACCAACATGTACCAAATTCTGAACGTCCATTAGGCATTGTTCTCAGCAAATAAGGGCGAACCATGATGCTAGATAATGATGCCGTGTCTAGTTGGCAGTGGTTCTTTAGTCGACCTTTAAAGACATCAAATAAGCTTTAACTTCTGTAGAGAAGAAAGTTTTAATTTGATCCTTGCAGAATAACGAAGAGGTCTTCAAACGAGAATCGACAGTGATTAAAGTGAGGATAACATGTGTGCTAAAAGGACAAAACACAGAATATGCCTCATACTAGTCATAGTTGGGACGTGTAGCATATATGTTTTAGCTCCATAATTCCTGGATCAGATCCAACACATCCGCAAGTGTGTGCCATATTATGTCATGTTCGATATTGCACTGATATAGCTAGAGGAGCTGTTATTGGATCAAAGATGGGGCATGCTGTTAGGTTTGGCGAGGCCAGAGTGGGTGTGACATATCAGACATATCCAGGAACCCCCTTTAAAGTATTGCCAGGTCACTGAACTGGACAGTACAGACTGCTAGGTGGGAGGGTGCGATGTGACAGTGGGATCGCGTATCATGCTGGGTAGCATAGAACTTAAGGCAGGATAGGGCAGGGCAGCTGAGGAAAACAGGATTTTTTTAAACGGTTTTATTTTATCCTGGTTGTACGTATCAGTTTGACTGCTCGAGCACAATACAACCAGTTGGGTACAGGAGCTGGTACCCTGATATGATATGATATGTGATAAGTAAATGTACAAATTTTTAGATCCAAGATCTGCGCAATACAAAACTCTTAGTTTGATGCTCCAAGGAGGAAAATTATAATAGTACACAAGGAATAGATGACATGGAGCGATCAATGATAAGAAACAACGATACAGGTAGACAGATAGGAGGAGAGGACAGGGCACGTGAAAGAACATGTAGGCAATAGGATATCAGAACTGGACAAAGTATTGGTCACGAATGGTGCGTGATAGAGGGTGAGAATCAGATAAAATATCCGGGGTGGAAGGTGGCAAATGGGAGAAAATTTGAGGTTATGACCAGTAGAGGGGCACACTTTTGATCGATGGTCAGGAAACGGCAGATATTGGGCTGGGTAGAAGGGCAAGAGGTGTTAACAGACTGGAGAACGGAAGGCATGACCCAGGAAGGAGAGAAGGGGGCAGGCTCTACTGTACCCCCCACCTCTCCTGATCGATAATATCTTTGAGCATTGAGTCCAGAACGCCATAAACCACTTGGTTACTTCAATGGAGCAGACCTCCCCATGGGTGATCTCTAAGTGCAGGAGCGGGAGGTGACAGCTCACGGCGCTCCATGGCCGCATGTACAAAGACTGCACCACAAGTCCTACTGCATATGGTGATGTATTTCCTCTGGTTTTATAACAGCGTGATATTACAAGAACCTGGCTTTAGCAATCTGCTGTTTGTATAAGGTCACATATATAATAAATCCCTCATGATTGATAAGCCGACCACTCTCTTAAGCCCACCCCTACCCCTTAATGTGGGGGACATTTATAAACCGACAAATTTAACATGTTTAAACTATAATGTTGTATTTATTTAAAACTTCATGACCTGAACCCCGACGGTGAACTTTATTATTGATCCAAGAATGTACAGTTAAGTGCGAATTTACACTATAGTCTTACAGGTATTTCATACTCGGTAATACCAAGAATGTTGCCAATCGATATCCAATAGTACAATGTAGTAACCATTGGTGCAAGGCATTGTATGGCATTAATCACTGCAATAAGGACGGGGACCTGTACATGTATTATATACGAGGTTAGCAGCATTACTTTTGTATACCTCATCCATGAACCAAGCCACTAAATTAGGGGCTAACCCAAGACCAGCACGATACACGTGCATGTATAACTAATGGACTGAGACTTCTCTGGACCTGGGTTTCCTGTATTATGGCAGACTCCCACAAGAGGAGACGACTGCAGCCCCTAAAGGCAGGTTTCCCCCAGTTGTGATGACGGTATCAATGTTGCATGTGGTGGTAGGGGGCGCAGGCCAAAACGCCCACACGCCAACCACGTGACTTGGGATCAATGATTGAAAACTAGGCACCCCCACCCCCACCCCCAGACACCATGCACTCCCACCCCTTAACACTGGCCTGTCCCCAAATGGGAGTATGTACTTGTAAGCACCTAGCCCTCTGTGCACGCTCTAACAATGCAGGCTTCCTTATGAATGTTGACGACCATGGAGGGGTTGGTAGTACCAATGTAATGATGGCGTTTGACTGGGTGTTTTGGCAATGGGCGTGTTGAGTGCAGACTAGAACGCCTACAATACGTGTATAACAACTACCCTTAGGCTTAGAACACGATTTTCCTTAAACGCTACTGCTCAGAGACTCTATGTAACAGGATGTTTCTGTCGAGTATCTAAATGTGTTGTTATAGCGTTAAAAGATAAGTATGGATGAAAAGCCATGACTAGTTTATAGTGTATTTTTTGTGATACAGAATAGACGTTTGATTGAAGTACCTATCTCTGTACATGTATATATCAGTGTTCATTCACGTTTATATCTGTTCGTTTCAGTACATTATGAGTCAGCCGCACCTGGGATCTGATAATTGCTATTGCTACTCTCGTACTATACCATGCCTTGCATCCTTTACCTGGTATTTTCGTACAACTTACATTGAGGTTCTGATCGTATAATGTAATATACTTTGAATATTTGCTTGATATAGGACAATGCCCTCCTAGTACCTCAACGTTGGCAACGGGCCTATTTTGATATTTAAGGTTATTAACATGTCAGATCAGAACCTTGTAAAATCAAACCCTGTCAGTCAGCCAATGTATCTCAACCATACATGTATTAAGTTTTTTACAAATGCTTTTTTCCATTATAATACGCACTCTAACACATATGCATTACACTGCGAATCCAATGTCAAACCGCACCATAAAATATTCTTCCCGGTGAGACAGCACCATCTGTGACCACGTTGAATAACATTGTGCACCACTAGTGCCTAGTAGTGGCCCCCGTGTGATGTGCCTATGCTGAGGGATATAATATGATATCCTATTTTATTATAGGTCAATACATAACTCATAACGAAAGTTATAGTGAAACGGGATAGGTTGGGTGAGATTACAAAATGCATTAGTAACCAGCAGGTTATGAATAAGCCGGTGATGTTAATTTATTGGCAGGACTTTCAAAATACGTTTTTGGAAATATTATCATGGATTACGGATCCAGCGCCGAGATTTTTGGTCGCTGGGAACTTTGGGTATATTATAACAGTTTTTTCTTGTCTCTGCCAGCCCAAAATATTTGCTGTGAAAACTCGTAATCCAAATTTTCAAACTGAAGTGGACCTAACAGGAAACATGTAAGAATGGAAAACAAGTATACATGGCAAGTATACACTCCGTGATAGGAGGGAACCTGTCCAACTGGCTGCTCAAATCGCTGCCAGACTAGACGTCAGGAGGCGTGTATGGTGTGTGGGGGGGGGGGGGGGGACTGGACGGGAGGGGGGAGGTACCTGTACATGCAGGTGAACAGAAGGCAGCCAACATAGGGGAGGACCCTGACACACACACATACACATCTGGTGCCGACGGGAAGGAGGGGGGGGGGGGGTGTTAGGAAGCTTAATCACCATCCCCGGCTCACCACTTTAATCGTGCAGCCTACTTTTCTTCGTCATGTGAATGACCCAGCTGAGTGGGAGGGTGTTGCCAAAAATAAATACTTAATGTTTGCAGCGATTGGAAGAGACACAATCTGCGTTACGGTTTTGTTGCAACAAGCTGTGCTGTCAGAACAGGTGAATTAATTTATTCAAGTTGGCAGGACTTCATTCATATTTTTTAAGTTAGGGAGTGCTCATTTTTTAACAACAGGGTGGGGGTGGTGGATTTTTTTTTTGGGGGGGGGGGGGTAAAAAATTTCGACCCCTCTAGGGGGGGGGTGAAAAAAATTTGCGAAATCTCACCGCCCCCCCCCCCCCTGTTGTTAAAAAATGAGCTCTCCCTTATACCGGTAGTTCTATTTTGCTCCCTGCTATTTCGTTTGAGTCCAAAGGTGCGAACACAGGGATACATTTGGCACGAGTTTCACTATACAGTGGGAGAGTCTGGGTCAGTCACTGTGTATCAATAGCAGGGGCCACTATCAGTTCGCCATACCAGTGGGTTACATTCGGGGATAACATCGTTTGTGGAGCAGTCTACACGTAGTGAATGCCTGTCACCCACTCATAAACCGTATCAGATCACGAGTGTATAGAGATGTACAAACATTCACAAATCCTATTGTAAACATGCATCTCCACTCATTCAGTCATTATGTATACTGCTATCAATATGACAATATCATATCTAACTTGTTACTTGCACACTCACAGGTTGGCTGGGATCCCTCTCATCTGGGCCAACATTCAGTCTGCTGATTAGATACAACGTTATCGCTGACTCCGTCATTGATCACGTATAATGCATGACTCAGCCAATCACATGACAACTGAGGTATACAAAGGTTTAGGATGACAGTCCAAGCTGACCTAAAAAGGGGCTAGGGAACAGTCTCATAATTCTGGCAATGAGGAAGTAGGATATCATGCACAATGCAGTTAAGTGTAATCCTTGTGAAGGCCACTGTAATACACAAACTGTGAAAATTGATGGTTTATAGTCAGACCACCCAGTCAATTAATAGCTGTTATGCTGTGTTTATGTTCGATTTCTAACTGATAACATTAGTCCACAAAGGGGGGAGGAGACCTAAATCATAGGCATGGCCAGCCTCTCATATCTTAATTTGTTGAAAACGTAACTGAAATTGAAGCATTCTGCCTTCTGTCAGAGCAAATTGAGCAATCCTGCAAAATAAGCATGGTAAAAAGAAAGGATATGACAGAGTTTGGTGTCAACTAAATTTACGATAGTGTATTGTTAGCCTGTGTGAAGTGGCTTCATCAGTACTATGCCTAACAGTAACAATCAGAGCTATCAGTATCAAACAGGCAACTCTACACTACACTACAGACAATAATGCAAATACAGTATTAATTGTATACAGATACAGTGAATCTATTGAAGCACATGTGGGTCATTATATATCATTGTGTAATTTAATTGTAAAATCATGAATCTTAATTCTGTAGTGACTTGATGGATATTGGGCACTGGCTAGATATCATAGATATTTAATGTATTTGTGTATTGTATTTTATTATTTGAAAATATAAGAATCCTACCTAGGGAAGGCATCAAAGAACCACGTCCTCTTGGTGTCGGGGAAGGCAACTCTCATTCCTGACATGAGTGGTGAGTGGAGGACCACAGCTCCAACCTCGTATCTTGATGCCAAGTCGATTGTAGGCACGGTACCGATGCTCTGTCCATACAAGACAATGTTTTCGGGACTGATGCCATACCTCGTTCTCAAGGCCAGCCACGCGGCGTCAATATCCGAATACAGATTCTTCTCAGACGGTTTTCCAGAACTCGTGCCATAGCCAGAGTAGTCGTAACTAAAGATGTTACAGTTGATCCTACTCCCAAGGCCGATGTAGAAGCTGGTCATCTGTCCCAGATCGACGGCGTTCCCGTGACTGAAGAGTATGGTGTACCGGGCGTTCGGCGCACAGCGAACATAAGCACAAGCAATGCGATTTCCACGGGCTGTGCGTGTCTGAAATACCTCTATACAGTCCAATTCGCGTTGGGTATACTGCCATTCTGCTCTCTCGGTTAGATGAAGGCTGCTCTTGGATCCAGTGTCGTCCGAAATGAAGGAATATGTTGGTTCTGGTGGCAGAAAAGCCAGTTTGGCAGCTACCCGTGATGGGCATGGCGGACAGCAGAACAAACAACAGAGCTCACTCAGAGATAAACCATTCATTTTGTCGGCATAGGTGTGCTTCCAAAGATGAATGTATCTGTTCCTGGACTATTTAATATAGTTCAGGAACGGCGAATGAGCCCAAAATATGGTGATCGTGACAGTATTTTGACTCTTTCCTTTCGCCGACAACTGTTTTCCTCAGAAGGTGACGTCACACACCGAGTACGCCAAACGGAAGCGAGGCGACGCTTCCGTGTTGTCCCGGAGTAAATTCTTATCATTTTGTCTAAATAAAGGAAAATATAGGAATTAATTGACATATAATGATACCTTTTGTCAGTTCTTTGTTTTATAGCATTATTTGAATCGTCCTTTTGGGCAGAAACACCTGAAATCTCATTTTGCGTTTGTGTATTCGCTGGTTCCAACCAACCAAACCGCGGTACTCGAAACTGTTCGGCACCAGCAACTTCAGTACATCCGGAGCACACATCTTTTCGAGAAGCGTGCAATAATTTTCAACTATTCAGGCGATTTCCCCGAGAAGTATAAGGAAACACTGCATATACACACCAATTTACTTGAGGACATTTATCCCAGTGTACCTATTGTTGCTAAGAACTTCGAAGTAGGGTGCTTAGACAACAACAAGGCTGAATTTGACACTGTCACTGTTGTCTGACTCTGAGTGTTGAGTGCCAGCGTGGTCACTTGTTTATTTTTTCTCTTTTGATTTTCTCGACCAGGAGTGTTACGCCAAGGAAAGCACTTTGACAAGATGAGTTCTCAACGTGGTAACGTGTCGAGGACACGACCACAAAAACATAAGAATGCAAAAGCATTTAAAAACAACATGCATGACACAACTCAAAAGATACAAATGCTAAATAGTCTTGAAGTGACCGGATGTTGTGCAAGGTGCAAGGATATCATCGACTGGAAGATTAAGTACAAGAAATACAAGCCCCTCAGCCAGGCAAAGACATGGTAGGCCCCTAAAAATGTTAACCCTTTATAAATATATGAATGAAATATAACAAATTATCATTGTCCAGAGTGACATGTGATTTAATCCCAGTGCCAAGCTTTGAGGGATGGAGGGGTTACTTTTTACCATTTGTGACATTTGTACTTCATGATTTATCCATAGACGGGCATAGCCTTATAATAGACAACCTATTAAAGATATCTTCTTTCTTACATAGCCTTCCTCAATATGTAATATTAATAACTATTCAAAGAATAGCTCTGAGTGTAGTAGCGGAGGCAACTGCACATCGTCCAACCCGAACTATTCAAAGAATAGAATATACAACGTAACCCCCCCCCCCCCCCCCCCCACCTGCCTTGGTGATCGATGCACGTTGAACTTAAAGAGTTCAAAAAGACAGAAATGCGGATATCGCTGCTGTGATTGGCTCTATTTTTGACAGGGACAGTTAGCGGATGAGGCCTGTGGCTCAGCGATGTCGGGCAAAGTTGTGTCTTGCAAAGTTTAATATGTCTGGTAAAATTTGGAGGGGTCTCTGTACAAAACCACTGTTGTTGACTTGATTGACTTGATTTTTGGCGGGGACTGAAACCAGAGGGCATGTGCGTGCAACCAGACGATGTCGCCCACACCCACCACCTCAGCCACACCCACCTGCTTACCTGATTACAGTCGGCCCGCACTTCCTCGAATTTAGAAAATGCAAGGAAACATGTCTGAGAGTGAGAAAGCAAACTATCCAATGAGTTAAGCCCAAATATAATGAAACTCGCGTATAAGCCGTACCCCGACTTTGGGCCGATCCTATAAGCCGCACCAGGAGTTTGGTTGTGGCGACTTTAACACTGTACCATAGTGGCAAAAACTCCCATATAAGCCGCACCCCGATCATATAAGCCGCACCGCTGATTTGACTCGCATACTAGCCGCGGCTTCTACATGGGGTTTTACGGTAGTGAGGGTCGACTGTATCAGAGACATAGACCTCCCTGACTGTAAAGACTAGTGTGCTACATGATTTGAATACGTTTCTGCTCTCAAAATTGACAAATAATTCATTGTATCTGAAATAATTTACACCTTCAATCTTATCAATCAAGTCCATCATGTTATCACCCTGTCCCTGAGTCATTTGTGATGTACATCAAAATGTAAGGGCAGTGGTTACCGAACCGACCCAGTAACGTACGGCGCTGCTAGATTGTCAGAAGGGGAAGTAGCTCAGTGGTAGAGCACTTGGCTTCGGAGTCAGGGGGTCGTGGGTTCGAGTCCCGCTTTCTCCAGACGATTTTTCCGCGACCGTTACACTGGTGGAGAAAGCGAGCGCACTCGCTGGTACGGTTGACTTAGACGGTTGGAGCATCCCAACTTGCTGGGGATTGGCCACCTGCTGGCGGTTGGTAGTTGGAGGAGCAGGTAGTGAAGAGTTGGTTCCCAGTACGGGTAGTTGGAGTTCAGCATGGAGTCAAGTCAACAAATTTGGCT
Source organism: Harmothoe impar (assembly GCA_947462335.1). Taxonomy (NCBI): domain Eukaryota; kingdom Metazoa; phylum Annelida; class Polychaeta; order Phyllodocida; family Polynoidae; genus Harmothoe; species Harmothoe impar. Next base: position 64,095,398 of record OX381709.1, read on the forward strand.
GGATCGGTTTGGCACTGTGAGCTTCTATCATTGGCTGCTACGGGGCATGATAGAGGCTGGGGGAGCTGTGTAAGGGCAGTGGTTACCGAACCGACCCAGTAACGTACGGCGCTGTTAGATTGTCAGAAGGGGAAGTAGCTCAGTGGTAGAGCACTTGGCTTCGGAGTCAGGGGGTCGTGGGTTCGAGTCCCGCTTTCTCCAGACGATTTTTCCGCGACCGTTACAAAAAGATCAATCTTTTGATAGCTATTGCTCAAGCCCGGTGGTTTGAGGGGAGGGGGAGTTAAATAAGCCCCCAATACCATGCTGAAAGGGGCTGGTGTCAAAACAGAATATGGTTCATTAAATACTCACGCAGTTGGGGGATGGTCAATATTACCACCAGTATCACATGTCAATTTAGTTTAATCTATGAGGTATTAATTCTTGCTCTTCTTGCTTCCAGTACTGCATGCAAACAAAAAACGGTGAAGAAGGCATATTACCTCCTGTGTGAGCCATGCGCCAAAGAAAAACAAGTGTGCGCTAAATGTGGAGATAAACAAAATATTGTCCAGCAGTGAGTACATCATGCGTTAATTTATTTCCCTTTATACATGTACTGAAATTGAAGACTATACGATTATGAGAACCCTTGTAATATACATGTATCCATCTAAATAGTTTTAAGGCAAGCCTTCTCTCTGATTTATGCAATTTTGAATGCGTATACTAAGAAGTATTCATTCAATGATACATAGTAGTTAAACCACTACTAGGCCGCTGTACGTAGGATAATGGTGACAGTCTAGGCTGATCACGAGTCGCTGACGAGTGTGCTCAGCCGTGATAAGCCATTTTCTTCAGTGCAGGGGTCTGGAGTGGTTTAACTAACTTATGCCACACACTGAATTAATTTGTTTTGAAATCGAATATCTTTTCAGACCTGGGCTCACGACTGCTGAAGAACACAAACAACAAGCGATGTTTCAATTGGAGTTAAAAGCCCTATCAGAAAAGCAGAGAAGTAAGCATCAACACACGTTTTGTATCAATCTAGGCATCTTTGGATTCGAACATTTGTAGTTGTATTAATTTTAGGTCATGCCCATCGATACATTTTACAGTATGAAAAGCTTTTTCTCCAATATCGAATGTCTGTGTACTATAATACAGTAAAATCTCGTTATATTATAACGAGGACTGATATCAGGAATTTCCTGTTATAAAGAGCCCGTTTTCACAGTCATAATTTCCTATTCACTCTATATTGTATTAGTTCGAAGGAACTTTGCAATATATGGAGCAAATTTGCCCTGCAAAAGGCCCTCCTTAAAACGAGATTTCACAGTAGTTGCAGCTAAAACCGATACATCTAGATATTCAATGCATACGGGCAATTGTAATTAATGAGTATACCTTTTCTCTTCATTAGGGAAGTTCATCCGTTTGAGGGAATCTGGCAAGTTGAAGCCTGGCGAGATGCCCTCAACCGCAAGTATGGAAGCAGAAAGTGACCACGAATCAGACGCAGAGGATGTGGATGAGGACAGTGGTCACGGAGGCGGATCGGTATCTGGTGGAGACGAAGAGGCGGAGGGAGCGCAGGCCTGTGCTGGAGCGGCCGTTTGAACCACCTTGCAGTAATTAAAGTGTAAACACTTCCATTGTGTGAGACTTGAAATCATAAAATATGTCTTCCTTGGTTTATGTATTGTGTGCCTATCTGAAAACGCATTTTCTATTCGTTTTCATTTAATGGAAAGAAATTAGTTCAGGAAGAGTCGTGACCCATAACCGTATTTCCCGAAGAATTTACGACCAATGCATGTTATAAAGACATTTAATACCTGGAACTTTGAGAGAGTTCTGAGGTATGTGTTCTTTTATGATCAAATCTCTAGGAATGATTATTTACATTAGGCCACACCAAAAAAAAAAGTTGGTCTACGGATTTTCATTTAGAAAAAATGGTGCGAGCGAGCGAATTTTTTTTTTTTTTTTCCAAATTTTCTTTTTGTCTGCGGATTTTAATCTTGAATCAAGTGGAGCGGTGGCAATTTTTTTTTTTTTTTGAGGGAAACATTTTTGCAAACTCCCAAATTTGGCTAGCGATCAGAAAAAAGCCACCCCCCCATTTTCAAAAATATGGTGCGGGAAATCCGTAGACCAACTTTTTTTTTTGGTGTGGCCTTAGGATGGGATTAAATTTAAGAGATGATTATGCAAACCTGAGAATTCATTCAATATATATTTATGTTATTTAAATGCACGTCCCTATAACCAGTCACTAGTACGTAGAGAAACTACAATTACGGTATAACATTTAGAAAGTCATATCCAGGTTCCGGTATGATAATACGTATACATGTACTTCATGTCTATATTAATTCAAAATGTGGCGTAGGAAAGGGCAGGGGGACCCGGGCCCCCCAGTCACAAAAGAGGGGGAGCGCTGATTATGTCTGCCTCCCCTCCCCCCCCCCAAAAAAAAATATATATATATATACACAATTGAATTCCCAAAACTTACCTCTCCCACATAGTGGAGATAGAGGCCTGGGCCCACTCAGAACTAAAGGGGGCTTTTCAATGCAATTCTAATACAAGCTTGTATATGTGCCACCATGCATGATAGCCGATGCTTAACGTTGATTGCAGTAGCCTCCCCCCCCCCCCCCATGGAGATTTGCTTCCTACGCCTCTGCGTAACCTAATTACACTGTACGGCTTGTATCTATTACCAGTACTGTACCAGTTAACATGACTATGGATGGTGGCTTTTAGAAGTTCGTGCTTGTCCAGCCTTCAAAGTAGAAAATGTTGCACAGTAATGAAAGTCATTTTTCCTAGATTTCAAGTCACTGAAACTTTTGATTACCTATAGAGGTCCTAAGGTCAGGGACCTCCATTTGAACATTTCAAGGTTTTTCGAGATTGGTGACTTTTATCCCTGAATGTATACAAACTATCTGTCTATGTTCATCTATTAACTGAATGTGGCTTTAACTGGCGAGGTAGTGATGGTTGTTGTCTCTGAGAATGAATTATATGTATTAACATAGCCGATAACTTGTGAAGTTTTAAGGGAATCTTTGTTTCATCAGAGATTTGAAATCACTGATAGCTCATTTATTATTTCCATAAAACCTTATAAGACATAAGATATCATATGCTGCAAGTATCGCGATTAAGGAATAGCTTCAGCTCGTTGTTATGAATGTCCAATTTTGTTACTGTGATTGTTACTGGACATCGATTCTCTCTCTTTGTAGCTCTATAGTGATCGATGCCCAGTTTTATACTTCAGACCAGTGGCTCATTTTGGCTGTTTTTTGCCTCACAGATTGCTTCTAGGGCAAAATCCTGACTAGGTGCCAATATATTCTCTATGCCAATGTGTAAAATGAGGGTAGAAAACACTGGAACCTCAGTTAGAAAAAATCCTACTGAACAGTTTTTGAGAAAATTAGGGTTTTGTTGCATATTTTTGGTGTTTTTAGTACATTTCCTACATAAACCGTGAACGCCAGCATTTCTCACTTTTCAGGTGTTTAGAATCAGAATTTGACTTTTTCTTATTCGCAGTAGGATTTCTGAGTATCGAGCCATTCTAGAAAAGCTATTCTTTGGAAAAAATACTTAGTATTTCTTGATGATTTTCGTTGCACAAATTTAGGGTTGTAATATAAAAACTGCATTGTCATCCAATCAAAGTGTTTATGCACTGTTGATGGTCACCCCCTCCCACCCTCTTCACTCTGAATTGAAGGAGAACAGGCAGGGGAGGTACATGTGTCCGTATATAGCTGTTGACCTGGGTGCTGGGTGCATTTTTAATTTATGGGGTGCCAACTGTTCATGAAAGAAAAATCAAATAGAATATTTTTTATTTTTTAGTATCAGATTAATGCAACTACAATTTGTGATAGCACTTAAAGCATTGTATTTGCATTAATATGAATGGTAGTCACCTTATGGGGTGCCAACTATTCATGAAAGAAAAATCGATAAGAATTTGTTTTTTATTAGCATTAAATTGATGCAACTACAATTAGAGATTGCATTTCAAGCATCGGGGCATTCAATGAATGGTAGTCATCTTAAATATATGGGGTGCCAACTGTTCATGAATTTAAAAAAAAGAATAGAATTAGTTTTTTTATCAGTATCAGATTAATGCAACTACAATTCATGATTGCACTTAAAGCATTGTGGCATGCAATGACTGGTAGCCACCTTGAATGTATGGGGTGCCAACTGTTCATGAAAGAAAAAAAAGAAAGTATTTTTTTAAGAATCAAATTAATACAACTGCAATTCAAGATTGCATTTAAGCATTATGGCATTCAATGACTGGTGGCCATCTTGGACCTATGGGGTGCCAATTCTTCATGAAAAAAAAACAACTAAATTGGATTTTTTTAACAGTATAAAATTAATGCAACTACATTTCAAGATTGCATTTAAAGCATTGTGGCATTCAATAAATGGTGGCCATCCTTAACCTATGGGGTGCCAACTGTGTTTGAAAAAGGTATCAAATAGAAATTTTCTTATATAGATATCAAATTAATGCAACTACAATTCTTCATTGCACTGAAAGCATTGTGGCATTTAGTAAATGGTAGCCATCTTGAATGGGTTGAATGAAGGAAAAATCAAGTAGGATTTGTTTTTTTGATAGTATCAAATTAATGCAACTGCAAGTCAAGATTGCATTTCAAGCATCGGGACATTTAATGAGTGATAGCCATCTTGAATCTATGGGATGCCAACTGTTCATGAAAGAAAAATAGAATAGATTTTTTTTATTACTATCAAATTACTGCAACTGCAATTCGAGATTACATTGAAAGCATGGTGGCATTCAATGAATGGTTGCAATCTTGAATTTTGAAATGAACATACACACAGACATATTTATAGGCATGAACATGGTGTTCTCCTTCATATAGATATTCATGGATTTCTACTTCTACTAAATATAGCTTTCTGTTAGAAGGATTCTGTTGCATGGATGTCGATGTCGATGTCCAGTTTTAGATATATATCCATATAGTGCATTGGAGTGCTATAATGTTGGACTGCTGTATATTTCATGTGTGTTTGAGCAACAACAGAAATGTATTTAAATGTGATATATGTTTTCGTACAAGAGTGTTACTGGGCAACTTGAGAATTTCATAAGTCTTCAATAAATAACAGCGGTGAAACATTTGAATCATTTACTATACGATGGAAGCTTAGACTATGCATGTTGTAGGTGCAAAGGCTTTTGGTGTATAAAGTATTAAATTTAAAACAAAACATAACAAAAATGTGTTGTTGTTGCTACTTATTGGACGATGACCCCAGTATCCTATCGGGGTCAGACCTTCGGGTCATGTGAGAGACTAAGTAGCCAGCAGTAGATATTAGCTTTTTTAGACAGTACTCTATAGTCATAGCAACACCATACAGATCACCTAGGGCCTAGGTTAGGCTCGGGTCTTTTAAGTCGCTGTTTTGGCATTGAAGCTGGAATTTAATTGATGAAAGGAGTGCGGTTAACGCCAGGTTCCCATACTTTGCTATAGTAAATCAGGTTGAGGCTACTCTAATAGGCCTGAAAAGTAGCCAGAAATTGACTCAAACCTTAGCGCCCACTCACTGACAACAGCGTTGACTCATGGACTATCAAATTGACTCTGAAATGGCTCATAAATTACTTGAAATATAAATATTTTTTCAAAATTGGATAGCATTTTCTAGGGTCGGCCCTCTTTTGCTAGTTAGGGTAAAAAGTTGTAAACTTCAGTGCCAACAACATCGCAGACTACCAAATTGACTCTGAAATAGCCCAAAGAGTACTTGTTTTTTTTGGATAAAAATTTCTAGGATTGGCCCTGTTTTGCTAGATAGGGTCAGGTAACCCGTAACACCGTTTTTTTGGACCCTACAGACAAATATAAACGAACCTTTATAGGGTGTCGCCATTCTGAATGTTAGTCAGTCTACTAACAGTACCGTAAATTTCTGCGTATAACCCGCACCCTAAAGTTAGGAGAATCCTATAACCCGTTTTTGGGTTTGAAAATTTGTATTTTAGTACTGTGTTAAATAGTAATAAAAACCCTCGTATAATCCGCACCCTATATAAGCATGTTTGGTATCAAATGAAAGCTTGAGACTGGTTCATGGGTAAAAACCACATTACCACATGTAATAGGAGTGGGGCCAGCATGGGGTACTTGTCATTACAAACGGCCTATTTGGCACACAGTAACAGACTATGGTTATGAAAGGGTACCGTAAAACCTCGCGTATTAGCCGCACCACCAATCTGATTTTGGTGAGCTTAGTACTGTACCACAGTAGCAAAAACCCTTGTATAAGCCGCACCCCTATGCTGGGCCAATCCTAGAAGCCGCACCAGCGATCTGATTCGCGTACTAGCCGCGGCCTATACGTGAGGTTTTACTGTACATAGAATTAACCACAGCAGACTGGTGGGGCCAGACAAGGGCGAAGCCTAAGTCACCCTACCAGTTTGCTGTGGTTAATCCTACTTATCCTTTCATAACCACTGTCTATCTGTTTTAAACCACCGCAGTAAGGTTTTGTCAGGATATGCGAAATAACCAATAAGCTAACTTCTTAGTCTTACCCCTTCGCTGTGGTTTAAATCCAAATAGCCTGACTTCAATCCCTCTCGTACCTTGGCACATAGGGCCACACCAAAAAAAAAAGTTGGTCAATGGATTTCACTTTTCAAAAAATGGTGCGAGCGAGCGAATTTTTTTTTTTTTTTTTTTAAGAATTTTTTTTTGTCAATGGATTTTGCTGGTGGAAAACTGGAGCGAGCGACAATTTTTTTTTTTTTTTTACCAGCCTTGGACAAAAGTTTTTAGTGGACCCCTAACATAAAAATTTATTGGTTGATCTAGGGGAATAACTGGAAGAAAATTTGAAAAAAAAAAAAAAAAATTCTCAATTTTGAAAAAAATGAAGCGAGCGAAATCCATTGACAATTTTTTTTTCAAAAAAAATAAAAAATTCCATTTCCGAAAATAAGGTGCACGAAATCCATTGACCAACTTTTTTTTTGGTCTGGCCTAGAGGGGATATAGAAGGGATAGCAGAGGCCCGCCACACATTTATAACTAATGCAAACAATAATATTTTTAGTGAACGGCTGTTTATTACTGTAGTTGCTTCCCTTATTAAATGAGCCACATAATGATATCTGTGTGACTGTAGAAGTCGCACTTCTGGCCAATGACTAAAATTTCTCTCAATTATCATGTAAAAAATAAAATTTGTAAAAAGGGCTTGAACATGTGCAGTTAAATCATAGTAAAATCCAAGATGTAAAGTTGTTTTGACATACAATTCATGCATCTTCGATAGAAACAAAAGATACTCAAATAACAAATCAATAAGATTAAAAGGCGATGATTATGTCACTATTTGGGTATTATATTATGGCACACAATGTTATGCTAATTGTGAATTACCAATATTGCACGGATCATAGGAAATCATTTCAATGGTGTATATCTTAGTTAACTACAATTATAAGCTCAAAGTAGGAACAACAATTATGATCATTGATGTCAATAACTTATGGCAAGGTTTTTCTGATGTTCTCGAAAACAATAGGTAGCATACTTTGTTACTACTTTAGTATATCATAATACCGCTCATGCGTTGTGCAAGTTATCATGTTAAAGAGTGTGCGTACATCATATTAAATGTTTACAATTGTGTATACCAGCCTCTCGTCATCACATACCACAATGTTCACATGTGTGAACATGTACATTTATAGTTGGATCCAATTGACAAAACACCGCTTCCTCATACATATTTTCAATCAGGTATGATATATTTTAGTATCCGTATAATATCTAACCGCCATTTTTACAAAGTAGGAATACTCGGTTACCCCAGCTTCTTACCTTGAGAGGGGGAAGCTGAGTTCTCCAGAGCCTATGTTTTCTAGGGTTAGCATCATATGCCACTTGTGTTAAATGTGAAGAGAGAACATTGCCGCTTGAGCAATACACAGCATGCGACATTGGTAAATCATAGCAAGACGGCGAACACCCGTTATATATCACACAGTGGTAATATTACACGTTATATTGATATCAGTATCTACTGACAAAAGTCATTACTTAATGTGACTGATGCGATGTATAATATAATATTCTTTTATATTTTCTTTCTGTATATACTATCTTTCTGTGCATATTTGATACCCTGAACTTCGTAAATCTGTTCGACTTGTAATAACAACCCCCTCCCCAACGCACATAGACTGTCTGGTGAAAACGGTGAAGTGCAATGATGTACATGATCGTTACATGTCACTCTCATGGTAAAGATGTAGGTCGTTTTTGCAAAGAAATATCGGGACATGCAAGATTGGACGTTTTCAACTCTTCTAGGGAAGGCTCTGCCGAGCAGGCCCGAAAGAAGGAACATTTGTAAATGCAGTGATATAATGAATGTTCTGAAGTACTAAATAGGGTCTAGACACCATTCTTCCTATATAACAGAGGTAAGTGTATATCAGGCAGACTAATAGTAACACATTGAACGACTGTGAATGACACACGTTGTATTACATGTGAAAGACAAAATAGAGACTGAACATATCATAGGACCACTGGTTTGAGTACTTCTCAAGTTAGTTACTTGTAGTACAAAGATTGAACAAGACACGGTGATCTTGCCAATAAGCAGCGTCAACACAATGCCGTATAATACTGCGCAACGTAACATAATGTACCGTAATTTCCCTTTTAAGCGACCTGTGCCATAAATTTCAATACCAGTACCTATTACTCCCTGCACTCATGCAGGACCTGCAATTATTTGGGGACTCTCCACCGGCGCTAAAACGAGAACTATATCTCGTACTCAAAAAATGTGAAACCCCTGCGCTTAAACGAGAAATTACGGTAGCTATTATATTGTGGCTTTATACAATATGCTACTTCACTGTGTATAAGATATCTGATAAACCATATCCTGTCATGTGTTTCTGATGTACGTAACATTTGCGACAGACAGCAGTACATGCATGACGCATCATATGGCACAGATGCCATTACATGCGTATATTAATTGTTAGTAAGAATATATCATTAAAACGCATAAATGTTTGCTTGTGAGATATCTAAAGATATCTAGCATTGTGCGTGTTGTATAAACAAACGTTAAGACATTGTAGTGTTGGAACTCTATCAATAGGAATCAATGTGTGGAGCCAGCCACCACAAAATCCATTTAAAAAACATTCGTTAGAAAATTGCATGCTAAACCACACATATACTTACATCGTGTACACGATACAGATATATTCACTTTACACTTCTCAAGGTTGTTTTTACTATCCAAAATATCATAAATATTCATTCAAGAGTTTCTAGCTTATAGCGAATTCACCGACACTATTGTACACGTGTCCGTTTACCTAGAACCTTTCTACACATGACACTTCCATTCCTATGATCTTTGAAGATGTAAAGATAGATAGCAGTTACACAGATTCAATAACTCAATTAGTAAGACGTGTATATGCTGATAAAAACGTTAAAGAAATTACTGATTGCACGGGTTAAGACATAATCATTATTAGATAGATATGGCTTCATTTCAAACAACTGTTGTTACTCTCTACCTCTGACACCATTATTAAAGCGATATACTGGGTATATTAAAATACATGTATTATCTATTAATTAGTTGTTCATTAGAATAGCGTAAAACCGAGCTGGTGTTGAGCAGTTCACAGCCTTCTCTTTGCTGTATCCTTAACCGTTACTTCAGTTTCAGGATTATAGTATCACATATCGCATATTATTCAGTGATAAATGGTGATAAAAAACAGTGAACGATCCATATTCATGAGGACCTGAGAACTGATATACTGACCATTAAAAACTGTTAATGTAGCAATGTTTGTTATATAGATACCGTCCTCTGTATATACTGGCCTAGTTACATATAGCCTGTTGGTGTATACGTGGTATAAGGGTTTACTTGAGGAGTTGGGGTTGGAATCGCTCCAGTGAGTGCTGCATAGCCCAGATACACAGGGGTCGCATGTAGCCCAGAGATCTGTAGCGGCGGTCATCGAAGTAAGCCTCCGGGGTCTGGTAGGCCAGTCCGTACCGCTCGTAACACATGTGGTACGCGCCATAAGCCACCTGCCATGCCTTGTCCACCATGTCTAGAAGTAAATTAAACATAGACGCTTGTAATAATTAGTAATACTGAATTAAAGTTAATTCAATTGATAGAGGTTACATTAATACCAAAGTGGTAATTTCACTGCACATTATGTTATCTACATTCCTAAAACATCCATTGTGAGTCTTATCATGTACCGGTATGTATATATGTGTATGTTCTTCGTTTAATGGAAGGATTGAGTTTGTCTGGAGAAAAATAATTCTAGACATTTTTTTATACTACCCGGTACATTCAAATGTTCAAATTCCTCATCATTGAGAATCAAGGTGACTAACCTTCCTGGAACATGAGTGAGCCGAGTGAGTATGTGACTCCGGTCCAGAACTCGTCCGACTGGCAGCTGGTCAGGTCCTTGGTACCATTGGGCCGCATGCCGTTAATGGCGCCCATGGTGCCTCCCTCAAACGGCAGAACGTTGTGCTTGAAGATGGCCTCCAGACTCTTCACCACATGGTCCTTCGGGAATACCTGCAGTCCCAATTATACAAGTACATGTACCAGGGTTGCAGAAAGTAATCCTCTAAATTCGATTGGGAGCGCTATAGGATTTTGTTAGAAACCCTCTCATTTAATATTGGAGGGGGGGCACCGTACCCGGTCTGCCCGCTTCACCTACACTTGTGAGCATTCCCAGGTAGCGGGACATCTTATGCGGGCGGCCATTGCTTGATCTGGTACTGGCGAGATAAGCACTGATAATAGCTATCACAGTGGGTTCCAGTTGTTACATAAATGATAATGCACCCAAAGAATTCTGTAGGGAATGCAAGGAATTATCTCATTGGTTGAGCATGTGCTAGCCTTTACTTAATTATATTGCTGTTGCTACGGGTCAGGTTATGTCTAAACCCACTTCATGAGGATTTGTCCCTATGGCCGAGTTAGGTGTAGTTGCCCCCGGAGTTGATTACGCTATGTACCATACAGTACATGAACTAGTAAATTGGGAGGTTTAGATATGCCTACTTGTAACGTGTACGGCAACGTCTAGCCCATTCTATAGCATTGCTGTAGACGTACACGTTGCCGTACGCGTCGTGATCTAAACCTCCCTACAATGATACTGAACTCATCATAGAACGGTAATATTTATTACTTACTTCATCATCAGGGAGCATTGAGGCTTTGAGGAACCACTGTCCGGCCAACTGGTCAGCCATCACACTGTCGGCGTGCTTACTGGTGCTACTGTCGTAGTTGTAGTATTCACCTGGTAGATAGGCAGATAACCAGGGTCATTGAAACTTTATAATTCACATAAATTCCTCGAAAATCTACCTATTGAAACTAATTACAGACTTAATTAGTTTAGGTAGATTTTACAGTAACAGTATATATAACAGTATCTATACGTTATTATTGCAGCGACTTCACAAACCCATGGAGATTTCTTTGTGTATTTTAATTTTTGTTTAAATGAAGCACAACATTGTAGCTTCGGATTAGTTTAATTTATATATTAAAATTACCATAAAACCCCTCCTTTAAGACGACCCCGCCTTTAAGACGACCCCCTACTTTCAGATAAAAATCCGTCTTGTAAAAAAAAGACTTGGTATTGGTTCTCTCTTTGATACTATATAATAAAACCCCACCTATAAGACGACCCCCTAATTTCAGATGAAAATCCATCTTGTAGGAAAAATAAATACCAAAATAAATCCGTTTTAAAGGCGGGGTTTTACGGTAGATGGTTAATTAGCATTTCAGTACGTATTTCGCTCACTTACCATTCCACAGTTTCTTCTCAAAGTTGATTTTCCCCTTTTCAAGAATTTTGGTGAATTTTTCTACGTCGTCTGTGTGTCCAAGTTCCTTGCCCATTTCTACGTACATCCTCACTGCCGCCAGCCACATCCCTCCACAGTAGGCACTGGATGAGCAAAAATGACACCAATTGTTATCATAATCCTACCTTTATAACTCACTAATTATTATTATGTTTTAATATGATCTTAAGCCGGTCCATTTGTCGAGAACATTTTTATTCCACAGAAAGTACAAACTCTTTCATAGAAATTAGCCAATATTACATGTAACCCTTCAGGACTAATGTCGACGCCATACCAGCTATTTCTGTTCAGTATTTTAAGGATTAATACACACCTGGCACCTACAACTGACCAAGCGTCGTAGGTCTGGTCAGGGAAGCCGCTGTTGTCGATGATGCCATCGTCATCTATGTCCCAGCGTAGGGAAGCCTCCATCACAGACTGAGGAAGGAACCCGATGTTATAACGTACAGTTATATTCAGATGTGTAATATGTGTATGTCTATGGTTATAACTGCCAGGCTGAGCAAAGTATCATATGGCACGAAAATAAGAAACAATTAATTGCGACAGCTTCAACACTACACTACTATACTGACATTGATTCATGTATTGTAGTCTCAATCTCTGATACGGAGAGACAGCTACGTACATCGGAACTACATTTGTACTATCCTATATGCATTCGCTTTACAGTTTGATTATTTCTGCTTTCAGCTACATCAATCAGCGGACTATCTTGTGTATTATATATCCATTTTTCAGAATTTGTTTGCATGTTATATTACCTCCCACTTTGTGAAGCGGTGCCAGGTTGATATTAATACCAGATACAAAACATGTTAGAAAACTTAATGACATATTATTTACTTACTTTAATGGCAGGGTACATATCCTTCATGAATTGTGCATCCTTGGTGTCGGCGTAGTCTCTGAACACCTGGAGCACAAACTTGGTGTTGAGGTCCTTCCACTCCTGGGTCGGGTGGATCAGGTAGGCGTTGGCGCGCTCCCACGGCTCGTCATCTGTTGGGATACAGAAGTGCATTAGGCGTAACCATTTAAGATGCCGCATAGTGCTTTACTATGCTATGCCGTTTGTCGTCATAATTAGTTCTGGCAACTCCTGGAGAGTATTCATCAGGGCTGCATTCATCTCGATAAAGGGTATAATGAATTAAAGCACTATGTGGCCTTTTAAGAGCCAACATGTAATTTTTAATAGTCTTCGGGATATTCCTATTGTTGATTAAGAGTTGTTACTGATATAAAGAGTCAAACATACCTGGGTCTCCGACGTCGTGTGGAACGGCATTGGGTGCCTTGGTGGCTAAGTGCTCTCCCGACATGCAGTACATAACCTTCTCTGGCTGTTCCCGGGGGACGGAATCCGCTGTTAAATAAACAGAAATCCTATTAAACATGTGATGTAACAAGGTGCAGATTGATGTACTATTTTCCTTCTTCATTATTATTCTATCATACGGCCTTGTTATCTGCAAGTCCACCCAGCGCAGTAACTGGGGAAGGATAAGCTGAAGAATTCAGACCTCTGCGGTCAGCGTTAAATCTGATATCCAAGAATTATTTTGAATCTCCTTATCATGCAAGCCAGGCACATAGCACCAATGTCGGCCCATGTGACGGAAAGATAGTACTTACCTATGTCATACTGTAAACTGAGCTGTAGCTTTGGCCAGAGCATGATGAGCGCGAACGATGCGTAGTGATGAACGTCATATGTGTTGTACATGCGGTATTCATGACCTAGGGGGGGGAAGCATATACCTTTTTAGTACTCAAGTTCCGTCTTATCCAATAGCAGAAATACATATAGAACATATTATGAATTTATTTTGCTGTGTAGAGTGTAGACATTTCCTAGAAACTTTTAGGTGAGAGCACATGTTGTAATTTATGATTTGGAGAGGACATTTTACAGACCAACTTAAATATTATGGTAAATAGCTATACAGCTATAAAAGAAAACTACTAGTCTACATGTATATTAAAAAGCTACAAACATATATAATCTGCTTAAAACGGTACATACCTTCAAGATAGGCAAAGCGGCTGTACTCCTTGATGAGAGGATGGAGTTGGTCAGCCCACTGTGCTTGGCCGACAGCAACCTGGTTTTCCTCATACGGGTCACACCACAGTGTTCCGCCATCACTTACAAAGTACAACTCATTGAAGAGCGCAGACTTGTACCATGCGGGGAGTTTACTGCAATGAATGATCGTATCATATCATGAGCGTTATACTTCTATTTTTTTGTTTCACACAAATGGTGTGATGAGAACAGTTTATGTTAATTTACATGTACTACTACATTTTGTGAACTATATCTTGAGCACTCTATTTTATAGACGCTAATTTACTATGTATTTGAGTAGTTCACCTGTTGTTGAGGATCGGAGACTGCCAGTCATCAATCTTCTTTTCCCATTCCTTGTAGGTGTTCAATGCGTAACTAGCCAGACGAGGGGTGGCATCCCCGGCCGTGCCGAACCAGCGGGCGTACCTCCTAGTAGGTAGATCAATATACAGGGCTGTTATATAGATTCATACTTTCTTGGGTATCATATAGATTATAGAGTGCAATTTTTTATTTATTTTTTACTCAGAGTTAAATCTGTAGAGCCGCACCATGTATGTGTTAGATAGACTACACCTGGACATTGTTCTTCCATATACCCACTGCCCCACTGGGTCAAGACAAGGTGTTATACACCGAGTCGATGACCAGTGGGCAGTGGGTATATGGAAGAACCCTGGCCATGTGTAGTCTATCTGGGTTAACCCTCGGGTATGCGAAATAACCAAGGTGTAAAGCCTTTGTCTTAGGCCTCCACCGTGGGTTAAATCTACAATACTATATGCTTAGGAAAGGAGCATACTTATCAAGTTGATATCTTACTTGGAATACAGCCTCTCGTTGGCCCCAAAATGTATGATCGGCATGTCCCATGTGAGACTAAACTCCATGTCTTTGCTCTGGTTGGCTGGGACCAAACATTTGATACATACAGCAGAAGCAAGTTCCTCTCCCTTCTTGGTTTCTTTGCTGGGATCTGCATGTATACAGGAGTAAACCGATATAGTAACATTGTAAATTATCCCGTTATAACATGTGCTTTTACACAAATCAATTATTTTCAAAGGTAAATTGTATTTCATTAAGTCGATATTGTCATGATAGGACAGTACTATGTACTAGTATGCATTTTACTACAGTTCTTATCTGGGAGACTTCCCTATATTTTACACAGACGTCCCAGAAGTACACATACCGATAGTCGAATTGAGTTCGCCATCGTTAAGAAGGTCCATCCATAGGTCTTTTCCTGAACCAGCAGGATCAAAGGCAACCTTGTGGCTGACCCGAACATCAGACTACAAATGAAGTAGATACAGACTTAGGCCAAAAAAAGATGGTTTGTTTCAGGTATAAAGGCCACTTAAAATCGATTATCAGCTTTGCGGATACTTTTTGGAAAAAATCGGTGAGGGAGGGAGGCTTTTTTTTAATATATACTTTTTCCTGGGGGTGCGGGAGGGCCTTTTTTCTCTTTTTTTTTTGCATAAATTGATGGTCTGCGCATATAAATAAGGAGTAAAATGCCCTTGAAACTTCGTTTCTACCCCTGTTAACAGTTGAGATATTGAAATTTTTGCAACTTGTCATCTGAATTTATTTAGATGCGGCCTATTTTGGCCTCTTTTTTTTCTCAAAATGTGAAAAAAAGGACCAATGCGGCTGTTTTTAGAGGATGCATGCGGTGTCCGCAATGCTGATAATCAATTTTAAGTGGCCTAACATGAATAGACATTGTAGGGTCGGTAGGTCGGATTTCTTTCTTTTTTTAACTTTTTTTTTTAACATGAAAATACTAGGCTAGCCAGCCTCTCCGAAGACCCTAAAACTGACCGAAAAAGGGTAAAAATACAGAAATTTCTCCAAAATTGCGTAAAAAAACCTAGGGTCGGCCCTGTTTTTATAGGGTCGGTCGGGTGACCTGAAAAAAAACTTCCTTTTTATTTGGCCTTATGCACTTCGAAGTACATGTTACTAATATTATGTTAGATTCACATAGCAAGGTAAAATAACCCAACTGAAACAACCATTTCCCTTGATTATACTCCCTTTTCTATAAAACAACACACATATTTTTTAGTATATTTCATTTGTTTTTGTTATCAAATAACTCAATTAATTATAAAGAACAATGCTCGCATACCTTGTGACGGGCACCAACACCATAGACACATTTCATGTTGCGGAACTTCTGGTGGATCATGACCCCAGAGACTTTGTCACCGAGATCGGATGCCGAGAAAGGCTCGCTCCAGACACCAGCTGCCCGATCGGACTTCTCGCCCTGTCCATTCTGGAAGCAGAAGGTGAGGCTGACGTCCAGGTCCTGACCGCTGTGGTTCTCCACCGTCCACACAAACACTGCTGTGGGCAAACTAGTGTCCTGTAAAATAATGGGAGCCCATTAAATTACATTTGATATATTTATTATTTAACTGTGGTATTAAATATTCAAATACTGATTATTGTCTGAACAGAGATAAAAGAGAAAGCAGAGCAGAGCTATTCCAGCAACACACATTAATGTATTATTAACAGATAAATTGAAAAGATGAATCGACTTTGTAATATATATCTCAAACGAAGCAGTTATAATGCATTAAGTGATATGAGGTATATGCAGAGACGGATCAAAAGTATGAAAAATACAATATAGCTGGACAATCTCAAAAACTATTTATCCCTAGACTTAGACAGAACTTAAAGATATTCTGTGACATACCTTGTAATCATGAGGGAAGATGGGAGAGATCTGCCTACAGACCAGTGTCACGCCCTGACCGGGCAGTTCATAGCGGGTCCATGCGCGCGGATACAGACCCTGGTAGTGAGCATGGCTAGGGTCAAAGGCCCAGTTCCACGAGTCTAACCGGCTTCCCGAAGGTCTGAGGGGACTCAACACCTGCTGGTAAACCGTCTGACCCTTACGGCGGATGTTGACGATGAACTGTAGGAAATATGAATTATTGAGTGATAAAAGACAGTGCGGCTTGTAGTGATCTACATTCAGTACTATATAGATAATTGTAATTCAAGTTGAACTATCTAAAAGTTAAAACATGTATCTCCATGATTGATCATGGTAAACTGACTACGTCCTCTTCAGTTGCAATTTAACAAGGAATAGGAACGGAAAAAATATTAGCAATATGTTTGACAAAGTACGATACCTGGTCAGCATCGACTGTATGGTACTTGTACATCCCTGGGATCATCTGAAAACGGCAGAACTCGCCACGATACCCGCGTCCTATGGTGCCAGCACCAATACCGCCGATTGGGACTCCTGTGATGTGTGAGCCATAGTGGAGGGGCAACAATCAATTTTAAACTTTTATTGAATATATTATTCATGGACATACTGATTTAAACGTATAGAAAATAAGTTAATGGAACAATCATTCAATGTTTTTGAGTAATATAGCTTGAAGCATGAAGGTATTATGATTGACGGTATTAGCCACGCCTACAGGGTACTTACCATAGATTGGCCTCCATGGCACAAGATCCAAGTTATCAATGAACATTCGTCTTCCCTTCTTCTTCATCTGGTACCACGTGTATCCGTACCTGAAAATATATAGCGGTTTAAAACTATATCTATTTAAGAGTAACACCAATGTTAACTAAGGGAGTGGGCTATGTCTGTATAACGTGTTATTTGATTATTGTATTTCCATTACATCTTGTGTTCAAATTTTCCAAATTGTAATTTTGACCCAAAATATGGATTCTACACCCTAGGAAACCCTAAAATCCATGTATTACACAAGCAAATCGGACAATCTTGAGTTTCTGGTGGCCATCTTGGAATTTCCCAAATTGTAATTTTGACCAAAAATATGGATTCTACACCCTAGGAAACCCTATAATCAATGTATTACATAAGCAAATCAGACAATCTTGAGTTTTTGGCGGCCATCTTGGCAGCAATCTTGGAATTTTCCAAATTGTAATTTTGACCCAAAATATGGATTCTACACCCTAGGAAACCCTAAAATCCATGTATTACACAAGCAGATCAGACAATCTTGAATTTTTGGTGGCCATCTTGGCAGCCATCTTGGAATTTCCCAAATTGTAATTTTGACCCAAAATATGGATTCTACACCCTAGGAAACCCTAAAATCCATGTATTACACAAGCAGATCAGACAATCTTGAATTTTTGGTGGCCATCTTGGAATTTCCCAAATTGTAATTTTGACCCAAAATATGAAATCTATACCCTAGGAAACCCTAAAATCCATGTATTACACAAGGAAATCAGACAATCTTGAGTATTTGGCGGCCATCTTGGCAGCCATCTTCGAATTTCCCAAATTGTAATTTTGACCAAAAATATGGATTCTACACCCTAGATAACCCTAAAATCGATGCATCACACAAGGAAATCAGACAATCTTCAGTTTTTGGTGGCCATCTTGGCAGCCATCTTGGAATTTCCCAAATTGTAATTTTGACCCAAAATATGGATTCCACACCCTAGATAACCCTAAAATCCATGTATTACACAAGGAAATCAGACAATCTTGAGTTTTTAGCGGCCATCTTGGCAGCCATCTTGGAATTTCCCAAATTGTAATTTTGACCCAAAATATGGATTCCACACCCTAGATAACCCTAAAATCCATGTATTACACAAGGAAATCAGACAATCTTGAGTTTTTAGCGGCCATCTTGGCAGCCATCTTGGAATTTACCAAATTGTAATTTTGACCCAAAATATGGATTCCACACCCTAGATAACCCTAAAATCCATGTATTACACAAGGAAATCAGACAATCTTGAGTTTTTAGCGGCCATCTTGGCAGCCATCTTGGAATTTTCCAAATTGTAATTTTGACCCAAAATATGGATTTCACACCCTAGATAACCCTAAAATCCATGTATCACACAAGGAATCAGAGAATCTTGAGTTTTTGGCGGCCATCTTGGCAGCCATCTTGGAATTTTCTAAATTGTAATTTTGATCCAAAATATGGATTCTATACCCTAGGTAACCCTAAAATCCATGTACAAGGAAATCAGACAATTTTGAGTTTTTGGCGGCCATCTTGGAATTTTCCAAACTGTAATTTTGATCCAAGATATTGATTCTACACCCTAGATAACCCTAAAATCCATGTATTACACAAGGAAATCAGACAATCTTGAGTTTTTGACACCCCCCTTTTAATAGTCTAGGTTACAGTTAGTAGACCTACATTGATAAAATTGACTATAGCACCCCCCCCCCCTTTTTTTTCAATAGTCTGGGCTACATTAGTAGGCCTACATTGATAAAATTGCCTAGAGCACCCTCTCCCCTTTTTTTCAATAGTCTAGGCTACAGTAGGCCAAGGTAGTCATTATTCACCCAGACCCCTCTACATGTGACCTGTATCGACCCTTGGTGAAAACAAGTGCATATATATATGTAAAAAAATGGCCCTAGAATTATTTTAACGAATAGATAAGTAAAGTCCAACTTCTACCTTTATGATAAAAAAATAAATAGAAAATAAATATTGAGTTTCAAAGAAATTATACCAAAAAATGTCTTTTCTTCTGTAACTTGGTAAATAATGGCCCTACCGAGCTGAAACTCAGCCTGTAGACTCCTTTTGTAAAAACACCTAATTTTAAGGCCCGCAATGCAGCACCACCAAACTTATATATAAGCCTATATATTATAGTTATAATTGTGTAGGCTAGGAGATTGGTGGGGGGCACGGCTATAGGCCTAGCCTATATATTATATAGGCTAGGCCTAGCCTATATATTATATAGGCTAGGCCTATAGGTAGCCTATTTTATTAAATGAAATATTTTTGGATTGGGAGGGGGGGGCACTTTGAGGTTGGGTGGGGAAGGGGGGCAGGGCTATAGGCCTAGCCTATATATTATACAGTTATAGTTGTATAGGCTAGGCCTATAGCCCATTTTATGAAATGGAATATTTTCGGATGAGGGGGGGGGGGGGGCAGGGCCTAGCCTATATATATATTTTTTTCAATACCCCCACAGTACATTGTCTATATCATGTCCCCCTGCTTTCCAAAATTCCTGGATCTGCCTATACCAAACCTGGGCTATATAATGGGGGTTGACCCCTAAATTCGACAGGGTGACATGGGCATCTATTAAAATCGACATGGTGATATTGGCATTTCTTGAAATCGACATGTGACATGGGAACACCCCCCCCCCCCCCCCCATCTAGACCCCATATATCCTCCTTGAACTGCAGGCTATTAGACTGCTCATACTGAAGAGAGGCGTGCGGCCCTTTAAGAGAAAGCTGACGTAAGACGGGGGCAAGTACAATGTAGCGATCTGCCGACCCCTGCCCACCTTCGCGGGCGTTTCGCAATGGCTGCCATTTTGAAAAACCCGTACATCCCCTAACTAAATTGTAGCAACAGTGGTGGATATCTTCACTTCAAACGATTAAAAGTGAATAAATGACTTTGTAGATATAAAGATACCGTAGATTTGATTAAATTTTTATTGTGGTTCGATAGGTGGTACTTATAGCTACTTATTATAGTCGACAATACATTTATAATTGTAAATCAACAAAAAAATATACGTTGTCAATGAAACAACATGTCCGTGAGCTACGATGAGGATAGGTGCTTCAGTCTTCTTGTTTTCATCTAAACTAAATACTTTTGAACCCTTTTGATGGACAATATATGATTATTATTTCCTATTTTGCGATTCCTCTTCCTACAAGCTGCGCGTAGCTAAAAGTTACGCATAGGACGTTGGCACTAACGGCGCCTGATACTGGACGTACGGGTTTTTCAAAATCGACACACGAGCATCCGTTCCCACCGAATCTTTGATTTTGCCGATCGCGAAAGGCCGCAGAAGATGAAACCTTCGTGAAAAAACGCCAACTTTACATCAAATTATTGTTTTAATACTAAGTATTTTCATTAAACTAACAACAGGAGTTGTCACCATTTTTAGTAGGGAACACAACAATACAATAATTGAAATGGTACACTACTGAAATCATGTCAAAAATTAGGTTCTCCGAATATTCACTTTTTTTTGGCAGAATATCAGTTTTTTTTTCAGTTTTTCAAAGAAATCTCTCATTTCAGGTGATAAAACTTATTTTTTTCCATTTTTTTTTGACAGATACAGATTCCTGAGGTGTTTTGCAAAAGAATGATATAGCTCAAATAGTTGACAGAATATTTCATCAAGGTGTAATAGATCAGCGAAAAGAGGTCTGCACGAAAAAACAGGGTGACTATATAAGAGTGGGCTTGACCTAGTTTCACAGCGTTACAGAGAACATAGCCCACTCCAATAAGGTATATTATATACAAAATATGATTTTTGTTGACGAAAAAAAACAACCAGAAAATGACATAAAAATAGATTTGTGTAGAAAGTGTAGAAAGAATTTATGGACCTTTCAAATTAGTGGTCATATTATCTATAGTGAGTGAAGGTGCAGCCTATCCCATCCCCCGTATTGGCATTTGAGGCGCAGCGAATTTAATTCAGTCATTAAAACCGAAAAGGAATATCGCCACACTTGACATTATCATTTACCTTTATTGTAATTTATTGGGGAGGGTGGGGGTGTCATGGGGTTCCACTAGTGGGAAGGAGGAGGCGGGGGCAGTGGGCGGGGTTTGGGTTCCCTGGGGTTTCAGTGTCTGGGGCTTAACAGGGTACTTTAGAACAGGGTCGGCAGGGGGTACTTCACATAGTGTTGGGTTTTAGTCGGTGGGGGATTGTGGTGGCGAGGGGTGGGGGCTATGTCATATCGACTTAACAGTGTAAGGGGATGTGGGGGTCGGGGCATCACAGGGGGGGGGGGGGGCAGGTGTGAAGGGTGAAGGTAAAAAGGGTACCATATGTTATGGAGTACTGGTCGGCAGGGTTCCGTGGATTAGGCAAAAAAAAAAGTTGTGTTCAGGTCGACTTTCTTTTTTTTTAACCTATTTTTTCTAAGGATTTTGAGACATGGGATTTCCTCCCATTTTTGTATAATTTCAGTGAAAAAATATGTCAGTAGAAAAAAAGTTTTTTTGTGGGTGGAAAACCCAAAAAATGCCTTCCAATTTTTTTTTTAATTGGGTAGGGCCAAAAAAATACGGTCGCTAGGAATACCTGAACACAACTTTTTTTTTGTTTTTTGGCCTTTTGATTGTTTAATACCAACTTTGAACCGATTTTGTTGGATATCACTTGGTACCGAAGCACATGTGTTTAGAGTGCTTTTCCGAACCAATATGGCATGTCTCAGCGTCATTCTTACATGACTGACACTGATACATTATCTATTGCAAAAGTGAAAGTTTATTCATATCTCTGAGGATTGGTCGGCCAACTATTGAGTCTCAGTCTGCATAGTATTATGGCCTCAAAGTCCGACACATTATCAATGTAAGTAATATCTACATTCATGAAAATATGATACGGGTGGGGTGCCATATTGCAAAGGCTACTGCCATTATATGTATTTCGCTATGATATAATCTCCACATTCCTATCAGAAACGTGGCGGAAGCATGATGGTGGTCCTAGAGATAGTGACACGCAACTGATATCAGCTGTGTCAAAGTTCAACAGGGTTAGTCTACTATGCACATGTCCCAGCAAACATACTTTCATTCATGATGCAGTGTTGCCAAAATGACACCGGCACGCCGGCTTTAGCATATGTGGCCGGCGTAGGGCCTTAGGACGCAGGCCACAATGGCCTGCCATGATCTCAGCTTCCTAATGGTGAAAGAATTTTTCAAATCGGTCAATTAGAAGCGAAGATAGGGCCATATTTGTAAGATTTGTTATATTAATACCTTTTCAATATCATTTAAGTTTGGCATAACACAAAACAAGTTTTAATGACGTTTATGAAATATTGAATTCATATGGCCTACGTGAGAAGGAAATGGCCTGCATAAGACGCCATGACGCAGGCCAACGTGGCCTGCGTCAAGAAAAAGGTTTCGGCAACACTGTCAGATGACTTTCATAAATTATCATGCATTTCCCCCCCCCCCCCCCAAATCATCTGGGTGATGAAGGATGGATCTTCACAGAGAATGGTTTTAGAACATTTTAACTTTGCAAAAACTTTAATACATGTATTAAAGCTGATACAATGATTCACAATCATAATTATTAAAGCACAGAGCCCTATATCACTCAGCCACAGAGAGTTACCCCTACCCCCTCCCCCCCCCCCCCCCCAGTACTAGGGAAGTGAATCTTTTTTAACAATAGTGGATGGGGTTGGAGGCGGTCAATATAAACATTTTAGACCCCTCCTGAGGAGGGGGCGTAACAAATTCTGACACCTTAAATTTTAGCAAAAATAAAAACATGCGTTACTATAGTTTAAAGGGGGGAGGCGAAAGTTTTTCGGCACCCCTTTAATTAATAAATGAACTCCCTTAGACACTTTTAACAAAGATAAAAGAACCATACTTCCTGTGTCTTTTATAATAAAAAAAAAACACCATTAAAATTTTTTTTAAAGTTCCTCGAGGGATTATGGAATATAGTGTAGGGGTTAGTAGTCCCCGCACCTGAGAGGTAGGCCCGCAGGGGTGGCCTGCTCAGGTAGTCACTGTGCCCCTCCCATACCTATCCAGTAACGTGAGACACGGTCTATCTGATAGGACATGGGGATGTAGCTCAGTGGTAGAGCAATTGCTTGGCAAGCGGGAAGCCCTGAGTTCGAGTACCGGTGTCTCCGAAAACGTCATTTTCGGAGAAACTGTGTCCCTCACAATAGTAATTTCCTTTTTTTTTCTAAGACTGTCAGTGCTTGGTAGAATCTTTCTGAATTTGTAAATTGTGAGTCACGGAGTAGATTCAATATGGTACTGGGTCTGATGGCCCCACAGACAGTTGGCCCCACTTGACTTGAGTCTGATGGCCCCACATTTTGGGACTGATGGCCCCACTGCTAATTGTATAGCTTAATAGAGATTCAAGATTCAAGAAGGCTTTATTGACTAATGTAAGGATACATTTATGTCAGCACCAAGTTAGCATTGATGGCATTATACACAGTTTTTATAAAGGAATATATATACAGTTGATGGCTCCTGGCATGTTTGATGATACAGTAAAACTTCGTTATAAGGAGGACCTTGGGACCAGTGCAATTTGCTCCTTATAAGCAAGGTATCCTTATAAGCAAGGTCAGCCTTATAAAGGTCCAGCAACAGAACACTCCCTACATGTGTCTCTTATACCCTTATATATTTGATTTGAATACAATTCAGATGGGTGTGTGTTATTTCAAGTCAAACCCCCTTCTAGATCCCCTTCATGGAGCTTTAGATTTCCCTTCCTCCCTAGGGAAGCTACAAATGTATTCTCCCTACCTCTATGGGATGGGGCAGTGGGCAATTTTAAGCAGTATGTGACTGTAATCCTGAGAAATAACTTCCCTGGGTAAGCTTTGCACGTACGAAATAAGGAAATGAGCCAAAATTACCTCCTTATATCAGAGGTTACAGTAAAAACACCTCCTTCTAAGAGAGTTTTCTTACTATATAAATGTATAGGGAAAAATTGGGACCACACAAATCTGCTCCTTATAAGCAAGGTCTCCTTATATCAGAGTTCCTTATAACGAAGTTTCACTGTATACAATAAGGTTCTACAGGCTTGTTTCTGTATGCGGATAGGAGTTTTATCTTATCACATATATTATCTATAGTCACATACACAACCTCCGTCTTCTTATAGAATCTATATGATAGAACATTAACATCCTCAACATCTAGTATTTTGAAAAGCCCCAACACCTGCTCTTTTGAATCAACACCTGAACCACTTATACATAATGAACAATTTCTAGATGCATGCCCCATATGGGACAGCCATATAAGAGAATGGGGTCAATCTGTTTGTCAAACAGTGACATAAATAACTTGATGGATACATTCTGCGTGGTACTATTAAATATGTGGTCTAAAAGTATATAAAATATAAGTTGGATTGTTTTCAACCTTACATCAACAGTACCGAAGTTGGAAACAATCCAACTCATTAAATATTTAAACATACTTTTAACTTATTTATAAACTTAAAGGTTTATTTAATATGAATGAATTTTTAGTTCGGCTATTTTTTTTGTTTAGGAGTAGGACTAGATCTACCTATAAAACCCCGAGCCTAAGGGAGTGCTCATTTTTTAACAACAGGGGGGGTGGTGGATTTGGGGGGGGGGGGGGTAAAAAATTTGGACCCCTTGACCGGGGGGGGGGTAAAAAATTTAGACCCCTCTTGGGGGGGGGGGGTCAAAAAAATGTAACCTGTTTTGAGGGAAAAAGCCCGCGCGTTACTATGCTACAAAGGGGCGCGGACGCGCACGATTTTCGGCCTGCCGGGGGGGGGGGGTAAAAAATTTCGACCCATCTTGGGGGGGGGCCCCCCCCCCCCCCCTGTTGTTAAAAAATGAGCACTCCCTAACCTCCTTTGTTTGTGTTGGCTCGCTAGCCATATTGAATTGTAGACAGTGAAGTGCATGGTGGGGTAGGGGGTAGATTAAGTATCATCTGTATCACTGCAGTCTATCGACGGTGCGAGTTCTGTTCGGGAGAGGATCGGACGTGTACACAGAGCTGCTTTACTACAGAGGCTAGGTAGGGGGGCTGACTCTGAGACAGTGACGGGCACCCGAGTCAATAAACGTACCTTGCAGACAGGGCGAGGAGGCCTGGAAGTTGATGTAAACGTGGAAGTGTGAACGGAACACATGGTTCTTTGAACTCGTGATCCAATCGGACACGCCATCCAAAATCAGGCAGTCCTTCAATCTTTTTTAGCGGAGCAATTGCCAACCAAGGTTTGTCGGCTTCCATGTTTGAGGAAAACAATGTGACGTTTTCAGAATTGAGGTTTGACCCTACAACGACCTTGACCCCAGTCTCTGTTGTGATTGTGCTACAGGATTTTATCCAGTTATGAACCATTAACATCCACGGTTTTTGCTATTTTTGAGAGAGACGAGTAGCAGACTAACATAGCATATGTTTCCAAATGCAAACAGGCTAATCCTATGGATATTTGCGCCATTTATTCGTCTTCGTGGCCATTCTCCAAGCATAGACTCCGGTCGCTCCTCGTAGTTCCGTTTGGTCGCTCTCTATATGAACAGCGTAGCGGCCGTGAGTGTCTATGCTGGGAGATTGCTTCGTGGCACTGTTGATCCTTTTGACCCGTGCGTGACGTAGTACACACACTTGGACTCTGATGAGACTGATCCGACTGGTTTGGTGAGTTTCTCATTCGTTTATTTGTCAATCTCTTATCAAATTAACCAAAACTATTGATGTTATCATGTTATTAAGTACCATAGACCACTTTGCTTTCAGAATATCTCAAGTTGTTGGATAGAAATCAATCAAATTCACTGGGAAAAGCTTGAATATGTAACCTGAGCCTGGGGTCACTCACTTGCTCAGAGTCAGAGCCAGACCCTGGCCTGATTCAGACTGAGACCATCCAATTCAATTCTTTATTTCAGACTCATTTGAAGTACAAAGGTCCATAGGGTATCTATATGGTTACATAGCATAACATTAATGAAAGACAGTAATATGTTACATGAAATCTGTTCACTGGCATATTATTCACCAGACATCAAACATGAAAATGCTTTGTGCCATTGTCTCCAGATGTTGGATGCAAACTGGGTGTCACTTGTCATACTCTGACATAGTATCTACCAAATTGTGTAAAAGTAAAAGCACATTGATACTGCAGTGTTGCCGAAAACCTCTTCTCCACGCAGGCCAAGGTGGCCTGCGTCTTGGCATCTTACGCAGGCCATTTCCTTCCCACGCAGGCCATATGCATTTTGATATTTCAAGGTACCTTCATTATAACTTGTTTTATACTATGCAAACATTCAAAGAAATTGAAAAAATATTTAATATAAAACAATTTTACGAATATGGCCCTATCTTCGCTTCAAGTTGACCGATTTGAAAAATTCTTTCACCATTAGAAAGCTGACATTATGGCAGGCCATTCTGGCCTGCGTCTTAAGGCCCTACGCCGGCCATTAAGATTCTACGCCGGCAAAAGCCGGCGTGCCGGCGTCATTTCGGCAACACTGTTACTGAGCTCAATAGGCGACACATAAAACTGTACAACAGTCTTTTACTTGTGACAGCAAAAGTAGGTAAACCACAGACTACAAAAGCTTAACTTGCACTAGTGTATCGGGGCACTCCTAGAAGCATTCTGAGTACATCATTGTACACTACGGTTATTTTCCGCAAGGCTGCAGTGTTGTAATTGCACCAGAACTGAGCAGTGTAAAGAGGTGTGCCATAGATCCTAAATAGCTGGATTTTGACCTCTATACTACATGCATGGAATTTCCTAACCAGCATGTTCCCCTGTGCATATAGCAAACAACACTGTCAAAGTATGTCCTTGCCATCCCTGAAGTTGTTACGGTAGTTATAATCTTTCCTAGGTATTTCACCTCCTCAAATTCCATGAACCTCTTAAAATTAAGAGAAAAGTCAGGAAACTCAGTCTGTTTGCCCAAAGGGAACCGTATCACTAACAATGCACTCTTGGACTGGTTGTATTAAACATCATTGTCCTAGCCATACTGTAATCCTCACAGACCTTCAGTAGACATGCTAATCCATGAATGTAAGGGGTAAATAACTAAATGTGATCAGGTCATCTGCATACATTAAGTGGTTAATAACTGTTGGGCCATTAAGACACCCAGTCTTACACTCATTGAGTTGAAACGACAGATCATCCATATATGCATTGCACAGGTGTGGTGAGAATATACCACCCTGTCTAACACTGTTGCCAATGGCAAACTCATCTGAAATAGTGCTGCCCCATCTGACCGACATTTTTTTTAAAGTGCACCAGTAGATCAGTATTCTGACAATGTAACCGGGAACACCACGGTGGACAAATTTATCAAACAGTTTTGCGTGAATAACTTTATCAAAAGCCTTTGAGGCATCAAGAAAACACATTAAAATTGAAGTATTGAGCAGGGGTAGACACTAACTTTTTCAGCTGTGAGCCACCCGGGCCCGTAGCTCCAAAAATCTGTGGGCCCGGACTTTTAGCTGTGGGCCAGGGAATATGTTTTACTTTTTTCAAAGAGAAAATCATATAAATTCCTGATATACCACTGTTAAAATGACACCAAATTGCTTCATTTCCTCACATTTTTCTCTTTACAACGGCATATTACATGTCTATACTGATCAGTTATATTCCTATCAAATATCTTGCAACATTTCCTGTGGGCCACCCGGGCCCATGGGAAGGTAATTCTGAAGAAAACTACGGGCCCGGACCCAAAACTACGGGCCATTGGCTCCCGGGCCAGCGTTAGTGTCTACCCCTGTTGAGAGAGCAATATTTTAGCACCAAATTTATCCAGTAGGCCTAATGGACGTACCAACAGCACAATCAGCTTGACCCCTATTCCTGGGTAGCGGGATGCCTCACCTGGTACTGGCGAGACATGGGTACCAGCTGTTACATAATGCACCCTAAGAATTTTGCAGGGAATCATCTCATTGGTTGATAATCCATGCAGCTACACGCCTATAGGATAGCGTGGTCTTTTTGTTGAAAAAATGTGCTACTTAATCTGTCAAATACTCTCACCTGTCGAATTGTCCTCTTTTTTTGAGCTGGCTGGCTAGCTAGTGCAGTGGAAATTAAGAACTACCTCAAGTGTGGGAAAGGATGTCATTTTGGGTGGGCCGCAAATTAAATTTGGGTTGTGGGGAGCAGCTGGAGCATGGAACATTTTTTTGAACATTTTCATAGGCAATATGGCTATGTGCATCATTAATTGAAAAGTATTTCGTTACCACTGTATTCAGAGGCATGATTCAAGTGACAGCTAAGCTACCGGGCCGGTCCGTGTATCTGGCAGGAGAAACCTTAGAATGTCAGGTTACCTTCACCAACACGCTGAGGTTGAGGGCCGATGGAAGTCCTGCAAAGTAAGTGCATTTAAATTCTTGTGTTTTTAAATAAGAAAACAAAAGCTGCTCTGAGACTTCAAGGACCTCATTTACAGGGATATGTAAGATGCGTCTGCATTGTGTAATACACCCTCCGCTGAAAAAACAAAATGCATGGTACAAGCAAGGTAACAGTGGCACATTTTAGTAAAAACTAATACCTTTTTGTTTGCCTTTTTTAAAATTAAAAGTTGAGCAGAATTGTACCCATACGTTCGGTACAGCTTGCGGTAGAATTAACAGCTAGTATGACCAGGTATTCCGTTCGTTTTATGTTAATTCTTTTATTACAGAAATCCATCCCCTGAAATTGCTGAACAAGTTGAAGGGAACCCAGACACTGATAGTGCTTGTTCAGATGATGAGTACGGATGCCTGATGTGTCTTGCTGTTCAAATATCTTAAGCACTCCTACGGCGGGTTGCCAGAACATAGTTGACTAGACGTCCAATTAGATCAGACGTGTATTCTCATAGTGTAGTACCGGTATACTGTATTTTCAAACTGGACAAAGTGAAAAAATTGTCTAGTTTGTATGTGTCTTCATTGCTTAATAAGATGCACCTCTCACATCTGGAAGCTTCATTCATAGACTTTTGTTCATCTGACTTCAATTACAAATTATGAACACATGGCAGTTAGAAGAAGAAAATAATTCAAAATTCCATCAAGTCGAAAATGACCTTCTGATCATAGTATAGGCCGGCATCAGAAATGGAGTGTCCCATTCCTGAAGATTGAAAAAGAAAAGTTGCATGTATTGAACCATGTTCTACTTTCTCTATGTTGCGCATGACTGCAACATCTTCATAATTGGTCTCTCCTCTACTAGGGAAGTCCTGTGTTGTGATAATGACTTTCTATTGTAGGGTGTTTACATTTGTTTATGTTTGTGACGTACTTGCAATGGTTGATATGGACTTGTGCAGATCACATTTGATCCTTCAAAGTGTTCCTTTCATGTTTTCCTTTTTACGTATTTCTGGTATTCTTTTGATAACACAGAGATTGGTGTGCTTTATATAGGCAAATAAATATCATCGCACTGCCCACTTGAATGAGTGAAAGTACACCAACGATAGTTGCAATTGCATTGTAAATGTCTTAAAGACTGACAAAATTAATATGTAAAAATCATATGCAATGTATTTGATCTTGACGTGGATCGTTATTCATAGTGTCTTTTTTTTTTTAGAAGACGATATTTCCCCACCTATGATGCTAAAAGCCCATATGACATTTTATACTATCATGAGAACTATTTAGGTGGTTATCTTCGTATTGAATTAGGCAGGTAACACTGTACTTAGTACAGCCTGTTACAGCATGGCATATCTTGGACTAAAATAACGTTTCCTTGTTCATGCTTACATTGATTAAAGTGACAAGACTAATACATATAATGTGTTTATTTTCAGAATTAAACTTGCCAAGCTGGCCTGGGCAAGTGCGCAGATACACTGCCAGTGCTCTGTTAGTGAAGGCCGAATGCTTTTACCAAAGTCCACCCAACTATCAGCATCAGATGTCACTACTCACGGTAATGACACGTCCTTCATCGCCAGCAAAGGTTAGTACTCTGTCCTTCATCTACATGTATTACAACCTTTATTTTGTACTACCGGTTTTCACTTTGTCATAGGTGCCATTACTCTCTGGAAATGCCATAGAAATGATCATTACGAGATGTGTTATGGATTGAAAGATGAAAGAGTAAGAAACAAGTGTGTGCTATGTTGACATGGATGTAAAGTGTACTTCTCGACAAGTTTTAGCCAGGGTTGATATGTTCCAAGGATATGATGATTTGTTTTGCGCTACAGGTGAGAAGGGCTGCACAGTTCTTACCAGCAAACCATCAATACTCTTCTGTGATCTTACTCTCGCCCCGGGCGAATCACACACATGTAAGTTTCTTTGTCAGTTTTCAGTTCTTCCAAAGTTTCGACGATCATGATATTGATGGAGATTTCTCTCCAACTGTAACTGTCTGAATTAGTTATTACACTACACGTATTCACATAGAAATATCTGATATTTTATTACACATGTAATCAATTATCACTATCCAATGTTTGAGCTTAAGATTCTATTTCAGACACATACAGAGAAAAGGTGCCCCTAGAAGCTCCCCCGTCCTTCAGAGGTACAGCTATCAAGTATTCCTACAAGGTGACAATAGGAACCCAACGGTTTGGTCACCCAACCAAGCTACTGCGAGTTCCATTCAGAGTGCTTATTGTGCCAGGTAATTGTCGTTGAACTTATTACCCAAAACTGTAGCTGTGAGAACATAATAATAAAAAGAGAAATATATATAACTGCAAGAGTAGTAAGGGAGATATACGTTTTGCATGGTTGTCCTTGATACTTTGTTTTCAAGGCAATTTTCATTTGTCAATGTATGCATCGAGAATTCTTCCTTTTAACTTATACATCCAGTTAACAAAATACAACAGTGTAAATGTGTCTTTGACACAACACCTTTATTTCCTACATATCAAACACAACTAACCCTAGCACCATTGCTACTTTCATAATTTTGCAAATCATTTGCATGACAGTCGAATACCTAAGACAAGGTTAGTAATCGTTGTAAAGTCAGCGCATGTGACAACAGAGTATCTGTCAGTGGTCACAGAGGTTATGATATTTAAGTCTTTCTTTGGTTTCTTAGACTCCCAAATGCCTTTTCCTTTGTGGTGAAAGTATTTTGGGGAACCACAGTTCAATTTCCAAGTTACATAGTCGTCTTCTCCGTACATCCTCTCATTTAATCACGCTGGATAAGAGCTTGATTAAACCCCTAGACATTCTTTGGTGGTTGATATTAATTTCATAGGCAATTTTTTTAACCCTTTTTCATAATACATGTACTTAAGGTCTAAACAGCTAGACATCTAAAATATTTATTTTTGTCTGCCCTCAATTTACTGGCTGTTTAGTGTAGATTCCTTAGGTTCCTCCAGGGGTGGGGCGTTCACTACATAGTGCCAGTCCATTCAGTATAATTATCTGACTCACGGAATATGAATTACATTTTTTTATTTAATCTAATTTCGCATTCTTGAAAATGTAAATAAGTTTAAGAATTTCTCTATAGGTTTACACGATCTTAGCGTCTATAAGGATCCAGCAGAGGAGCTGAAGCCGAGTAACCCATTCCTTCACAACCAGAAAGTGGAGTCTCCACACTCCCTCCTAGAAGTGGCCCTAGAAATACTACAGACCATCACCTGTAGGAAAGGTCCAAGTAAGTCAACACATAACCGATTTTGACTTCAGGAATTATGTCTGTCTCTATGCCTCCTCACTCTCTTGCTTTGGGCCCCACTGTCTTACAACTATTTACTGCTTTAAGGATGTATGACAAAATTAGCATGTTCTCGGGAAAATAAACAATTGTATTCGAACGGTGCTAACATAGCTCAAGATATTTGTCTCCAAGAGTGTCGTGAAGTTCCAGATATTTTTTATAACAAAACTGTTAATTCATAGTTCTACAGTTGCATGGTATATCGTCAGTTATGTACGTATGCTTTCTTTTCTGTTGCAGACTTTTACAACATAACAAATTCAAAAGGCAAAGTAGCACGATTCTGTTTATTCAAACAAGCCTACCGAATAGGAGATGACATTGTAGGAACATGTGATTTCTCAGAGGCCACGATACCATGTGTACAGGTGAGTCTAGTGTCCTTCTCGATATCCTCATCTAAAACGTGTTGACAGCATAGTTTTCGCATAATAGGATATTAAAATAGAAAATAAATAAACCCGATTTCCCTGAATTGAGCTATAATTATCAATCAGTTTCAGTCAATTTCGTAATTTAATATTCCCAGTTAACAAAAGCTGGTACTGTAAATTCCTGCATACAACCAGTATTGCGTAATTTCATTGCACCATGACGCTACCTAATCAAATGAGCTTTAGATGCACGAAGTTGGTCCTCCCTCACACTAGCCAGAGCTACCTTGTTATGATGGCTCTGTTGCCATGTCCAACCGCCATTGTTATCGGTTTCCCTGACAACCTGTATTATGATGTCACAGATTGTTATGGTCACACAGGAAGTTATATTGTTGGTTTTACTTCCAGGTCATGGGGTCATGGTGTGACCTCATGACCTTATGTCCTGTCAAATAATTTTTATAGGATCCACAGACTTTGTTTGTGGTAGTGACTGAATAGGTTTCGATCTTTGGATCTCATCAGGCTCTATACTGGCGTACAAGGCTTGTGTCAATTAACACTATTTCTCCCATGGCCCGTTGGGGCATGGGGAATTAATTCAATTGATAAAATATTTTTATTTTATCTATCAAATTAAATGATGAATTTTATTGATCTGTATTAAACCCATAAAATTCATGTGATTAAATTAGGGGAAACCTAACAATGGTGGGTGTCAAGACTTTTTAGTCCATAGCCCAACTCAGAAGTCCCATAAAAGGGGCACATAGCTATGGAGAAGACATTTTGTTCCTCTCCCTGTCAATGCGCCCCCCAGTTAGAGTCACTATCCGGGTAAACATGTGTTTTTTTGACGAAGTTGGGGTGGAAGTGACTCCTGTTGTTGGGACATCTATCGCTGAATCGAGAACGCTGGTGCGTCAGCTAGATTCATTCCGAAAGGGACTTGGGTGCGCAATTTGCTAATCCATTCCTTTTCTATTTTGTTCCGTAGCTTTTCTGCGTAAGCACTCTTTGGGTGGCAGAAAATGAAGTCCACTACGGTGATCTCCACATCATCCAATTTCTGATGATTGTTGGAGTTATAATGTAAACCCATATCCGTATCCAATTTGGCTGTGCGGATTTTGGTGAAGTGTTCTCCGACCCTGTCTATGACGCGTCGGTATGTCTGGCCTACATATTGTAACCCACATCTTTTGCAGGTCAAGACATAGATCAGATTCGAGCTTTTGCAGGTCACGTTTGTTTTGCTCGTGAATGTTGCCCCTGTGCTGGTTGATTTGATTTTTCCAGTTTTGTTTAATCTAGGACAGTAGTCACACCTTCCCTGTTGGTCAAAGGTGCATTCATGTGAGTGACCTCCACTTGTGGCTTTTTTGTGTTTCCTGCCTGGGTGGTAGTCTAACTTTGCTCTTGTTAGCTTGTTTTTCAGGGACTGAGGTTTTCTTAAGGACAGAATGAAGTTCCGTTCATGTAGATTCCTTGTTTTGGCTGACCGCGATAGTAGTTCCCAGTTTGACTTTACTATGCGTTTCATGTCATTGAAGCAAGGGTGAAAGGTAGTCACCATAATCGCCAAATTGTTTTCACATGTGTCCTTTTGCCCTATCTGTGGGCATGTTTAAGGGTTTTGTCTTGGCTTTAGGAAGGCTCGGGCAAAACCCTCCGCAATAAGGGCCTTTGGGTAGCCCCTTGCTAGGAAGTGGGCACACGTGATCAGCGCGTGCCGTATGAAGTCATCTTTCTTGCTACAGATTCTACGTATCCGTAGTAGTTGACCATATGGTATGCCCTTCTTGCAATGTCCAGCATGGGCTGAATTGTAGTGCAAGTAGTTGTGGGCATCCGTGGGTTTGGTGTATAGGTCGGTGACCAGTTGATTATTTTCTATTTTGACGAGTGTGTCTAAGAATGGTACTTGTTTCTTTGAATACTCGTATGTGAACTTAATGCTATCATGGCTCTCATTGAGGGTCCTTATGAACATCAGTAGGTCTTCTTCTCCATGATCCCATATCATGAAGATGTCATCGATGAAACGGACCCACATTGTGGGTTGTTTTGGGTATGTATATACATATTTTGTTTCGTAATCTGCCATGAATAGGTTTGCTAGTGTTGGCGCTACCCTGGTGCCCATGGCTGTCCCCCCTACCTGTATGTAGTGTTCCCCATTGAACTCAAAATTGTTAAGTTCCAGTACCATTTTTTAACATTGTTAAGACAGAGGTATTGCTGGGTTCTCCCTCGGGGATACGGTGATTGGGGCGGTATTTGATGAGCCACCTGGCTACTGCCATGCGGCCCTCCTCATTCGGGATGTTGGTGTACAATGCACTTACATCTAGGGTACATAAAATGGTGTCTTCCGTTATGGCATCTTCTACCAGGGCAAGTTTATGTAAGAAATGACCAGTGTCTTTTAAGTAAGACTCTGTTCTTGGGACAATCGGTCTTAAGATCAAATCTATGAGGGCTGAGATTTTCTCTGTTGGACACCCATTGGCTGACACAATTGGTCTACCGGGGGGTGGGGTCTTGTCCTTATGGATTTTGGGTAAAGTATAGAATTGGGGTGTCTTACCTTCGTCCGTTATTACTCTGTCGTAGATTGCATTGGTCAATTCTTTTCTGTCTAGGAGTTGTTTAAGGTATTCATTGACTATTTTGGTATGACCTTCTGTGAGGTCATGGGCTAGTTTCTTGTAAAATTTCTTATCACATAATTGGCTCTGAATTTCTTTAATGTAGTCAGTAGTGTTTTGTACAACCACTGCTCCACCTTTATCGGCCGATTTGATCACAATGTGGTCGTCTTCCGATAGGCTAGTCAGGGCATTTGCTTCCGCTAGAGTTAAATTATGATGTTTGGGACTCACTATTTTGCATTTCTGCAATTCAAATTAATTCATCGTTGTGAATGTTTCTAATAAAGAGCTGCCTTGGGGTGCCTTTTTAGGATTTTGGGATTTGAACACTTTAGATCTTTTTACTTGTTGTTCTAAGACCGGATCCAATTTGGATTCTTTGTTGTTAAAGTGGTGTTTCCACCTAAGTGAATTATGGAAGCGATCTAAATCTTCTAACTTTTCGCTTAAAATTGGGGCATCTGGAGTGGGACAGAAATTTAAGCCTTTGGCTAGAACCCCTGTTTCTGTAGGTGTCAAAACTTTATTTGAGATGTTTACCACTGTGTTTTTCCTTGATACATTGTACTTGGAAAGAAAAGATATAACAGAATTTTCTATAGTTTCTTTATTTGATTGCTCTGGGGTTATGTTTGATACAGTCAAGTCATTGTTGGAATTATTGTTACAATTTGTGACATAAGAGTTTTCGTTGGGTGGGAGCCATATCCCTGAGTCCGTGAAGTGTTTGTTATTTACACAAAGGGATTCATATTCTGAAATGGGAGAGTCTTTGTCTCCCGTGAGTCTGTGGATGAATGTCATTCCGGTGTTTATTATCATCATCATCGTCGTATTGGGGACCAATTTCGAGGGGGTTTGGTCCGGATTGGTGTTGGAAGGTGTGTCAGACATAATGTTATTCTTCATTGGATCTGAAGGCCCTCACTAGGGCCCATTCGCTGGAGGATAGTTGCCTTCCCGTTTCTCTGGGGCGTCGGCCTTGTGGGCCCCGTGCGTTATTGTTGCGGGGGCGCGCGTTGTTTGGCCTGCTGCTATTGTTCTCCGGGACCCTCCGCTGGTTCGGTCTCCGGTCGCGGCTGGTGCTGCGCTGTGCCACTCGCGTCCTCGATCTGCCCCGGTTTTGCTGGGGCCTTTCGCGCCTCCTGCTGTTGGAGGGTGGTCTTGTCGTTCTGGTGTTGTTGGGGCGTCTGTCATTTGATGGGGCCCTATACCTGAATAGGTCGAAATTGCTGTCTCGGGCCCGTGGCTGATCGTTGTTCTGCTGTTGTGCCTGAGCGTTGTTGTTCCTGGTGTTCTCAGTCTGGGCCGGTGGTTGCCCTACTGGATCAATGGAGGTAATTGTGGTTGGTGCCAAGGCCAGGTTGGCCAGTTGGGTGTTCTGGTATTGGGTACGCTTTATCAGGTCCTTTTTTATGCTGAGATCTTTGATCAGGAGTGCCTTTGTGCGACCTATAATCCCATTGGTTGCATTTAAAGGGTTTGATAAAGCGTCCGGCATGTTCTGTGCCATGCGTACTGTGGTTGCCATTAAGGTGTTTCCCTGTCGGCTTTCTTCCA
This sequence comes from Harmothoe impar, assembly GCA_947462335.1. NCBI lineage: Eukaryota > Metazoa > Annelida > Polychaeta > Phyllodocida > Polynoidae > Harmothoe > Harmothoe impar. The sequence goes on from OX381709.1 coordinate 64,132,410, forward strand.
CTGCCCTATTTGCGAGCACGGAGGCTACAGTTTCTTGAAAGTCGATGGCTGCCCTCCTGCGGCTTGCTGCAAGTGGTTCCACCATGTCTTCCTCCATTGAGATGAATTGCGGGTTGGGGGCCATGCCCAAAGCCCATGGGGTTAAGATTCCGTCACTATTGAGGTCTTGTAGCCACCTAGCCCTGGTGGTGGACCTCATGGACGCGGTGAGCAGAGTCTTGCCTTGCTTCCATACCGTCTCAATTGTCGGTGGCAGTCGTGCGGGAGTCGTTGACTCCTGGGTCGGTACCTGTGGATCAAGCAGAACATTGTTCTTATTACTGGGATCTTGGTTTGAGTGTGTGACCAGATTCTGTATATCTTTGAGTGTCTGGTCAATGTTATGGGTGGGAGGGATCTCTATTGGGGTGATTGTTCCCTGTGTCGTTGGAGTGCCCATCCCTGGCCCTGTGCGCCCTGTGGATGTCGAGGGGGTGGGGGTGGGGGCCTTTGGCGGTTTGCTCTGAAGCCCATTGTTTGAACTTTTTGCGTTGAGGAAGCTGTTTTTAGAATTATTCCCCATAACTTCTACCACCCTATAGGTTGTGCCCTCATGAGTAATTGTCTTGGGGGTGGTTTTTAAAGCATCGCTGTATGCCGATGATGGCGTTGCGTTCAAACTGGGGTCTTGCGATGGGGTTGGTTGGGTTTTGGATGGTTTGAGGTGTCTTAGAGAGGGGTTACGTGCCAATGAGGAGGCTGAGACCCTGCTCCTTTTCTTCTTTGAGGTCTGCCATTCTGGTCCCTTCCCATCTGAGTATTGGTTAAAATCAATGTTTTCACCCGATACATGTTTCATTATGTCTGCAATGTGTGTATTTACATCATGTAGGGACATAGTGTGTGTGTTGTTTTCCCCATTATTTTCATTGTTGGAGTTTGTAATGTTAATGGGGTTGGTGAGGGATCCTGGGATTTGTTCCCCTGAAGTGGTTCCCTGTTCCCTGGGTCCCTTGGGCCTGGGGGTTGGTGTGGTGGGGTCTGAGTTGTTTAGGGCCAATAGTTTGGTCACTACAGTGTTTATTTCCCCATTTATTTGCTCGGTGGTGAGTCTTTGCTCCTCGCCGGTGGGTGTCCCCTCCCCTTCAGATAACCATTCACTCGGGGTTCCCGTTGGGGTGGGCCAGGGTGATAAAATCCCCTGTTCCATTGGATCAGGGGCTTCATTGTTGGGGGGTGGATGGGGGTCTTTTGGGGTCTCCCCAGGGGTCAGGGTATTTCGTTTCCTGCGTCTTTTGGTGGATCGTTGAGCCCTGGGTCTTAATTCCATGGGATGGCCCTCTTTGGGTGGGGGTTCTAATTGTTCACCCCCCGAGATAGAGTTTTCACTGCTATCTGATTCATGTAATCTTTTGTTACTTGGTGTACTGGTTAAGGGTTGGGGGGGTGGCATATTCGGTCCCCCTTGGGGTCGTGTAGGTGTCTCCGGGACACAAGTTATGGACCCATTTGGTGTGGTATTGCCGCTAATGGTTTGTTCATTGTCGGTTAGGACCACTGATGTAAAGCTGTCACCTTGTGGCACCAATACATCGGTGTTCCCCTTGGATGTTGTCCTTGGGGTGTTTGTCTGTGTTTCCACAGCATCGAAGAAATTTTCCGAGCTTGCACGATGGATCGGGTTTGCTTGTTTGGTTGAATAAATCGATGTTTGGTTCATAGAGTTTCGCATATTCGAGTCACCTAGGAAAAGTAAATTGTCTAGTGTGTTCTGCGTCGTAGATCTATGGATTGTGGGCGCCGTATCCGATAAATCAATCGTTTGATTTGTCGTGTGTCGCAGAGTTTCCCCCACCCGGTTGTGGATGGGGGAATCAGCATTACTAAGGGTAACATTGTCCCATTGGTTTTGGCGACTGGTCCGGCGACCCGCTTGTAGATCACTGTTTAGTGCATCTAGTTGGTCCCCCATCGCTGCGAGGGGGAGAGTGTTGAATGTGCGTGTATGCGTGCTTTGTGCACAAGTTTGATCATCAATTACATCAATTACGCTTATTAGAGTGGAAGAGAGTGGTCCCCCATGGTCCATCCCGCTCACCGCCACGCCAGGCTTCCAGACAGATCTAGGTAGGTCATCTCAAAATGAGCTGTTTACTAGCCCTGGCCCACTACGTTCCTATGGTTATCTTCCTGACAACCTTTGCCACTGCTACAGGATGTGACTTTACATTGGGGTCCTGACCAATCAGAAAGCCCCTCCCGTTCTGGCAAGTGTGACACTCCCCCAGTATGGGGTTTTAGTGTCCAAGCATTTCGTTAGACAAAAACAGAAAATCTAATATTACGGCTGTCGGGATCCATCTGCACCTCAGGCGAAAAAAAACACAAAAAAACACAGAAAATCTCATTCCTGAAGTGATGTATTGAGTAAGTTTAGACCCCTACGGTCTGATTAGGCGTCTTAATTTCTGGTGAAAAATTAGGCTGATGACATTGTCAAAATTTATTTTCTAATTTTAACAAGAAGGAAGTTTCCAATGGGTATTTGGAACCTAGGGAGATAAAGCAAAAAGGACATGATTATAACCTGACAGGTTTAGCTCTCCTGAAGACAACACACCGGGGATATCACAGTTCGAGAGATGGCCAATTTTATTGGGATGATTATCAACTGTATATATACGTGGCCCAAAAAAAAAGAAAAGATTCAAAATATTGCAGTGCCTTTTTGAATTGTCTATGTGTTTTCAGTTCTCAGTGACATTGCAAAGTGAGGAGATAATCGCGGAGGAATGTCGACGGAAAGCTACTCAGGGTACGACAGTGACGTCACACAGCCGGCACCACGAGTTCTGCTTACACACGCGTCACACACATATCTCTGTACCCATCCCGCTCACCGCCACGCCAGGCTTCCAGACAGATCTAGGTAGGTCATCTCAGAATTGTTCATGTATCAGAGTACTCTCAGTTTGTATCGATTTTTATATGTCCCTATGATCTACAATATTCTTTCTTGTAAGGAAAAGTAGAATTTATCTGTTTTTCAATTGGCTTTGGGGATGATCTGGAATCTATTATTGAGAAAAAAAGATAGTACAGCAACTACGTGTGTATTTAAATCATGACCATGGTGATAGAGAGAATTAATTTGATGTTTTGGCAATAATTCTAGGTCCGTTCAGACTGAGTGAGTAATAAGCGATTAGATTTTAGATAGCCCAGGTGCTTTGAAGTTCCAAGTTTGTCTTTAAGTTGTCCATACAAATAACAGATAGTTCTTATAAAACACATACCGTTACCGTTAACAAGTGTGCCTTGGTCCTGAGTTACATTGATCACCTGGGACGTTTTGACAAATAATATTCGTGTGGAAGGCGCTTTCTCACGATATGCTTCATGTTAAGACAAAAATGGTAAAATTGGGTTGACAAATGTAGCATATAAGGAGTATTTTGTTGTGTATAAAGTTATCCATATTGTTGGTTTGTCTGACATACTAAGGACCTTACTTGGAAAAGTATAGCATAGGTTAAATCATAGTCCCTTTCCAATACACAATGCTGAGCTATGTAAAAGAATTCTCAGTTCATAGAATTATGGCTTTGTATACACGTATTGACAATCTGATACTGATATTAGAACAAAGGGTATGCCATAACATTTTTGGTAGTTGGCAGGATTTTGGACAAGCTTGGATTATTGACCTCTTTACTAGCCTAAGGCTTGTATTGAACCCAGTCCCAAACTTATATTGCCTGTACTTTGAGCCTAGTGAAGTAGAATGAGGAAAAGAAATCACTTCGTGTTCTCTAAGAAGCCATGGACTAAGGTTATGACAGCATCATTGTCAGTATAATATATATTTGTAATAAAACCTCATTTGAAACGATAATTTATCCAAGCTGTAAAAAAATAAGAAAGGGGTGGGTAATTACACATAAAAACTGGAGAAATCGCAGTAAATCCTTTTGAATTTGCAAATGTGGTCGTTTTCATTCGTTCAACATTATTTTCGTCAAAAACAATGTAATCATATCCAGTGGCAGTTAAATAAAACAAAGTCATGTGATAGACACAAAACATAAACGCACTAGTGCCAGTTATCATCTGGACCTACGTCCTACCGCAAAAGTCATATTACCTTTAAAATACGAGATATCCATATCAAATAGGTTTTTTTTTAATTATTTACAGCACTGAATTGATTTATTGAATTCCCCTTTTCCAGTGAGTCTAAAATGGCGGTTGCACTTCGAATTTGTCACCGCCAAGAAAACTTTACCATCTCCGAAGGAACCCCAAAGCAACAACGAAACGACTACATGGCACGGTCCTGCTGAACTGGACGTGGAGACGATGGTCTGGGATCTCCCTATTAAAGTCTTCGCCACCAACCCGCTACATGCAACGAGCGTTTCACTTCTCCGCATGGAAAACACATGTGCTTTGTAGCCCCTGCTCATTGTATTTTATATATTTGTACAGTAATCAATACAGGCCAGAACAAGTCAACTTGTTAGTCAGACTGAGAGAATTTTAATATAGTTAATCAATTGTGTATGATATGTGACTTTAGCCAAACTACTGTTGGTGTTTTTGTCAGTAGAAGCTGATATTATTGCACACAAGTCAAAGCTACTCTTTTATGTAGATTCTGCCAAATGCTAACCGAATACCTTTATACGTTCACGTTACAACAGGTTAGATAGTTGTCATGGTGGTGTAATAGGACATTGTTAGTGCCTTAAGAACTCAGTATTTCAACTGTGCCTGTGAGGTATAGTTAATAGTTTCTATTATATTTATAGTCCCCCGATTACCTATAATCAATCCTTTGGGTTTATCTTGATCATTCAGAATTTTAAGAAGTTTTTAATCATTCCAAACTCAATGATGGGACACATATTGTGTTACAGACGTACACGGTGTGTGTAGTTTACTTTGTTACGTTCGTTCAAATATTTTCAGAGACAGAATATAGGGTGACTTCATTGATAGACACTTTGTCATTAATTTACTTTATTTTTGTTCAAACCTCACTCAGGCGCACCGTATACGTTCCTGCTCAAATGACTGAAATGTCCTAATGATATTACTGTTATATGACAGTGCTTGTATGCACGAGTACAAGCATGTTTGGAGAAGAGAGAACTACTGTTTAGGAAATGCCATGTACAAGGAAAGCATGTAAATGTTCTATATATCGAGCGAATGGGGACGGTTACATTATATTATTTATCAGCTCCTTAATGCGTATTCAGCCATATAACATGCTTTCAAATCATCATATCATGTATGTGGAGATGTGGGAAAGTGCTTTTTGCGTCTGAGGTGCACGAATATAGGATATGTATTATTATTTTATAGCCTCGCATACTATGTCACGGCGTCATTATTTATTAATGGTCTACAGAAACGTACCGTACAGAATATATAGCAGAACATAGTCACTGATATATGATAACCTGCGTTATCTATTTTTACTGGACATCGATTCTCTGTCTCTTTGTAGCTCTATAGTGATCGATGCCCAGTTTTATACTTCAGACCAGTGGCTCATTTTGGCTGTTTTTCGCCTCACAGATTGCTCCTAGCGCAAAATCCTGACTAGGTGTCAATATATTCTCTATGCCAATGTGTAATATGAGGGTAGAAAACAGTGGAACCTCAGTTAGAAAAAATCCTACTGAACAGTTTTTGAGAAAATTTGGGTTTTGTTGCCCTTTTTTGCTGTTTTTAGTACATTTCCTACATAACCCGTGAACGCCAGCATTTCTCAATTTTCAGGTATTTAGAATTAGAATTTGACATTTTTTTATTCGCAGTAGGATTCCTGAATACCGAGCCATTCTAGAAAAGCTATTCTTTGGAAAAAATACTTAGTATTTCTTGATGATTTTCGTTGCACAAATTTAGGTTGTAATATAAAAACTGCATTGTCATCCAATCAAAGTGTTTATGCACTGTTGAGGGTCACCCCCTCCCACCCTCTTCACTGTGCATTGAAGGAGAACAGGCAGGGGAGGTACACGTGTCTGTATATAGCTGTTGACCTGGGTGCTGGGTGCATTTTTAATTTATGGGGTGCCAACTGTTCATGAAAGAAAATTCAAATAGATTTTTTTTTTTTTAGTATCAGATTAATGCAACTACAAGTCGTGACAGCACTTAAAGCATTCTATTTGCATTAATATGAATGGTGGCCACCTTATGGGGTGCCAAATATTCATGAAAGAAAAATTGATAAGAATTTGTTTTTTATTAGCATTAAATTGATGCAACTACAATTCGAGATTGCATTTCAAGCATCGGGGCATTCAATGAATGGTAGTCATCTTAAATATATGGGGTGCCAACTGTTCATAAATAAAAAAAAGAATAGAATTAGTTTTTTTATTAGTATCAGATTAATGCAACTACAATTTGTGATTGCACTTAAAGCATTGTGGCATGCAATGACTGGTAGTCACCTTGAATGTATGGGGTGCCAACTGTTCATGAAAGAAAAAAAAGAAAGTTTTTTTTTTAAGAATCAAATTAATGCAACAGCAACTCAAGATTGCATTTAAGCATTATGGCATTCAATGATTGGTGGCCATCTTGAACCTATGGGGTGCCAACTCTTCATGAAAAAAACAACTAAATTGGATGTTTTTAACAGTTTAAAATTAATGCAACTACATTTCAAGATTGCATTTAAAGCATTGTGGCATTCAATGAATGGTGGCCATCCTAAACCTATGGGGTGCCAACTGTGTTTGAAAAAGGTATCAAATAGAAATGTTCTTATATAGATATCAAATTAATGCAACTACAATTCTTCATTGCACTGAAAGCATTGTGGCATTTAGTAAATGGTAGCCATCTTGAATGGGTTGAATGAAGGAAAAATCAAATAGGATTTGTTTTTTTGATAGTATCAAATTAATGCAACTACAAGTCAAGATTGCATTTCAAGCATTGGGACATTCAATAAGTGATAGCCATCTTGAATCTATGGGATGCCAACTGTTCATGAAAGAAAAATAGAATAGATTTTTTTTTATTAGTATCAAACTACTGCAACTGCAATTCGAGATTACATTGAAAGCATGGTGGCATTCAATCAATGGTTGCAATCTTGAATTTCGAAATGAACATACACACAGACATATAGGCATGAACATGGTGTTCTCCTTCATATAGATATTCATGGATTTCTACTTCTAATAAATATAGCTTTCTGTTACATGGATGTCGATGTCCAGTTTTATATATATATCCATATAGTGCATTGGAGTGCTATAATGTTGGACTGCTGTATATTTACAAAAGATATGAGAAAGGCAGTGGTAACATATAAAGATTACTGCTGCAAGTGGTGTGGTATGCAACTACACATACAATATATATGATCAACTTCACATTGCAGTTAATTCCCTGAACCATAGAGAACTTCCAATATAGTGTACTCCTCAATAGTAGATAGTCCGGAAGCCTATTTGACTCAAAATGAGAACTTTGCGATCAGGAATCGTATTGCGATAATAGTAGCAGCTTCCCGTTTTATTTTGGCGATATTTGTTCCCGACTAACCTGCCAGAGGGCTCTGATGGTTGCCCACCAGGTTTGGAACAAAATCTCTTCATGAACTGGCGATAAACAAGTATGTCAACAGCTCTGCCATTTGACCCCAACTATCAGAACTGTGCCCCACTACCTTACTTTAGATCCCATTCCGAATGCTTTTGAGTATACCCAGTAAGCCCAACCTGGGCGAGGGCAAAAAGAAAAATCTATAAACTATCCAATATATATACCGGTATATGAGTATACACATGTTATACATTCGTATTGTTGTCCATTGAACATACCTCTGGTCTCCTAATAGTAGTTGATGTCTTAGGAAAAGGATACTGCCAACAAATTATACATTAACTGTATTTGTGTATTCCACTTCTAACACCTATGTTCTGTAAGTTGGACCAATATGATAACATTTTCATGACATTCTGTATCTCAATAGCCAACGACAGTCCTTTGACCCTACTTATCGCTAAACCAAGAGAAAATGAAGTAGTTACAGAAATAGTAATGAAGGTAGATATTCGGCCCTATTTATTAGGCATGTTGCTAGTATGGTCCATGATGCATGAATTGGTTTTCCAAGTACATTGTTATTGGAGGTGCTCCCAAGATGATGTGTCCAGGGTAACGTATAGCAGCACGTATAATAACGGCACAAAGAATACTCCTCCTCATAAATGCAATCCCCAATAAAACATTATGTGCCTGTTCCTTTGAGAAAAAAAAACAACTAAATATAGAATTTTAGTGTAGCAATTCATCCTTTTATTTTAGTATGTATCCATATTAAGGTATTATTGTGGGATATAACCATGTATCATCAGTAACCTTGTTTAATGATTTCAGTCTATACTAGAGAAGTGCAAACTGTAACTTACAGTACTTTTCCACTCTCTTAAGGTATGATCTATGCATGTGATTATACTGAAGGATAGGTCCAGAGACGAATCTCAAAAGTTTTTATATTAATGGGTGAAAGATGAATCATGGCCGACTTACGTGCAAGGCGAAGAGTACTCAAAAGTGAATGTCATTTATTGAACAACAGTATGTCTATATTTAGGTAATAAATCTTTATGAAACTGAATCGCTGGTTTATCTTATCTCTGAGGATATCTCCATTTCATTATCGTTACACAACGTGGCTTAATAGCAGCCAAACTTGCCATGTCAGTGTCATAAGAATAATAAGTAATAACTGTTTCTTGTGGTTCTCTTATCTTTACATGTACATAAATATGAAAGTCAGGGTTAATGTGGTGAAAATCAGACATACCCAGCTAACAAAAAAAACGTTATTTTACATCAAAATAACGTTTTAAATTTTACATAACGTTATGTCATACTAAAGAGCCTTAGAAAAACGTTGACATATAACGTTATATAACGTTATAAAATGGTGTATAACGTTATTTGTTTACTGGGTAGTATGTGGCTCAGTGGTGGTCTGATGGCTAGTGTAGGAACGAATGTGGAATCATCATTTGTGACTTGCAAAATACAGGGGCTGCATTCTATCAGGAATTCCATTACGACCCCACCTCTCTCCTATCAAGCCCTCCTTGCCTCTGTCATTATCTACTGGGTCATTGTACAGTAGTTGTACCTGTCCTACATCTCTAGCCCTATGCCATAGCTCTGCACTCCTCCCCTGCCCTACCTTATCAGTTAGGCCTACTGTAGTATGTCTGTACTGCTTCTCATTTGCTGCTTCCCCATTCATGATTCGTGCATTTTCTAACTCTTATGTACCGCCCCTGTTATCCTTGGACCCGTCGCTCCGTTTAATTCGTATATAAATCCATAGATATGATGTGCATCTATGATACTTAGGCGATACAGCCAAAAACCAATGGTAAACAGAAGCACGTGGTAGGTACAAAGTAGGTCGACCAGAGGTCGTGACCCAGCCTTGACACAGTTGCACGACCAAACTTCAGGCCACTCAGGGTGAGAAACTGGTCTGGTGTAAAGGTTCTTCAAAGATAACTTTGGACAGTTTACCAGACAGTACCCTCTTGTGGTAACCATCTTGGAGCCTAAACAAGGGAATGACATTGTGGAGCAACAACTAAATCATAGAAAATGACGAAAAAGAGAGTGGCTGTGATAGGTGCTGGAGCCAGTGGACTGACTGCCATAAAATGCTGCCTGGAGGAAGGTCTGGATGTCGTAAGTAGAACATGTACTCATACTCATACATATTAGTAGGCCCTTAGAGTTGGCCAGGGCCCAACCACTTGGCTCACAATTTATAGCTATTATATAACAAGTGTGTATTTACACATGCCTCTATGGCCATATTCTATGCCTGTCCCTCCTCGTATTTAGCCTACTTCCCTGTAAGGCTTTATCATAGTACTGGGCCTGGGGAGGGCTAACTCTGCTGAGCTCGTCGGTGTCCCCCGAGTGGATCAGTCAGGGCTGGCTAGGGGAGGGCAGGCATAGAATGGCACAGAATGGCCCAGGGACATTGTATGCAGTCAATGGTCCGGACCCCGTATTAGGTCCTGGGGTCAATGTGTCAGCTTGTCCAATACTCGTGTGCACCAGAGGTGGCCTAACTTTCCCCTGATGTGTCCCTAATGTCCCCAGATGTATCCAAGGTGTGTCCAAGTTTTTGACACGGTCTTTAAATGTGTCCCATGTGTGTCCAGAATTATCAGAATATACACAGATGTATCCCCAGGGTCCACCTCAGCCGTGCCCAGATGTGACCCACATGACATATGCGATATCCCAATATTTCCCATGTCTGTCCCAAGTATGCCCCAGAGGTGTCCACATAGGGGGGTGCAGAGGGGTCCCCCCCTGAGGTCGGAAAGTCGCCGAAATTAAGGGGTCCAGGTCACAAAGTCGCTTTTTTGGACCCCCTAAAGTAGTGTCAATTTTGTCTAAAAGTCACCAGGTCACTTTTATTATTGCATTAGGTCGAAAGTCGCCTCCAAAACGGCCCAAGTCGCCAAGTCGCTTTTGACCCATCTGCAGCCACACATAATATTAGTGTGGAGCCAGATGTGTACCCAGGGCATTCAAAGCCCTGGTCACTGGGGCGTGGCAACCGGGGGCAGGGGGGTTGGGAACATGCCCACCCCACCCCCCCCCCCCCCCACTTTTGACCAACCCCAAAAAAGGGCAAACCCGAATCAGTCAAGTACAAATGGGTCAAAGAGGGTCAAAATACCCCTCAGCCCTTTGAAACTACCTGCCACGCCTCTGCCAAGGCATGCACACATAGTACTAGTAGTTCTTCCCTGATGTGGCCCCCAGAGGTATCTCTACATGTGTTTGCTACAGAGGTGGCCCTACAGTTTCCTAGATGTGTCCAATGTATGTATGTGCCTCTACATGGGTAAAAATCGACACAGGCGACACGGCGACACGGCCCTTTTAGGCCCTTTTAAAATTCGACGGACACAGGAAAATCGGGGATAAAAATCGACCCATACAGGGGTTTTTCTCTATGTTCTATGTCGATAGCTAAAAATCGACACGATGCCACTGCCCTACTGCTAAAATTCGACCCGGCGACACGGTCAAAATTGCGGGTACCCATGTAGAGGCACATGTATAATGTATGACTTACATTTCTGATTGTACATCTCATCTGTTTGCACTAGTTTGGATTCTTCTAATTGACAATGATAAAGCTGTATATATTAAGCCCATCTAGCCAAATGAGAGCATTGAGTTGGGATTTTACTATAGTCAATATCTTATGTATGACTCCATGAAACCTCCTTGCAACCTCCTTCACTGAGTATAGCATGCCACATACCTGCATACATATGTTGTCCTTGTCTAGGTTCATGATGTTGTTGTGCATGTCTAGATAAACCTGTGCATGTGGTCTTGGTTTAAGTTCTTCTAGAAATGGCTTTTGAAATTGTAGGATACTTGTCAACATTTTATTTAGTAATTATTGCTGAAAGTATTGACAATGCATGATCAATAAATCTGCTTGTTGTCAACATTTTATTTAGTAATTATTGCTTTAGTAATTATTGCTGAAAGTATTGTTGTACCCACATACCCCCCCCCCCCCCCCCCACACCTGTTAACTACCCAATGGATTGCCCGTTGTTACACTCTGTATTGAGGTATGGTGAGTGATCAGGGCCAGTGCTCAGTGATTGGGTGGAGGAGGGAGGGACGGCCAGTGGGAGGTAAGTGCTTCAGGCAGACTGACCACTGCAGGGGCCCAGGGGGGCCACTCCCACAGTTTTGGCTAGCATGTGTGACCATGATTCCAAGGGAAAGGGTACTTTCTGGGGCCCTTTATAGATAGGGATTAGGAGGGGTTTCTCATCAAATTAGTGCTAGTTTGTTGATTTACCTCTTGTAATAAGAATACCAGGTTTGAAGTGATATTTGCACATGCATGTAGTTCCTATAGAAAATATATGGGGTGGCCTCCCCATTGGGTCGGTTGTCACCCAATATGAGATCACATTGGGTATTTGGGCTGTAGTTCATGTGCTTCTCACTGGGGACAGCACAATCACTGATATTTAGGATATGAGGTCTCATAGATTCGCCCCCAACTAAACCAAGTAATAAATGAATAAATATAGCTCTACAGGAGTTACCTTAAGATAGGAAGTCAGTTAACATACCTAGGTACCTGATTACAATAGCGAAATTGCCAATTAAAAACCTCCGGATGTGGTCTTCAAGGCAGAGTTTGTCAGCATGATTCTTGTACCATGGGAGAGTTTGGTTTTATTTTGGTCAAAACCTTAGGACTATCTCACATTGTCACATAGGTGTGTTTTGAAAGGACCGACCACATTGGAGGCCTCTGGTACTACACCTTAAATGCTGTAGAGGACCAGGCCTGTGTGATGAAGTCAACTGTCATCAATACCAGCAAGGAAATGATGTGTTACAGTGATTTCCCTATCCCCAAGGAGTTTCCTAACTACATGCACAACACCAAGGTGATTGAATACTTCAAGATGTATACAGAACACTTCAATCTGGAGCCTGCTATCCGCTTTAAAACAGCAATCCAGAGTGTAACAAAAGCTGCAGATTTCAACATCAGTGGAAAATGGGATCTACAGATCAAAGTAAGTTGAATTTGTTTCTGTTTTACTTTGAAAGAGGAATGCAACTCCTCTCTTGGTGAGTTGATTGTGGGAAAATGGAGGTAATGGAAGTGCCATAGTAGATATACTGCTATGAGAGGTTATGTAGACAAAATGAATATGCCTAACCAAGATTTATCATGAAAACTGTCCTTTACAATGATAGCTCTTGCCTTTCATTTTTCATTTTGCGCTCGATTTCTCTCATATTCATGTAGGATCTAAAGACAACATCAGTGACTAATGAGATTTTTGACAGCGTCTTTGTGTGTACGGGCCACCATGCTGAGAAAAACGTTCCACAGTTCCCAGGTGTAGAGAACTTCAAAGGCAAGACCATCCATACCCATGACTACAAGGTACAATGTGATGGAAGCATCAATTAGTACTACTACTTGAGCATACCTGCAAGTTTTGGGTAAACCAAGGACAAAAGTAATTTTGGTAGCGGAACAAGGAGTAGTAAGAGAAACATATGTCAAAAATTTATGAACACTGATATTTTATATTGTAGGTAACGTATATAACAATTCCAGTAGTATCAATCATGAAATTATATTGTAGGACCATGTGGGATATGAGAACAAACGTGTGGTTGTCATTGGTATTGGAAACTCAGGTGGAGATGTTGCTGTGGAGCTTGGAAGAATCGCCAAACAGGTACATTGCATTTTGTATCTATTCTCATCTTGAAGTTGGTATTTTCCTAAATTTCAAAGAGTTAGATTTATCCCAGGTGGTTCAAAACAGATAACTGGTTAATCATAATTGAATCAAGGTTGATTAGATTTATCTGTCAACTGCCATGCATATTATCTAAAGACGCAATAGTCTCTCTGAATTGAAAATAAAAATAATTAAATTGAATTAATGATACTGCTATAACAAGATTTTATAAACTGTAGGTCTACTTGAGCACAAGACGGGGTTCTTGGGTGCTGAACCTTGTTGCAGAAAATGGTATACCTGGGGACTTGGTCAACACACGTAGAATGATGGCCAAAGTCATTAAGACTTTACCGTACAACTGGTCCAACAATATAATTGAGAGTAGAGCGAACTATAGGTTTGATCACTCCCTCTATGGTCTTAAACCGGAGCATCGCGTGTTAGCACAGTGTGCCACTGTCAATGATGATCTACCTAACCGGATCATATGTGGCTCAGTTGTCATAAAACCTAATGTGAAAAAGGTATGTTTTAACTCCAAATTTGAAAAAAGAATTATTCAATGTTTGTAGATTTCATGATGCCAAGTACAAAACAAAGGGAAAAAAAAGAAAAAGATACCATAATTCATATATTATATTGAATGAATGGATTGCAAACTCAAATAGTCCAATGTCCAAGCAGTTAATCGGATTAATGGAATACATAAGGCCAATCAAATCTTTTTTAACTCGGTCAGGATGTACCAGAAAGTCCCTCTTATAAGCTGACCCTGCCTATAAGCCAAATATAAGCTATAGTTTTCATCATACCCGTATATAATATAGTTAATTTAGATATTATGCTATTGCAAAATGTAAATGAGCAATATGATATCTTTTTATAGATCACTGCAACTGGCATCGAGTTTGAAGATGGGTCTTTAATAGATGACATAGATGTCATCGTCTTTGCCACTGGATACAAATTTGGGTTTCCCTTCATTGGGAAGGATGTCATTGATGTCAAAGAGAATTGTGTAGACTTGTACAAGTATGTCTACCCAGCCGACTTGGCACACCCTACTATGGCTGTGATAGGATGCATACAGTCCTCAGGGGCAATCATGCCTATTTCAGAGATGCAGTGTCGATGGGCTGTGCAGCTTTGGCAGGTATGATCTTCAAAAGTACCATCTTTGTATGTTCATATATGGAGTAGAATTAACAGGAATTAAAGTATCAATGAATTACCTGACATCAGAGCTCACCATTTATATTTGCACGCACATTTCTTTTCACTCAAAACTATCAGAAGGAAATTGCAAACCCCCATTAATAGTTAGTTCTATGTTATGTTATACCATTATAGTAATTATTGATGATAAAAGTTTTGATGATAAATAGACAACCTCTTATTCTTTTACATTAAGGGCCATGCAAAGCTTCCTTCACAAGAACTGATGTGGGAAGACATACAAAGTAAACATGACATGATGGCAAAACGCTATGTCAAGTCACAGCGCCACACAATCCAAGTAGACTACATACTCTACATGGATGAACTTGCAGAGAATATTGGTTGCAAACCCAACATCAGTAAGTGTCAGGACACATGATTAATCCTGATTATAAAGTGCTAGAACAGTGAAATGAGAATGCACCTCATCAGCTGCACTTCATCTGTTTATATAAATGCAGTTAATAATTCAAATGCACTTTACAGAAATCCAAGTATCTGATTACCAACTGTTACCTTCTTCATTTTTAGAAAAGCTCTTGCTATCTGATCCAGTCCTGGGATGGAAGTGCTTTGCAGATCCAGCTACTCCATACCAGTATCGCATACATGGCCCTCACCCTTGGTCTGGAGCCCGCAATGCAATTATGACCCAGTGGGACCGTGTATTCTTCGCCCTCCAAACAAGAAAACCAGCAAAGGATGATCAATCATCAGGCCTTTTCAAGATGATATTGTTTGTCATGCTAGCCATTATTGTTGCTTACATATTCCTCTAATGTTATTTGGGCCAAGTACATGTACCAGAACTTGCTATAAAATACCTTCTGCCAATTTAGGGGGAACAACAATTGTCTCTTTGTATGAGAAAAAATAGGGATGTGAATCTACATGTACAAGACAACCTTAAACCAAGAGATTTGTGAGAATGGACCTGATTGCATCTTATCAAATGAAGTCTGAACTTGCATCATGTCAAATGTAGTCTGTAGTAAGACCCGTTTTTGCCGATCACATCACTACATGATAAGGAATAATACGTTTTGTTATATATATATATGTAATATAGAAATGTTTAATTGTTATATACAGTGTGCTTGTTAAATGGTGCTAAATTAAATTTCACACAATTTGTGTGTGTTGACTGTCTCACTATGATAATGTTATCACTATGTGAAAGGATCATATACAGTTCCCTGAGAACTGAGTACTCAAGCCCAATCTTAGACTTCTGATTAGAAGCATGGACAAAAGCATATGCTACACAATCTTAAACAATCATATATTCCTGATAATCTAAGGACCGAGTCATTTATTACTAGTTGTGGGGGCTTGGCGGATTTTTCCCAAAATACATCTTTTATGTCTATATACTGACCGTCTACACAACTGGACAAGTTAAGACGTGTACCTACCATCAGCCGGGCCTGCATTGAGCGGGGATTAAGGGCAAAAGAGGGTCTTAAACACCTACCTGTTACACACAGACAGGGTAACATGCACAGGCAAAAGGTTTGGCTTTCCTGCTTTAGTGTGGCACACGGGAACCAGTATAGAGAATGTGAGTCCTCTTCCGGATACCATGGTGGAAAGCAAGTAAATGTGCTACCTGGTTATACGTTTTCCAAACACCCCATGGAGACACTTAGGGAGTGTTCATCATTTATGGCAGGGGGGGGGGTGAGCATTTGAGGGGGGGGGCAATTTTTTTTAGGGGTATTCAAAGGGGGGGGGCTTTTTTTTTTACCCAATTCTTAGGGGGGGGGGCTTTTTTTTAAGGGGTATTCCTAAAAATGTCGCGAATTTAGTACGTTGAAATGTCGTGAATTTTGGTAACAGCCTGTGTTATATTTTACCAAATTATGTCAATATTTTCAAAATTTTCTAAAATTTTCCTCAAACTCCCAGCAAATTTCTCACTGCATCACTTTTGACACTCAGAATAGCCCACCGTTTTGTCAGTCTTCAAAAAAGTGCTGGCCTCATGTAAGCACTGAGGGTATGGGAGCTTCCAATTTATAAGCTGAGGTTTGACTATTATCACTCACTATAGATCTTCCCACCATATATGGGACTCAAAACTTAAAGTTTCCCCTGTATGTTTTGAAGAGTCATTGATAATTTCGCAACCCCTGAACATACAATAGTGATCCAAATATCAGGTTAAAGCTAAAATAAAAGGCTAAATGATTGTGGCGTTGTCACTCCCATATTTTGAAAATCATGTGACCGGTTGCCATGGAAACCATTACAATTTTTAAATGAAATCTGGGATTTTTAGCTATCTGTCACCACTCTGACAGCCATTTCACAAAAACTATTCATAGTATGGACATGGGAAGTCCACAGAATGGGTAAAACTAAATTCCGCTTCTTTTGAACCTATTTTGATAACTCTAGCACCCTTACTTTGGAAAATATGAGCCTCTAGAGAGATTCTCAGAATGAGGCAAACAGGCTCTATGCCTGCCATTGGAAAAAATATGCTAGAAACTCTTGAACCGTTATGCTCTGAGACTCGAAAGTCAATGCAAATCAAAGCTAGTAGTTAGAGCTACAATCCTAAAGGGTGGAGGGGGGGACTAGTTGAGATGCTAGGGGCGTAATATTGGCTGCCAAAATAAAGTTATAGTCATCCCACTGTGTTCTACTTTAGGGAATCTCACCATTATCTCTACCAAACAGGCTATCCAGAGTAAACTAAGTGGCGCTTTCTTGCAAAAAGTGCTAAAAGATAGGTGACAAATTATTACATTCTGCCTCATAACTCAAGCAATATTAGCCCATTTTCTCAACTTAAAACAGTTTTGGAAAGCCATGGCAGTCTGCTTCCCAAGGAATTAAGATTGCAAACTCTGTGTTTGATGCTAATGGTCTTGATATTCTGTCTCGGACACATATGATGCTTCAGAAAGTTGAAAATCTAACAGCATATAGGCCTGTGTAGGTCAAAGTAACCCCTATTTTAGACTGTTTCACTCACCCACTTAGTTGTAAATTTCAGAAATTGTCCTCATTTTCCATTGGTTATACTTAAAAATGCTGTGTAGGGCTTCTACTGTATGATCAAAAATAAAATGACTGGCAAAAACACATTAAAACTCATAATTTCCTTTCCTGAATACACCTCAATTGTTGAGTCCCATATATGGTGGGAACATCTATAGCGAGTATCATGAGACGTTTACACTAAAACACTTTACGAATGGATGTATTTGTTGCAAGGTAGTAAATTGTAGTGCCCAGGATTAAATGCATACAATTAGTAGACACCAACATCGTTTTTGTAATAAAGTTGAAAATGATCCAGGGTGAGGGGGGGGGCGCTTTTTTTTCAACCTATTCCGAGGGGGGGGGGGCCTTTTTTTTCAACCTATTCAGAGGGGGGGCCAATTATTTTTGACGTATTCGATTTGCCAAACGCTCACCCCCCCTGCCATAAATAATGAACACTCCCTTATGGCAAGCGATATCAGAGTTTCTAACTTTGCAGGTCTCCCACCGATTCCTTTATTCCTTTAGAATTCCTTTAAACTTGAAAATGCCTTTATTTCCTTTAAAATTGTCAAATCCCATAATTATATCTTGGATATTTTACAATTAGTGCTATAAGCCGTGTTACATATTGTGCTAAGATTTTTTTTAAAAGCTCTCCCTCCATAAACAAAGTTCCAGTCTGATGAAGGATAATGCAGATCTGGGCCTTAATATATTTTCTGCCACAATGCACCAGAATGCCCCATTTCAAGTCTAGACTTTCCAAATTTTCTCGATACAGAGGGGATAGTGACTATAATGATAGTCCATACACATGAGAGAATAATCATGGCTATCTGTAAATTTCATATGTATATATTATACTCCTCAGATTTTATCGATTTATTTCTTTTCAAATTGGTCATTCTTGTAATTCGTCCAGATCCAATCCAATTTGATCTTTAATGCCAGAAAAAAAAACTGATCTGTGCCTAAATAGATATGGCACCAAAATCCACCAGATTGCACCATTTCAAGTCTAGAATTTCAGAAATCTTCAAGAGCTGTCAATGTTCTAGCACCAGTCATAGAGGATAATACAGATCTAAGGCTTGAATTTTGTACCAAAATCCACCAGATTATACCATTTCAGGTCTAGAATTTCCAAATCATCTAAAAGCTTTCCCTCCTATTACAAGATTGCAGCCCCAGTCATAAAGAATAATACAAATATGAGGCTTAAATTCTGTGCCAAAATGCATCAGAATACACCATTTTAAGTCTGAAATTTCCAAAGTGCTTAAAACTTTACCTCTGAATACAATGTTCCAGTCCCAATCACAGAGGATAGACACTGAGCTTTAATATGTTTTATGCCAAAATGCACCAAACTGCCCATTTCAAGTCTAGTCATTCCAATTTTTTCAAATCCCCCTTGTTGTATAGCTGCAGCCCGCACTGTTCAGGTGACCATGAATTCACCTTCTATAGTTAGGCCTTCAAACTTAAATTTTCCATTGAAATATCTCAAAGCGCACCATATGAGTTGTAGAATTTCAAAATTCCCTTAGGCAGAGTTAGGATTGGATCTCCGCAGAACTGATGCAGAGCTGTGCAGTTTAGTACATGTATATTCTTACCACAGTGTAAAACTGTGCAAGCATTGAGGATGTCTGTGACTCGCAAAATCGTGCGGACTATTCTATAGATTTTTTAACAATGTCCCGGTCAGATTCATTAATTAATTGAATTTTTCTACTCTTATATACCAAATCAAAGCAAATCCCTGCGATAACAATACTGTGATTCCTTTAGAATTCCTTTAAAATTCTTTTATCTTCAGGGAAATGATTTCTTTAAAATTTCTTTAAGGTGGTCCGGAAGGTGGTGGGAGGCCTCACTTTGATATCACAGTTGCTAACTCTGATATCGCAGCTCTTAACTCTGATATCAGAGTTCCTAACTTTGATATCAGAGTTCCTAACTGTGATATCAAAGTTTATTACTCCGATATTGAAATTTTAAACTCTGATATCAGAGTTTGAAACTTTGATATCCAGGCTGAACAAATGGCTTGCCACAGTCACTGATGCTCATTCTCCATGGGGTGTTTCTCCACAATAGCGTCACTAAAATAGCTATCAAACCAATATTTAAATGTCGCAGCTTTTAAATGTAATTGAGCTATAATCACATAAAATGAATAAAGAGATCCACTCTAATCAGTCTGAACCCTTGGTTTCTCTACAAGTTATGGCTTGGGCCACATCACACTTTGCTGTGCCTGGTGTGATTCGGCCCAAGCTCCCACTCGTTCAGAAATCTGTTGTTCAGACAGATCATCGTGGGCCTCTGTCTATGTCTAATATTTTAAGGGGGTATTAACCCCTAGTAGCGTGTGCTCTACTGTTAGGATGTGTTACCAATCAACGATTACCAGGGATACGCTTGCATACAATTTGCCCTGCACCTCGTCAGAATGACCATCCAGCTAACAAAAAAACGTTTTCCTAACGATTGGAAAACGTTTGCAGGAGGTTTGCAAACGTATACTAATGTTTGGAAAACGTTAAAACGTTGACACAACAAACGTTTTCAAAAGAACGTTTGGAAAAGGTTTTTTCCAACCGAATTGTCTTGATGAGACATAGCGAACTAAACACAACAAAACCTGAAACGTTTGTTTCCAAAGCATGTACAAACGTTTTAAAACTTTCTGACAAAAAATGTTTGTTTGCAAACCATATACAAAGGTTTTAAAACGTCCTAACACAAACGTTTGTTTACAAACGTTTTAAAACGTTCTAGAAACGTTTTTTTGTAAGCTGGGCAAGCAAGCCTTAAACATGGCTTCATCACAACATAGAATGGGTTATAACCTCTACCATCGCCAATGGCATGTTTCTCTTGTGTATAATATATTACCTCTATTGGTTTGATTAACTACTATGATATAATACACAGTTCACCAATTACGCCTATTGTTAATTTTAATTTGTTGAAATTTAAGATTCAGGAATGAAAGTATATATCTATTGATATACACATTCATGTGTACATAATTATGGTGTCTATAGTCAGCTTAAAGTTGGTATCCCAATTGGGGTGACTAGAATTGACCCCTCTCAATAATTACCTGAAAGTCTTTAATGTACACTTTTCTTCTGAAATGGGTGCTTAATTCTGGTTACCAAGAGTCTTGAAGGCTTTAATGTAAAGTGTGTAATAAAATCTAGATCTACAGCTTTCATGGAGAAAACTCAAGCATTGGCAAACCATCTGAGATATGCTGCCACCTGTAGAGATGTCAATGTACTAATGTGTTCATGAATGGAGTTGAGCTGATGGGTCTGCAATGGGAATATTTTGTAAACACTATACACAGCTGCCACCTTGTGGTATAGAAGAGAGGCATCCTAATTGCTTTATTTTTGACTGCTCAGTGAAAATTCATTTTTGCTACTGTGTGGGGATTTTTGTATGGAAATAGTTCTCATAGAGCTTTAATACTTTCACATATGTCTTACAACATCAGCATGCTTATCCCCATGCTGGAAGTGGAAATTAGTCACCGCAATAGTTGGGATACCAACTTTAAAGTGGAATTTACCATAGATCTATACAGAGTTATTGCTTAGGATGACAAATTTAAAGATATATTAGCTAATTTTGGGTGATTTTTACTTTCATTACGTTTCCATATACCATGTGCCTGTAAGTCTATATGAGGAATTTGGAGTCTCCTATTTCCCTTCTAATCTCTAAATATGACCATAATAGCATGCAAAATATGTAAGTGAGAACTGACGTTTATCAAACCAGCCAGGAGTGCACTGTGAACAATCAGAACACATATGATCTCACAGTGAATTCATAGGCCTACCAAAGAACCCTCAACGCAGTATTTCATTTATATTTTATAACAAATGGCTTTCCTATGATAAAGGGTCTGTCAATTGATAAGGAAACGACTCATGGAAGTCTACATTGGGCTTATGTCTTAACTTTATTTTGATTAGATTGAGGTGGCATATCTTTAATGCCAATTTGCATTGAAATACTTTCCTTTAGCCATGACTTGTATGGATAGATGTACGTTGTTATATATACATAAAAAGTGTCAGCGATGTCAGTATTGAAATAAATGGGCTAAGTATTGCGATATTCTTGAGAATAGCAAACACAATGCACCTTGTTTTGGTTTGTGCTTAAAAAAATGGGGGTGCTAATGGTATGGGAGACTGCTGATTAATTTAGCTTAATTTTCTAATCTTTAGTTGTTGGGATATTTACTGACTATGTCTTTAGAATCGAAAATAAGCTGAATCCGGGCTGGCCCCGCGGATACGATTCTCCTCTATTGTACGTCATTGTTCAGGCTAACTTCAGTCGCCAGAATCCTTAGATTTTTCTAAACCTGCAACATGGCCTGACTGGGAAACCAGGTTCATGAGATATTTTGTCCTCGAAAAATTCAAAGCCGAGGCGGGGGAGGTGCATGTCTCTGCACTAGTCTACACGATGGGTCGTCAAGCCAAGCATATTTATAAGTCTTTTAAATTCTACCAAGCCCCCGCACCAACCGACGCGGTCCCACATCCCGTCAACCCAAAAGATGATTTTAAGAGGGTACTTAAGAAGTTCGATAATCACCTTGTTCTGCGGGAGAACACAATCCACGAGAGGACGAAGTTCTACCATCGTACCCAACAAGAGGGAGAATCAGTTGAGTGTTTTGTCAGAAACCTACACGAGCTGGCGGAACATTGTAGCTTCGCCGAAAAAGAAGACGAGCATATCCGAGACTGCCTAATTAGGGTATGCTGGACAAGGTGCTGTCCCGAGACCTACAAATGGAACAAGACACGTTGATGCTCCAGAAGGCCGTAGATACCGCCAGACACAAGGAGCTCGTCCAGTCAAATAATGAAGCGTCAGTCAACCCAGTCAACAGGAAGTACCAGAATCAATCGTCCAAGTCATAGCAGGGTCAAGGTCAGTTAAGTCAGTCGAAGCCGAGTGCACTCAGTGCGGGTATATCCATAGCACCGGATGCTAGTCCAGCGAAAGGGAAAAGGTGTAAGATCTGCTCGAAAGTCAGACATTTTGCATCAGTCTGTCGCAGTAAAAATGTTCGAGAAGTCTTTCACGGAGACGATAGTCAGCCAAACGACCTCAGCCTGGGTAATTTGTCCGAAACGTTCAAGATCAACACAGGTGCCAACGTGTCGATCATGTCATACCAGAGCTATCTCAAGGTCAAGCCGAGACCACCACTGAAGGATATCAAGGTCAATTTGTAGAGT
This sequence comes from Harmothoe impar, assembly GCA_947462335.1. NCBI lineage: Eukaryota > Metazoa > Annelida > Polychaeta > Phyllodocida > Polynoidae > Harmothoe > Harmothoe impar. The sequence goes on from OX381709.1 coordinate 64,155,217, forward strand.
CCAGGTGGTCAACTCAATTGTCGAGGACAGTTCATTGCCAGTACTGTCTTCAAAGGTCAAAAGTATCACTTACAAGTGTTAGTCATCGATGGAAACGTCGAAAGTCTCCTTGGTCGGGGAGTCGCCAGTCGAATGAACCTAATTGTGAGAGTTCATACAGTCGTCGAGGATATAGGATGCCTCAAAACCAACCCAGTCGTCCTAAAAGAGAATGCTCAGCCTTCTGCCGTCTCCAGAAGTGTCTCATTCCCACTTGTCGAAAAGGTGAGAGATGAGGTAAAACGTCTAATCAACCTTGGGATCATCAAGAAAGTCACCAGTCCTACACCTTGGTGTACTCCCATGGTCCCAGTCATGAAAAAGACTGGATAAGTCAGACTATGTGTCGACCTGAAAACGTTGAACGTGTAACATTGAGAGAGAAAGAGTTGTTCTGCCAACCTTGGAGGATGTGACGTCAAGACTCCAGGGAGCGACAGTCTTCTCATGCCTCGATGCAGCAAGTGGTTTCTACCAAATCCCACTTGAGGAGGACAGTCAAGACCTAACCACGTTCATAAGGCCTTTTGGTCGCTATTGTTTCCAACGCCTGCCGTTCGGAATCACCTCTGCCCCAGAAATCGTCATGAGAAATATGCTCGAAGTCCTCAAGGGGCTAGAGGGGGTGCTCGTCTACATGACGACATCCTAGTCTTCGGCAAGGATACCATCGAGCACGATGGTCGTCTGTCAAAAGTCCTTGAAACCCTTGACCTGGCTGGTTTAAAGTTAAACCACGAGAAATGTCTCTACAGAAAGTCAGAATTGAAGTTCCTTGGTCATCTGTTTAGCAAGGACGGAATCCGAGCTGATCCTGAAAAAGTCAAAGCCATTGAGGAACTGCCACAGCCAGATTCAGTTACCAAACTACGCCAGTTCATGGGCATGGTACATTACCTTGGGTTGTACCCGCCCCATCTGAACTCTGTCACAGGTCCCCTGAACGATCTACTGAAGTCAGACCGGGAATGGACGTGGGACGTAGCTCAAGAAGATGCGTTCCGCAAGACAAAGGAACTGATCTCCTCACACCAGTCTTGTCATACTACGATGTCACAAAGCCGATCATCGTCAGTGCCGACTCCAGCTCTTACGGGCTGGGAGGTGTGCTCCTGCAAGAGCACGACTCAGTCCTCAAGCCGATTGCCTTCTCTTCACGCACATTGACAAGTAGCGAGCAGAGGTACGCCCAGATTGAAAAAGAGTGTCTTGCAAGTGTCTGGGCGTGTGAGAAATTCTCGAGGTATATTTGTGGTCATGGAGACGTCACAGTTCTCATGGACCACAAGCAGATGGTATCGCTATCAACTTTAAGGACCTCAACAATGTGCCTATAGATACGCTGCCAGAGACTGTTGATGAGACTAATGCGGTACAATGTCACAGCAATACATGTCCCAGGCAAGGACATGCACATTTCCGACGCACTGTCGAGAAGCCCTCTGCAGTCAAGTGAGTCCTCAACAGCCGAGGACTTGGAACTGCATGTCCAGTCTGTCCAGTCGAATATGCCAGCATCCGATGCTAAGAAAAAAGAGATAAGCAATGCAGTGAACAATGATCCCACCCTCCAGTCAGCAATTGTCTATACGCAGACAGGTTGGCGAAGACGTTTCTGAAAGCATGAAGAGCCTGTATGCTCATCGTGCATCTCTGTCAGTCACCGATGGCCTGTTAGTGTTCGCCTCAAGGACTGTCATCCCTAGTTCAATGAGGCCGGAAATACTGGACAGGATCCATGATGGTCATCAAGGAATCACCAAGTGCCTCGAAAGGGCACGTCTGGGGGTTTGGTGGCCCGGTATAACCATGGACATTAAAAGGATTGTCACCATGTGTAGCCACTGCGCTGAAAAGAGCCCAACGCAAAGGCGTGAACCACTGATGACGACGCCCTTGCCCCAAGGACCCTGGATAAGGGTAGGGATAGACCTGTTCCATTACGTCGGTAAGGACTATCTCGTCATGTGCGACTTCTACTCCAGGTGGGTAGAAGTCCTTGCCCTGACATCCACGACGTCCACAGCCGTCATCAGCCGAATGAAAGACGTGATTGCACGTTTCGGTGTGCCGATTGAAGTCATGTCTGACAATGGTCCACAGTTCACATTGACCAAGTTTAAAGAATTCTGGGCAAAATATATATTCAACCATATCACGTCTAGCTTGTACCTCCCAAATTCTAATGGGGAGGCCAAAAGAGCTGTCTATACTGCCAAACAGATGCTAAGCCAACAGGACCCATGGCTTGCCTTATTGGTGTACAGAGACACTCCAATCGCAGCCACTGGTGCAAGCCCGTCACAGCTCATAATAGGAAGACATCTCCGCACCACGCTCCCAGTACCGTCACCTACTCTGGAGCCTATATGGCCTGACCGTGAGACAATCCTTGCCAGGGATAAGCGGTACAAGGCAACAACTGCAGAAAATTATGATCAACATCACGGCGTAAGGCCACTTCAACCACTCCAACCAGGAGAACCTGTCTTTGTTAAAGTTGGTATCCCAACTATTGCGGTGACTAATTTCCACTTCCAGCATGGGGATAAGCATGCTGATGTTGTAAGACATATGTGAAAGTATTAAAGCTCTATGAGAACTATTTCCATACAAAAATCCCCACACAGTAGCAAAAATGAATTTTCACTGAGCAGTCAAAAATAAAGCAATTAGGATGCCTCTCTTCTATACCACAAGGTGGCAGCTGTGTATAGTGTTTACAAAATATTCCCATTGCAGACCCATCAGCTCAACTCCATTCATGAACACATTAGTACATTGACATCTCTACAGGTGGCAGCATATCTCAGATGGTTTGCCAATGCTTGAGTTTTCTCCATGAAAGCTGTAGATCTAGATTTTATTACACACTTTACATTAAAGCCTTCAAGACTCTTGGTAACCAGAATTAAGCACCCATTTCAGAAGAAAAGTGTACATTAAAGACTTTCAGGTAATTATTGAGAGGGGTCAATTCTAGTCACCCCAATTGGGATACCAACTTTAAGACCGACATCCGGAAGGGTTGGAAGGAGAAGGGAATAATACGAGGGGAAGCAAGTACTCCACGATACCAGGTCGAAACCCAGTCAGATGTCCATTGAAGGAACCGTCGACATCTCAAGCAGATGCCACCAACCGCCATGCAGCCTAGAACTACTGCCACAGTTCCACGGCCCGCCACCTAAGCCCATGGTTGAGCCACCTTCAATGCCACGTGCACCACCGATGCCCTCCGGCTCTAAAGAGTACGGAAACCCATGGTAAAGATGGGTTCTAGGGTGACGTGGTAGCAACCGCTCCCCTATAGTTTAGTTAAGACGTAACAAACTATATACTCTCATATAACGTTGATATAAGTAGCGCTAAGTCATTCATCGGTAACAAATATTTTAAGAGACTCATTGCTCCAAAAGACTATACCTATTCTCGAAGTATATTTGATCTAAAAGACTCATAAGTTATTATCTTAAAGGGGGAGATGTTGTAAGATTCGCTGACGCTACTAGCGCTATCGTGTACCCGTTGCAACTCCTGTGGGAGGCAATGTTTGCCCTTTACAGTCTTGGAAGTAAACATCCGGTACTTCCGGTTTATGATGCCTAACTCATTGTTTTGCCTATGCTTTGTATGCCTAGTTTAAAGTTGGTATCCCAACTATTGCGGTGACTATTTTCCACTTCCAGCATGGGGATAAGCATGCTGATGTTGTAAGACATATGTGAAAGTATTAAAGCTCTATGAGAACTATTTCCATACAAAAATCCCCACACAGTAGCAAAAATGAATTTTCACTGAGCAGTCAAAAATAAAGCAATTAGGATGCCTCTCCTCTAAACCACAAGGTGGCAGCTGTGTATAGTGTTTACAAAATATTCCCATTGCAGACCCATCAGCTCAACTCCATTCATGAACACATTAGTACATTGACATCTCTACAGGTGGCAGCATATCTCAGATGGTTTGCCAATGCTTGAGTTTTCTCCATGAAAGCTGTAGATCTAGATTTTATTACACACTTTACATTAAAGCCTTCAAGACTCTTGGTAACCAGAATTAAGCACCCATTTCAGAAGAAAAGTGTACATTAAAGACTTTCAGGTAATTATTGAGAGGGGTCAATTCTAGTCACCCCAATTGGGATACCAACTTTAAGATCACAATACAGAGAGTCATGCAATCAATCCCTCACCTAGACTTGCTCAAGTCTGTCTTTATAGAGGGACAGACTTGTCAGCCAAGTACCAGATCTCCTGTCAACCCCCGACTCCTTACACCACCACTCTCTCCCCTCTCCCGCTGTCCATCCTCAACACTGTGACCACAGAAGATTGTTATCTGAGTTTAATGGGCTAGATGATTATAAAGTCTGTAAAGTCCAAAGGTCTGGAGCAGATTCAGTGAGCACATCACATACTCCCTCTGAAAGGGACTAGCCATTAATCAACTATAGGGGTGGGGTAGAGGGTTGGATTGGTGGACTTACAAGCAAAGAGGCCACCAATTTTCAGTATCAAGAGGGGCCAAATATTTTTAGACAGGTAAAAGGAATGTCCCCCCCCCCTCAAGTCGGGCACACCCTTTTAGTGATATCAGGGGTTTTCACTGAAAATAGGTGAAATCCCCCCATCCCCCACTCAACAGGAGTTGCCATTTTTTACACAGCCCCCTGGAAAAGGGCTTGAAATCTTTCCCCCCCCCCCTTGTTAGAAACTGACTACTCCCACACTACATTTTCTGCCAGAAAGCTAACGGGATACAGTAGGGAAGCTGGCCTATATCTTAATCTTTATGGCTCTAATGTGTGACTCCAGATGGGTCAAAAGCGACCTGGCGACCTGGGCTGTTTTGCAGGCGACCTGGCGACCTGGTACAATAATAAAAGCGACCTGGCGACTTTTGGAAAGGTTTGACAATAGCAAAAAGGGTAAAAAAAAGCGACTTTCTGACCTGGGGCCCTTAATTTCGGCGACTTTCCGACCTGAGGGGGGGACCCCTCTGCACCCCCTAATGTGGCAGGGAGGTCAATCTGTGGTTGACACGGTATATCAAGTAAAATAACAAATACTTCATACTCTACAATTTCTATATTATGCATTATCACCTGTGTAATTAGTAAGGCAACGCCAAGCTCTTATTCGTTCCCCAACCGCTGAAATCACATAGAAGAACAAAGGTCATTGTTGACAGACAGGGTGTTGGTGCATTGTTTCGCCTACTCCACCGGGCCAAACCCCAGCTTACCAGTCCCCGTCTACTCACTCCTTCCTCTTACCCCCCCCCTCCTCCACCCTCCCCTTTGCCATAAACGGGGACGGTAGGCAGTCTATATCCCTCACCCTCCCTTTAAATGGAGTTGTCTGACCGTGGAAAGGGTGCCATTTGCTGGACTCTCAAAAAGAACAATATAGCTTTATTGACACAAGTCAGTTGTATCGTTGTAAATCACCTTGACATGTTTTCCAGGTCTATGTTACTAATGCTGACGTTCATGTCTAGATCTGTGGTGGTGGGCTTAGTCCACATTCTTGTTTTGAAGATGGCTTTCAGAATATATGTCTTATTTTCAAAACTATTCATTTCATGGGGGGTGCCTGCATGCCTACTCCTAGTAAATGAATAGTTATGAGACATGACATCAACCCATGTCTATATTTTTCATGTATAACCAGTATAATGTAATGCGTCTCTGCTAGGCACATTGTACTATAACTCATTGCTATAACTATTTGGTGATAAACACATTTGATATATATGCATACTTTTATATTATAATAAGTCTTCCACCATGCAACCCTCATATTTGTCCTAACCTTGTTAATGTAAATAGCCATTGCACACAAAATTTATCATTTCATTATAGGTGTGTTTTGAAAGGACCAACCACATAGGAGGCCTTTGGTACTACACTTCAAATACTGTAGAGGACCAGGCCTGTGTGATGAAGTCCACTGTCATCAATACGAGTAAAGAGATGATGTGTTACAGTGACTTCCCTATCCCCAAGGAATTCCCCAACTTCATGCACAACACCAAGGTGATTGAATACTTCAAGATGTATACAGAACACTTCAATCTGGAGCCTGCCATCCGCTTTAAAACAGAGATCCAGAGTGTAAAGAAAGCGGCCGACTTCAAACAGAGTGGGAATTGGGATCTACAGATTAAAGTGAGTTGAATTTGCTTATTTTACTTTGTCGGAATAATTTAATTGGTTAATAATAATCATCACCTAGTTCTCCATTACACATGCATGTATAATACTGCATTTTTCAATTACTCACCACCCTTAACCCTTTATAAAAGTGACTTGCCAGTGCTGCATTTGTGCATCATGCCGACCCTTCGGGAGTGTCTCAACCCAATAGGGTCAGCATTGTGCTTGAATGTAGCCCTGGGCTGCATTCATGCACTGTGACGACCAAGGCATGATGCTTTAAGGTATCATGCCGTCCTTTAAAGGTTAATACATTGAAGAATTATGTTCAGAAAGTGTACACTACATTACTTCAATATCCATCTAGGATCTGGAGACAGCATCAGTGACCTGTGAGGTATTTGACAGCGTCTTTGTGTGTACAGGCCACCATGCTGAGAAACATCTTCCACAGTTCCCGGGTGTAGAGGACTTCAAAGGCAAGATAGTCCACACCCATGACTACAAGGTATAGTGGGATTGTTGTAATATCACCACTATGTGAACATAATTTATTTCCATAGAGATAGTTTTATGCATAAAATGGTTAGCTTGCCTCCAAACAAGGTATGTATAGACCTGCTCATCTGTCATATTACAAACAATCTAACTGAACTATACCCATTATGATATGTGTATTGTCTTATAGGACCATGTGGGATATGAAAACAAACGTGTGGTTGTCATTGGTATTGGAAACTCTGGTGGAGATGTTGCTGTGGAACTGGGAAGAGTCGCAAAACAGGTATATTATATAACACCATCTTTGATACTCCATACTATGGAAGATTGGAAATATACCATACTAAGAATTGATTCTTGATGGATTGGTTGTAGAACTACTATTAATTTTCGTGTTTAAGCCTAACTCGCTTATAAGTCTCACCCGTATCCTATAAGCTGCACTGGCGATCTGACTTGCATACTTATGTTATGTCTAAAAATTTGAATAATTGAATAAGATTATTGTATGTACCTAAAGTGATTCTTTCCTGTCTTGACAGTGAAAATCATGCTCAATTTGTTTGACTGGGATGCACATGAATATTATAGCTGAAGATGCTGGGATCTTCTAATTTGACACATCAAATTTGACACTATGCACATCATCGTAATGCACCAAATTTGAGTCTTCGTCCCTGTCGCTTAGATTGCCTGTACAAAACTATAAAAACATTTTGAGGAAGCAAAGTATTGATGTGCTGTACTAACTATGTACTCTTTAACTGTAGGTCTACTTAAGCACTAGACGTGGCTCATGGGTGCTGAATCGTGTTGCAGATAGAGGTTTACCTGTTGACATGCTCAACTCACGCAGAATGTTGTGGAATCTGACAAACATAATACCTTATAACTGGGTCAATAGTTTTGCAGAGAGTCAAGTGAACTATAAATTTGACCACTCTCTGTATGGCCTTAAACCTAAGCACCGTCTACTGTCTCAACACCCCATGGTCAATGATGATCTCCCCAACCGGATAATCTGTGGCTCAGTTGCCATCAAACCTAATGTCAAAAAGGTCTGTTAACTTTTTGCATTTTTCATTTATGTGTATGTAATTCTTTTGTAATACATTTTTGAAAGTGACATCTGTTGTTTGTTATGATACATTATTTGAAATCATAAATCTATTTTGTAAGATATGTAGCAGCATCTGTTTTTATTCATATCTTTACAAACTTTCATTATTTGATATTTTAAAAGGTTACTATGACTGGTGTGGAGTTTGAAGATGGATCCTTTGTAGATGACATAGATGTCATCATCTTTGCCACTGGATACAAATTTGGATTTCCCTACATTGAGAAGGATGTCATTGACGTCAAAGAGAATTGTGTAGACTTATATAAGTATGTCTACCCACCAAACTTAGAACATCCCACCATGGCTGTGATAGGATGCATACAGCCCTGGGGGGCAATCATGCCTATCTCAGAGATGCAGTGTCGATGGGCTGTGCAGCTTTGGCAGGTATGACACTAAAGATGTACTGTGTGTTGCTCAGATATGGGGGTAATAGCAAATAGATACATTGTACCTGCCTTAAAATCTTCCCATTTAATGTATCAACATGCATTTGCAGTTATTTCCTTTTACTCAAAACTGCCAAACGAAAATTACAATGCCGATTATTAAGTAAAGAAAGGTCATAATATCATATGTACTGGCGATCAAAATTCTTTTTGGAAAAGATTTCGAGAATAATCAGACAACTTTCACTTAATTTTCATTCAGGGCCATGCAAAGCTTCCTTCACAAGAACAGATGTGGGAAGACATACAAAGCAAACGGGATATGATGGCAAAACGCTATGTCAAGTCACAGCGTCATACTATCCAAGTAGATTACATACCCTACATGGATGAACTTGCAGAGAATATTGGTTGCCGGCCCAACATTCGTGAGTACTAAAGGTTCTTTATTCTTAATTCTGGGTTGAACTATTCATATTCAACCTTATTCTATACCATGTTTATAGCAATTGTATCAAAGACTTAACGAGCCAGCATCGATCCTCTGTCAATATGGATGTTTACATCCGTAGCTCCTTATGCTTAAATGTAAATTCAATTGATGTTTACAATATTCCTTTTTTTACCCCAAGTTGACGATTATCCATCAACTCTTTATCATTTACAGGAAAGATCTTTCTCTCTGACCCTCTCCTGGGTTGGAAGTGCTTTTCAGCTCCAGCCACTCCGTACCAGTATCGCATACATGGCCCTCACCCTTGGGCCGGCGCACGTGAAGCAATCTTGACCCAGTGGGATCGTGTCTTCTATGCCCTCCAAACAAGGAAACCAGCAGATAAAGATACATCGTCAGGTCTGCTCAAAGTGATTGCATTTGTCATTTTGGCCATCATTGTTGCCTATCTTTTTATGAAATAGTCTGTGGGAAAGCTATAAAAAGTATGTCCATGGAAGAGTATAAAGGAGTGGTCTCTTAATTTGTTAAAGAAAATCATTGAATTAAATCGTTTAATATTCTCGAAAGAGAACTTCATCATTCCATGTGATACGGGTGTTTTCATCTTTAGAATATTCTATTCTACTTGCCAGGCGCTACTGATGTCGATTCACATGACTTGTGTGGGTTTATATGAAAGTTTTCCTATTGTAAAGCATTTTGTGATGACATATATACAAAGGTCCCAAACGGAGCCCCAAGTAATTAAAATGTTAATACTGGATACTTGTCAACTTCATTTATGAATTAATTATGTGTTCACTAAGATATGTTTACCTCAGGATATGGTGAGGTTTGAATTTTTTTAGTTAGTATCAACCGTATTCGCCCTGGAGCTTGTAAAATCATTGCAATGCCAATAGGAGGGGGCTCATAGGGATGGGGACAGGTTATAACCAGAGGAGCCTGTAGAAATAACAGAACAGAAAAGCTTGCCGATAACAATTGAATCGCTAATCAAGATCCATTCATTTATATTCCATCTGTCATACTAATCCATCTGCGACATACAATGACGATACATACATTCATAAATTATAGAATGAAAAAAAAAGATTATAGAATGATGATGGCTGAAACTTAACTCATAGAAAATGATGCTGTGCCAGTTTCTTCAATTTGTAGTGATATTAGGTAGAGCATACCCCAATCACAGACAATAGAATACTTCATATACATTGGACGGAATATTATACATTTGCTACTTATTTGCAGAGAATTTGAATCTTTCTTAGTTTATACACACATATTTACATATCTAAACACTAACATAGAGAATTGTCTCTCATTGTGTCTGAATGTAGACGTGAATAGACAATAACTCAGGATATCTAGCTAAGGGTGTGATCATTTATTATCAATAGGGGGGGGGGGGCTGGTGGGTTGGGGGGGGGGGGGGCAAAAAGATTTGGACCCCTTGCACGCACTCCGCGCAGAAACCCCCCCCCCCCCCCTGTTGTTAAAAAACGATCACTCCCTAATGAAATGTCTTTATCATGATAAGTATATACAATGAGTGAGCAGTGAACACAAAGTTAAAACGTGAATCATTGTTGATCCCTATTTGAGGGCAGCTTTGGGTTGTTGTGTCATAGATGCTGTTCTCCCCATGAATGTCTGACTTCTGAAACGGGAAACAAAAGACGAGAAATATTAAATAATTCTAGAAGTTTATGCGACGCATCATTTATTACCATTTGAAATACCAGATTTGACAGTGACTTCCAAAGGATGATACTGCATGCAAGTAATATTCAAGGTCTATGTCAACTTAGATGACAGTTGATTTATTGTATATGTGCAAAGTTTATCAATTATAATCATAATGGTGCTTACCTCGCCGATGGAGCAACGGGTCTCTTTTGAAGCTGCTTCTGCGCAGGGGGCAGTTTCCTGAAGTAAAGTGAATTATTGGTGAATTATAAAGTTATTAATGCACAGAAGTTCTTTCCTTTCCCATATGATATGAAAACAAAGAGATGAAGAAATATTGAATAAAATGTGCAGTAAAAATAGATAAATACTCACTTTTTGTCCGTCTTTCCTTTGAACACTTTGGCTATGTCGAGTTGTGCTGAAGGTGAATTGCTATTGTCTGACTCTTCATCCAAGGACGACATCTTGTGCTGCATGTCTAGACGCATCGGTGCATACATGTTGAACCATTGCTGAAACCCCACAGTAGATTCAACATTAAATTCATAGAAGCTGGAGAAACAGGCAACATTCAGTTTGTTATATTAGTTTTCTTTAAAGTAATCGAAATTAGCAGGGAATGTCTGTTATCTTCTACTATTCATAACCCATAGGATCTTACATGAACAATATATCCCAATAGACCTAATACAATAAGGTTGCTATGGCATAGCTTGTGTTGGTTTTGCTGACCTTAGCCTGGGGAGGTAGGCCCACATCAGTAAATGCATACTGCCAGTGTGGGAGGCCGATGTGCATCAACAGGAGGCGGTAGTAGCTGATAAAGTCGTCTGCCAGGTGGTGCCACTGTAGGGACCGGTCCAGAAACCAGATATCTGCCTTGGAAGCCGGGATTCCTGCAATATAAGGACGGAGAGTCAAGTTTCAAGTCCAAGTTTGGTCAAATTTATTTATATAGAAAAACAACGGTTTTACATTAAGTAAATCCAATAGTATATTACAAATTTATCCACATGTATAATAACACTCGACTAGGTATTCTGTTCCCTTAATGTTTTTCAATGAAAAGGCTGCTCCTTGGCAGAAATGCCACCTTTATCTCCTGTTTTTTGTATCAGTCATTCAATGGACATATTTACTCTCTTGAAATAAGTTCGATACACAATTTGATTAGGCATCTATGTTACTGTTAGTCACTTACATATCACTTGCATTATAGTCTTTGATGCCATATTTACGTAAAAGCTTTTGGATAGGCACCCCACTTTTGCAATAACGACGTATATATCCTGTTTTGATAGTCTGTACATGTTATATAGATTGGTTACCCAGACCTAACTGCCACGCCTTTACTGACCCCTAAATTAATTAGGATTTTCAATTAAAATAGATGCAATTTTTTTCTCATTGTATTTTTGACCTTTGATTATACTCTAAAATTTGGATTATTGTCATTGTTGTTAGATATAATATAGCTCGAAATGCATTGAAACGCTCACTTTGAAAAAGAATTGAAGGTAAATGTACAGCACAATCATTTTTATCGAAGACTATATCCTGGTTTCGTCAAAGATTGTGATTTCATTTTATTGTGTCTAAGGTCTGATTTATCCTTCACAATGTTACTTTTATATCCCCTATTGATAAATGTTATGGTTATATATGGGTGTGTGAATGTCGATTTTGTGTGTGCTGACTCTTTAGATAGATACCCGAGAGTGTGTGTGCTAAAGCAAAATACCATGTGTATTTCCGTGGAAATTCATTCCTCAGATTAAAACCATTGTAGCATGTTTCTGGGTCAAATAAGCTGACCCATACAGGAACATAGGATTTTAAATGTAAAAGACACTATTCTTACAATTGTTGGGAAATAAATAACGGGATACTGTAGGGTAAAGATATAGAAAGATGAGAGGGTGCAATGTCTTCAACCAAACCTCTTACCCTCTTCATAATCAAACGCATAAATCTATACCATCATGGGAATTATTAATACATAGTGGAACACTATTTAGAGCAAAGTTGTCTCCGTCTTGTGTGCTGTGCTGAAAAGATCATTGAACTAACGAGAAAGATTTTATTTGAATATTTAGGCTTCGTGTAAAAAACACTGAATGTTTAGAGGGCAAGGACTAGATATGTGTAATGGACCAACTGTGCAGTAGAAGGGTGATACCTATAAACAACCAGTGTCCCAGTGTCACGTCAACGCTTCGATGAGGACGAGAGGATGAACACGACTGACTTGGTTTTGTCACTTCACCACCAAGGGAAATATCATACTGTGTAATCAGGAAGTGGGTGCAGTGTCTTCAACCAAACCTATCTTACCCTCCTCATAATCAAATTCATCACTTATATTTCCATCTATACCATCACAAGCTTCATCTTCATCTGAAAATTGGAGAAAGTTCACCGCTCAAATACGGTTTCATGGTCTGGTATCCCTAAAAATTTCAGACTCATTTCTTAAAATTGTACAATGAATTGTTATTCAAAAGGGGTAAAACATGCAAAATCACGTGTTTCAAAAACTCTTAAACACAAGACATATTTACATTCCCATTTCAAAAATCTCAATCAAATCTTAAAATTGTATAGCATGCTGTTATGTGTATGTAGGTAAAAGAAAACTTTTGTTTTGACCATCAGGATAAAGTCCCACAGATAAATTGCTATGCATAGGACAGACATCAGAATCATATCAGTACAATTCGACTTACAAAGTGGTTCAGAAATCTAACTAAACATTTGAATCTTGGAGGGACAATTCTCCAGATATCCCAGCTATAGTATAGAGGGCGACAACCAATCTTGGATAATTTCACGCATAACTGCATAGCAGTGTTAGTGAAATGTCACATTTTAAAGTCAGAATAAACTTTTTTTACTGCACACAAGGGGCAAGATTAGTTGCCAAAATATGGGACACTGGAAAAGATTAAGTATGCATCACGAGTTACATACTTGATTGAGTACAACCACAAACATCTACGATTATCTGAACCATTTTGCATTTCTGTTAATATTCCCATTTTAAGAACTGGTAAAACGACCAGAGCCTCTGGCAGAGGACGCGCGTATGTTGGCATTAAAATCAAGGAGCTACGCTGTTCAATCAGTAAATGTATCATATGGTCATGATGTTAAAGAGATAATTATTCCTTGGTTTCTACAAGACTTTAATGGATACATATATGTTCTGTTCAGTGTTGTTACAAACAGTTCTACAAGCGGTGTAATAGACGTTACAGTTGTTCTAAGACTACAGCGGTTTGGTTTCAGGCTACAAAAATCTAAAGCTATATCAAAATTATGGTGTGAGACCATTTAGATTGTTATTTCTTATTACTACATGCAGTTCTTATAGAAGTTGACGGATTATTAAATTGTTAAGTATGTCATTACCTGACAGAACTGAGGAATATATTCAAAATTGATATAACACTTTTGCCCATGTTGAGAAACTTCTTAGACTTTGTTCTTCATCATATTACAGAACCCTTTACCCTAAAGACTAATGATCATGGCAAAAGGTTCGAGTAAGAACAAGAAACATATTCACAAGAAAAGCGCAACATGTTATTGTAACTTCCACACGAATGTCCCACGCTGGTGCACAAAATACCTGGGTAGACAGCTAATTATTGACTGAAAATTACCTGAGGAGTCTGAAATACAAAGTGTATTGCGGTTCAACAGCTGTCTCAAAGCATGCGACTTTATTCATGCTTGGTAATCAAGATGCATTTTATCTCAAAACCATGCTTTGGATTTCATGGATATCAGAAATTTCGATCCCACTCAGAGAGCTGCAGATTTAGGTTTATTTAAATTTAATTTTCTTAATAGCGCAAATATTAATACAGTATATGATTATTATGTTTATTAAGCTAGGCTACATACTTTTAATTATTGGCTCTACTCGCAAATTCTGAGAATAACATTTCTTGAACTATATGCTAGTATCTCTTATGTATGACTACTGTTATACATGAATCTAATAAAAGTCTAAAAAGCAGCATTGTACACGTTGAGCCTTCAGTAGAATACTTCTGTCAAAGACTTTCTTAATAAAACTATAACCATTCTTCATTATTTCACAGAAGTTATCTTCTTGCAAATGGTTTATAGCAAGATGTCGATTGAATGTTGTCATGCCAAGCATTAGTATAAGATGCTATAAGTTTGTGATGGCTGAATCAATACGCATTTTGTGTCATAAAGTATTGTTATACAAAATAATACCAAATTATGTCAGTGATTGAACTTGAAGTCATGCAGTTTGTTTCATTTGGTTTAACCCGTGACAAACCTGGTTTGGTGTTGCTGTAGACGAGGCATACTTTGCCGTAACCATCACACGGATCGAGCTCGAAGATCCTACTGCGGTGATCGAACTTTGGTCTGCATGCATCTGGAAATTGACAGCAGTACCGTAAAACCTCGCGTAGAAGCCGCGGCTTGTACGCGAATCAGAGCCAGCTTTCTTTTGATACCAAACATGCCTATATGGGGTGCGGCTTATACGAGAGTTTTTAAAAGTATAATACAGTACTAAATTAACAATTTATATATACCCTATTAGGCTTATAGGATTTCCCAAAGTTAAGGGTGCGGCTAATACGCGAGTTAGGCTTATACGCAAGGTTTTACGGTAGTCATGAATTTGGGGACCAATCTGACTGCCTTGAGGAGGTTTACCTTCTTCACACCAAGCTTTCTCATCTCTGCGCACGCCTAGTATCTATTAGTATTTAAAATGCCATACTACATTTGGATCAGACACAATAATGACAATAGCTGCAACTGGCGTTCAATTACTCTACACACGGAACGAAATCATCAAATTGATTCTGTCATGGAATTTAAAAATCCAAGTAGTTATACTTATAGTTTACCTTTGGCGTCAGGCTCTATTTCATTGTCGCCACAGATGTCAGAAAGAGATGGGAGTTTGCGGTCAGCAGAGCTACCGACACCACCGATACGAACCAGGTGTTCAAAGGGGTTGATCTCCATCCGGCCTACAGGGATCCTTGTTTCTGAAGCCATAATATATATCTTTTTTGATTGTGCTTGAATCATTCACTTTAGTTTAAAGGTACCGTATACATATATATTGGATTAATTTATTGTGAGAGGCAGTAATCTGGGACTACGTTCCACTCCGCCCCCGTCCCAATCGAAGAAATAAGAAATGGAAAAACAGTAACTTGAGCAAATAGCAGCAACACAACTCATTAACAACTGACTCAGGTGAAGTTCTACCTTTGAAGACTAGAGTCTCAGTAAAGGTAGCTGCCCTTCTGCGCCTCAGGTCCGTCACCACCCGCTCAACTTTTGTCACTTCACACAATTGCACAAAGAAGCTCATGGTTAAGGCGTATGGGACCGAAATATACTACAATGTATGAAAATTCTCTTCTGGGCAGTCCGTTGGAACTACCCCAGTTTACATATGCTGCAGCGCGAAAGACGTGTAAATGCGACCTTTATGCGAAGGAGTGGTGCAAAACATGCTGAAATCTACTCATTGATTTGAAAGTTATTCAACAATAATGTTGGATATTTTTTTATAATTACCATTCATTTTGGCGCTCCATTTCATTCTGAATCCGTTAGTTGTGAGGTAGAAACTTTTGACATCATCCGGCATCAGGCAAGAATATTTCTGAAATACAAATACACATGTATCAATTGTTTGCATGGAGAAAAGGCTGACAAGAAAACCTACTGGTAATTCTGAAAATCAACACCGATCGTAACCTGCTTGGGGGAAATAAACAGTATAAAAATATCGATATATCCCTCCGAACCGGGGAAATGAATATGACTAAAAATACATTTCTGTAACTATCATCATTCCCCTTTGGGGAGACGGAAAAACAGATCCTAGTTTATAATGGAGCATGAGGAAAAGGGAAAATCCAACCCCTCTATCGAAAGTATACATACCTGCTCCCATGATGTTAGGATATGCTTCTCTACTGGTAGATTTTCTTCCAATACAATATCACAGACACCTGGTCTCTTCTCTGTGACACATGAAATAGAAATAAGAACATTTCACAATACATAAAATCAAACATAATACAAAGGGTTCAGTTGCACTAGTGTATCTGGGCACTCCAAGGAGCACCATGAGTAAATCATGAGCTACAGTCATTTTCCACAGGGGTACAGTGCTCGAAATCATCCATGACTGAGCAGTTTATAGAGGTGTATAGGTCCTAAATAGCTGGGCTTTATCCTTTATGCTACACATATGAAATGTTCTGACCAGCATGTTCCTTTGTGCATATGGCACACAACACTATCTAAGGGAGTGTTCATTTATTAATTACAGGGGGGGGGTGGTGAGATTTCGCACGGAGGAGCGAAATTTTTTTACGCCCCCCCCTCGAGAGCGCGTGGAACGTTTTGTGCCCCCCCTCGCCGAAGGCGCTGAAAAAATTTCGCCCCCCCCCCCTTTGAACTATAGTAACGCGCGGGCTTTTTTGCTAAAAAAGGGGCTTAAATTTTTTAGCCCCCCCCCCCTCAAGAGGGGTCAGAATTTTTTACGCCCCCCCCTCAGGAGGGACCGGAAATGTTTACGCCCCCCCCCCAAACCCACCACCCCCCCCCCCCTGTAAATAATAAATGAACACTCCCTAAGTACCCGGTATGTCCTTGTCATCTCTGAGGGTATTGGACAGTCCAAGGCTTGGTCAACATCGGTGACTACTCCTGTACCCCTACTAAGGGAGTATTCATTTATTAATTAAAGGGGGGGTGGTGAGATTTCACGCGGAGGGGCGAAAATTTGTAACCCCCCCCCTCAAGAGCGCCTGAAATGTTATGTGCCCTCCTCCCCCCCCCACGCCGGAGGCGTTGAAAATTTAGTAAGAGTTTACCGTCCGGGACTTCAGGAAAACAGATGCAGCGTTTTTTCATTATTCATTATTAGGGATTACCCTGAAGGGCTGACTTTTCGGAATTTTCTGGGGCATATTTTTTTGGAATATTGTAAGATTTTGTTCAGATTTTTGAAGAAATGAAGATAATGAAAATTTACATTAATAATGACTTTTTCATGCGGCCCCTTTGAATGCATGCGGGCGGTGGACGGTAAACTCTTACTTTCATTCTGATGAACACCATGAACACTCCCTAAGGGGTGATCCATTAAGTATGTCACGCTTTTTTTGGTCATTTTGAAGACCCCCCCACCCCCATGTCACACTTTCCCAAACACCCCCTAGAAAAGTATGTCACAAATCTGCTGACACCCCCCCCCCCCCTCAAGTACCGTATTATATAAATCCCCATACACATATTGTGATAAGCAGTGCAATAAGGCCTATCATTATATTGAATGTAAATTATAACCCATGTTTAATACAATTAGATTGGTACTGAAGTGTTGAAAGTATGACATCAGATATCAGTCAAATCCTTCAAGTCCTCCTAGACAGGAAAAGAATGGATTTTATCAACTAGAACCCTTCAGATTATAATTGTACAGAGAGGCATTAACCCTTTGTGGGCGAGCATCGACTATAGTTGATGCCATGGCTGGGCGAGCATCGACTATAGTTGATGCCATGGCAGGACGAGCATCGACTATAGTCATCTTAACTCTATGGGATTCAGCAATGCCTCGTCCTTAGAGAAAATTCCTGCTAAATTTCTTGTCCTCACAGCTAGGCATAACAATTTTTGGTCGTCCTCAAAGGGTTAACAAAATCAGAGTATCGGTGGCACCCTAGCTTTTTGTGGCCTCTATCCATGGATTCTTTTGTTTTCACAGGAATATAAGGTGTGCTGGAACAGCTACCTGAGGAAGGGGCCTCAATTTTATTTCAACATGGGTGTGCGGCTGGCCCTCCAGCTACCCTTTTTCTTGGTGAGGGAGAAAAGTGACCCCTAGTGCAGTGTCTAGGTTTAAGCAGATTCTCTGAGGAGTGAGCCTTGGTAAAAGGCATTTTAGTCAAAAGTGACCTTAATTGCAAGTTATTTTGGTGAGAACTCCAAAGTGACCTTTGTTTTGACAGGTTTTGTTGGAATCTCCGAAAAGTGACCCTTGGTGAGGGAGGTTTTGGGGAAAATTGACCCTTGGTGAGGGGGGTTTTGGTGAAAAGTGATACTTGGTAAGGGGATTCTGGTGAAACGTATTACTTGGTGAAGGGATTCTGGTGAAAAGTAATACTTGGTGAAGGGATTCTGGTGAAAAGCAGACCCTTGGTGATGGGGATTCTGGTGAAAAGTGATACTTGGTGAGGGGATTCTGGTGAAAAGCAGACCCTTGGTAGGCCAAGGGGGATCTTGCTCAAAATGTAACCTTGCCAGCCGCACACCCATCTATATAAAATATGCAACCCCCGGGAACTGCTATCCTTTCCTCTGATGTTGGAAGACCTGTGGTACCCACATACTGTTTCAAGTAGCACACATGAGATTATTATACTGCTTAGTGGCAATGCATATACAGCAGTGCAGCATTCATTTAATATATGGTTTTTAAAAAATCTGAAAGTGTGACCTCACACAATCCTATACACCCCCCCCCCCCTTGTCACACTTTGTCACAGAAAAAAAAGACCCCCCCCCCCCAAACCCCTTCGCAGGCTTCGGGCGTGACATACTTTTTTAAATGGATCGCCCCTAAGGCTCCGGATCCTCTCATAGCAGTAGGACCCCTTAGAGACAGGAACCCATTCTAGGCCTAGTGAGGGAATGGACAGTGACACTGCATAACATGCCATCCGTCACAGGGTGGTAGGCTACTGGTACACTCACACTGACAGGTTGGTGTTTACAAATCTTGTTTAGCCTATGTGAGCGATAAAGGGGGAAAGCCTATGTGAAGAGAGCTACAGCTTGTCAACTATCACCTACCAAGGCTTCTCACTACGCCAAGTGTAAGTCTGCTGAATAAATTGTCATCTTCATTGCCTTTAGACATCAGCGAACCGCGAGTTATGTTGTAAAGTTAAAAAGAAACCACTTGATGAATCTTTCACGGCCTTCGCGTCGCCGGGATACGTCCAAACAAACTGTTTTCGTAACTCCGCGACTGAAGAGCGAGACTGGGCTGATGAAGGCAAGAAGTGAAGAACCCAAAGTATAAACTGGGGTTTTATAATGTTAACCTGATGCGATCCCAACCCAAACTAACCTACATTATTTACTCGTCAAATATGGACTCCCTTATCCAGAGAAAATGTAGAATACACGTCGATGACAGTTCGCGTGACAGGTGCTTGAATTTCCCGCGTAACCCACCCCCTTCAGCGAATATAGGTCAGGCCTTTTCACAGCGTAATATTCATATATTCATCACTATAAGAAAATAGATCGCAATGTAATTGGATGGTCTCCAACATGATAGCAACATGAAGGTAGAAGCACCCACCTTGCCATTCAACTGGGCTTTAATCTGTATACTCAATCAATCTTTATATCTATAAGATGGAGAATACCTTTCATCTGTTTACCCTGGGCAGTGGTCTCATACGCGAGCCGGACTACTTGTAGTATGGCGAACAACATCGACCTCTGAGGCCCAGTTCAGTTGCTTTGGACAATTCAATCTGGAATTATTCGGTCTTAGAAGTGGTACAGGTGTCATCTTGTGGTCAGTCAACGTGAGTATTATACCTTAAGTTGTTTTGCCTTGTCAAATCGGGTCCACTATCTTGTATGGCTTGATAAACATGTCATCCCGCTGGCAGGGGGTGTTTTCATTTCCACACTTCCAAGACCAAGGCAAGTTCCACACTCCACTGACACTACACCACAGCCTGCACAGAGGCCTGCACACTTCCCCCACTTCAGTACACAGGGGCCACTTTCAGTTGGTGTCTCTGGCACACACTCGTGACACAGGCTTAGCTACAGCACAAGGAAAATTGTCATGTTGGTAGACCTAAGTCTTAAGGCAACACGCATTTAGGGAGTGTTCATTTATTGATTACAGCCTCAATACAGGGCCAGGGGGGGGGGGGGTGGCTACCAGTAGGCCTACTAATAATCCTGGGAACTTTTTTCCCTACAATTTACTGCCTTTTAAGGTGTTTTAGTGTAAAAGTCTCGATGCTGGTATACTTGCTGGTGAGTGATAAGGGAGTTTTCATTATTTATGGCGGGGGGGGGGGGGTGAGCATTTGAGGGGGGGGCAATTTTTTTTAGGGGTATTCAAAGGGGGGGGCCTTTTTTTTTTACCCTATTCTTAGGGGGGGGCCTTTTTTTTTAGGGGTATTCCTAAAAATGTCGCGAATTTAGTACATTGAAATGTCGCGAATTTTGGTAACAGCCTGTGTTATATTTTACCAAATTACATCAATATTTTCTAAAATTTTCCTCAAACTCCCAGCAAATTTCTCACTGCATCACTTTTGACACTCAGAATAGCCCACCGTTTTGTCAGTCTTCAAAAAAGTGCCGGCCTCATATAAGCACTGAGGGTAAGGGAGCTTCCAAGTTATAAGCAATTTATAAGCACTGGGGCCCTCAACGGTATGTAAGTCAAGTGTCTGAGGTTTGGCTATTATCACTCACCAGCGAGTATCATGAGAAGTTTACACTAAAACACCTTACGAATGGATGTATTTGTTGCAAGGTAGTAAATTGTAGGTAAAAAAGTGCCCAGGATTAAATGCATACAATTAGTAGACACCAACATCGTTTTTGTAATAAAGTTGAAAACGATCGAGGGTGGGGGGGGGCGCTTTTTTTTCAACCTATTCCGAGGGGGGGGGGGGCCTTTTTTTTTCAACCTATTCCGAGGGGGGGGCCAATTATTTTTGACGTATTCGATTTGCCAAACGCTCACCGCCCCCCTGCCATAAATAATGAACACTCCCTAATAGTCAAACCTCTACACAAACACTCGATCACTGTTTTTCGACTTACATACTGTTGAGTTTAAGGGTCCCAGCGCTTATAAATTGGAAGCTCCCGTACCCCCAGTGCTTTCATGGGGCCGGTGATTTTTTGAAGGCCAGCAAAATGGTGGGCGATCCTGAGTGTCAAAAGTGATGCAGTGAGAAATTTGCTGGGAGTTTGAGAATAATTTCTGAAAATTTTGAAAATATTGACATAATTTGGTAGAATATAACACAGGCTGTAAGCAAAAATGGTGACATTTCAACATACTAAATTAACAACCTTTTAAGGAATACCCCTGTGGGGGGTGTAGAGATTTCGCGCGGAGGCGCGAACATTTTTCGTGCCCCCCCTCGAGAGCGTGTGGAATGTTTCGTGCCCCCCTCGCCGAAGGCGGCGACATTTTTTCGCCCACCCCCCTATGAACTATAGTAACGCACAGGCTTTTATGCTCAAAAGGGGCTACATTTTTTACGCCCTGCCCTCAAGAGGGGGCTACATTTTTTACGCAAACATTTTTGCACCCCTTCACCGGAGGAGGGTGTAAAAAGTTTAGAACCCTCTTGGCCCAGACTTGGGGGGGGGGGGGGGGGGAGGTAAAAAAAATGTAACCTGTTTTGGGCCAAAAAGCCTGAGCGTTACTATGCTTCAAAGGGCCCACTCGCGCACCGATTTTCGACCCATCAGGAGGGTCTATTTTAAACCCGTTGACCAGGGTGGTGTAAAAATAATGTGCGCAGTCCGCACAAAACCCCCCCCCCCCCCTTGTTATGATCATGCACTCCCTTAGCTGGGGGTGGATGGCGGATTTTCCAAAAACGGTAGGGGCCTACCGACCCCCCCCCCCCCGACCAATTGGCCAAAATATCCCCCCCCCCCCTCTAAAAAAAAACGCACGTTGTCCCTAGTTAAACAATCAACACCTAATAATGAGCTAGTGAATTACATGTGTACCGAAGATGCTGGGAGTAGTAAATCTGCGGTTAATTTTGACTATGTACGATTATACTAGATCGACTGAAGGGGCCAAGGATAAAGCATTTTTTAATAATCAATGGGTATGTAGACTCATATTGTAAGGTATTGTTTGATCGTACCCTTGTCCTTTAGAGCTACCTATGCCGAGAGTGGCGAGGAGCCTAGCAAGAAAGGAATACAAACAGATCCAGCAGAACTCTTTATTAGATTTATATATGGAGTGTCGGGACAATTATATGTGGTACTTTGGAAGAGCAAATATTCCACATTGAAAACCCCTGAAAAGGGTCTGGCATGGCTAGTATGGAAGTAGGCCGTGGTTGTGGACAGACATGTGACATGGACATAGTGGTGGGTCTGTCTGCATGGCGTTAACCTACCTGGGCATATCACAGGTGTACTATAGCACAGGTAAACATGAATGGGACAGCCCCAGGTCGCAGACGTCTAGGTCAGGGCCAGTCAAATATATATACAACATGTATATATATATACATACACATATAGACTACATGTACTAATACCGTAGGGATATAGAGACAGGGGATTCATATTCATCTCATCAATAATGACAGGTGATACTGTATCTACTGGTAGAATGTTGGTACCGTGCCATCATAATGTATACTGTATCTTTTAATACTCTTAGTGAATGACGCCCACGACAGTACATTGATGTACACTGTATATGTATGCAATATAGGTAATTGCAGCTATTAAGCTATAGAATAATTCTGGTTGTGATATATCGTAGTTACATGTACATATGAATACACATGTATGTCACATTGGATATTATTTTGTGCACCATCGACGATCCCCCAATTTAGATGATCCTATTTGATATGTTTGTGTGTCTGCTTGCAGAGGGGTGCTTTGTATTAATTTTTGTTAAATCATTTATCATTATCCTGAGGGGTACATAGCCTTATATGATTTGTCTGCACCCCTCAGCATTAATCAATGCTGTACATAAGTTCCGTTAAGCGGGATAATAACACCTACCATGTACCTTTAGTAGTTGATACATGTAAATAGGTTGTGGAACTGACCAATGTACAGTATTGATCACTCCCACTAGCAATGTCAATATTTTTATCAAATCCAAGACCACATTTATGATCTACCCGGTATTTACTTGTATTATTATCTATTTAAGGACTACAACTCATAGGAAAGAGTGTATTGAAGGTGGACGAGAAGTACCGGTAAAACAGACATCCTCACATAGGGCTCTGGAGCCAATTTCACACCTCTGCCAGGAACCGCACCCTTCCCATAACAGTACTTTTTGGTGCATGCTCCAATACAAATACAAGCACCTGTCTATCAGGGTAATGCACTGGGACAGCCTGTGGTTGGTCAGCCCCTCTTATCACCAAAAAACGAGACGAGCCCATTGTAGTGTAACGAACCATTCACAGAGACTGCGGCAAACTGGGAAAATTGTAGTAAAAAGAAGTGATAAATAAACCAGATGAGTTTCCTAACAAAAAACACTCTGAATTGCTCGGTGTTGTTGGCCATTCCAATTCGTAGGATTTAATACGGATCGGTTTAGGTTTTTGTGTGGAGGGAGGGGTGGATGGTTTTGTCTGGGATATAATGTGAGGGAGAGGCAAGTCCCCTCGCTGCTGTGAAATCAACGGGGCTAAATTTAAAAAAAGTGAGCATGTGGGGCTTTGACTCGCCCAGCCCTGTCAGTTCTGGTGGCGGATGAGATAGAGGTAGTGGGGCTTCACACTGGTCCTCTGTGCCAACCTCTGACGGCTGCAACCCTGCTCTCCTCATGTCACTCACTCAATGATGGATGCGACTTAATTGGGCCACCAGATTGGAGAGTTCATCCATCAGTAAGGAGAATCAAACTAACGTGGTATCTATTGAAATTTCCCGGGCACTTTAAGTCGCAAATTGACCAACGGTGTCCTCTACAAAAAAAAAAAGAAAAAAAAAGTGTCCTCTACAACGTAATTGCAAAAAGATCTGCGATACGGAGAGATCGCCAATGCAAAGATATCATATTTCACAGATGAAAAATTTAAGCATCTTATTTTGCGTTGTATGATGAGGCGAGTAAACCACCAGAAAGTCCCTTTTATTTAAAGTACACATAATAGTACATACAATACCCGTACATGTATAGGCAAGGGTTATTGACATGTGAAAAACTGCCCGCCAGAGACAAGTGTGGATGGTTGAGGAGGGTGATATAGCACCCCAGGACGAGGCGAGGTTCACTGAGCAGTCTGTTAGCTCCTGTCCGCTTGGATCAACCTGTCAGAGCTGGTCCGTAGATCTGCCCATCCCCATCAAGCCAACCCCCAACCTCTAACCACACACCCACACACAAATATACACACACCCTCTGCATGTATATAAGCTATCTCCATGGTATAAACACTACAGCCAACATATCTTGGATCGTTCGCTATCTCATCCGATGTATACAAGTTAGCGTAATCGTCGTGTGCACGTGATGTAACCTTTTGCAACTATTTAGACACAGCAGACTGGACGCTGGAGTGCATGTAATGCACACGGCTGTGGTTACAGTCACTATGTATAGCAAACCTTGCTCTGATACATGATAGTGATGCAAGTACGTGTAGTTGAATCAGTTTCAAAGACCTCCCAAGTTGCATAAGGGCAAACATCAAGGGCCATCAAGGATCGCGTAGTTCTTTAATGTACTGTTCCCACGAAGCATGATTGCATCATGCCGATCCTACGAGGTTGATACATGCCCGGAGGGTTGGGATGCTGCCCAAGGCAGTCCCGTTGTCCGTGAGGTACTCGCCCGGGGGGGGCACTCAGATCTGAAATGACTACCCACCTCCAAACGCCCCACGGAAGCGGTAGCGGTGGATCTAGGAATTAGGGGGGCGGTGACTCTTTGTAACCTCAAAGATAGGGGGCGGTAACTCTAGAGGAGGGGCCAGTCATTCGGTCTCAGTTACATGTAATTGATAAAATGTAAAGAAAACAATCATTATCCGTGTCTACTGCACTGTTTGCATCAGGAAATACAGGTAGTTTTACAGGGGTACCTGAAATATCTGGGGCGGTGACACATATGTGAGGAATCAGGGGGCGGTCCTTTGTAATTTTTAGGGGCGGTGGTTTGGCAGCACCTGTTTTTAGGCAGGCGGTAGTTTGGCAGTCGGCAGGTACTGACATAGAGTGAGTGCTCCCCCCGGGGGTACTCGCCAGCACTGCGTGTGTGCATCATGACAACACATATTACCTTTAGCAATATGCCGTCGGCAAATGGTTAACACGACTGGCACCACCCTGTACCCCAGGACCTGTACCGTCCTCCTATGTACCCTATAGTAGAAGAACTTGTCCCTCCATATCATTACCCCTCTACCTCCCCATACATTTACACTTTTGTTATAGCTAGTACTTCACTCTTCAGTGCCATCTGCTGTCCCATGGCCATTACTCTGGTGGCGCGTGCTTCAAGACCCAGAATCAGGCTGGTATTATTCTGGAGTGCCATGATTGGTGGGCTGCCGCAGGGTGGTTTAGATACTGGAGGAAGATGTGTGAGGGGCAGGAGGAGGTTTTCTGTAGATGTTACGTCTAATCAGCCCTGATCAAGATAGCAGCTGCGGCAGGCAGCGCCACTGGGTCTGCCATCAGTCCATTCACCATCTGCTCTCCTATCACAACATACCAGTTGCCGTAACCACCCCCCCCCCCCCCACCCCCTCCTCCAGGGGGCGGGGCAGGCCAGCAGGGTATCGATCCCCAGCCCTAACACGGTCCGCGGGCAGCTGATGGATGAAGCCCTGTGGGAAGGGGCAGCCCAGGGCCTAAGGCAAAGGGAGGATAGTAGGATGGCCGAGGAGTCAACCTCTGCTTCTAAATTAGAAACGTGTTAAACAGGGCTCCCAAGTGGCATCTAGAATTAATTAAAATTCCGAGAGAAATGGCAGCGATTCTGGACGACTAGCCTTTGTGTGACATTATGACTGTCCTCGCAGTAGGTTGGGTTGTTAGCACTGGGTCTAGACAAATATCAATTACTATTTCTAGAGGTGTGTGTGTGCTGGATCAGGGATCAACAAGCCACACTGATAAACACTAATCTACTAGATAACTACACCTTATTAACCCAGATAAAAAGTCAGTATGTGCCATTGCCAATGCCACTTGGTAAACAGATTTCAATGTTAATGAGGGCGAGGGTAAGGTTTAAAACTCCTTGTGCATCAGTTTCCTCATCCCACTGCCTTCCCACCACCAGTATCTACCCTGAGTCGCTGATATAGTGTTGTTCTGAAGCCAGATAGATTCACATCTTAGATACTAAAGATGCTCAAACCGCTGGGGGCCGCAACAGCTTCCCTCTCCTACTGTGGATACTTTAGTAAGTACACGTACGATGTATGGTACAAAGGCACTTACATGCAGTGTTTCTGCTCATATACAGGCTGGGTATTGACAGAGGTAGGTGATATTGAGAGTGCAGCTGGATTTAATAACATAAGGGGTTTCTCCTGCCTTAAAAGTTTACTGACGTGCGCAAAACAACAAAATGAAGGGATGAATAGGAAATGTCATTGTTATACATGTATCAGAATTCCTCTAGATGAGCGAATCGCATTGAATCTACTCACTTACCCTGTATTATACATTATGCAGGTGACGATATCTCCAGCATTAGGGGAGGGAGGCATGTCCCAGATCCGTGATGTCAGATTTTGACATGGATCATTTTCTCCTCCTATCACCCATTGGATCCCCCCTCCCCCCCTCCCTGCCACCCACCGTGCCCGGGCACCAGGGCAGGATGTCCACAGGGCTGCCCATGGTTGATAGGGGCCATTTCACACCAGGAGGAACTGGCATATTGCTTGTCTATTACTGTAAACCCCACGTTTGCGGGAGGTCGGTAGGACCATGCAGACATTCTTGTAAGCTAAGTTCCTTACAGCCAAGACTGTACATATAGATCACTGCCTGTCAAGCTTTCTCATAGATAATGCCTTTGTAAATGTCTACGTATTATGTATGTCTACATTAGTGTAATGCTGAAGCCCCACACAAGTTGGCCCCTAGTGCTATACTACTAAGGCAAGGAGTGACACCTGGTTATCCAGGATGCGTGACAATGTCTTTGTTCCCTCTGGCTGTGTATGTAGTGGTGTCTGCTGGTTTCTGGACGGAGGCAGGTGTACACCAGAGGTGGGCCAGATAACAGACAAGGTTTTTCTACTTTATTTTTTTCTCCTTTTTACAGTCTTGTTTACAGCAAGCGTCCATAAGACATATTGGTGACCTAAGGTATAGGTAGCTTGCGGGGTAGCTTGTGACCATAAAACATGGAGGACATAAGAAGTTTTGTTTCCTCACATTCCCCTGTTTCTGTGTATTTCTACAGACACAAACAACCATACCATCCCCAATCTGGGCGCCAATTCTGACTGTGAAGAAGCCCCTAAAGTACTGTACCCCCCCCCCCCCCTTCTCTCCCTATGCTGCATAACTCAGTTATGGTGCTGCGTGTTACCCTATGTGTGAAGTTGGCTGTGTGGGGTGGTGGTGAAGTTAGCTGTATGGGGTGGTGGTGAAGTTGGCTGTATGGGGTGGTGGTGGTGGGGAGAGTAGTCCAGGGGCTGGACGTGTTGTGGATGGGGCTGTGTACTGCCTGGTACACGTCCACACTGACCTCAGCAGCCAATCTTCTCATCGACAAACACACCCCGGGTGGATCATTATGCCCTCTAACAAGCCCAACTCTCAGCCTCCTGTACCAACTCGTTACTCCCTCCCAACGTCTCCTCCAGGGTGCTACTGATTTCGACACACACATCAAGAGCAGATGCCACCATTGAAGCAATATGGTACGAGTATGTATGACTATGATGGAATATGCTGGGCATTAACCCTATATGGTCCTAATAGTGCTCTAATGCACTATGCCCTTTGTCGTCAAGATACTCACCAGGGCTCACGCATCATGACGACTCTCTGGGAGTGTATCAACCCCATATGGTCAGCATCATGCATGAATGCAGCACTAGTAAATCACCAGTGCATCATGACGATAAGAAAACAGAAAGAACTTGCAGTCGATTGTATGTTTGGGACACAGTTCTGCCATTGCCAGACTGGTTTTGGATGGGGGAGACATGTCAACTATTGACAGATATGAGCAATACTAGATTATAATTTGTTCAAAGAGATCATTGCATCATATAAGACATTATTGAAAATAAATTGTATGTCTATGAGTTCATATATTCGCTACAATTGGCTCTACCAGACTATATCAAAATACTGGAGAGGATGCTTAAAGCGTATAAACCTAGCTGTCACTACTATAATATACATAAACACATTAACTCCATATTATGAAAGGGGTGTTGTCGGAGGTATATAGTGTGATTATAACCGAATGCTGGATGACAAATTTACATTCGCATACCAGCAATGATTTAATATCAGATAACGTGTCACCTATTTGACGCATCTTTTCACACTTAGCATACCATCGGCCAGTATTGATATCACGTGTAGCACACAGCGCTTTGTATATAGCATTGCCATCTGCTGTGTAGCAGCACCAGCTGGCCTCCCTCCCCACCCCTGGAGTACACCCAAGCAGACAGGTGTGTTACATACCGACACACCTGTGACCTGTGACCCCATCCAGGGTGGGATCCAGCGCCAAGGCCCTACCTTGCCTCCCCCCCATACTGCCTGCAGTGCTCCATCACCACCCCAAATACCAACAGCAGCAATTCCTCCGGGAGTAACTGGAGGTACAGGTATTACATGCGAGGATAGATACGATTTGAAAACGTGCCATTGGTATCTAAGATTGCAATTCAATGTAGGCATATTTGAGCTACCGGTGATGCCAGTTTTGTATGTGTATTCTGGGGCCAAAGCCATTAACCCTTGTAAACCGAAGCTACCAGCAGCCTTAATCCCCCTGTTCCTCCTCTGGTGTATGTGCCAATGAGCATGCTCGTCGGGACATACTCCAGTGGGAACGTGGACAAGACATTTAGTATACATGTACATGAGGTGGCGCCACCCACTTTCTCTTTTTTTTACCCTAATTTATTTATTGTTGGTAATATTGGATTATATCAGGGGCTCTGCCCCTGAACCGCCTTTTCTCTCTTTCTTTTTTTTTTTCTTTTTCAAAACTGATATCAAACACAACTATACACAACTTTGCATGTATAATAATATATTGGAATCTTGAATCTAAGAATGTTAAAGTTTTTAAAATTATCCGTTTTAAGATTGGAAAGATTTTCTTGTCCACGTTCCCCCGAGATGACATCCACTAGTGCCATGAGCATGTCCCTCTCAGGAGACGTGCCCTGAGCACCCTACAGGTCATGGGGGTGGCTGGAGAGGGAGGGGCCGGGCTGGGGCTGCTGGCAGTAACAAAGTTGTCTACATCACCACCCGCTGCTGCATGCATAGCACAAAGCTGGCCATACAGCCATGTTATTGGTAATCTATTCACCACCCAGCCTTTATTCAATCAGAGCCTCACAGGGTGACAAGCTGACAGCTACTGCATTATCTGTGTTTGCTATATTGTAAGTTATTTTCTAAGGGACCATACAATGGAGATGTGTCAATACAGTTTAGACTTGGTCAGCCCCCATCCCTCACTACCTCACCCGCCCTGAAATGTTTAGCTGAATAAATCAGAGACTTAGCAATATAGAAACTAGAAATGGGGTTCAAAATAAAATAGTGGCCATCTTCATTCTATTCCTAGTTAATAGTTGTAATAGGTCATGCATAATTCCCCAGTTTTATATCCCGAGACTTACAGGTCACAAGGTAGGTCACCCCCTGCCCCTAGGTGACAGTGGGACCGCGGGTCACATGGGGTTGCGTTGTGGGGAGGGGAGGGGAAGGGAGGGGAGAAAGGTAGTATTAGCCCAGTTCATCCCCTGATAGTCTAGTATGTTTGAACCATAGGTCAGGCATATATTTGCCTAATGCGAATTCTGACCCACGATTTAATTCTACCTGTACAGCATTGAGACTTCCTGTGTTTTGTTCCCACCTACCCCCATGGTTTGTCCCAGAGCTGAGAGGCCAACCGGTAGATGAACACGTACTCAAATGTTATGGCTAGTAGTTTTGTAGGAGTAAAGAGAAGGACACGTTGGTATACAATAGGTGCCAACAAACGTTAAAAGAATGGTTCATTGGTACTGGTAGAGGAGGGAATCCACGGATATGCTTCTTTCAGGGGCGTGACCAGCGGGAAATGGGAGGAAATCCCAGAAAAGGTCGTACCTAAAAGGTGGAAAAAAAGGATAATAAAGGGTCAGGAACCCCCTACTTTGAAACTACTTTCCAAGCCCCTGTCTTTCAATTCATAAGACTGTTAGAGAATTCAAGTGTCAGTTTGCCGTGTGAATCCTGCTGTATGTGCACTAAGTACTGGCACGTTTCAGTAAATGTCACTGAGGACACATAACCCTGGGGAGGCTGAGGAAGCTGGAGCTAATTCAAAAGATGAGCTCTTTGTGGGGAGGAGGAACCATAAGTTGAAAGAGAATAGCGTCCGCAATACACGTGTTTTAATTGGCTGATTAGGTATAGGCCTTTTGTGGGGAAGAGTTCACTCAGATATTAAGATAAATGGGGATGGGAGAGGGGTTTTGCATTTTCAAAATGCAGTATTAATTATACAGGATTCTGTCGGTATCTTAGGTACTAGCTCTATTCTCTGATAAACTACATCAGCAATGTCTATCTTACATGTATATTAAACCAAGTGGATGAGAATCGCGTTGTCTGAGCTCTGTACTTTTGTATTGTAATGTTAGGAAGGAGCAATTGCACAGAATCACTACTCGGCTGAACGATGAGTGTGATAGGAGATCGCGGCCTTGGCTGATAGTGATACTGTCTAGATGGATCAGCCTACTACATTGACATTTCATGTCCCCATCTATAAATAGGCACCCTTCCCTGATGTGAGCTACAGTTCTGTATGAAAAACATAACCCATACATCTAATCTGTGTCACGCTATGCTCTCTATATTTGTCCCTGTTTCCATATATATAATACGGTGCAGCTAATCCTTTATCTAAAGGATTTAGTCTGTAAATACATGATATAAGAGCAGTACTCTTCTGGCATAACATTGTGGCAGGAATAGGAGCTGGCGACGATAGATCATTAGGTCACCGCTTCTAATCTAGACATTATTGATTTTCTTATACGTTTCCCGTCTCTAGATACACGTTTCCCATTGGATCTGTAGAGCTAGTGTGTCAGTCTCAAAACACATAGGCTGCGAGATCCTTGATTCATTTGCACATATTTGAAGATAAATCTGGCTTATAGTTTATCTTTTGATACACACAGAACCATTCGCCAAAATACATTGTGGAAAAATGCCAATTTAAAGTAGACTGTCCATTTTTACCCACAGTTAATGTATGGTGCATGTCCAAGTGCAACATAATATGTTACATGCCCAGTAGCCCAGCTGACATGAGTCCACAGAAGTTTTATGTTGAACATGTCACGGCGCCAAGACTTTAGCCCTCCTGGTGGCCCCAGCCCCCCCCCCCCTCCCGACCAGCCATGCGCTCCATGTCTCCCTCCAGGTCAACAAGTACACAGGTATTAAACACCCATGGCCCAGTTGTCCCACAGGTGAAACGCTCAGGAGCAAACTTCATTCCTTAACACTTTCCCAAACTGATATGCTATACATAGACAGAACTATGCCAAAAAGATTATATTGCCAAAGAATTATTGACATGTTTTACTGGATTTGCAAATTAAAAGAGAACTTTTGGATAATATATATAGGTACAAGGGAAGCTTACGACAATATCCAGTGTACACAACAGGGTATCCAAAGGTTTAAAAGATTAGAAGCCCGAAAAGTGGCTCTCATGTGTTGGGGTAATTTTCACTTTTATTTACTGTGCAGGCGGCCTTCGGGCTGCATGCTCCCACGGAGCGATACAAGAAAAGATAGGTACGCCCAGGGACCTTCTATTATCGCCCAGTACCCGACTGATTGCTGCATAATTGAGCAGTTGTTGCTTATCCATGCATGCATTATAAGAGTGCAAGTATTTGGATACCAGGCCTAGTCAAAGTTCATGTCAGGAGCCTGCAGTACTGCGGCCCCTGTACCACCTCAGTCCCATTTTATCTTGCACAGGTAAGACACTACTAGACATGTGTCTGCAGTGGCACTTTTCTTTTTCTTTTTGTTGAAAAGTTGTGTTTTGATTTATCATCTTCTCGTTTTATGATTTGTGTTTGGACTTTATAATTAAAGCCTTAGAAAGCAGAAACTGCATTTTAATAATAAGGGGGATCTCAGGTTTGCTTTGATAATCCTCCAATTGAAAAAGAATCCTGACAGTTATGATGGGACCTGAAATAGAGCAGCTTCAATATGGGAATCTGATAGGGCCTTTGTCACCTGCCACCTACCTCATAAGCACCTGAAGCAGTCAAACACTAAAGGAATATTCACATAATGTGAAATAGGAGACTACTACATTAAGGTTAATGCATAACGGCTGTCACTCCCATCAGTACTTGCTGTAAGAGTGCTTGATCTATTTCAAGTAAGTCTGTTTGTAAAGGTATAAGCTGTGCAATACAAAGGCTGGTCACCATACAGGGATCTGGTTCTTGGTATTAACATAGAGGATAAATATATATCTTTATCCTCTATGGGATATTGCACATAGCGTTGCCCCCCCCCCCTAGAGATATATGCCAATTCTGACCAATTTTAGAGCTGTCAGATACATGTATCGAATTTCATTAGATGCGCATGCTTTAGAACCAGTGCCAAAAATACATATCCCAGAATAGCATGCCACAATAGCATGCTACACAGATAGCACACGTCCGACAGGGAGGTCTGAGGTGGTCGTGTGCGTCAGGTGGACCTGATATCTTGGCTGTAAATGGCAATAATAGCCAGTTTTACGATAGCCTCTTGTCACTTGTGTACTGGTGTCGTGAGGAGCAGGCCTGGGTGATAAGGATGACCGATTGCTAGTTGAGATAGGTAAATATATGAACGGGTGCAACCGCCACTCCCTGTGCAAGTACATTGTACATGTACTATCAAAATGATAAGCATTAGGAAAGCTTCATTATTCTCAACAAGGGGGTGGGGGTGGTCCTCACACCTGCCGATTGGTAAATAATTGACTCAGGGTTACTCTGAGTCTTGTGCGACAGGTAGCAGGGGGTCTCTGAGCCTAAAATTTAAAACAGCTGTCATTCCTTCAAAATTGGAGCTTTTTCTCTCAATTTTGTGTCATTAGATGCGGTACAATGTTGTCCTTCCTATGTAATCGCGCTTTAATCCATTTTCAAACGCTTCCCCCTGAAAAGCATGATTTTAATTTTGTGTCTAAAATGGTGGTAATTTGCTTCAGCATAGAGCCCTATGGGAGCCTGTAGATAACCCTTGACATTTAACAGTTACATATTGAACGGGCTCAGTGCTAAGTCAATGGGACAGATCTCGGCAGCCGACCAAACTGGGGTGAGACACTTTTTTTCAGCAAGCTTTGACTGGATCCAATGGTAATTTAACACAGGGAAGTACTACACTATTTCCCAAAGGAGATGCCATCCTATATCATATACTAGGCCCAACATACGCTGCAGTATGTTAGATACCGGTATGGTAATTTAATGGTAATCTAATATATATGTTGCTGTCCAGTCTTGTTCAATACATGACAAATATTTTGAGAACAAAAACAGACAACCCTGTAGTAGCATATAGCTCAGACCCTACTAAGCACTATTCGCTGTTACTTACAATATGGACATGGGAGCTTTTTATTCAGTGTGTGTCTGACATAGACGTGAGAGGACAAAAGACATAGATAGCCAAGATCGGGGAACATGAAAATTTGAATTTGGGCCTAAGTACCCCCCCAAAAGAAAGTCAATGTCCACATTTTTTTTGAGTATACCCTTCTTTTGCGTGGCTTGCCTCACTCGGTGTGGCTTTCTTAGGGCACCTGCGTCATGCAACCTATAGGTTGTGTGGTGCAGGCCTATAGGTAGTTGTGAGTTCCTGACTTGTGACGCACAATTTGGGTATGCTATCCGAAACAGTCCAGCCAGGATATAATAGGGGGAGCAATGGATGGATATGGATAGTGGACTAGGGTAAACCAAAGGTGCTGAATTC
Source organism: Harmothoe impar (assembly GCA_947462335.1). Taxonomy (NCBI): domain Eukaryota; kingdom Metazoa; phylum Annelida; class Polychaeta; order Phyllodocida; family Polynoidae; genus Harmothoe; species Harmothoe impar. The sequence goes on from OX381709.1 coordinate 64,189,629, forward strand.
ATTTCTGTTATGTGTAGGATGATATCTAGGTCGGAAAAAGGTCAAAATCAAGGTCAAAGGTCACATCTTTAAGAATCCCATTAATACAAGAGTGCACCCTTTCTCTTTCTTACTATGATAAATGATACATTTCCCTTCACACCTCTACCTGACCCTGAGTCTAGTTAACGGGGGAAGGGGAAGGGGAAGGGACTCGGGGTTGGGACTCGGGGGTGAGACTCGGGGGTGGGACTCGGGGTTGGGACTCAGGGGTGGAACTCGGGGGTGGGACTAGGGGTTGGGACTCGGGGTTGGGACTCGGGGGAAGGACTCGGGGTTGGGACTCGGGGTTGGGACATTAGCTTGGGATTTGGGGATGAACAATATTATTATATGTATACTCCTATATGATGATACTACATTTCCCCCCGACCCTGAGTCATTTGTGATGCAGTCACACGTTCGATTTTTACCACTCCCTAAGTCAAATGTCTCCTGTATTACACTGGGTTGTACGCAGATCAGGCTCAGCTTTAATTTAATTCCAAGTATGTCTATATGGGTGGAGGGAGGGGGGGGGGAAAGGTAGGAAAGGAGGATAGTTGAATGGGATATACATGTATAAAGTTCTAAGAAGGATGACGTTTTGGGTTCTATAGATATACTTTGAACCATTGGAAACCTATTTTGCGGGCACAAGAAGAATATCAAGGGGGGGGGGAGAAAATCTGATTGCATGAGTTTGTTATTGGACTTGTCCATTGGCTTGGTTACTGGCGGGGGCCCTTTTAGTGGGAAATAGGGTGTAGTTTCACCCGGGGCACCTACCACTACGTCTAGGAGGCTGGCTGGTTGACTGAGCTGGGGTGGACAACCACGCCCCCAGGGTGGACACACCCCCTGTGCCGTGTCCACGGCTGGACAGGCGGTGTGCCCCGCCCACCAAGCCCAGGGCGGAGTGCGGGAGAAGCCAGCCCCTCAGCCTCTACACGCTGACCCATCAAGGTCCTTAAGTGGTTTGCTAACCTAGAGAAGGTTCCCCCATTGCTATGTGCTGCTTTACCGGCCATGGACTATGAGTATAATAGCGGCTACTGTGTTGTATAACTAAAAGCGTGTGTGACTATATCGGGAGCTATATATAGTTAGATTACCGAGAACCCAATCAAAGCGGATACAGTGGTGGTAAAGTCTAATGTGATTAGTGTTTACTGCTCATACTGTAGAACATAGAGGATTAGGCCACTCGAAACAAAATAAAAAATGGTTTTCCCCACCTTTTAATGTAGACGTTAAATCCACATACAGAGAAAAGGTAAAGGCAATATTGCCATAGTGGTTATGAAACAAGCGACAAGCGATCTTTTAGGTAGGATGTAGTCCCCATCAATCATGCATGTTATCATCATCTCAGTACTATTTCCAAATCAGTATTCCATCCACTTAATGATAGTAACAACATCAGTTTATGAGTAAATAACCTATACGTGACAAGACATTGATGATCATGACCTGCTTTCTATTTCAGGTATTCTCACTAGGGGAAGACGCTGCACACGTCACCATGGACTACGTCTCACATCCTGAACAGGGCCACTCACTCTAGAAGATTATATACCAAGGTAAGGTCAACCTTTTTATATGGTATGGCACAACAACATGTGTTTACTTACACTAAGCCATTTGATGAATCCATGAATTGGTATGGAATTAACATTTTATTTGTAGAAAAAAAATCATATTAATTGGAATGGCAAAGGCACAGTGGGCATTGGAATGGAAAGTGTACAGTAAGCATTGGAATGAGTATTTAATGTTCAATTTGATATGAGGAGAAAATTACACAGAGAAACGTACGTAGTCGTCTATTATGCATTCTATTTGCAACTAAAACATACAGTAAAGAGACAGCAATACATATCTATTGAAAATAGGTTTTGTGTAAGCCACTTATTAGTCTGCAGCATATATGTGACATATATTGAAACCGAAGCATGGAGTTGATCACTACAATGTATTGTCATATATGAAGAGGAAAGTAGGGACACCATAAATAGAATGCTGTACTGATGTACTATAATAGCAGCGTAATGATGCTTTTTGTTCCTTGCGAAAATATCTTTCTACTTCAAGCTCTGGGAACATAATGCATTGAGCTAGATATAATCTCATTTTCCAGCCTACACTTGGTTCAGTACCATTATACTTTTAAGCACAAGTTAAACTAATGCAATGTACCACTAGCAGTGTGTAGTACAGTGTGTAGTACAGGACGTGTGGCCAGTGCCGTGTAGGTGAGCACACCGTGGCAGGTGGTAGTGGTGGAGGTACGGCTGACGTGCTTTACACACCTTCATGTGGTGCAGAGATACATCATGTGTTACCATCTGCCGACCAGTACTGCCCTGCTGGTGGATCCTCACACACAACATGGAGCATCTCTGTGGGTGCTATATTGTGTAGACTACGCCCCCCCCCCCCCCTTGCCCCACTGGGCTGTCCCTCTTAACCCTTTAGCGTATGATTACTCTATGTTCACCCATTCTGAGCCACCAATGCAGCGCTGGCGAGTTACTCACCACTTCGTAAGTGGCGCATTGGTGCATCATGCTGCCAAAGAGACAATACATATAGGCACTACGCTCTCTTTAAAGTGTTAAAAAGGAAAAAAAGATGTGTATACCCCAATGTAGCTGTGAAAAACTGCCTCATATATCTATAAATGTCATGGTCTGCATTTTAGCTTGTACAACATTTGTAGTTGTAGATAGTAGTAGCTGTAGCTGTACTGTGACACCCTATCAGATGTCCCTACACCCTCACTGCCCTCAGGCACCTGCCTGTGATATACACATCCTCTAACGGCCATGCATGAAACTAGAGATAAAAGTAGGTATAGAAAAAACAGACATCTGAGGCCAAAACACAGTTTTTGGCAGCTGGTTGCGATCCTGACTCTGTCTCCGATATATTCATGAATGATTCACATCCTGTGCTGTATATTCCCCGTTTTTAGCAGCACTGTACTCTATGGTAACAGATGTCACTGCTGGCCGCCAGGACTGTTTGTGCCCCTCTGTATTCTATGTGTAGAAGGGAAAAAAGGGGAACGTGTACAAAAGAAGTGTCTGAGTGATGTTACTAGGAGTTTATGAACGTACAGAGTCGTGTTGTACCGTTGTGTGGAACAGACTAGTAAGGTGGAGTTTCTGTTGTGGGCCCTTTCTGCTAAATAGCTGCGATTGAATTTCGTTAGACAAATCAAAAACTGAAATCAGCAGACTGAGGCATGCCCTTTCTGTCTCATAAAGCATACAACACTCTATTACAGGCCCTCGAAATAATCTAAATTTGCTGAAAAAAATAAATAAAATAAGACCATCAAATCTAATTTAATTCAGTTTTAATTATATGAGTGCCTGTCTGGAATGTGATGTCTCCCCCCCCCCTCCACCCACACACTGTCACACACATGAAGGTTATGATACTACAACTAAGCAATATGTCCATTTCAAATTGATGTTGGTAAAATTTATTACAAGGCAATTGCAGCAAATGGATGCGGAGTGGTAAATGTGAACGATGCTGTATTGCTATCAGGAGATTGTAATAAGTGATAGTATAAGTTCACCCATGTCGTCAACCTGGGAATTAGTAATGTCGCTTGCTGCTGGCTATGTGAATATGGCCGTGTCTCACGACCTTGGGACAATGTTTTTGTCTCTGATCAGGTGCCGTCTCTGACCGGCTGCCGTCTCTGACCGGCTGCCGTCTCTGACCAGGTGTCAGAAAAAGGTGTTTTAAAAAGAATTATACTCATATATATAAGGATTTGGAAAAACGTTATGGCGGTTGTTATATAATCATAGTTATAATTATAATTAGCCTCCTGCTGCTAGTAATTTGACCTTATCAAGCCAAGCCGGTCAGAGACGGCACCCGGTCAGAGACGGCACCTGGTCAGAGACGGCACCCGGTCAGAGACAAAAACATTGTCCCAAGGTCGTGAGACACAGCCATATATCATATAGGACGTCCCATTAACAGGCCGTCTATAATGTAGGACAGGGGCTGACACTGCCGACCTCCTCTCATTGTGTACAGTGTGGCTAGACAAGGCATTAACTGTATCTGATGGGGTAATGTGTGTTATAACGAAGCTACAGAGAAGTATCACTATCACACACAATACGGTCTAGCTAGTAGAGTAGTTGTATAGTACACAACTTACAGTTGATTATATGGGGGGATGTACAGTGCAAATAGTGTACACAATTATATATTTTCCCAGCATTTTCACATTAATTATCCAAGAAACACAATGTGCTGAAACTCATGGCAAATAAACCTTGTTATGAGTCATAACCAAAAAAACAGTAGAATCCCTTTTGATTATATGAATGCAAAGTATATAAATGGAGGTAGGGCGGGGGGTGTCCTGTCTAATCTATATGTGACAGATTGAGAAGCAGAGATATGAAGGAGACAAACAACCTTTCCAGGACGCAGTGAGTCACGAGAAAGTCATTTCCCAGCCCTGAATTTGATAGCTATAGCAATTAGGACACTAGGTCCCGTTTACACTTGTGTGCTGCCGTGCATGGCCTCAGGTGTGTTTAACTAGGGGAGATAGCCATCGTTATCGTACAGGTGACATTGTCTACATCTGAGGGCTGACTGGTCATTTAGCTGACCACTTACACGGGTACCTGGTGAGCCCCACTATAGGCATTAGGCAGGTAGACAGTCTGCCTCCTGTAGGGCAAAGGTTAATACCCGCCTCTGGCAGGGTTAGGGTATCTGGGGAATTGGTAGCTGAGGTGGTATTAAGGGTTTGGGGAGAGAGGGAAACTAGAGGGGGTATTGGAGATCAGTGATCACCCCTGTGTCATTTGTCACACAGTGTGATGCGGGTAACCTGGACTCACATACCTTGTGTAAAGGTGTAAACTATATATCCAGAAAGGTACCCTGACTATGCTAAATCTAATGTATGTCAGGTGCAACATTTTAGTGGTTGGACAGATGAGTATAATATATATGATCATAGATCTATGGTATCAAGTATTCTAAATAGAAACCTAGTAGGAGTTCATCTAATGAATAGGTATAATTTAAAGGAATACTGGAATGAATGTGTCAGAGTTGGTAGTGCCCTTTTAGAGCTTCGGTGAGTCAGAAAATAGACAAGGTGCGGCAGCAGTGTCATTTAATTAGACGTCAGTGCTAGGATGCCATCCGCCCACCTTCTATAGAAGCTCTAAAATAAAGCAGCTAGTTATGTGTTTGTGTACAACATGGTCCCAAAACAGCTGGATGTGCCATGAATTCTAGCGTTTACATTTACTGAACAAAAAGTAATATGAAGTTAGTTCAATGAGTTGTGGAATGACGTGTTTGCATGTGACAGCAGGAGAGCCCATTTGGTGTGAATATGTACATTGTGGTTGGCAATGATCAAAGTAAGTTAACCCTTTAACGGCCGCATAGTGCAATAATGCATTATGCCTGTGTCGTCATGAAGAATGGATGCACCCTGCCAGTGTTTCATTCAAGCATGATGCCTACCATAAAACATTGATACACTGCTGCGCCATGATGCATGTATTCAGTCCTGGCGAATAGACTCGGCAGAGCTACATACAGGCAGCCTCGGCCAGCGACTATCCTACCAGTTGGATAGCCTGGGAGCAGGCCATCATTCCATCCCAATACACACCTTTCAACTTCCTCTGTCAATTATATGTGTTAATTACTGGACATCGATTCTCTCTCTTTGTAGCTCTATAGTGATCGATGCCCAGTTTTATACTTCAGACCAGTGGCTCATTTTGGCTGTTTTTTGCCTCACAGATTGCTTCTAGGGCAAAATTCTGACTAGGTGCCAATATATTCTCTATGCCAATGTGTAACATGAGGGTAGAAAACACTGGAACCTCAGTTAGAAAAAATCCTACTGAACAGTTTTTGAGAAAATTAGGGTTTTGTTGCATATTTTTGGTGTTTTTAGTACATTTCCTACATAAACCGTGAACGCCAGCATTTCTCACTTTTCAGGTGTTTAGAATCAGAATTTGACTTTTTTTAATTCGCAGTAGGATTTCTGAGTATCGAGCCATTCTAGAAAAGCTATTCTTTGGAAAAAATACTTAGTATTTCTTGATGATTTTCGTTGCACAAATTTAGGGTTGTAATATAAAAACTGCATTGTCATCCAATCAAAGTGTTTATGCACTGTTGATGGTCACCCCCTCCCACCCACTTCACTCTGCATTGAAGGAGAACAGGCAGGGGAGGTTCATGTGTCCGTATATAGCTGTTGACCTGGGTGCTGGGTGCATTTTTAATTTATGGGGTGCCAACTGTTCATGAAAGAAAAATTAAATAGATTTTTTTTTTTTTTAGTATCAGATTAATGCAACTACAATTCGTAATAGCACTTAAAGCATTGTATTTACATTAATATGAATAGTAGCCACCTTATGGGGTGCCAACTATTCATGAAAGAAAAATCGATAAGAATATGTTTTTTATTAGCATTAAATTGATGCAACTACAATTCGAGATTGCATTTTAAGCATCTTAAATGAATGGTAGTCATCTTATATATATGGGGGCCAACTGTTCATGAATTAAAAAAAAAGAATAGAATTAGTTTTTTTTATTAGTATCAGATTAATGCAACTACAATTTGTGATTGCACTTAAAGCATTGTGGCATGCAATGACTGGTAGCCACCTTGAATGTATGGGGTGCCAACTGTTCATGAAAGAAAGAAAAGAAAGTATTTTTTTTTAGAATCAAATTAATGCAACTGCAATTCAAGATTGCATTTAAGCATTATGGCATTCAATGACTGGTGGCCATCTTGAACCTATGGGGTGCCAACTCTTCATAAAAAAAAACTAAATTGGATTTTTTCAACAGTATAAAATTTATGCAACTACATTTCAAGATTGCATTTAAAGCATTGTGGCATTCAATGAATGGTGGCCATCCTAACCCTATGGGGTACCAACTGTGTTTGAAAAAGGTATCAAATAGAAATTTTCTTATGAATTATACAAATTAATGCAACTACAATTCTTCATTGCACTGAAAGCATTGTGGCATTTAGTAAATGCTAGCCATCTTGAATGGGTTGAATGAAGGAAAAATCAAATAGGATTTGTTTTTTGATAGTATCAAATTAATGCAACTACAAGTCAAGATTGCATTTCAAGCATCGGGACATTCAATGAGTGATAGCCATCTTGAATCTATGGGATGCCAACTGTTCATGAAAGAAAAATGGAATAGATTTTTTTTTTAGTATCAAATTACTGCAACTGCAATTCGAGATTACATTGAAAGCATGGTGGCATTCAATGAATGGTTGCAATCTTGAATTTTTAAATGAACATACACACAGACATATTCATTGGCATGAACATGGTATTCTCCTTCATAAAGATATTCATGGATTTCTACTTCTACTAAATATAGATCTCTGTTGGAAGGATTCTGTTACATGGATGTCGATGTCCAGTTTTAGATATATATCCATATAGTGCATTGGAGTGCTATAATGTTGGACTGCTGTTTATTTTTGTACAGTAGGCCCCAGGTACTTTTATTACCCCTTTGATTTTGATTAGCATCTCTCTGTACTTCGATGTGTATTGACCAATACACACCCATTTGCGCCACCAAACTGGCGCAAATGGCTATCAAGTGAGATGACTGTCTGCTCCCAGACCATACACAGCAGAGGGACACGGAGCAGTGTTGGGATGGGAGTCCGAGACTGACATACAGGCATCATGATAACACATTAAATCACTGTCCGGCCCTTAAATGGTTAAAGCATAACGAGGCGGTCCTCCAGTGTATGGGGACGACACGTTGGCCTTCTCACCTCCAGGTGTAGGACATCAAAGGGGCGGTCAGGGGGTGGAGGGGGTCGGGGCTGCTGGGTCAAGGTTCACTCACTCAGGGAGCCTATTGTTGTGGGCGTCACCGACTGCACGCTACCGTCACGCCCACCTCTTACCAGAGAAACTGGCCTGAAGAAAGGGGTTGAGGACAGAGCATATCTGGCAATGGTAACCTTGCGCTGTAGCCTTCGTAGCGATACATTATACATGTGTTTGAGGCTGTGAGAAGGGATGGTACCATAACATAGATAATACCAAGTGTTCACGGTCTTGATCCTCTTGGGGATGGATATTCATTGGCCTCCATGGCCAGGTCCCCCAGGTACCTTACCACCAAGGGCAGACCATGCGTGTTGATGGAAGGGGTAGCTGACCTGTGGTGGGTCTTGGGGTGATGGGGGCAGCTATATAGGTGTTGGTGATCAAAGCCTTTTGTTGGAGGCTGTAAGGACAACCTGTAGATCCGCCCCTACCTGGCTGGATGTCCACTGTGTGTGTGATCGACCATCTATCACCCGTTAGCTAGTGGCAAGGAATGCCTTTCTCTGGACGTTTTCCCTTGGGTGCGATTCTAATTTTATCTACCACAGATTCCCTTTAAGTGCCGCATAGTGATTTAATGTGTTGTGTCCTTTGTTGGTATAATACTTGAGTGCTAGGGCAGAATTATGCATCATACCGACCCTTTAGGAGTATATCCACCCGTAGGGTTGGCATGATGAATGCAGCACTGGCAAGTTACTCAACATGGCTACATTCATGCATCACGACGGCCAAGGATGTAATGCATTAAAACCAAATGCCGCCCGTAAAGGGTTTTAAGCCTTCAGGGGTATAATGAATCCACACCATTGGGACTTAAGGCCCTCTCCAGCCTCTCTCACTCCATGGTCCCAATCATGAATTGGTGGCTAGGACTAGAGATGGTTTTAAGCTAAACTTTAAATATATCCATTAGAGAACACACACCGCCAGACGCTACCATGATTCTCCTCCTCTCCTTTTATATTATTAAACAAGTAAAAACTGTATTCAACGAATCCAATTATGTCGTCCTCTTATACAGACAACAAAAACATATCCCTGTACGGCTCGGGCAGATATAGTTACCACGCTATTTATTGAATTAATTCCACCCGCTGGCATATTGGTATTAAAATATAATCTATCGCCCAGGGGGGCCTTGCCAAGATAGTACAATATATTTTACCTTAACTCTACCGCATTCTATCTTTCTCTCTATATATTACTTTAGTTATCAGTACACACTATATAGTAGATCAGTTTGATGACCTGCTAAACTAGAACTACATAATAGAGTATAGACTAGTTGACAAGGATCTTAGATTGAGGTGACACATATGTTTGGTGTCCATTGATGTGAGAGTGGTGGGGGATAGGGGCAGGCTGCAGGTAGTTTGTTAGTCACCCGTCTCACTATCAATGGCCTTTGTATCTAGTTATTTGTATGTTTATACATTTTTGCAGCATGTATCTCCACCTTTTTCATATGGATCGAATATTGATAATAAACTTAAAGTCATTAGGTGAAATAGGTATTTATTCTGTAAAATTGTTCCCAACATGAATAGTTGCTTGTAAGCGTATGTGAATAGTCTGGTAGTTTGTAAGTTTTTATTCTTCCTGAGTTGCGCGCTAAATCCTATACAGCTTTTCTCAGCTAAAGTATAAAAAGAGAGAATACAAAGAGGTCCTGGCTGCGGGTATATGATAGGATGAGTGCTGGAGGGAAGGGGGGGGGGGGTCTTTACAGACACTGTACAATGCAGACGTATTATGTTTACAAACAGCATACAAGGCAGGGATTTTGTTATGTTCCTTTTACTATCTTTTTTCATAGGCAATTTTATAACAAGCTGTATACGTGGGTATTGTATTGTGAACACTGCACAGCTCGGTCAACATCATCCAAATGTGCTTTCCCGAAGTAAAATTTACATGTCGAATTTCAACTGTAACAAAGGGAAAGCTAGGTGGCAGACTTGGTGATTAAATAACAGGCGTATAACTAAAAGTTTCCCTTGTCTTTAGCATTTATTTTAGAGTAGTCCCTATTTGCGGGTTTGTTCGGATGCACTGTCCTCATTCGGAAGGACAGGCACCTGGCATTTACACATGCAAAGGTAGAACAACAACCAACTACTGGTTTAGCACTTAGTCCTATTGTAACAATTCACTGTTATCACTGGGTTATCACACCCTGATAATGGTGATACCTACCATTCTCCAATGTGATAAGCTGTTATCTTTACAGCCCCTCCCCCTCACAACCTAAACCACAGAGATGTCCACTTGGGGTATCATCAACCATGCAGAGCTCCCCCAACCCCGCCGCCGCTGCCTCCCCCTAGTGGGTAGAGCTGTAAGTAGTACAGGAGTTGGGGGTTTGGGCACGCGCTGTGTGTGTGTGCTACATGTGTGCAATATACTACGTGTACGTGTGTCTGTTATGGTATTACGCAGTACACATTGTTCGTGGCAGCAGGTATTTGTGGCTTGTCCAAGTTGGGGGGGGGGGGGGGGGGCTTGGCGTGACCGGAAGCAGGTTTGCGTGCTGGTGCTGAGTGAGCGTCCTGGTCCTTTTGATGTTTCATGCTAAGGACCAGTGTTCTCGTACTTTGACGTCGGAGCAGATCAACGACTCTAGGTCAATGCTCTGCCTTCACTTTGTCCCTAGACACAGACCACCAACAGCAATATCAGTCTAGATTATCAATGACGTCAGGGGTTATTATTAAGATAATCCAAAGCACTAAACATGGTCCTCCGATGCTGGGCATTGACCTGCAATAGGGACCATGCAATAGGCAATACGATATGAGATCTATTTGATAACTATATTTGATATTCATTCTGCTCAGGTTTAGCAATGAATACGCCCAGTGAACGCTAAGCAGTGCGGTATGGCTGGGTGATGATTATGAGGCATGCCTTAACGCTGTGTGACTAATATCAGTAATATGGGGTCGGTGATTAGATGATTACTGCTGATCCGGTTAAGCTGCACGTTCTGCCCCCGTAGGCAGCCATTAATTGAGCGGGATTAATTGGCTGTGAACGAGAAGGGCAATGTGGTCGACATGGAGGGTGTGATAGAGGGTGGGGTTAGGTTGTGTGGGAGGGAAAGGTCGGAATGGAAGGTAGACCGCCAGTCTTTGGTCACAAGTGCTGTATTTATGCATCATGCCGACCCCACAGGTTTGGTACGCTCTTGAAGGGGCGTCATGATACATTCATGCATCAAGGCCGAAAAAGGGCATACTTAATATAGACACTGAATGAGCTGTGGGCAGTGAGGACACAACGAGGGGAGTTTGAAAGGTCTTAGGGGAGACTGGATTAGCAATAAGAATATATAAATGATAATTGAATGAATTAGGGTAGAAGTGGACAGTATGGGGTTCATCTGTATAACTATAACTAAGTGACACTAATGTGAAGCAGTAGGGTAAGTGGTGGGGGGGGGGGGGGGGTATTATGATTGTAGGTAGTCTTAGTCAGGACCACGTGCACACCTGGCCGTTTGCCAGCCTATCGCCACTACATACCGATCGGGGTCACCCACTAACTAAAGCTTATACCACCCCCAAGTACCCAACCCCCACATATCTCACTCATCACCCCCCCCCCCCCCTGCTATTAATGCATTATGAAGCCCAGTCCCTGGACCCAGGATCAATGTGCCCATAGGAGGAGCATGTAGGTCATGTTTGGCAGAGAGGTGAGATAGCGGCCTCCATCAGTCCCCTTTCAGGTAGGTCCCACCTTGTCACACAAGCTCCCTCAGTGCTTGTCGTAGTGTGCTGGGGATTCAGCAGGGGTCGCGGCGCGCGGACCGCCCGTGGCTGTTGGATGTGTGGTTAATAATAGGTGTGAAGGCGGAGGTTGTGTTCCCAGGAGGCGGCCAGGTAGACGGGGTGAGACGGCTGCTGCTGCTACACCTCCCCCTGCCAGTCTAACCCAGCCTACAGTGGTGTAGAGACTGTTAAGGGGTATACCACCACCTGGCTCTGAGGCATTAAGGTCTGGGCCTTAATACCAGCTGGAGGTAGTGTGTGCTGGAGCTACTGTACACCACTAGCATTGCTGCTGGAGCTGCTGCTTGTGCTGCTGGCACGGCCTCACTGACACCTCGTCAGTCCTACGCCGCCTGCTGCACTGGGTGGTAGGGAGCTAGACCAGCCACTGCCAGGCCGTTAGAACACACACTGGAGGAGTATCGTACACACCCACCAGCCGTGTATAATAACTACATGGAGTAGATGTGACATTGGATGCACAGTGACAGGGAGATACACACAGTGCTCAGCACCATACTCATTATCAGGACAGGGAAACCACTCACACAGCCACTACTAGCGAGCTGTCAGTGTCACCACACACACCACATCACACTGCTACTGTAGCCAGTGTTGGAGTACATACTGCTGGAATACACGTACACGCCTACCATCGTCAAGTAAGCATACACTCCATACTCTCTAAGTATAAACTAAGCACACAGACACTGGTACCATCATTAGCATTGTCCCTGTCCCTAGCACCCTTACATTACACAGTGCTGTGTGTAGAGACGATGGGTTGGCCAGCTGAAGTAGGTACCAGTGTTGTATTTACCTCCAGTTGTTGGAGGTTGCTGCAGTGTAGGCTGCAGGGTGGGCGTTGTTGGAGGCGGCTGGGTCAATATGTACACACGGGCTGTGGAGCTGGTGGGAATGTGTCACTGACAAACCTAGCCGTGTGTCCTCCTCACAACTCAACTAGACGTAATATTACACACCTACAGAGTGGACATAATAATCTACACATGTATATAAGTACATTAAATGTATGTGCATCACGTGTAGGTGTGTGTAGGATGTAGCCTTATGACGTTATGTATTATAGGTGTATACGTGTACATAGGCCAGGGGAGGGACAGTGTAAAGAGAATATATATAGCATATAATATTACAGAATATATGACAGTGTAAACAGCCGAATGGTAATGTAATAAAGGGTAAAGGACAGTCATAGACATAACAAAATTTAATAGATTTAAGGATAACTGAATACATGTATATACAGGGAGACCATAACCATAGCCATAGTCTACTCTAGAGTCTAGGCATAGTGAGGATATACCCCCATGTATACATAGAAATACAGCAAGGACATTGTTGAGAAAGAACACATACGTAGTCTAGAGAGAGGATGTACACGTAGTATAATAGTTGCATGTGCTGGAAAGATAAGTGTCGAAACAAAAAAGACAGACCATAGAAATAGTCGTATAAACACGGGAAATGCCAGTGCAGTTACTTCCAAACAAAGAGTGCATTTACATAAAGAGCAGTTACACTGGATAGTATGTGGCGCCAAAATCTTGCTACAAGATTAAGAGGGACTTTATCAATTGCCTTTTAAGGTACGGGTTATTCTGCTCAGCAATATAAAGTACCAATTTATGGCAATCATGGTTACACTGTACTGTTGTCTTTTTGTGTCAATAGATAGAAATATACATTCATGTTTAAACCTGTCTCATATTCAATTATATACCGTACACGTACAATGTATATATGATATGAGCTCAAGTGTGACGACCGTCCCAGTTTGCATTGATGTAAGCGATGCTTTTCTAATATTGACATAAACTACATGTACGCAGTAGGCTACTGCTCTAAACTAATAATTATACAGAAGAAACACCCAATTATAGCTCAACTCAGAACTATAAGTCAACTTGATGTCCATAAGTAGCATTTAATGGGGCAATTAATCACTACAATTCTATTATTTATAACAATTGTTGTTGCAGTTATCAGAAGGAAACTTGTCAAAGTTATCAGGACAAACTTTGCATCGCTGGGTAAAAGGTATAGTGCAGTACTGTACGATCAATGTATACACGACCCAAAGCAGTGAACTCTGATACTCTCAATGTCTACTTGTGCGGAAGTGTAGCCTACATGGAATGACCCCTCCATGTACCTTATAATACCTCCTGGGTGCAGAGACAAACAAATAGACCCCCCCCCCCCCCCACAAACACACACACCAGCTCTCTATACATAGACAGATTAGAGGTGGGCCGTGTGCAGTGAGTGAGAGGCCGAGTGTGTGGGACTCTGGTCAAGTATCGATCTCCGAGATCCAGGCCTGCAGGAGGGATCGATGACTGAGATCACCTGGCTGTGCACCCATACTCAGCAATAGTGGGGCCAATAGGTGTCTGAGTGTGTGTGTGTGGGGGGGGGGGGGGCAGCTGCAGGACCTGCCATGTCCCCCACCCTGTAATCTGCCCCACCTACCACCCATTAATCCACCTACCACCCCTCCAACCCCAACCCCACCTCCCACCATCGACCCAGTGTCACAGTTATAGCCTATCAGGCAGCGGGGTGTCGCCAATATTACCATAATCAAGGTAGCAGACTAAGCCTACTTTAAGATAACAATATGTAATTAGAGTCTACTTATAAAAAAGGCACTACCGGTAAGAAATATGAAAACTATTTTAACAGGAAGCAGTCTTAAATATCCTCCATCAATTATAAATGGCAAGGCGTGGTCGGCCGAGTCTTGTGTTGCCAGGGAGTAGAGAGTGGCTGCATCCATCCTACTATTGAGATTGCAGAGACTGGGTGCTTTGTAAAGCTGCCTGGACGACTCTAACCATACATATTATTGATTTACAGAGGTGGTGGTGGTGGAGTCAACATGAGGTTATTGTGGCCAGACGGTATGGCGTCTGTTTATTCTCCGGTTGATGCCACCATAAGGCTCCCTATACCGATTAGACATGTCCTGGTCTCTGTGTTTACTATGAGTCATTCCGGTTCCATTCATACCTAAGGTGAATAGGTGATCTCACTACTGGCGGTAGGATGGGATAGAACAAGGGACTACTATAGATTAAAGGCTGCAGCAAGTTTAGCTCTAAGTCACCTGGGTGATGAGGCTCCTTGTTGTATGTGTATAGAATACTCATCCTGCCTTTCTGGAAGCTATGTGTCACGGGGAGGAATACCTGAGTGATGCAATCTACCCCAGCACCACATACCTGAGCTGTTCTTACACCTGCACAGTAACCCAACTGACACCAGTTGGATCCTGTATCTCTGACCATACACCTATAGGGATAACTAACTCTAGAGTCCAAAGTTGTGAAGACGTATTAAGCAGGTCTAGAAGTAACTCCTGTGTGTCCATCTGTACCTGACCCCTATATACTAGACCATCAGTAGACCAGGGTGGTGCAGTTTAGCACTGGGAGGAGAACCCTTAGTCGGACTACTTAGCGCCGGATGTAACTGTACGTAGTAATCTGATTATACATGTATTATCATCAGCACCTCTGAAGGATCACCGGGTTGGCACTGGGCCAGGTTGGGTAGAACATGGGTACTTTTAGTATGTGTAGAATGTTGATGGGCATTCACTAACTTAGGGTGTGTATCTATACACTGATCATGTCGGATGTAGATATGTGTCACGAGGGTCTCAGAGTCACACACCACAGATCCTGTAACTGAGACTATGGTTTCAATACCCCCATGGTTAAATGATACACTTCAAATTAGCCATTCTAGAATAGCCATGAGAGGCCATGCTTGAAATGATAACTCAACTGCCTTGGATAGAAAACACAATGCATTAACAACTTTAACATACAAGTGACACTGAAATATGTGGTTTATGACACTTAGTATGACATACTACCCTATTAACCGTGGTCTGATGAACACCCCACAGGCTGTGGAAGATAAAGTGCTTACACAGGGCGTTGTCCTCAGGGTGCAGAGAACCAGGTCGGCTGAGAAAGGTTGATTCTGTCCTGGGGCTGTGTATTCATTGACACCATTAATGCCGGGAACATGTACGTCTTAATAACCATCATATTATAGACTAGAAAAACTAAAATACCCCAACCCTTCAATTTGGACTGATATGTTACCAGAAGCAATTTCTCTGTGTTTCCCATACATAATCAAGGCAGGTATCTGTTACTGTTCGTACAGCATTGTTTCCTGCTAAGGCATTGTGTTGCTATTATTCAGCCCAGAGACAGGAGGATACCTCCCATTGAGCCACCCTGGGGAGGAGGCATGCATTACTCAGCATGCACTGCTCCATCCATCCTCCAGGGTTGTGAATATGAGTGGTCACTGTGGGGATCCAGGGCGGACAAGGTGCTTCCTCCAGCCTGCCCATCCACCTTACAGGAGGGTACCACGCAGCCCTCCCCATCCAATCCCTCACCTTTCCCCTGCTCAATCCCCAGCATGGTATCCATGGTATCCAGGGAAGCTGTCACCATGGTCACGGCACTCAGACGGATAGAGGCATCCAGTGTGGCTGACATTCCAGCCACTCCAGGGACTGTGGGGTTACTGTGGGACGGGGGCAGGCCCCACCCTCCAGGAGTTGGATCTACACGACATGTTGTCAAGGGCTCATATTTACTGTCCATCGGTCCTGTGCCGGTCCTCCAGAGGGCAAACCAGGGAGGGCACTTCTGGTGATGGGGAAGAGAAGGTGGAGAGTATACACGCAATCCATCTCGGTCTCACAATGCCAAAGGTTTGGCTCGGCAATGTGGATTAAGGGGGGGGGGGGGGGGTGAAGAAAATATACCAGGAAATTCAAACTATATGTATTCTAATTTAGTGCAATGTGATATCTCTTGAAATGCACAGCAAAGGCGATCTCATATGATGTACACCAAGTGTATACCACCCCTTGTCATACATGTATCAAGCTATGAAAGAGGACCGGTAAAAGAGGCCTGTGTATTGATTAAAGAGCCCTGGTCCACCACTGACATCCACCCCTCGTCTCTCACCCTGTATCCATCGCCGAACATTACCAGCTACCTCTGTGCTGCTAACAGATAAGAACGTGACAATAATTGAACGCTGCCCCACCCTACATGGTTCAGTAACACACAGCAATGCTAGACCCCTGGTCACAATGGAGGTGGGGAGGGTGGGATGGGGGGGGGGACGAGGTCATCATACATACCAAGGAATAACCACCCATATCCTTACAAATATGGGTCATAATTGCAGTGTTCATTTACTATATAGGACAGATTGGGGTTAGGTACTGCAGCATTGTCAATGGGACTAGGAGGGTGGAAGGTACAATGTACTACTGCTGTGTGTAGGGCACATTCTGTATAAGTGGTATATACCTACATGCTAATGTGAGTATACCTACATGCTAATGTGAGTATCAGGCTACCAGTGCTGTAGGCTCAGTAACAGAGATACTAATGTATGTGTCAGTCCTACAGACCCTTAACGTGACTTGTGTGCTGGAGGAGGCCTCCTCTGGCTACTGGCATGTCTGAGTCTACATGCTCCTGTTGACATCCTCATACCAGCACGGTACAACTCTCCTCCATACAGCACAGCAGGGAAGCCCCATCCAGGGTGCCCCACTTCCCCAGCTTAGGTTCACTTGTACCCAGGCCCAAACACAAGTTAGCTATATATACGCAGTTATCTTTCTGTTCCCACCCTTTTGTTGTGGAAAGGAAGCAGCCTCTGTCTTTGCTTTTTTTCTTCTCCTGAATGTTTTATCAAAGGGTGTTCCCTTTTTCCCTGGTGCCTAGTCGACGTGACCCCCATGTGCCATCTGGCCCGCAGTGCCTGTTGTTGTGAACAGTGTGATATTGGCCATATAAGGAGAAGGCACTAAGACACATCCCCACAGAAACACATGCCTTCATGTACTCGGCCATCACCTCTCTTAAATAATAGGGGCAGTGTTTTTTTGTGAAGGTAAATACTGTCCCATGATGTACATGGAAAGGAACCATTACTCATAACAGGAAATTGTGTTTATCTGTAGGTGATTGATGCAAGCATGTGGTGGGTATATAAAATAACATCAACACATGTGCCTCTCTTCCCCGCATTTCATCATTAAGCTGTCCTTTTTTGTTCCTTAGTACTTGTAATTCATACACCATTTATCATGGTGTGCCTGTCATTATTGCGTGATGAGGATCTATTAGAATCTGAATGGTCCTCTGTCTTTTGTGCATTGGCAAATTACCTGTCAAATATAGATGTATACTTATCCCGGTATAATAGCACTCAAATAATTTATTAAGATAAAGTCGTATACACATGTGCAGTACATGTATTGTAGATTTATAACCCATGCACCAGCGTTCTTCTAGCTAAAATTAGTTTGAAGGTGAGAATAAAGAGGAGACATGTTCCATCCATTAGGGAAGGATGGTCTCAGGATGACAGCGCCACCCAGTGGGCTTGTCACATAAACCCAGCGTCCCTCCTCAGTGCCCGGATGCGGGTGACGTGGGCTGCGTGTGACCAGTAGTGTGGCAGTGCCACTTACTTTGGTATAGTACTGTGAGGCGTGGCCGTCAGAATACACCAGTCCACTTATACAGAACGTGTATGGTATTTATTATACCATAGTGCACCTTTGTACGTTGGGGCCACCGTATAGCAAGAGGGAGGGGCTGATTCCCAGACCAAGACTGCATTATCTCACATCATGGTGGGGCTAGTTGACAGCGTTATAGCTGGGAAATGCTTGATTTGTTAAGGCAATAGAATAGCATGGGCGCCTCTACGTAAGTGAAAACGGTTAAATAACACTCTGCCCTAGCATAAAACCATTGTCAATAGAGATACGTCATAGCATATAATATACGGGAACCTTATGCATAGCCAGGGTGGCACAATGTGTACTGCAGACTCCCCAGGGTATTTGTATAATTGTAAGCTGAATCTGTCACGCACCTAACCTGCAGGGGGGGCCATAATTTACAATAATGAACTGCCAATTGTTGATTATTGACTCAGGGTTACCACCCAGAGTCTTATGCGACGCCTCATGAGGGGTTGCATCAAGATAGTGATAACTCAATTTTACATGTCAATTATAACATGAAATATTACACTAATCAATCCAAAAAACATAACAATAGACAGATTGGACACTCATGTACACATTACAATGACAAAAATTACCGAAATCCTACTACAACTATGTGAAAATCTGAAAAAAAAAAAAGTCACAAAACAACCCAAAAAAGTTGACTTGAGAAATCAAACTCTTAAGTACTAGAATCGATTTTCGTCTACATTACAGTCCACACAATTTTAGTGCTAAGTCAATGGGAGATATCTTGGATTACAGGGTGAGACGTTTTTTGTAAGACCTTTTCTGTGCCCTGCTCTGCTATTATCTTGAATTATCTTGAAATATATTATTCTGTGGACAAAAGGGGATATTACAAAGAACACTAGAGTAGGACTCAGGTTGAGGGGAGGAAGAGAGTGTTGGGGGAGGTGGGGGGTTGGAGAGAGAGAGGGGGTTGGGGTATGTGGGGTAGGGGTATGTGGGGTTGGGGTAAGTGGGGTAGGGGTATGTGGGGTTGAGGTATGTGGGGTAGGGGTATGTGGGGTTGGGGTATGTGGGGTAGGGGTATGTGGGGTTGGGGTATGTGGGATAGGGGTATGTGGGGTTGGGGTATGTGGGGTAGAGGTATGCGGGGAAGGGGTATGTGGGGTTGGGGTATGTGGGGTAGGGGTATGTGGGGTTGGGGTATGTGGGGTAGGGGTATGTGGGGTTGGGGTATGTGGGGTAGAGGTATGCGGGGAAGGGGTATGTGGGGTTGGGGTATGCGTGGTAGGGGTATGTGGGGTAGGGGTATGTGGGGTAGAGGTATGTGGGGTAGGGGTATGTGGGGTTGGCAGCTTCAATCTTTCACTCAAACCTTTTAATCACTTACCCTCACCCTGACCCTGAGTCATTTGTGATGTGAATCACACGTTCAATCTTTCAATTCAAAACCGTTTGATAATCATTAAATTGATTAATTGCTTGTAATGCACGGTTCAGTTTTACAGTCGCCCGACCAATGTGAATAACATGTATCCGGCACTGTGTGTGCTTTTATCCAGCGACCGATATGATTATAAAAGCGACGTATTAACTGCCAATGAAGCTGATGGATGATGCTGCTTTGTAGAGTAGTGTGCATTATTTATTTAGGGCTGTGACATTGGCACACTATATTAGGTTACAGTGGACAGCCCATGCATGTGGCATCCTGCCTCTTATGGAACACATGGACTGATATCGCCACATGGACTTTTCTGCTAATAATCCTATCATCTTTGATTTTTTTGATGACGATTATTCTTTTTCAGATTTGATTCATTTATACTAAATTAATAAAACCGAAGGCAGTAGACCTCGAGCACATTTAAAAGTTATAACCTACGTATTTGAGATACAATTGATAATACATCTACTACCGGTAGTAGTAAGGTCTCTGTCCAATTACAGTGGGTAGACATGGAACCTACATTCAGCAGGTAGGTTGATCTACACGTGGAATGCTAACTGCTTTAGTGTGGATCCTAGTTGCCGGAAGTGCGACCTGAATGATCATACACTCACCGAGTCCTGATCCAGCTTATTCCGGAGCTGTAGATGTAGGGCTGCTGAGTACACGGGGCATAACATGGCAGACTGTTACCTCATTGTATAAAGTGGCAAATGCCCAGTCCACGTGGCCTATAGGCTGTGTGAAAATATTCTGGATATGTGCGTTCGGGGAGATCGAGCCTCTTGATCTAGTTTCTAACGTGTGGGTAAGTCATTCTGATGGATCTCGATGGGAATTACCGTCTAAATCCAAATCCATGGAACCCCATGGTTCATAGAGTTAGGATTTAGATTATCATTAGATTTAGGTTATCAAAGACTAGCAATGGGATATAAATGTAAGTTAACAATTGTTAATGGTGTGTAGCTTAATCCATGGAGTACATGTATAAGTAAAATATCTCGATTGACATCCACAGTATGATCCGTTATTAACCCACAAAGATGGTAGATCAAGTGGACGTATATTGTACTATATTGTAAGACCTGTGTGTATAGATGGGTGTTAACAGGATGACGTGCCTGCCCTGAGGGAATGGCAATAAATGGGGAAGAGGAAAGAGGGGATTATCACACACATATAGCAGATTATCCTTCACTGATACCTAATCTTGTGAGGGATTGTTTCCTTTCTGTTAGCCTGCGGTACACACAGTATACAGATTACCCGAGATTATCCCTTTGGGGATGTGTTCCTTGGAATAAATCGCTCGCACACGTATATGCATGTTGCTTTATAAATCATAGCTAGCTCAACTGTAAACGTCTTGGGGAGTTACATTGATTGCTCAGTGTTTTCCATTTTAAGGTGAAGAAATTCACCATAATGGCCGGTGTTAACACAGCGGATTTTAAAGACATGCGATAGGCAGTGTTTGCTGTGCCACTACTTCATATTAAAGAGCGTGTGGCACAGCAAAGTGTAATGGCAGGAAATGAACAAATATTAGTGGGAACTACCCCTCACCATCTGCCTATGCTTGTTTTGAGTCAAGTGAAAACAAAGCATGCGCGCGCGGATTTGAGTGTCATCATTTTTGCTTCTAATGTTAAATAAAATAATAATCATTTGAACCTTTGAAAAGTCACCATTAGTTGTTTGTGCACAGCGATGGAACTCTCTGACTGATTCTGAAAGAAAAATTGATAATATTGTCGAATTTAAGAAGTCAGCCCGACAGGTCTTGGAAGAGACAATCCCCAAGATACCTACTGGCTAAATGGCTACCGTATGTAGATATATGATGTGTGTAAACTAGCGGGTTTATAATTTATTGTTAAATGTAACCAGGGCTTTAAAAGCATACATTTGGTCGTTCATCTTGCTCACATATTAATTTATGTCAACTAATTAACATTCCATGACTTTATCCTGTGGTATGGCTCACACAACAGTTTTACTGACGAGCCTATCACTTCTTTATTACTTGACATCTCCTTTTCCATGTAAGATGTATCATTGTTTAAAATTAACGAGAAATTGTACACGTAAATGGACCGGTTCATAAAGAGTGATACATGGTCACTCCAAACACAGCAACAGACGTCAAACTATGTACAAATCTTCAAGTAATAAAGATTAAATTTGTTCAAAAAAATCATGGTGAGATCCGGGTGCAATGTATTCGCTGGGGAATGCAGATAGGGAGTTGATCGAAAGGTGAAATGTGTTTTTTAAACTTTAATTCTCCGTTATACCTCGCCATTTAGTTATCATAGTGCAATCTGATGTGTCAATATGAATTAAAATTAAACTCAAGTTCATAAACAATGGCCCCATTAAAACTCAATTAAAAAACATTTACCACTCATTTACCTGGTATTTACAGAGTATTTAGAAGTGATGCGGGTAGGCAGGAAACCAGTGTACCATGACACCTCAGCCTATTAGCCATGCTGACGTAAGACTGGGTGTTGGTGGTTCAGGTAGGCGTGAATGGCTTTAGTGTATAACAATAAGTACAAAGACTGGCAGCAGCCATCAGAGACAGGTGCCACTTAACCATTTAAGGGCCTCACGGTGTTTTAATGCACTATACCCTTGGTCGTAATGTTGCATTACTGTAACCCTGGGGAACCCGGCAAGTAACTCAGAGTTTCTAGTATTGTTTTCAAGGAACTTGCCGACCCTATGGGCTTGATATGGTTCCTTGATGCACTCCCAGAGGGTTGGCATAATACCTGAATGCAACCTTGTAGCCCGGCTGCAATTAAATGAATGCATAATGACGACAAAGGGTATAGTGCATTAGAGGACTATCCGGCCCCTAAAGAGTTGATAGCAGGCGGCAAGTGGGTGTAACCCCCACGAGACACAAAGACAATAAGGGGCCTCTAACGCCAGGTGTGGCAGGCATCTAAAGCACTCATCCAGGTGAGAAGGGAATAGGCACAGGTGGCCATACTGACCTCCCACGCGCCACCCCCTGCCTCCAACACCCTCACCCACTCCAGGGGCTCCCCTACGGAAACAATTACCTGTAGGATGACATAGGCAATTGAACATTAACCTCGCTGTGTGCTCCAATAGGATGCAATCTGCTCCAGTCAGATCCATTAATGGATTGTCACGCCATACATATATATATAGGTGCCCTGGGAGGATGAGGCTTGTGCATCAGCACACCTGTTTAGCTGCTGCACTGGGAGGGGTCTGTGGTGTAGACCTGCTCTGAATGAGATCATGTATGTTGCTGGCGTTGACTCAGTAAACTGTCTTGGAAATGGCGCAGTTTGTGGTCTTATATATCCATTTATGTACATGTTTATTGTTTGATGTCATACATAGTCACTGGTGTGGTATGCCATGTAGTCAGAATGATTTGGAAGGGTGTATGTAAGTGAAGCATTGCTTTTAACTACATGTGTTTACATATACATTTGTCGATTGTTGATGCTATAGTACAGCTGTGCCTTTTTGTACTATATTATACTGACCCCAAAAAGACAATGTTGCTGACTTCATGCAAAAACGTAGGTCTACCTCCACGCCATCCCAATTGGACTGAGTTTGATTGAAGGGCTTGGAACGTGGGGTTGGCCACCGTCCAGAACTGCCATCTGGTCAAGGATAGGAGGAATGGGGAATGGACGTGGTGGACAACGGATTGGGTATAGGATATGGGACGTAGTCGTAGGCATGTTTGGAAGACAACATCTGATATATAGGAGGTGAATGAAACTATATTTGAAAGAAAGTCATGTTCAAAAATGCTTTTGTGATTGGCAGTAGTAAATAATAATTATTTTGGTTCAGTATAAATGTGCTATATACTGTCCTTCTCACAGGATCGCTTGTGCAAGTGCCATTCTCGATTGCACTTTATTGACCAATGGACACAAGTAGAAAGTGGGAAGGTCCGAAAGAGCCCTGAATGGTGAAAGTGGTCATTCAATGGGTGATTAGTGCCAGGGAAGCAGTGGGAGTGGGGGACAATAGGGAGACTGGACCCTGGGCGGAGGGGAGTGGACGGCACATCCCACTGAAGTGTTCCCCCACCAGGTGCCCTGAATTATTCATCTACACACGAGACCGTGTACATGCATACGTATTCCGTCCCACATAGTGCCAAGTGGAGGCTGCCTTATTTGTAAGGCACACGGCCAATTCAGAGCTCCACAATAGGACACCTTCAATGCCACCACAAAACCCCGTCTAGGTCCCGCTATAAAAGAAGAGCGCCACTAGCAGCAGCCATACTATACCTTCACAGGCAGGTGCACTTCTTTACATGACACCTGGTGATTAAGTGTCTCCCATGCGGAAGTATGTGGTGTTTTTTTCCCTGTCTGTGTGTTACAAGGAGAGTGACATTAGTTTGGGTTGTTAAAGGCCAGAGGGCAGGTGGCTGGGCTCCCACGGGGTGCCACCCTAAGACAATGAAGGTGCCGACTCAGCAGTCTGCTATGGATTATTTGTCATCAAGACGGGGAGCTGAGGATGGAGAATTAATTAAGGGCAGAGATGTGTATCGCCTCAGCCTTCACGTGGTGCCATATATGGTAAGATTGAGGCGGTGATGGTTTGGTGGAGGCGGCGCTGGCGGCTTGGATATAATGGACGCACTGTCAAACTACCAGTCCCACTGATTGGCCGCAGACCCCATGTCTCCCCTCTGCTATTACCACAAACCACTGCCATAGATTTCTGCCTTGAGCTACTCTTTCCCTCAAAGAGGAGCTGTACCCACTCAGTGAGCAGCTCAGCAGCAGCTGTAATAATGTCCCCTGTATATCTTCCTTCATACGTCTCTTAAGATGCTCTCAGATGGGAATCTCTTACAATGCGGTACATGTATTTACTTCTGAACGCTTCTGAAAGCGGTGCTGTAATAGCTGTATATACGTAATGTTTTTACAGTTTACTTTACCCTGACCACCTTGTGGATCCCTAATTACTTTTACAGACAGTCGCTTTTGTAACTGCCCTCCTATATTCCATGATATTTGGATTTAGATCCTCGGATAATTTTGCTTTCTCGGGCATTTTCTATGCATTTCCCAAATCATAATACTGTAATGTAGTGATCGAGTGCTGACATTTCTGGTTAACTGAAAACTGCCATCTAGTATAGCATTCCCTTAAATAGTGAATCGCTTCTCCTGCTATATCGATATGTAAAATACACGGGTGATACAATGGAATACTCTGTTTGAAGACACCTTTAAAAGGCTTTTCCCGTGCATATTAGTGTCTAAACCATACTACTGTCTACATGTAGACGGACGTATGGGATAGCGGCTTAATAAATGTGGCTGTTTGGTATCCTGCGGGGTCATGGTGATGGGATGAATAGGGAGCTAACTCCACCTAGGCTATCTGCCATGACGGCCATATGACGTTGTCGTCACGTCCACTAAGTGGCCATATTGTCTCTCCCCTCTCCTGTTTACGACGACAGGCACAAGCGCCCTCTCATGGGAGTAAGGGGAATCAAACAGCCATCGTTACCGTAAAGGCCAGGGGACAGAATAAAAGCCGTAAAAGCTGGAGAAAGAATAGGAAAAATAAGAAAAAACTGTTGGCTGTTATCCATTTCACTGTGGAAAAAAGGGAAATACAATATTAAAAACTGCAGGGATTTGAGCTGTAAAAACTCGAAGTATGGAGAAATATCCTTCTTGCTTTTCTGTGCCACCTCGATTTAAGAAGAAATAGAAAAACACAATACTAAATTCAATCCAAGAGTCAAGTAACTTCTGATAACGAGCGAACAGATGATTAATTTAACAGGAGAAAGGGAAACGAGTTCCCTGGAGATCCATTGACCATGACGGATGAGTATGGATGTCTGGCTGGTCAGGGGGGAGTGGATCGGAGGGATTGGCTGTCTCAGAGCCCTAATTAATTGCGGCTACTGTTGACCGCCTACCTCTGCCAATTGGAGGGCCTCATTAGCTGCAGAAGGCCTGGGGATGGGTCCTTTTGTGACTCTAGACAATGGTCACTGCCTGCCTGACCTTCTATGGTCAACATGCACGGTCCTCCATGTGATGGGGTATTCAGGGAGAGCCTTATTAGAGTATCCAGTTGAGGAAGCAGTCAATCTGGGTGATGGACTCACATATAGCATAGATCCCACGCATTCAATTCTATTGTTGTGTGCGGCTGTGTATCGTAGGAAAAGGGGGGGGGGCAGGGGGGCCCGGGCCCCCCCAATCACTGAGGAGGGGGGGCCTGAATATGTTTGGCCCCCCCCCCCAAAAAAAAAAAAAATTTGTCAAGACCATAATAAAGTTCCCACAGTTTCCAATTGTTACCTCTCCCGCATAGGAAAAAGTGTGGACAGAGGAGTCTCAAATACTTCTTTTCTATACAATACAATGGTGTGATACATCATTCATAAAGGCCGATATTGGATGTTGGTTGGAGTGGCCCCCCCCCCCCCAATGAAGATTTGCTTCCTACGCCTCTGTCTGAATATAGACCTGTAATATGATATCAAATAATTGCTAAATCTCACTAACATCACATGTGAACTTGAAATGTTAAAATCACAATTTTGAAATAAATACATCAGCTAAAGCATTGACGTAATCAGAGACTCTTATTTATTCTGATGTTGGAAGAGTTGTATGTGGCTTGGCTTGGGTGGTTAGGGATACGGCGTAGTTTATTGTGTGCATTAGACATGTACATATGTAATATGTGCATAGCCCCAGGGATTGGTGGGTCAGGGGTAATGAGGCTGATGCCATCTCAGAGGAAGATGCTTATCTTATGGCAGCATATCCTGTTATACTCTAAAATGATACTATGTTCCTAGCCTCATCGTTGGCAACAGTCTCTGCTTAGTTATGTACACAATCACCCTGTATCTTTTACTATAACACCGCTACAACAACCGGTGGTCACCTTACTACAGCCGCCTCTTCCGGTTGTTGCACATGGTGTCCAGTACATTACCTGTATCAGAGTAAAACGTCGCGACCAGCCTGCTCACACTTCACTCACTCTGACCCAACCTACTCTGAGCACCTCGGAGCTGCTCCCCAACCCACCCCCACCTAAACTGCTAGAACTGCTCCACAACTCTCTATCAACTAAACCACCCCAAGCTACCACCAAACCACCTAAACCACCCCAAGCTGTTCCCCAGCCCACACCCATGCGCCTAATCTCGAATTTGGAAAATGCAAGGAAAATGTCTGAGGAAGTATAGTGGAACATATAAGACCAGTTCCAGGGCTTCTGTCTGAGGAAGTGAGGGATTAGGGGTAGTAAATGGTTGACTGTATATGGGTGCATGGGTGTAGGCTGGACTTCTCCCAAGCCTAGTCCCACCTAAGCCACCCAAGCTGCTCCCCAGCTCATTCCCCCATACCTCGATCTGCCTCTTCCGCCCCGCGCCTCCTGCACTGCCCCGATACCTCTGCCTCTTCCACCACGCGCCTCCTGTGCTGCCCCGATACCTCTGCCTCTTCCACCCGCGCCTCCTGCACTGCCCCGATACCTCTGCCTCTTCCGCCCCGCACCTCCTGCGCTGCCCCGATACCTCTGCCTCTTCCGCCCGCCTCTTCCACCCGCCTCTTCCACCCGCGCCTCCTGCGCTGCCCCGATACCTGTGCCTCTTTCACCCCGCGCCTCCTGCGCTGCCCCGATACCTCTGCCTCTTCCGCCCCGCGCCTCCTGCGCTGCCCCGATACCTGTGCCTCTTCCGCCCCGCGCCTCCTGCGCTGCCCCGATACCTCTGCCTCTTCCACCCGAGCCTCCTGCGCTGCCCCGATACCTCTGCCTCTTCCACCCGCGCCTCCTGCGCTGCCCCGATACCTCTGCCTCTTCCACCCGAGCCTCCTGCGCTGCCCCGATACCTCTGCCTCTTCTGTCCCGCACCTCATGTGGTGTATGGAAGATGCTTTCGGCATCTGACAACTTCCGGTTCCGTTCAGGTGACATGAGAGCAATAGGGTCTCTGGTGCACGGTGTCTGCTGTAATCTAAGTTCTACAACAGAGCAGAGCAACCTGTCCGCACGGATGCTGATTAGGCTTTAAGACGCTAGATTAAAACCGTCCACGTCGATGTTTAGATATGAATAGTGGCGCATTTAGCTTCTTCTCGTCGCCTTGAGCTGCTCTTTAATACCATGGCAAAGTAGTAGACACAGCACAATTACGGCAGCGTGTGTTCAGAGACTGGCCAACTCCAGAAAGGAAATTAGTCTAGCTTTTTTTTAGGTTTACGTTCATAATTAAGTCAGGTGATTGCAATGAAGTCTATTGTACTTTTGTAGTGACTTTCTCACATTCATTGTGTTCTATTGTCAACTAGCATACTCTTTATTTAGAAATCGGTAATCAAAGATGTAATTTAGTCTCTGCCATGCAGCTGGCACTTTGTTCTGTGGACGCCAAACTTTGTTAATACCGTAGAGAATTACTACAGGAATTTATATGATAGATGGTGTATGCATACAGGGTTAATTTAGCAGGAGAGGAGTGGGGGAAGAGTAATATTCTGTATAATCTGCACATTGTAAATCGCCAGTTAAAGCACACTTGGCTTATATCTTTATGTCTGTTCGAAAACAGCAAACACATGCAACAACAACAAAATTATTTGAATAACATCCAAATTTTAGTTCATTTGACGTTCAGTTCATACAGATGTATATTGGACATGCTAACATGTCTGGCATTCAGCCCAAAGCTGACTCTAGCCGTCGGCGGGACACTGAGGCATCTAAGGGCCGTTGACGAGTGCCGTATTGTATTGTAACTAGGCTAATGTGTGCCATTGTTTACATGTAAATGCCATGTTTACATCATGTAAATATCCTCCTCTCTGTGAGTGTCCTGGCAGTGTGGGTGGTACCCTGACACAACGCAGGCTCCCTGCCGCTGTCACCAGTTTATTTTCCAGATATATAGCCTTGTCTCTGAATGTTCTTCTGTAGACGCATACACTGTGCATAATTGATGTGAACTAAATAGGAACCCAGTCACGCGGAGTCTAGTTGAGTGTGTTTGGCAGCAGCAGGCACCAGAAAACCATGACAACATGTGGTTAGTTACACATTGTACTGATATGTAGGAGGTCATTAGCTCTGTTAATACATTCATTACTGCACAAAGAGCTAGCTGGTGTATAGACATATGTGCAATATCCACATGTGTTATTGCATTACCCCCCACCACCACGACTGCAAGAGTCAGCCTAGTTATCACTCTCTGATATAAAAACATGTACTATTAGTTACAGTAGTGCATATTAAATAAATGTAGCATACCTGGTACATTTACAAAATGTTGGACCATATCGCTATCAGTCTATAATATTCGAGATGATGAGGCAGATTAAACAGAGGAAGATTCAGGCTTAAATCCAGGCTATACATGTATTTTCACAGTGATAACACCACTACAACAACCGTTGGTCACCTTACTACAGCCGCCTCTTCCGGTTGTTGCACATGATTTCCGGTACATTGCCTGTGTTGTAAAACGTCGCGACTAGCCTGCTCACACTTCACTCACTCTTACCCAACCCACTCTGAGCATATCTGCTCCATCCGTGTAAACCATCCCGGGCGGGCTAGAATTGCTGCATTCCAGCCTACCAAACCTACACCCACATTAACCATCCTAAGCTGCTCCCCGGTACTCACCCACGTAAACCCTCAAGCTGCTCCCCAGCCCGTGCCCACGTAAACCATCCTAAGCTGCTCCCCAGCCCATACCCACTTAAACCATCCCGAGCTGCTCCCCAGCCCACACCCACTTAAACCACCCCGAGCTGCTCCCCAGCCCACACCCACTTAAACCACCCCGAGCTGCTCCCCAGCTCTCATCCACTTAAACTATCCTGAGCTGCTCCCCTGCCTACACCCACTTCAACTATCCTCTGTGGACATGCCCTTTAACAACAGGTGAATAACTACAGGTGATGAAATGCTCATTCAAAGTGATTGTCAAACTTTGAGTGAAGTACTGCAGTCCCATACGTGACCAACATCCATTGTGCTAGTAACAAAAACAGTAGCACAAACTCCCAATTCAAGTGAATAAGTTATGCGAGGGGAACAGAGTGGAATTGCACACACTGTATGATAAAAGATGGATGAGGGGAGGGCGGGGTGCATATTGAAGCCACCATGCGCTCCATAGGCCTACCACTCCCAGACTGCTCCCTGCTAATGGTCGCTAATCGCTGCCAAATTGATCAAACGTTGTCATGGCGTCGGGCGCCATTGTTGCCGATCGATCTGTTGCCATGGTGACCTGGAGCGTGACGACTGGTTGGTCACGTGGTGTTGGTGGTATTGCATGCTGGGTCAATACTTGTTCCGGTAGGACGCAGTGTGATGAAACCTTGGTGGGGTGTGTGCGATCTGTGGGGATGGAGAGGGTGATGGGAGATAATAGGTGTTCGATCTGTCAGGTAGAGTAGTTGACTGTCCGTGTCAGGCCTACCGTGTCAGGCTAAATCTGCACGTCCCACTGTGTACACAGGGAGGTGTAAAGTGGGCAGGGTAAGGGAATGACAAGATGCAAATGGTGATTAAATAGATATCAATAGCGGAGGGAGACTTTTCATGTGGCATATCTGGGTTTGGGTTTGGCGGTTTGACGTCAAAGCAACTTTGGTGCCTGGTGATATTAATACATGTGTCCTATATTAATGATATACACCTTATAGATTGATGGTTGTCAGTGACACTCTATGATATAATCATATTTAGATAATTGCTATGTACACTCTCACCTATCCTGTGAAGCATTGATGTCTGTACTCGATGGTGGCCATAAATGGTGTCTATAATGATCATAGAATATGGTGCATTATGACGTTGGCCCCGGCCTTTGTTAATAGATGTACCCTTTGATGTATATAATTGCCATCGCCGTAGGCGTCATGTAGGTCTAGGTATGGCATGTGCAGACATCATTTGTTCTGGCATTATGGGGTTAGTACCGGTAGGCTTTGTACGTTATGATACTACCAGCTCACAACACATGCACGCATCCTCCCAGGTCCACGAGAATAGAAACACTGTACGTAACATGGGTATAATGTCGTAGGTATCAGCTGGAGTATATTTTCTGTACATATCAACTATTTCTTGTTTTTGACAATTGCTGGGTATGAAGAGAAACTGATACTAGTGTATGAAATATGGCGACCCTTTGAGTACTACACCAGAGCAACTTTTATATTGACCCTATTGAGGTGACTGTATACCATTTTGTAATATTCTAGTTCAGATCTGTATGATATTCCTCTTTGAATGCACGTCTAACAAACGGTTTCTCTTTTATCTTTTACAGGTGAAGGAACACATACGCTCTATCAGTTCTGCTATCACCCATGAACCCGGTTGTCGCAGGTCAGTTATTGTTACAAATATCCAGTTATTGTATATATCTAGGATCTATCATCGACACGTATATATGTGAATACTGAGATAAGATGGTGACACACCTATATTGTGCACCATCTGAGGTATCGACATCTATTGAGTATGTTATCATGATGGAGAAGAGTAGGTCAATTCTGATAAAGCTTGATAAGGCCTCGTTCCGGCCAATCCCCCGGCCACTACCTGCCCATACTGTCACGAGAGGAATAAGTGTGTCACCCGCCGAGGTCAATTGGATCTCTGTACGGATACCGCCATCTTTGTCCACCAATGGATGAGCTATAATCATTATATGCAGTTGCAGTCCAAACCTAGACTTGAGGTGTCCAAGAGTGAGTGCCTCAGACCCTCAGCTGGAGATTTGAACCCCACAGAGAGGCCTTCTGATCACCCCTCTGCTGCAGAATGTTCCCTGCCATCAGTAGTGATGAGGCTCATTTAGCCACTAGTGACCACTGACATGGCCATTCTGCAGGCCTCATCAATGGAGGCTGTCCTCAGACTGACCTGTGTCCTACCCACCAAAGGGCACACACAATGCCATGGGAAAGGGCCACTCTGATGACCTTCAAATAGGAATCTGACCCTGGAGCTCAGGTCCAGGTCAAGGTCAATGAGGCCTGGCTTTGATCCAAGGTCGCGGCGCCTGAGTCACCTCCAGGTCCTAGGTCCTGAAAGTACATTCTAACACTGTGCAGTCCCTGGAGGAGAGACCTTAAGGGGCCTCTGGGTGTGGTGGTGGGGTTGTGCCGGAACGCTGATACTTAGCAGTGGATGAGGTCGGTTTGTATGACGCCGTCTGGGCGTAATGAGCTCGCTAATGAACTGTTTAATCAAATTGCCAGAACGCCCATCGTACTCTTGCCAACAGGAAAAGGAAATGGAAAAGAATGAGTTGTAAACGTAAGCCGAGTGTGGACTTCATCTGACGTCGAATCGTGGTCTGCCCTGTAGAACTGAACGCAATCTGCGGACAAGAAATTACCATTGACGCTTCAGTAATATTTTACTTTTAGTCTTATAATTTAACAGTTTAGAATAAACAATGGATCTCTAGCCTACCGCTATAATGATGAATTTACACGTATAGTAGTTATAGCCTCTGAACTAAAAGTACCCCATGAATGGGACTCGGCTAAAGACCACGCCTTTAGTCTTAGCCCCTATAGACCCGTCTCCATGACGTAGTGGCTGTACCACTTCTCATCAGCTCACCAATTATCGCTCTCATCGGTTACGTCACCAAATAACGTACAGTGCCAATGTATGCAGTCTGACAGCAGCTGCAGGAGAGGCCTCCAGTAGGCACTTACCATGCTATAACCCTTTGTGGGTCGCATAATGGTTTAATGCATTATGCCCTTCATGGTCATTGTGATTGGATGCTGCCCTGGCGAGTAACTCGCCTGTGTTGTATTAAAGCACCATGTTGATGTTACTGGGTGTTCAGATTGCATTCCAGAAGAGTGGTTGAGTATTAAACGATACTCATCAGGACTGTATCATGACGATAAAGAGCGTGGTGAATTGACACACGATACCACCATTTCAGGGCTAGTTCATAAGCAGGATAGGGCACTTGTTATTGATTAGGTAAATTAGTGAGCGTACCGTCATGTATCAAAGTATATGTGCCAGCTGGGGTCTCGGGCAAAAAGTGGACACGGAAATAATGATGTGTACATGTACATGTATATGATTAGAATATGCCTGGTTTGTCATGGTTGAAGTGTATCAACAGAACGATGGAGTACAGAATGTGTTCATCCACGCCACACATATCACCATGGTTACACCCATGAAGTCCCTGAGGGTGTGGTGACGTAAGGGAACAATGCACCATGTAACTAACATTGTGCATTGGGGCGGACACATGCTCCATACCCTGTAGATATCAACTCTGACCTAAGCACTAGTAATACCATGTCACCCCTCCTAAATCCCCACCAGAATAGAGACGTTAAGGACGTGGCCATGGGTTTAGGAAACAGGGCCAGTAGAGTGGTTGAGCATACGGTTCATGTACCATTGCATGTGCAGACTTTTAGCTGGATGGACAGAGCCCAAGATTGTGCTCAGTTAACCGTGGTTATCCTGATCAGTGTTGTACAGATAACGGGTGCTGTCATCTTAATGCAGCAACCCATGGTAGAGACATGCAGTGTGGGTCAGCCGAGTGAAAGCTTCTGCAAACAGGGGTATTGACATCTACAAAGGGGGATCTCTGAATGTCTGATAGAAGACGCACTACCATATTGATGTCCCTGTACATGGCTGCCCAAGCTGATATGAAGGCTAGAGCCTTCCAGCCATCCACAAGTAAATAGTCACAGGCCAGCCTAGTGTGTCACTGTGTGGTTTGGTACCGGCTTTCACCAAACGTTCCCGGTACAATATTCTATTTAGCTGCGCAGTAAACAACATAAGGATAAGTCAAGGACTAAAATGCAGAAGTTTGAATAATGAATGCATAGGAAACTCAACCAATGTTCTGAGTCAAGATTTAATAACTTGTCAGGTTCACAAGATATAGTATGCTTTGATTAGTAAAGCTATTCAGAGGATGCATTCACCTGCTGCATACTACTATTCTGTAATACTACTAACAATTGAAACAATTTCGCGTTGAGAGAGAGGAGTAGTTGTCTGCAGAAGCAGCTATTATCAGAGATTGGCCTCGGCAGCCCCTTGATGTGTGTCCAATTTGTATGTGCATATTCAAGGTAGACCATTTCTCACCAAGCCCTCCTGGATAAAACATAGACGACGTCGCTACCGCGAGCTGCTCCTCACCGACACCCTTAATGTGGGCTGAGCTGCTCACGATGTGACACCATTTAGGCTGGCATTGTGAAACTTGCATACATCCTCAAGCCAAATGTGCAATATAAACAACCACTTTGCTCTTCAATACACTTAGGCATGATCCAACTGTACAAATGTATTAGATGAACCAGATACCCTTGCCAAAGCGGTTTCTGACTCGAAATTGGCTCTTGTCCAATATGAGGTGCAATCCACCGCACCAACTCGCATTGCTAAAAAGCCATTGCCTTTAGGGGGATATTTCTGCAACCTTGGCAGTTTTCAGTTTAGGAGGGTGCATCGAGCTGGTTTATCTCGGCCAGTATGGAGAGGTCGCCACTCTACAGATATGGCAGGTAGGGCAGGGTGAGCAGGTGGTAAGGCCCCCTGAGTAGTTTAGCGTCGATAGTGAGCTGCTCCCACCACTCAATACACACCTCACCAAGCACCATCCACACACCCCGCTGCTGGCTGCCGGCAGGTGTCTGCTTTCCCGTCAGCCCCTCAGGTAACCAGCGGAAGGGCCAGCTGAGCCCGCGTCCACTGTAAGGACCCGGATGAAGCCGGAAGCTGGTTGGTTAACTGGTTCCCGGCTTATAGGGACGAGCAGCATAATTGGCACCGGGAGCCGTTGGAGAATCAGCGGGCTCAACTACTTCCGGTCCAACCGCTACCTGGAGAGCCCTTCTCGGCTTTCGGAATTGGCGTCATTTTGAAATCTCTTCTTTTTGTTATTCTTTTCTTATTACAGAAGGGAGCTTATTTCGACCATATTCGTCAATCTTAAGAGTCACTATTGCCTATTGCTATATACCCCCTCCTCCTCCTCCTGTTCGCCGTTCCATCCATTGCCATCACCATTTAAGGCGGTACAGAGCTGCAAGAGTGGAACCAGTCCCTCTGGCTTCCCATCCCGACATAAATCACACCGGCACTGCCTGGTCCCTGGCCTGAGGCGGCCAAAAAGCCCACTCCTCTCCATTTTACTGCAGATGAGGCCGCGGTCGGAATGGGCGTGAGCATTTGGGGAGATGATGTAGGAAGGTAGAGGACCACTGCCCCAATCAGGGTGGGGTGAGCAGCTCGCAGGTAATAAGAGCAGCTCGGCCTGGTAGGGGTGGTTTGGGCTGCTCTTACTCTATAGCCACCCTAACTTGGTTGTTGGTGGGAGTTACTCCGTAGAGTGACTGGTGGCAGCTACACGTACTAGGGTTACCCTAGGACTTACAAGGATTACACCCCCTGAATCTTAATGTCTGGAGACTCCAGCCTTCCTCCCAGACTACATAACTAGATGTAGTCGTGCAGACTACTAGAGTCCATCTGATTGGGAAATCAGGAAGGTCAAGGGATGCAAAGGCAATGCATTTTTTATTTAATTGATGATTAATTGGTTAGTTGATATATACCCCCAGGCTTGTGTATCTCTGTGCATGTTATAATAATTGACCATTTTTCACTGGTCCAGATCTGAATAGTTTACTCGCTGGATCAAATTTGCCTTTTGGAAACGAGTAGATTCATCAGGGCTTTCACGACGTGAATGGAATTGATATCTCACTGTAGCCCACATGGACGTAGAACCGCCTGCCCTCTCCACTACCAGACTGATGTAGCCAGTGGCCGACTGCCAGACTCCTCAAATTGAGACCCACCCGATCCCTCCCGCCTGGGGCCACACCCAGGAGGGCCGTGTCAGTACCAGCAGCTCCTGCACGTTAATCTGTTCCTACCTCCAGCTCACAGTTATTCACAGTCTAAGTACCCAGTCTGATTCACTCGCATGCTACTGGTACCTGGCACGTCGGCATACGCACTGTCGTCACTGCAAGGTCGGACTTAATAATTATTTTGTGAAATAAAAACCAGCCAGAATGCAAATATTTAAAAATAAGGTGCACATCTGTGTGTGTTGATGGCCACCAGCTGACTCAACCAGAGATAGTTAGATTAGGTATGTTAATGTCGTCGGACATTGTATTACAAAGTTGCAACAATGGCATTCAATAAAATAAACATGCAAATTCCTTCACACAGTCATGATTGCTGTAGAAGAACCTGACTGGAAAAATGTACTAGTATATTTGGTAAAATGGATACAATGTCTCACTAAGGGTTCAAACAGGGATGCCCTTGTGACTGTAGCAGTCTAGGTCAGCTGGCTGCACATCCATGTATACATGTAAACATCTGTTAGCCTCTTATATGTATAATACCATAGAGCTGCAGTGGCTGACAGCTGCCGGATGAATGGCTCTTGTCTGGTCGGGGTCAGGGTAAGCAGGGCGGGGAGGACGGAGAGTTCACGACTGAAATGTAATACGTGTAACTGTACGGGTAATGGGCCATATCCGCTACACTGGCGCCCATCACCCCGCCCACCTCCACCCCTAGGTCGGCCACTCCTCTGGATCCCTGTGGTCAGCTGATCCGCGGCTGTTGTTATTGAGTGATGTGGTGTGACTCTTACCGCCCATGTGGGTTACCCACCTGGGTGTGTGTGTATGGGGGGGGGGGGGGTGAGTCACCGTTTCCATCAGCCAGCATACCACCACATGATCTACCACTAGCCGCACCACTGTGCCCAATGCGGCCAATAGCAATAATAGCATAGGGATCCGGCAGCCAACTGGTGATGTACACCATTCTCTATTACTATGATAAATAGTCTACTTTTTATGAGGATGGTTTGTGTTTCTACAATAACAACTTGACATTGGTGTAGCCTTGCAACAACATATATCTCCCCAACGCACTGCGTGATATAGGAGTTGGCCCCTTAAACGAATATTAAATTTTAGGTATACAAACATGTCAAATTGGACTCCACGTGGGTTCAATATACATGTACTTCACCTGGTCTGTGACCCCACCTTTTGGGTCCAACTCAGGAGGACATATGCAGTGTGCCAGCAATGTAAAGCTTGATCCACAGCCAACGTATGGAGTCAGGCGGTTGCAGCCCTATGTACATAAAAAACACACCATTATTACCAGACACGTACAAGTCTACCTTCTATATGTGTGTGTATGTATCTCAGGTGTACATGCTGACCGGGACAGTGGTGGTGCTGTGCCCCGTCTGGTCACAGTCTACTAACTCTGTGTAGAGGCCACCACCTCCACCCATTCTGAAAGAGCTGTCAGTGGGCGACCATAGGCAGTCCTGTGATATACAGCAAGACATATACACGTATAAAGGACACCGTACCATGATATATCTACATCTAGATCTGCCTGTTCACAGTGAGTATTCTGCGTGTAGTACACGTATATAAACCAATGTATATAAATATCATGTAGAATTTATAGTCTCAGCCTCGATACGCATCACCGGGTGTGTTGCTCTTTCGTGGCTGGTTAGGTAATTATTGCAGACCACATATAGTATCTTACTACCCCTATACGTATTCATTTCGGCTTGAATCCTCAATATTCAAAATAACATGCAATATCCATGGATATGCCATCCTACATGGGTTAGAATCACAGACATCCAGGATAAATTTATCGTTATCGAATATTTCATGAGATAACATAATCACAGGTCAGGCTGTTCTTTAAAGTTTACTAGGTACCTCACATGGTATGTGAGAATCCATATCATATGACGATGATGTTCCACCTTTCAGCCCTAACCTAGTTGTCTAGTGGTATCGGAGGAGCAGGGCCTGACTAGACATGGAGGCGCTTACACATCTCCTGGCAGTGGGGGCTTGCCTAGGTTTGATCACGTGACAGGGGGTCGATACACAGATCATACAGCGCCATCTGACGGCCTGTATACACGACTGACTCCTGGCTGAACGCAGGGGGAAATTGCTCAGCCACATGTCAACGTTAAAGGGCCTCATGCCCATCACCTATTGGATTTTGTATTGGTTTTCTGGGACAATTCTGCTTGCCATGAGGAGGGGAAGGAGAGGCGATCTTTGCCGTCTTTTTCGAGTAATGTGGAGAGGATGTGGTATTTTACGGGATGATGGGGTTGAATGTCATGGGAGTAGGAAATTGAAGAGTTTTCCCTGTGTGGAATATGTAACTCAAAATAACCACAGTAAACTGGCTGGCACCCTGGATAACTTTGTCTTATCCTTCCACTGTGGTTTAATAGAATATAGCCTCTCAGATAATGCATGTGAACGTGTTCTCTGAGAGGTCATGCTCACAGGCAATTTGCCATCATTACAGGGAGTACAGGCCCACTTTGCCAATATAGCTCACAATTATCTACGGAATATCTGAAATGATTGTTCTAAACCTTTCCTTGAGTAATCTGCGGTTGCCAGGAAATAAGTGGGGCTAGAACTAGGACACGGTACCGGCCTAGTAATACGGCGTAGATACTACGTCATTTTACTCATTCCGACCAGACAGCGTTGTCATGCACAATTGTCGGTCACAGCTACATTTGTACAAGACAATAACACCTGTGTATGGTATTGTGCCCCGGAGCCAAATCAAGAGGAGGGCAGGGGGCGATGAATACGTCTGACCTCTCCAAAGTCTACCCGTATAATAGGATACACACGATTCCCAAAACCTACCCCTGCCATTAGTCCCATAGTACATGTCTAGTTGAATAGAAAACGGTGGGGACATGGCAGTATTGACCCCCAAGAAGAACTAAATGGGGCCGAGTACTACTATACTATACACATTTAAACAAATAAGCATGTGTATCCCCGGGTGTATGCTCTTCATGCTATGCTTATAGCGGGGGTGGACCCCCCTAGTAAAAGGCAAGCATCCTTGCAAGCGTGTTCGTTGTTTATGATGTTTTCAATATAAAGAATTGTTTGGTCAGGTCCATGACGTCAGTTGTTTACAACTAATGTTGCCTACACATGGCGGTCCGTAATATATTTCTGAATACGGGTGAATACTTAGTACTGCTGGCACCTGTGTCCATTACAGGTAACAGACCGCCCCTATCATCTGGATAGACAGTATACAGGTTAGACCTCTATATATATATATATGTGAAAATCTACTGCGTGTCGTTTAGTACATACATGTACATGTATACCGTGTAGGCCTATACTCATGATACGCAGTTTTGGAAAGAAGTACAAGCATAAATATGTCGTTTTAATGGATTCATAAATCGGTGTGTATACATAGGAATACTGACTTATGAAGTCATGTCAAACATTTTAAAGTGACCGGATATGTTTTACATGTAACGGGGTAGCATATCTCACTTTAAATTGAGGACCCAAGATTTGTTCTACACTAGATGGAGCTTCAAGTAGTCCAGGTAAACGCGATCCCAGTTTTCACACATGTTTTCCCACCTGTAGAAAACTGAGATCTCGTTTACCTGGACTACTTGAAGCCCCATCTAGTGTAGAACAAATCTCGGGTCTTCTACGGGACAGCTGTCAAATATCCTGTGTCTTTGAACACTGGCTACACCTCCTAAAGTCCTACTTTGAATACTCTATGTTGTCTGCCTATAGCCAATACCTGTATGTTCACCTGCAGCTATATTCTATATAGTTAAGTAGGCCTTCCCTGTCTGCCAGTGGCAGTGCTATTAGTTCAATGCCCGCTCCGCTCTCTGACGTTTCAGTGCAGCGTTAAACGTGCCCGCTACAATTGCCACTTTCTGTACTACTAGCGCCACTTTCTATAACAACTATTGCCTCGTGCTGCACAGTCAGTGGTGCCGCGGGCGCAGTGCAGCCCTTTCTTCACACTACCCCTCCGTCTTCTTATTTGCCTGTGGTGTAACAGTACTCCCCTTTCCGTCACCCCTACTGGAGGCAGGCAGCGGAGGGGTAGGGGGCTGTGTTACCCCTATCTGTAACCAGAGAAGGGCTGATTTCCGGATTCAGGCCCCGAGTAATGCGGCCTAAGCCGGTTTGCCAGCCCCGAGGATGCTTTTGATGTAGAAATCTCCTCGCCGTCCCAGCAACTCTTCATCTAATCCCCAGACAGAAAATGTCAGCATTCTGTGATCTTATTATGCGCATGCGCTATCTCCGCTCGCCGTGCCGACAGTGTCAGCTGATTGTGACGTCACGGGATGGTCCCATACCCAGTGCCCGCCTCTGGAAGAAAAGAGGAATAAAAAAGAAACGCTGAGGAATTAAACAAAAAGATACACACATCGCCGATGGCAGGAGCACCCTAGGACTGCAGCCATGTCCCACCAACAGCTCTCACTCTGGTGGGGAGTAGAACGCTGCCCCGTGTTGTGCCATTGCTAAAGAATGCCCTCATCTCTGTTACACTAGGCCCTTGAGGTCATTTGAAAAGAGGAAGCTGGGATATTTGATATTTGATATTTTTCCCAGGAGCAGATTACTCACCTTTTAATCTCACAGATTCTATTACCGATACAAGCACAGAATCATTACTTTGTGGAACTCTGTACATGTATCAATAATAGGCCAGACACGAAACTCTTTATTAATAAGGACATCATGATGTACCCTGGGATGTACCGCTTCAGTGCCAGTAAGTGACACGCTGGCACATCATGATCATGGCGACCCCTCAGGAGCGTAGGTTTGGAATATACAGGAATGTATTGCATTCATCAAAAGGGCACAGTGCAATAA
Organism: Harmothoe impar; assembly: GCA_947462335.1. Taxonomy (NCBI): domain Eukaryota; kingdom Metazoa; phylum Annelida; class Polychaeta; order Phyllodocida; family Polynoidae; genus Harmothoe; species Harmothoe impar. The sequence continues at coordinate 64,230,197 of OX381709.1, forward strand.
CGCACTTAGTCCTGCTGTGGGAGCTCGGTAACTGCCTACTGAGCCGCTCACACAGATACGGTCGGCCTTTAGTCCTGCTGTGGGAACAGCTCGGTAACTGCCTACAAAGCCGCTCACACAGATACGGTTGGCCTTTAGTCCTGCTGTGGGAGCAGCTCGGTAACTGCCTACAGAGCCGCTCGCACAGATACGGTCGGCCTTTAGTCCTGCTGTGGGAGCAGCTCGGTAACTGCCTACTGAGCTGCTCACACAGATATGGTTGGCCTTTACGTGTAGTCTTGCTGTGAGAACAGACCAGTAGCTGCCTACTGAGCCGCTCACCATCGGTCTCCCCTTTTTGTGCCTGGTCCACGATTGGCTTCCTGAAGCAGTGGCCTCGTTATGAAACGTGGTTTTAGTGGCCAGCCTTCTGACTGGATAGATTCGTTAATTATGATAGAATAGGACGCCCAATAGAGATAATGAGACGAGATTTTATCTATAGATCAGTTTGGAAACAAGATTAGCAATTCATAAACCGTCGATTATCATCCTTGAGTTCTAGTTTTGATTTAGGGAATTAGTTCATTTTCCTGGCGTATCGTTGCAGGCCTAAGTGTACGGAGGTAGGTATGACCAGTAAAAAGTTCAGTTTTTTTGGGTTTAATCAGGGAAATAGTATATCCTCCATGCGTAACTTCTAGTCTCGTGACCACAGACTATAGGCCCTCATATTCATATCTATTTGAACACCATCTCAAACTTTCTAATGTATGCGGTTCGCAATGCCTTCCTTGGCTTGTCATAGTCGGTCATTAGTTAGAAAGCCTGCGAGGTTTAAATAAAACCGTTGATAAGTTAGGAAGCCAAATTTGGCATGTCACTCGCAAAATTCAGATTTGATCCGATGCCCAAAGCATGTTTAAGGCAGTAGCTAAACAGAATCCTGAAAACCTGTGATGGATTAGTATCTTGTCCCAGACCAATCCCAAAACAGGCACGTCCGCCACCATGGTAGAAATAACTGTTTGTAGCGACGCGATTATTAATGTGTTCATATCCGGAGGGACGATAAGCCCCTCTCAGATTTGTGTCCCTCCATGATGGGGCTGGAGATAGGGCAGGCAGGAGGATGTTAAGGCTGTAACTTAAGGTGACAGGGGTAGTAATGAGCAGTGACAGGTAGGTGGCCTAATCAGCCGCTACAGGCCGACAGCACGGTAACACGGGCGGGGCAGGTAGTTAGGGGTAATGACAGATGACACCTGTTATGTGGGTCCACAGAGGAAACCCTGGCATACAGGTGTTTACAATCCCTATAGCATAATGTGTGCACCCTGGGAAATGAATAACGCGGGAAATGTCCATTTACATGCTTCATGTTAAATGCCAATGATTATAGGATGCATGTATAAAATATGAATGCATTTGGATATAAATTGTACACATGATATTAACCATTAATGCGGTGCTGGATCAGATTATTTGTCAATAATGGGGTTAATTTTTAGGGGCACACATAAAGGCATGTCATAACGGTTGGTATTGTGAATGCCCCCGTATCAACATTGAGAGTAGCATTTACCTGCATACCTTTAGCAGAAATCGCACTTTTTACTGGTCAGATACAATGCCTGGTGGATATTGGCTGACTGCCCTATACATGTACCCATACCTGCCAGGCTGTGATTATAGGCCTCCAGCTGTCCTGGTGTGTGCAGTAGATTGGCTATGGCAAGGTCTGGTCCAGACCATTGCAGAGCCAATGGGATTTGTAGGCATCACGTGATTTGCAGATTTACGTAGACTACATTAGCTTATGTGTTCAGTCTCGAGTCTTTACTCGTATCCAACAGGTCACTAGAAGACACATGCATTTTAGTGATATGATAGTAATAATTAACAAATATAACAACAGCAAAATGCATCTTATCCTTGCTATAGATATGGTCACATGCATGTAGATATAACCTTGCTGTCTGTTTCTGTTCTATGAATGAAGTATACTAGTACTATACATACAGTAAAATGGCAAAGCTGATGAATGCCACTCTGTATATAGTTCATGTCCAGCTGGTTGGAGGATATAAGTGGGCCGGCCCACTGTTCCTGTGATGTGCCAGCCAATGTTTCAGCCCAGACAGGTGCCAGGCAGTGCCAGTCTAACACCTATCCACCTATATGAACCTGCCTCCCACCCAACCACCCACTATCGGTAATCACGCCCACCACCCATTAATTGCCACTCACCATCCACTAGTTACCTGTAATCCCTCACAGACACACCCAACCCCACGCAGACCTCCTTACTATTTACCCCCTGGCATTTCAGCCACCACATAAAACATTAAAAACTTCCCACACTAGCTAATAATTCTTACGATCTATTACCATGATTAAATTACCATTGTCCAATATGTATACACGGGAAACTACACTATGCTTACTGAACTGCCATGGAATTTATTAGTCTAGAAAACCAAAAGTATGGTACCTAATTTACTATCATCACCCATTTCCTGAGTTTTTAGGAAGAAAATCATAAGAAATTAACACAGTTTCGACTTCTGGAAATTTCGCCTGTTGTCTGCCATCCGTTTTACCTGAACCTTTCTGGTTGGTTTCCTGTACCCATTGTGCTGCTTATTGCATTGAAGGCGGAAATGAAAACCATTTATGTATTCAGTTTCTAACAGCTGCCCTCGTCAATCACTCACCATCCTATAATGCTCTCAACCTCAAACTGGTAACAAAGGACCACTACTCTAACCCTGCTTTCAATTATAAATATTACCATTTTGGATATCGATTTGATTTACCTGATATATTTTCCCTTCAAATACAAGTGTATTCATGTCTGCTTTCTTTTTATGAACTTATTTGTTCACCTGTTAGGTAGACCAATCTACCCTCCAGCCGTCGACCCCATCTCCGGTATTGAGCCTTGTGATCAATATTCTCCATAGTTTGGCACTGTGCCATAGAGCAAAGGTGGCCACATGAGTACACAATAGCGTAGCAAAGAGCCTGACAATATAGTGTGTGTGTGTGGGGGGGGGGGGGGGCATTTACATTCTTAGGCACCTGATAACAGCCAGTGATAACAGGCGCATGCAATTCAGCACAGCCACCGCCACATGCAAGTCAGCATACCCACCCACATGTAATCTATTTTGTTTCTCTAGTTTGGCTGCCAGCTACCAGCCTCAGATATAATCGGCATTACTAAGACGGAAATCTAGTCCTGCAAGGCTCATAATAGATACAGCTCGGGACTCTTTATCGTTGATCTTTGACGTAGAGCGACCTATCTCTGACAGTAGATATAGCCAAATATAGTCTTCATCACAATAGAGTCTAGCCCTAGCCCCGAGGTCAGCTGGTTCAGTATAGGTGTTGTGTTGGCTGATTTATTGCACCGCCTCCTGTGAATCAATACGTTATAATGTCAGTTATCGGGCGGCTTCGCTTTTCTTTATATTAAGAACAGCCTACTTATCTCAACCTAACCACGGGCTGACTACTGAGTATCGGGAAGATACCCAGATGAAGTATAGAGGGGAGGGGATTATAGAGTTTGGTCAGTGTGGCTTGAAAATCTAATTTCTTTTCCATCAGGTTTCTCTGCTACTGAGCTGATATATATGGTCTGGTACCGTAAGACGTTCATGAAGGTTTTCTGCGGAGGCCAGTGACGGGTAGAGCATCCAGTGTGACCCCTGGTGGACGAGGGGTGAGGGACGAGGGGCAATGGAAGGAATAGGTGTGATGAGATCTAGGTAGGAATTAGGTCAGCTGACCTGGGGTTACACTCAGGGATCTGTGGTACTGTATGGAGCAGGTTCTCGGCCTCCTCCAATCGGCCACAGCCATGTGGGGTGTGTTGGGATGAGCAGTACCGAGCAGCTCTATTCCTACTTGTTGATATTGCACACTAAATGATAGGAAAATGTGGTTTTATGTAAACTTTTGTTGGAGATATAAATGTCATCAAACACATGAGATTAACTTAACCTATTTCTGTCCATAATGTTACTTAATGCCAAATATCTCTTTTAGACACCTTGATTAGAGATTCCGCATCCTTTATGGGCCTGAGTGACATTATACTGTATGACCTGTCTGCCTCTCGATATCTTGTATCCGTGTAGCCTGCTCACGTACTCTCACCCAAGGCCTCCTACTGAATGTCAGAGATAAGCACTACAAGAGATAACGGATGACATGCATGATCTGTGAGGCTCGATGGTTCTGGGGCCACAACACAGCACCGAATACGTATATCACGGTATTTCACGGCAATGGTAATTCCCCCTAGATGTATTGATATCACCAGCCTACACCACCTCACCTTGTTTCAGTTGGTCAATATTATATAAAGCATATAATACTACCAAAGCAATGCTCCTTATTGTGATCATTACTTATAGAAAAAGCTCCTGGTCTCTGGGGCCTGGTGGAAAATGTATACCACTGAAGGAGAAGTTGAAGTGCATTGTGCTTAGTTGTAAAGTATAGATATGAACATTATGACTATGTGAAAGATCGTATCTCCGGTCATATCTAAATGGACACTGGAATTAGTTAGAATGTGGTATTCAAAAACCTGGCGTCTTGACACTCTATCTCTAAAATGAATTGTCTTTGTAACCGCAGTGCCTAATGCCTTGCGAAAGGGGATGCTTTAAAAAGAACGTAACTGATGGAAAGCGGTTTGATAAATAATAAACTCCTTGACCCTGCCTATCCTTTAAGCTGCACTTCCAACACTGATAATAGGCGAGGTACCATTTCCTGAGCCGTTGCGTTAAAAACCAGGAGATCTATTCTGGGAATGCCTCCTGGGAATCAATAAGGCCGTTTATGAGACATGGTGTACAGGATTCCAAAGACAAAAACTACTGAAGAAACGTCACCAAATACATTTATCAAGATGGGCAATGTTATTAGAGTGACACTGAAAATGAATCTTGTGTGAGTAACGATAGAATCCCTATAAAAGAAGGTAGTGTCCTGAAGAGGTGATATATTGGCTGGATAAAAATAGATAATTGAATGAGAGCACTATGACAGCAGGACACTGGGGGGAATCCATATAGGGCCTAGATATCACAACAGATCAAGGCAAATAAGCACAATAGCCAGTGTCTCTGCCTCAAGGGGGTTGCACAGATTTATAGCTCAGCCATCTAGATGCTGCTCAATTCAGAGATATGGACGTGGTATATATGCCACATTGTAATCTAAGATCTAGGAGGTGGATCCTATCAAGACACACACTGCGGAGTGGGGAGTGGGAGGCTACCTGGTGGTATTAACTTAAGATAGGGGCTAACCTCTTACACTGTAGTCCCCTCAGGTATGTCCTGTCAGTGGACACATGTGTGTTTGTGGTGTCTCCTCTGGTGCCGCTGTGGTGCCTCCTCAACATGCGATGTGGGTGAATCACAGCTATAAACGGCTGAGGAAGGATGGGGGTTATATCCTGAGTCACATATAGGTACACAGGTGGGTTAGGGATTAGATGCGGTCTGTATCTTAAAACACAGAACATGTACATCGATTTTCTGAGAGCTAAATGTCTGTTTAATACCACTTTTCTTTAATACACCTGATATTCAATTATATTGGAATTATAATAGCTGCGGGATGATTTCAAATCAATCGCACACGCGTGATAAATCTCTTTATATAGCGGGAAACTAGATACTAAACTAAGTACACGCACAGGAGGAAACGCGTACCTTGGACCTAGTGCTGTGATGCCATGGTAACGGTGGTCTCCCACCTGTTGTATCCCCACACACGTGAGTCACTGTTCTAAGATGGGGGGCGGGAAATGGATCCTCAACGAGAGTAAATCATGCTTTCGTAGCCCAACAATGAGACCATTGGTGACAGGTTCTGAGGTAGGACATGGGCAATAAAAAAGGCCAATGGTATATAACCCTTTATCCGCGAAAGTTTACTGTCACCTAGCCCATGAGGTTGGATTCTTCCATAGAATCTTGGTTGGTAGACGAAGGTATCTAGACCTAAACTTGTTCATCTCCCCACATCTTATTATAACACGGTTTACAATGACTAGACCATTAGCTTTCAATATCAATAAGCCTGTGAGGATTTCTATAGAAGACTTTCGAATCCTAGATGCAGAATACGATCTCATCTGCCTGTCCCCCATCAGTGAATATATACTTCTAATCGACAATGCTTAATAACATGTTTGATGTTTCCGGGGTAACTAATTTATCAAAGGCAAAGTGTTGTACATTTGTATTTGTGTAAATGTAACCGTGAGAACCCCATAAGCTCCCACGAGACACTAGATGGCTGCTAATATAGTACATATTAAAGGCAAAGCAACTAGCCTGTCCTTAATAATTAATAATGACATTCTCCGTTTGAGCCTTAAATACAGCCGACACGGTTCTCATATTTTGACACCTCTTAGGTAGTTAGATGGATTCCTGTGAAAGTCATCACCGCGGGGAGCTCAGGGCCCGCGCCTCATCTAATTAAATTAACGCAGCTAGACAAATGTCGTCTGCTCGTCCTTCTAGCACCAACCTCCATTTAACGCTGCTTGTTAGATGCCTTAACGGTGACAGGCGTTAAGGCTATATTCCCCACACATTATTTTGGAATCGACTATCGCTATCTTGTCGATATTCTATAGGGCCCAGTAACTGGTAGAAACTACCGGTAGGCGTGCATGATGTGGCTTCAGATATATATCAGATACATTAAAGAAGGTAGCAAAATGATGACCAAGTACTGTTTAGGCCACTAGCGGAGAAGACCCAGGCGGGCAACGTCCTGTTTATAGTTGGAGTGTTTATAATACAGCACACATCGAAGGTTGTATAATAGACAAAACGCATGAGTTGCCCGGGGCATAATCTCTGATATATTAAAGAAGAGAAAAAGAATATTTAATATAAATGGAATGGACAAATGTTGTTTAGACCACCAAGGGAGAGGAGCCATGTGTAAGCAGGAGGCCACCGTTCTGTTTATGGTCGGATTGTTTATGATAGAGCAGACATCAGGATGCGGGTCAAGTGGGGTGGTAGACCAGTCTAAGTAGTGCGTATATATTATACATCACTGACTAGTCTAGATGATGTATATACTTAATACTAAAAGTATCCGAACCAGCGTCACTTTGTTATTACATATACTGTGCTGCTTAGCCACGTTCTGAGAGGAAGAGCAGACACTATGTCTGATCTTGTCTGATCTTGTACAGATACACACATAGACTGTGTATCAGGGGGTGGGGACACACACACGGTATAGGAATAATTTACTAGTTTCAGTTGTGTTGCTGTCTCCATACTAAGCCTGAAAACCATGGAATATGTCATAGAAGAGGTGGCCACGAGAACGGATAATTATAGGCGATACAGCTATCTAAATACGGTCCACCCAAGAGAGTGATGGTTTCTATTCTGCCTATGTACATATGGCATTGTATTTATCCTAATAGGCTCCTGATAGAGTTGCCATTGTCTGGCCCATAACCACTTATGCCTCTTTTTGCTGGGATTACTTCCCAACAATCGCTATGAGGCACAGTGGAGCAGGCATAATGAACGAGTAAACTTATCTGTACAAACCAAACCCACTTTATGTTGTAGTCTTTAACCAGAATGCATTTCACATGAGCGATAGAATAATAATATCATATACACCATGGTCTCCAATAGTTTCTATAGTTTCCCTATTCCCCTGTGTGTTTGCAGAGATGAAGACGTGACGTCACCACCTTAACAAGAGCCCCATCCCCAGCCTCGACCATGGAGGAGAAGCGGATCGTGGACTACTTCGTGGTGGCCGGGCTGCCGGACAACCCCCAGCCCCTGGAGGAGTTCTCCAACGAGGCCACCCTCAAGCCGACACACAAGCAGGACCCCATCGTCGACATCGCCGTCATTGTCCGCAGTCTCGGCGAGACGCCGCCCTCCCGCTTCCGGTGTGTCGAGGCCACGCCAACCGGCTTCCCGGCCGACCTAAACCATGGCAGCATCCGCGCGCCGGAAGTGTACCTCTGCTTCCGGCGCGGCCGTGACAAGCCGCCCATCACGGATTTGGGGTGAGTCTCTTTCCGGGGTTCAGTCTCCTGTAGGTGAACAGTGCCTAGACTAGAGTATGATAATCAGGGGAGGGGTGGGGGGGGGGGGGGTTGGTCACTTGGATCATGGTTGTAACACAGTGGTGTACATGTACTTGTATTGCTGTGATAAATATGCCAAAATGAGAGATGGGTATCTTATTGTTGGGATATTAAAGCCATGTGTACATATAAGGCTTGAGTATCGGTTTTCATTCCATTCCAAGTAATCGGGCCATTAAAACGAAAATAGAAGACAAGGGAACTGCTTCTAAAGCATGGCTGTTTCACTGCACATGTATTTTTGAAAATCTGTGGGGAGTAGAGAAACTGTCAGATAGAAAATAGAGATAGGAAACTGTCTGGTTGCTGTAGAGAGACCGTCCACATAGACATGATGTTAATGGTCCTGGTGTTGCCCCTTGCAGGGTGCTGTACGAGGGTAAGGAGCGCGTGATGCAGGGGTGTGAGATAGTCCATACGTCGCCGTACGGTCGTCCCGCCAACGTCAACAACACCAACAGCAGCCGCACGTACATCACGTACCGGCGTGCCGACGAGACGTCCGCCAGCGACACGCTGGCTGTCACAGACATCTGCGTCATACTCGCCAACAAGGTCAGTAGTACCGCTTTATGTTGTGTTTGGTTTACAGGGAAAGGGTGTTTCATTACATTCATATACATGTATGTATGTTCTGCTGATTGCATATTATGAGACACGTATAAGGCATACACATGAGAAGGGTGGATGGTGCTTGGGGTACATTACTTCTTAGGGCAGCATAGTTCTTCATTGTAAACATGCCCTTTTGTCAGCCTGATGCACAAAGCAGACCTCATGAGGTCGATGTACTCCACGAACGGATGGCATGATACACCAAGGCCGCATTGGTGCATCCTGATGACAAATAAAGGCTTGAGGCATCAACCCAAAGGTTAGATAGAGAAGTTTCAATAGATACACTTCTTCTGATTTGGTTTGGTAGAACACTGGCTAGACGCTGCATGTTTTCAACTGAGACATGCATACACGCAAAAACATAGTTACATGTATCAGACTGACTGTCCATGTTGCACTCAGCATATAGTATTTAACAGCAGTAGGATATCGACTTATTTAAAGAAGAAAAAAACACGGAAGTCTCCACACCAGGTATATTTCTTTGAATTAGTCAGGAAGTGCTACACAGCGGTGCGGATTACCTGAGCCTGCAGCCTCACCTGTTATCTTACTCCGACAGAGAAGAAGCTTCTACGTTATCTTAATGCTGAGCTCCTTCTGTGCCTCAGTTGTTTAAGTGGCAAGGACAGGGTGTTAACCAAATGACGAAGTGGATGAAGTAACTTCACACATAATCACAGTGAGAGGCAGGGCTCTGTAAGTAGGCCTTTGGTGGTAGATGAAATAACTGCTACAGGAAAAGGGCTGGGCGTTAGAGTGTCGGAGCTATTGATCCCACCAAAGTACTTAGCAATAAGCCGACAGCGGTTCGGCGTAGTCGGGCTCGTGTCGGATTTGCCACGACAGATTCAGTTGTCATGGAAATCCGTTTTCGCGTCGCTGTTGCCATGGCGACAAGTTAGCACGTCTAGCGTTATCACGAGGTATATAGCTGGGGTTAGTGTCATGAGGGAGTGGGTGGTGTTGGGTATTGTCAGGCTGTGGTGTGAACTCTGGCTGATGAGACATGTGTTTAATTAAGGCAGCTCTATCAGTGAGGCCTGGGAGCTGCTCGTGCTGCTTTGTGAGCATATCGAGCTGCTCCATTACCCCCTCCACTCCTCCCATTGCCTGCAGTAACACAAATAGTGCCTTTCTGTCTACTAGCATCGCTGAAGCTATTTGTCCTGGGCCTGCTATAGCCTACAGCCATAACAAAATGCATTTTAGTCAAAATAGACCATATCCCTTTACAGTGCTTAAAGTAGATAGGCATTACTTATGTATGTAATGATACAGAAACAGTAACACATATACTCGGAGGCGAATCTAGGATTCTCAGAGTAGCCATTGCTGACCTGGCCTCTGTATATTAGTCAAAACAAACTCCACTAGTACCAGTTAAGGGATACTTTTGATTTGTGTTTTCAAACAACCAGCCAGTGTTTAAATGAGGAAGCTACACCGAGAGCTGAGGTCTGAATGGTACCAGACAGTGCCATGATCTCCTGTCTGCAGGATCCTCACTGAGGCTAATGCTGATGCGGCGACTGACTTACAACACTTGGTGTATGCAGGCTTTGCGTGTCACCGCCCCTTAACATGACGTCTGACCTTGTCCTGGACATTGCAATCTGCCCGGACACTGCAATCTCCTGCTCTGCCCCTGCCTCCAGCCTACTCCTCCATTAGTAGACAGCCTTGATGCGACGTTGCCCTATAGCTCTACCAAAAAAAAGTGCCTCTAAGCTCCTTATATCCAGGGATGTAAGTCTTCAGAATTTTGTCTGATTTCAGAAAATTGATGAATGTCAGAATTTTCCCTCAAAAACTATTATAACACTCACATCTCCTTTCTGAAGCACTGTCTGATGATGAATATATTCTATTTATGTTTCTTATTTCCTTATTCCTTAGTTGAGTGCATATGATCACTCTATAGCCATGTTCACAGGGTGATTCAGACAAGATTCAGACAAGATTTCAGAAAATGGAAAATCTGAAAGCTAGATTCAAGCAGTAAATGGATCTCTGGGCTTTCATTGGTTAATAATCAGGCAATACTGGTGGTGCTGACTGGTGGTGGACGCGGGAACTACCTTTCTCCTTCTGCTGAGAAGGAGATATCTTGTCTATCAGTGGACACATGGACATGATAAATCATTCTACTCAGTAGGGGATATCTGTCCTAGGACACTTTAGGGAGTGATCATTTATTATCAACAGGGGGGGGGGTGGTGGGTTTGGGGGGGGGGCAAAAAAATTTGGACCCCTCTTGGGGGGGGGGGGGCAAAAAAATTTAACCTGTTTTGAGCCAAAAAGCCCGCGCATTACTATGCTTCAAAGGGCCCGCGCGCGAGCCGATTTTCGACCCTAAGGGGGGGGGGGTAAAAATTTTTGACCCCTTGACCGGGGGGGGGGTAAAAAATTTCGCGCGCTCTGCGCGGAAACCCACCACCCCCCCCCCCCCTGTTGTTAAAAAATGATCACTCCCTTAGTCATGATATCGTTCTGGAAGGGAATACATGTCTACTGTATTTAAAAACACATAAGTCATGATAAATCATTATTAACTTCATAACTATAGTAAAGCATATTAAATACCCAGGTTTCAGATTTTCCACTTAACTCCGACTTACATCCCTGTATATCTGTTCCAATATGCCTCTTCAGTCAGGGGTTGTCAAATAAATGCATGCGCAGAATTGGGACAGATTGGCACTTAAGAAGGGATCAGTCATCATCAACCCAAGGAGTGACCTATGCTTAAGTATTTCTGGCCCTTTCTTTAAGACTGTTGCAACTACTTTGATTAAGTCTACTCATGATCGTAAACGCCTGCACTGCCCTATGCTAGACCTGCCTTCCATCAGTTTTACACCACTGTGTAGATCCCTGCGGGCCTTCCACCGTTCGGGTATGTCTTTCCTGCTGTGCTCAGTTTAGTGTGCAGACGACATTCATGGTTGATTGATGACGGCGGGGATGATGCCGCCCACACGGTTGGCACTCTGCCCCAGTTGGCCACACCAAGAGGAAGCTGGTTTTTAGTATGGCTCCCCTATCTGACCACTGTCACAGCCACCCATCTGTATTCATGTCCCCCTGACCCTCCTCCAGACAGCCACCGTCTCGTTCACACTTCTGTCCGCCAAGACGGTGTAGATCACCCGATAAGACATTGCAAGCTATTTGATGTCCTGTTGCTTCTCCTGACCATGTTAGAGAGTGAGAGGAGAGGGGGGTGTGTGTGTCTGGTGTTGTACGTGTTACGATACTACAGATTGTAATAGTATCAAGCTATTGCATTTTTGTTTCTTTTTGTTGGATAACAAGGATCTTGCTATACTTGCCACTAAGGGCCCCAGGGTAAGGGCCTGCATGACATGACATGACAAAGCATTGGCCGAATCCATTCCTGAACTGACTACAGATACATTATCTGAATAGATTACATTATATGTATTTGTATAGATCTAGCATGAAGCCACTGTGTAGTAATTGTCTATAATAGCCATATCCTGAGGCCATTACACAGGCATTTTCTTTCTGATGCCACCTTGCTACTGCCTAAAGCCATATCATGTATCCACCACATAGGCATTGCCTGAAACCAGATATAGACGTTGCCTGAGACATCGCGGGAAGCCATAGTTATATTGAAGCCACTATATAGCCATTGCCTGAAGCTACGGCCTAAACCTACCGCTTGAAGTGGCCCTGATGTTGCATTAAGATACTGCCTAAATCCATTGCTTGAAGCAGTTTCCCTAGAATTTTCGGGGCAGAAACAGTAAAATGATAACTACTTTCAAGTCAAATTGATGTTTATTTTTAGCAATACGTTGACTGATTACGCCTCGGTTGGCCACATAGTGTCTCATTAGGTATTTACTGAACAGTGAAAGATAACCCTGTTATCAGACTGGCGGGAATAGTAACGTTATCTCTGATTTGATATGACGTCACGGGATATCTACGTCGTCCCCCAGGATGAGGCTTATCGGCCTTGGAGACATCGAAGCCATAATTAAATGGCGGGATCAGAGTGTCTGAGACCCAGTGTCTTGAGACCTGGCTGATGTGGAGAGCTAGCTTACCCCACGTGAGGCATACAGGTATCACTGACTTACCTGCACTCATGCTAAAAGGCAGTGTGGAGCTGGTCGGCTTTAATTTACTGATAGAGCTACTCCAATTTCCCCATTGCTAATGAGTTTGGTGTATCACCGGCTTGGGGCGTGTCGTGTCAACTGACTGGAGTCTAAGAGTGTTTGGACTGAGGATTATCTAGGATGGGGAGGCCAGTCTGGTGGAGATCTCAGTTAGCTTGTTAGTTCTGATACTTGCCTGTCTGCCAGAGTTATTGGTTCCTCCTCAAGTGTCTTGTTACGTCCCCTAGAAGTATTAGTATACAGTGATTTTTGGGGTCCTTGAAGGTAAACTAGGTGAGTTAAGTCGGCGGGCTTGGAGCCTTAATCCCACCTGGTCTAAGATGAGTGTTGAGCGTGGGGAGGCAGGAGAAGCCGCCACATGAAGTCTAATGATGATAGTCCGGAAGCCAGAGGGGTTGACCCCAACTTCTGGTATAAAGTTTTTTTCTCTGCTGATTATTGATGTATAGGGTCTAGGTAAGATTATCAGGGTGGGTGTGGAGCTCTCATCCTTGGGCAATTTGAGTTATTCAAGATGGCCGCCAGTACACTCCCGAAAACTAGGAATGTGTCTATCTCAGCTTCTAATCAACTTAGAAACACAAATATAAATGCAAAAAGTGCATTTATGAGGTCAAGGAATACAACCATGCCATTTTCAAGAAGAAATATGGCAGCCATTTTGAACTTTTAAGGGGATTATCCATGAAATATGCCTCGTTTTGACAGAAAACTGGAAAAATGGCCATCACTGTATTGTCAAAGTGTATAATTTGGAGAATAGTAACTCCATCAGCATTGCTTAATGGGTTTCCTGGTGGACTCTCATATGGGACTTACCATAGTTTTGTCCTGGGCTAAGTGGTGGGTCCCATATAGGCCTGCCCAGATTTGAAGTTTCCATGTTGATTGCATAAGAACCAGCTTAGAGTATCATAGCCCTCGTAATAACTTACCTTTGTTGATGTTTGCATGTCCACTAGTGCAAATAGTATTTTTTAGTTTCTTTACCTTTATGACCTTAATAGAACCCTGAACATAATGATGATATATTAAAGATAGTTATTTCTATGTAAAAAGCAGAGAAACCCATGTAGTCTGAATTATTCCTACCCATTATCTAAGATTTCCTGCAATTGGGGATTGTATGTGGTATATGAATAGAGAGTTACAGTGGCCCACTGCTAAAGTCTGAAGGAATTGCCAGAAGATTGCACTTAGCTGACCAGGGGGTCTACCCATTGAAGTGCACTGGGTTGTGAATTTTACACCTCCAACTTAGGCATTGCAGGAGGTTTGTGGTGGGATTGGGTAACCAGATCAGAAGAGAAGCACATGCAAAGACGTTTTAGCCAGTTTAACAATGTGTGTGTTGCATTATTTGTTGTTTTGTCTAACCTGTGTTTCAGTTTAAATCTTATTTTAAAAATGGGACTTCCACGAATGAGCATTCTATTTCCATAGTCATGAAGGTAAATACTAATGGCATATTAAACAATGGCAGATCCAGGGATGCCCCGAAAAGGAAAGGACAAAGAAGAGAAAAGGTAGGGGGCAAATTCTCCCTGGGTGGGGGCCCATCACGTTCTTGTCAGTTGTCAGCATCATCCTGGCTTATGGTCCTGGCAGTGTATGGACCCCTACTACTTCAGTGTCCTAGTGCCTCCCACCTTCCTTCAGAGCCCACAACCCCAGCCCCACTCCCAGGACCCCAACTCCTCCTTCTAGCGATTTCACCCCTCCAACTAATGATTCCACCCCTCCTATCAGGGTTCCCACACCTCCTTCCAGGTTCCCACCTTTCCTCCTGGGGCTTCAATGCGTCCTCTCTTGGCTTCCACCCTTCAACCTCTGTGGTCTAAGTATATCCATTCACACCCTCAGACAAGTGAGCGTCACTCTCAGCTGAAAGCCAGGCAGTGCCAGACTTTCAGGTGAGAGTGTTTTTGGCGACAGTGACGCTCACTTGTCTGAGGGTGCAGGGTCTCCAGTCCCCCAACCCAGAGACCCCATCCCTTCTTCACATGTCAAACTCATGGTTATGATCAGGATAATTCGGGAAGGACTGACATGCAGAGGCCTGAGAGAGGGAGGTGTGAATAAGTTTGAGGGGGGGGGGGGGGGGGCGAGGTCCTTCTCCTACCATACACATCACATATCCGCTCCTCTCCCACAAGCCCTCATCTCCTGTCCCATGTCCACCCCTTCCAGGCTAGCTCCCTGCCATGTAAGTCCTGCCCTTAACTAGCTTCTCTCCCCCTGTCATGTTCTGTCCTCTCCTGTATCATCTCCTTCCCCATGACCCCCTCTATTCACGTATCTCTACCAAAATTTGCCCTGTGTCTCATCTACCCCCATCCCCTGTTCATTGCCCTCACCATGACTGTTTCCTTCCTTATCTGGTGCTTGACGTCCTCCTGGATCCTCCTCTTACTCCCCTGTTCTACCCAGCAGAAATTGGGGAGAGGGATATATAGAAGGGAAATCAATGGAAGGGTGGTCAGGAAAAGGGGAGGTAGGTAGGTAGGGGAATGGGAAGGCAGAGGAAGAGGGAAGCATTCGTAGAAGAAGGGCAGTATGAAAGAAAAGGACAAGGAAGCAATAGGATGCAAGGCAAGAGAGGGGCATGGGAAGGGGCATGGGGGGCAGTGTGATGGAAGTTGGGCGGGGGCGGGGGGGGGGGGGTGATGTCCCAGGGACTAGATATCAAGAATCATACATCCCCAGCACTACGATCCAGTTTGGGTATGATTGAGTATGGGAGAGGGAGGTGGGAAATGGGCTGGACATGGTTCTCCCCTCTCCTGCCTTAATCCCATACCATCTGAATCCCCTTGGTCTCCCATATCCCAAACATCGCCTTCCCACCCCTACCACATCCATTGCCCTCCCATATCATCTGCTTTCCTCGTATAATCCCCTCCCATCATATAATCCCCTCCCCTACCATGGCCCCTTGCTTCCCCTGCCATATCATATCTTCTCCCATCCCCTCCTCCATCCCATATGCACTCCCCTCCCAAATCCTGCCATGTTTTCTTCTCACTTCCTCACCATGTCCTGTCCTATCCCTCTGTCCTCTCCTCCCCACCATGCTCCTTCCTTCTAACTGTGGCTGCCCCATCTATATTTACATAGTCCTTTTCTTATGATACTAGGTGTGGGCAAATGTATGAAATACAATACAAAATGTTACTTCTATATTTCTTCTGCTATTGAATATCAAAACATTTTTTTCCCTAAAAAAAGGTATAACTCAAACCAAATGATAGCGGCTAGGTACAGCCCTAAGTCTTATTTTACATCCCAAAATTAGTGAGAAGGCACCACCATTTCAAGTCTAGAACATCAACATATTCTTCGGGGGCATGCCCCCCAAACGGGCTAGTATAACTGCTGCCGTTCTTTATGGTGGTAGGAGATAACAGACATCACCTCTAGGTTGGCCAGGTTTGAGTATATGTCATGGCCATTATTGGACATTCATAGGAATTCCCTATATGTACAGTTCTACCCTTATCACTTTGATAATCTAGAATAACTTTTGGGGTTGTTATTCCCAAAAGTAAATAATGATAAATCACAAAATGACTGTATTGTAGACACTACAGTAACATCTACTTTAGGATAACCCGATAGGGAAGACTGGGGTAGCACAACAAATTAGGGCCCTTTTTGCTAATTGTGCCACATAATATGTAATATTATATTATAAGAATGTTATTGTCATTAACTATTCCTTTTTAAGCTATCATGAGTGCATGAATACATCCTTGCCCTCATAAGTGTTTGAAATGCAAGATGGTGACAGTATAGTGTCATTATGGCCATTTTCCCATCAAAACGAGGCATATTTCATGCATAATGTCATTAAAAATTAAAAATGGCTGCCATATTTCTTCTTGAAAATGGCATGGTTGTATTCCTTGACCTCATAAATGCACTTTTTGCATTTTTATTTGTGTTTCTAAGTTGATGAGAAGCTGAGATAGACACATTTTTAGTTTTTGGGAGTGTACTGGCGGCCATCTTGAATATCTCAAATTGCCCAAGGATGAGAGCTCCACACCCACCCTGATAATCTTACCTAGACCCTATACATCAATAATCAGCAGAGAAAAAAACTTTATACCAGAAGTTGAGGTTGGCCTACAAAGGGGGCTTCTACTTCTAGACTATATGACCTACAGGCACTGAGCCCCTGTATGTTCACCACCTGCCTCGGCCTTGTAGTTAACTTACACTGTACTGCCGACAGCTTGTTATGCATCTAAAAGTGATACCCAACACATGAACAGCTCCTGCAACATATATATGTGCTTTCAGGAGCAGTTCTTGTCCTTGAGAAATGATTGAATTTCGAATGCGGGTACTACTTATGCATGGCCTTCTCAGCCGTTATCACCTACCTGGCAATCCTTTGTTATGGCAATTATTATTGCATATCGGCAAATGAAGATTGCCTCTGGCATATATCAATGCAGAATATGGCTCTAAATCATGATATATCTGAGAGATATGGTACAAGTGAAGGCTATTGAAAGCTAATTGGTCTATTTCTGATTCTTGCATTGAATTGTTACATAGTTCATTATTCGAGGTTAATATCTCGATTGCCATATGGACAGAGACGTAATTGCCTGCCTTGGGCATGAAAGGAAAGGAAAAGGGAACAGGTGTATAGGTTAATGCTAATCTAAGGTGAGCAGCACCTGGCTGTGATGAGCAGCTCTTCACTAACACACTCACCTGTCTACCCCTGAAACCTCCTTACCTTCCCACACTCCCAAGGTCAGGTCCATGTTCTTTGATCATAGAATATATAGACAGGGCCGGACGTGACCTCCATCCGTCCCACTTTCAGTAGACTTAAAACTTTCCTCTTTAACCATCTTTCTTTGACTACACTTTCTGCAGATCTGATGGCAGAACAGGTCGTTTCAAGGAAAGCTTCCTTTCCCTGTTACAACAGTCATCCACCAAAGTTATCTCCCATGTTTCATGACTGAAGTACCTTAAATGATTGAAATCCCGTGCCTTTTATTTCATAAATACACCTTTTTACCAGTTTTAATGTGATGGATGAATCCCCAGCAAACGTACAGTGTACTCCGCCATCTTTTTGATTAATGTACTTTACTGGGATTAATACTGGGAGTTACCTGATTAATTGGCTCAACCTTGCTGCGTCCCTCCTACCATTATCAAAATGAGATACATGCACGGAGATATCAGAGTGGGTCGAACATCCTTCTGTGTGGCAATGGTGTAACTGTAGTATTTAAATATTTACTGTCTGGTTACTGATCTGTAAGGTCTTTAATTTAGCTACAGTTAGAAAACCTTTGATGAAATTAACAGTGCAGAGGCGTTATTGCTCTGATTATAGACTGCAGGCATATTCTGATCTCTAGAGCTGCTCTCTAGATCTGGGAGCAGCTCTTAAAGCCTCCACTCAGGGTGTCGGGACGCCCAGTGACGTGTGTCTGTTTACCTGTTGACAGATTGGCACCTCTGTGCTCCCAGACGACCACCTTGGTCTCCAAGACCCTTGGTTGTCAGGACAACCACGTGCTAATGTGTAACTGGTGTCTACCATCTTCATTGTCTCAGCTCCAAGCACAGTTTGGTACGGAGGTTAAAAGTTAGTCCTGTGATTGGAGAGTGGAGGAAACCGGAAGCGGTGGGCAGACGGCTTCCGGAAAGTGTGTTGACTTAGTGCGTGGCCGCAGATTGAGGTGCTATTTGTGCAGGGATCACGAGCAGACGACATGTCATTTGTTTTGGCCACATTGGGAAGAAGTCTGCTAAGTGAAAGCGTGACAAGTAATATGAGAAATGCAGCGATAATTTGGTGCTATAGTGTTTCCTGTGTAGACGTCAATTTACCTGAAAGTACTCTTCCCATTGTTACCTTTGTTTCTTCTGCAGAACTTCTAGAAAGAAAGTAGAGATGTAGTTTTGCACTACACGTCTTCTCTAACAAAGAAAATATGACAAAAGCGGACGTGCCTTTCATAAGTACATGTAAAGAGGTAATCTTTACTTATCCATTCTCTCATTTCTTTAATAAAAGTAAGATAGAATAGTGCCCCATTCTCAGTAACTTTTGGTGACCTGGCGTGATCCACAAACCATATGACAAAATACTACTGAACTCAGTTTCCGGATTTTGTATCGTGCAGGTGACTTACATAGTTGCACATTTAGTTTCCTGGTACATTGTAGGCTATAAATTATTATGTACATATTCCATTTGCTAGATGTTATTCACATTTCGGACTAGTCATGCCATACAAAAGGCGGGGTAGTATAGTCGGGCCCTGTTCCTCAGTAGATATGAATACCTGTTGAAAGCAGGCGTCTGGCAGATATATAGCCTGCGTTCAATAGTCCATTGTTGTGACCTGTCGGTCGGGAGAACATAGAGGGAATATTGTATGCAGATGGGTGTGTATGAAGTGGAGAAGGCAGTGTGACTGGTAGTTAGACTCAGTGCAGGAATGGGAATGATACAAATGTAGTTAGACAATGTGTGGATAGATTTTTTGTTGGTATTCCATGAAGTGGTAAATATTGAAGAACTCAAATGTGTGACTAGTTAAACTTAAAGCCAGAGTAACTAGTCTATGTGGTCGACATGGCTGAAAACGGGTGGACGAGAGGAGGCCTTGGGATGCCTCACTTTCACAGGGGATGGGGGTCCGGCGAGGGCTGCAGGCAGTTGATAGATGATTGGAGGTGTATTGTTAACGGAGCATGGCCTGATCTATTAGGGATGGAAGCAGGCCACTGAAGGCAGGCTGTATAAGCTTCCAAGGCTGAGGGTATAAAAAGGGTGTAGACGCTCCACTGACTGGGTAGGGCAGAGGGCAGCATGAAGAAGGCAGGGGAGGCTGGATGGGGGGGGAGGACGGGGTGTCCAGGTACCTCATACAGCACCATAAAGCCGCCCTGGAGGGGAGGGACCCGACAGGTTGCAACCATTACCCGGGCCGTGCACTGAATGCTAAGCACGCGCGGTCTGCGCCCTCCTACAACCTCAGCCTCCTCAACAGCCCTCAGCCCCACGCCTCCAGCGTCAACCACCAGTGTCATTGAAGTCGTGGCTCTGACCTTGAGGGCCTTAAGGCTATGACTTTTTCATCAACAGGCTTAGCTGTCATTGGACACACCTTTATGTTGGAGCTGCTCTTCCGGCTAAGTAAGGGTCGAGTCACTCACAGACTCACAAGTAATGAGATACTTGGGTAAAGAAGAACAGCAAGTCAAATGTTAGATGTGAAGACATAGAGGGTTGCTTAAATGTCAAAGACAAATAGATTTCTTTTTGGTGAAAGACTTTCTACAAACTGTTCAAGTATATCCAATAGTATGGCTGTAGCGTTTTGGATATGGTGGCTTTCCTATGTGAAGCCACAAGTTACTGAAAGCTACGGATCCTCCAATTAATGACAGGTCGTGCTAGAAACCATTTTCTGTCCCTATTAGCATTTGTAGACGAGGGTTGGTTGGAATCAGGATTGAGGTTATAGAAAAGTAGGTTAGGTGGTTCTCGTATAGTCACGTGTAGCACGCCACTTCGTCATCATCAGGCCGTCGTCATGACAACTGTGTCAATGAGCAACTGATGAACACCCTCTTGTTGAAACCGCCTTTATATAATGGGAAAGGCACACCAGCATTTTCATGGATTTAGGGTAATGATAGAAATACCAACGTGAGCAACATAACGGGTTTGTGAGACAGAGGGTAGTAAGTCGTTTACATGTGGAGGATACCCCACAGATGCCAATTTTCCTACGTTCGCAAGAATTCCTTTTTCTTTACTCAAAGTTAGCTATTGAATTTTGTTATTTTACTACAGAAAATTGTCTAAACCCAATACTGTACATTAATATTCTCTGACCTTAATTCCCACGAAAGTGCTTTCCGCGGTCTCCCACAGTTGTGTTTGAAATACCTTAAACAATGCAATTTGCGGAAACACGTTTTCACGAGTAGTCAGTTAGCTTAAAACGTGGCGTGAGAAAAAATACTAATTGATGTGTTAAAATTGCCGCACGTTGAGACGTTAAAGGAATTGCCGCTGGACCACTTTATTAAACTGCAATTTCCGGAAATGCATTTTGGGGCTAGGCCTGGAATTAATTATGGCGATTCTTAGAACTGTCTTCATATTGAGACGTGAAACAGTCGTACAAAAACAGTGCATGGCATCAAGTGAAACAAAAAAGCATTTCGTGTCCCCTCCGACGGTAACCCCCGAGTAATCATTCTCGCGTTTCAACAATGTTTAGTTTAATCACAATTTAATGTAGAAACGGGAACGGGTGAAGGGAAAATGAGATGGAGGGGCGGGGGAAGATGATTGACTCCAATCTCTAGCCATTGGTGCGAGGGTACGAAGATTGCTGGTATTGCCAAAACTTGTGCAATTACTGTGGTAACCTAATACCGATCTGCACGACAGGAAGAAAATTGGATTTAAAAATGTAATAGTCTGGTGTGGATTGGAGACTGTCACGTTTTCTTTAACTTAAACCTTCACAGATCCTTCTCACTGTTTTTTACCATATATGGGAGCGCATGCTCCGAGATCGCAGCCTCTCTGAGCTACAGGGTAACGGCTCCCATAGGAGCACTGGGCACTTCTGTAGAATACGCGATACCGGGTAGATATATTTTTGTATGGCCGTGTCCTTACTGCTATTACTATACGAAATGCTATACCTATAGCTATAAGGCACCCTCTTGTCGTCTTGCCATCATCTTAATCTAAGTATTACATTGCATGGAAGCTGGCTGAAGCACAGCTCGTAGAGGTGTAGCAAAGCGATTCTCCGCTACCTCCTACTTATCAAGTCCCTGTGTTAAGTAGACGTTTCATCTAGAAGAGGAAATGTAAGGAAATACTTGACATTTATGTTTACGGGGTATGTACAGGGTATCGTTTCTTTTAAAATAAAAGTAGTACGTTACAAGTAATATTAATAAGGACACAATCTACTAAAACACATTCAGATCCCTCTCAACATGCTGAAAGTCATACATGCAGAAGTAACTCCCTGCTACTGTTACATGTATGCTTAAAAACCTTTTACACTGTGAGTCTGCATATAAAAGATTAAAGGGAAGAGTAGCTTAGGAGTGATGAGCTCTGAGCTAAAAGGCCATGGGGATGGCATGGCGGCGGGGGTGGAGGAAGGGGTAGTGGGATAAGGAAGGAAAGGAGGGGCTCCCCGGCCCTATACCCGCCCATATCCGGGCAGCTCACAGGGAGGGCTTGCGTGAGAAAGGATCACTTTGTCGGCGCTGTGAAAAGATTTTTGTTCAGTGAGGCTGACTCTTTCGCACAGTGCTCCCGTAAAACGCTCAAAGCATTTTCTTCAGGCGATGTAGCTTTGTATTTTGTCCCGTATTGGCGCGGTATGCAATCCGTCTTGACTTGAAGAAGAGGGATTACGCATTCATATAATGACCTTGTTCGCTGGTTTGATTGTTTGTTTGAAGAAACCTCCGAGAAATTCTATGGAAGCAATTTCAATGGCTATTGCAAGTTGAGCAGTTTGGCGCCGTACCATATCCTCCTACAGCTACCCTGCAAATGAATGGTCATGAAAATGGGAACTTTATCTTTTAAAGGGCAATCATTTTAACTTGCAGTCCCCAGAATGTCGTCTGGCCGGATTTCATATCATTATGTGCAATTTTGTGCAGGTGTTAGAAGAAAACCTGTCAAACTGTATGAATGAGTAGATATCTTCCCTTCTCTGAAAAATACATAAACCCATACACTAGCCCTGTTGGTCAATCTTTTTTACATGCACTCAAAGCAGTGTAATACCCTGTCGGAGCTAGACCAGAGTAAAACATGCAGTTGTATGCGCTAACACAGGACAGACATGCGACGGTACCATCAGGCCGCTGTTGGGATATATTGACCAGTACTCCGGCCTCACACCACGTCTACCATTCTCACCTCTTGTCTCTTCAATCTCCTGCTCTGACTTCCAGTACCCCCTCTATCTGCATTACCACATCCAGTATATACATGTAGTAGGTGTACACTCGTATACACACATACTGCAGGACATGTAGTTGTGTATACATGTACCTCTATTAATGTGTATAGAGAATATGGTCAATAGTTTAGCTGGCTTTATCTAGTTATCCATCGCCTCCTGCATCTCAATTTAACATGGTCATGGCAATAATAAAAATGCCACTCATGTTTGATTTAGCGTATAGAGGAACAAGAACCTTGATTGCTCCGATTCCCCCAGACCCATCTGTATAGCAGACACATCCTAACAAGATTTCCCATTTGTACGAGTTGCCATCATCACAACAGGATGAATACATTTATTCTGCCAGCCCGTGAGATTGGCCTTAAAACGGCGATCACAGTGTGTGCCTGCCCCGGGCTACATGTCCTATTTGTTGCCTTCATGCCAACATACGACTCATCCTGTCACCCCTCCATGACCCTCTCCTGTTATATGGCTTATAATACCATGGGAACTATTCAGCTGGTTATTATAGCCTGAATGATAAAAACTGCACCTCAATATACAGAGCACAGAAAAGAATTGAGGTTGTAAGGCGTCTGTGAGGAAACAGTGAATGATACAAATTTTAGTGCATACATAAAAGATTTATGACTGCTAATGTTAAAAAGAGTTCATTATATGGCCGGGTCTCTTCAGTCACTTGTGATATCAAACCATAGAAAGAAATAATTTGTCCTGGAGAACGTTATATGCAATTTTTGAAATTTAATAAAAACAATTTATAGGGGGGGGGGGGCATTCTGTGACTGCTGCTCAGCGAACTGGCCATGACAAGCACCGTGATTTATTGTGTCAGTGGAGAGGGTGAGGGGCTGTGTTCATGGTAAATGTATAAGGCTACTTGTAGAGTTGGCAGTGATCCTGACTATAGCCCCCTCCCATCTATCTACCTCCTACGCAGGGTGTCTAATCTGGCAGCATCAAGTATTAAACCCCAGCTTTTAAAGACATCCTCCTCAGAGATGTGGCAATTGTTTAATAGGCATCTCACCCTGCCTTTTCCTCTGCATGGACATTTATGTTTCCATATATTTTTCCTGTCCATTGTTCCCACCCCACCCCTACCCCACACCCAGTTGATGCTCAATAGAAGTGTGGCAGATTGAGGTCGGGATCTGAGGTTGGGGATGGGACATTATTCATCATGATTGGATGGTGGATTTTCTCCCCAAGCTTACAGGAACCTTCTAGATGAATCCATGTGTTGTTCTCCCATCCCCCTGATCCTTAGTCTAGAGTTGGCTGCTGGTAGACGTGACATGGGTCACGTGGTCTCAGGTAGTCAGGGTAACGGCCATGACAGGTAGTGACACCTATCAGCCGCCACTGGTCAGTAGCATTTAGACGTGCACGGGTCCCAAATTCAACAGAAATATTTATTAACTCTTTGATAAGAGGGTATATAGTTGCATACATACAATATAGACTTTAAACTGGAGGCAAAGTGAACACGGGCCTCAATGGTCAATGTATGGTAATAACGAGAAAGGCAGATTCCTGTAATAACGAGAAAGGCAGATTCTTGTAATATCCCTTATCCTTTTTCTCCCCAAAAGGTGAATACAGCTGAGAATGTGTCTTGGGACTGTGGCCCCTGCATCCTCTCCCCCTCCCCGCCCCTCCAACTGTGACACCAGACTTCCCATCAGCGACTGGCGTATTGATTACAGGGGCTGGGGGTAGGGTAGCATTCCCAATCAATGCTGCTAAAGTAGGTGTGGGTAATATGGCCGATAAGGTAGACTATACAGCCAGATAGGGAACCACAGATAAGGCCGAAAGGTAAAGGACGACGCTGATAAGAAGAAATAGGGGGAAAGGAAACTGATTAGAAATACCGTATACGGCGTAAGATGAGGTGGTTTTTTTGTGTGGTTTTTTTTTTGGGGGGGGGGGCATGGTGGGGTTGGGATGGGGTTAGATCTAGTTATGGACACATTATAAAAGATAACAACGTTTTTGTTCTGTACTGTCTATATACATATTTAACCTGGTGTGTTTCTGCTAATTTACTTGCAGTTGTATTGTGCTGACAGAGCTCTATATTTTTTACTTGCAGGGTGAAATACCGCCACACGCTTTCTGTCAAATCCCAAAGAACCTGAACAAGGGAATGGTAAGTTAACTTACATATTGGCATGCCCATAGATGGTACATTGGCAGCGCATTTATGTATGGCTATACACAATATATATGTAAATCCCGATTCTGTAATTCAAGGCCGGATGTACTCTGTGAAATATTTCGTAGAAAGACAGACGTATATTTTGATATAGTGCCACGGTTCTGTGCAGCATTTAGCGATGTACATGCCATGGTCGCCGTATGATTTACACTGGAGACATTACCGCATCCTTGTCTATAGTGGCCAGGTTTTATGAACTATGGATAAAATATACATGAAGCCATTCACGCGGCCAACCGAATTGCCCCTGTCTGATTTGATACCAAGCACACATCTTGGGCATACCAACACTGGTGCCTCGCCCCATGCCCCCACCAACTCAAACACACACTTAACTTTCCCCAAGGCCAGATTCATTTTCTCCCACTCCCTCCTGTTTGCCCGCCAGCCTCAAGGGACATTTCGCGCCCATACACTATACCGACTAGACTATCAGTCTCGTTATACCGCCCTGCCTACACTGCTAGACATTCACAGCCAAGGTCAAAATGGACAGATTGATGTCTATTTCACATATGTGTGCTGTCCCCAGCTATCTTCAGGTAATATCTACAGCCGTGTCATATTCATTGAATCGTGCAGTTAATATTCTCCAATGAACAGCAATTAACGATAATGAGGTTTGCAATAATATAATCATGACATTATGTGCTGTCATAATCATCTGCTCTATACAAATCACACAATTTCCTCTGCCGTTATTTACACACGCACGACGTGATCAGGTGTTTTTACATGCAGCCCAACCCCGGCCCAGCCCCACCCTTAATAATGTAACCTTTCCTGCTATCTAGGCCCCTTGTGGCCTACTACTTGCTCCTCCTTCCCGCTAAACACATCACACTCTGCTCCGTTATCTCGTCCTCAAAGCACTTTCCCTTATCCTTGCTCTTCTGTTTGACCTTCTGCTCCCTCCCTCCCTCCCTCCCTCCCTCCCTCCCTCCCTCCCTCACTCACTCACTCACTCACTCACTCACTCACTCACTCACTCACTCACTCACTCACTCACTCACTCACTCACTCACTCACTCACTCATGCCCTCCTTGTCCTCTCCTCATCCCACCTGTCCCTCCCATTATTCATGTGCCCATTCTGGTCGGGGGCGGCCAGTAGCTAGGCGTGGTCAGACCGGGTGGTGGGCGGCTTAGGACGGGCCGGTTGAACGTCGTCCATAATTAATCCACTTTTACATTGTCTGCTTGTAGGTTGGATCAGATGTTTTCCTCTGCTACAAGAAGTCTATGGCCAAGGCTAACCAGATAGCCTACAAACCTGGTGAGTACTTGCTACAAATAGGACGCACACGAGGAATGACTCAATGTGTATAGTGAAGAGTAAACTAAGATTGTATAGTATACAATATCATAATATAAGGATGAATCTTGTGAATGTTATTTGAATAAATAGGAGATAGAACTATGTCTACTAGCGCAGCGAAAACCGTTAAATATGTTGACTAGTAATTTAGCTAAAATGTATTTAAGGGGTAAACGTTGCAATCAAGTTATAGATATCGCCTACCGTTATCAGGGATGCTATTTATCCTACAATTTTATTCTCAGAAGTTGACCGTTGTGATTTATTTAGATCCAGACATTTCTTAACATTCATTCTTGATTTAACTGTCTTAAATATAACCCTAACAATAATCACCCCCCTTTCAACTCCGCCTTTCCTTACAGCAACACTATACCGATGGCCACTAGAAGACCACCCGACATTTGAGTTCCCCAAGTCTGTTCCCATGTTCTGCCTGCCTCTGGGGTCATCTATAGAAAGCTGGCCGGCGGCCGCCCAACACCCACTGCCAGTCTTCTCCACCTTCGTACTTACCGGTGGAGAGGGAGAAAAGGTATGTAGAAAACTAAATATTGAAGCTAAACAAGTGTACCAAACATTAAAATGATAGAAATATCTACTACAGTTCAGAAAAGACTGATATCCAATTGATTAGAGAAAATATATACATCTTTACTTTACTTTATATCGCACGCTTTCAGGTCTATGGAGCGGCAATTATGTTTTACGAAGAGTACGGAGAAGATAATCTTACCGAGGCACAGAAGAACCAGCTCGGTTGGGAAGAGAACCCCGAAGACGGGATTCCCAAATCCATTCACCACAACAAATGTATCTGTCTGCTGTCCAGGTGGCCCTTCTTTGACACCTTCAAGAGGTTCCTCCAGTACCTGTACAGGGTGTCCGTGTCCGGACCTCACAGTGTGCCCATAGAAAGGTGAGATAAAGAAGCCACTAAATATAAAATAATCTTAAGTTTATTCTTGTAGAAAAAAAAGGTGCATCAGAGCAGGGATAATTTTGTTAAGTTAAAATGGCATTTAATTGGCTACGATCGTATCAGTCGTGTTTTACCAGGGTTTGATTATTTCAGGGAAATTGCTTTGGTAATAGTATTAGTGTGGAGATTTAATCCTGGTGGGGCAATGAGGTTCATGTGGTTTTAGCCACGTAACACAAGCTCGGTGAGGCGTCCATCCCTTAGAGGCTTAACGCATGGGGAAGTACAATAACTCGTGAAATTGAATTTTTCTTTAGATGCCTTTTCCAAATATCTCAAGCCATTGGCACTTCAAAGCATAGATATAGCAGTGTTATGAATACACCCAGTAATATGTGAATGTAAATACTGGTGCTAACTGTTGGTTTCCTCCACTGCAGGCACATATCGCACTTTCTGCTGGAGGTCCCTTTCCCTTCCCCACAACGACCCCGGATACTGGTGCAGCTGTCAGACGATGCCATCTCCATCTCACAACCAGAGGAAATGCCCTTACAGCAAAGGTAGATTTTATTCCATTCACTATGGAAGGTGACTGTAAGCTTATCTCTTGTAGGGAGGGGGTCTTGTTTTCATGGTACTCGTCATTCTTGTGTAACAAATAATTTGTTGCTGACCACTGGAGTCGTGTATACCGATAATAGAAATATACATCGGGATCATATGAGCAAACTACAGTAAATGAAGAGCTATTTTTGAGGCAGATATTTTAGTGAGTAGGCTTATAAAGGGAGAACTGTTGAAATATAGGTAAACTGAAATTGAAATCTTTAATAAAGGATATAGAAAAAGCTGTATCTTTGAAACTATTTAAGCAATGGTTTTAGGAATCTGAAATTCTGTATAAGCTTTAGAGTTGTTAAGTTGCACAGCCCTCTGAAACTATGATAATTGACTAAACTCTTGTTTGCTTTCAGTGGTGCCTCATTTACGTTACTGCTGAAGAATCTTGGGCCGGAGAACTGCCTAAACCTGTTGTTGTTCGGTCTGATGGAGCACAAAATCCTCATCCATTCTCTCCGCCCCGCCGTCCTCACCAGTGTCGCTGAAGCTGTCACGAATGTAAGACTAAAAATACCTACTGAAAATCTTGTCAAACCATGTGTTTCTTAGGGAATTGCGGCTGTGTCCTTTTGGAATTCTAAAACACGTGAATTTGTATTTACTCTATTAAAAACTTTATGCCAGTAAACTGCATTTCCATTAACAACAATTGCACATAAATTTGAGAAAATAAGATTTTACTCCCATTCTTAACACATGTTTTCCATTTTCCACCTGGCAGATGATCTTCCCGTTCCATTGGCAATGTCCATATATCCCTCTTTGTCCACTTGGTCTCTCGGAGGTGCTCAACGCGCCCTTCCCCTTCATCGTCGGTGTCGACTCGAGATACTTTGATCTCTACGATCCTCCACCGGATGTCACTTGTATCGATCTAGACACCAACACAATATCTGTGTAAGTATTCTAGGTTCCTACAACAAGAAACAAATGTTTCTAGTAGCCTCTTTAGGTGAACGACAAATTTCCAAAACCTACAACAACCATGTTTGATTTATAGCTATGATTTCTTGTCCTGCCCCTATATATAGTATAGGCCGACTCAACCTCCCTACGTCATATTTTCTAGCTAAAAAAACAAATCCAACAAACTTTTCTGGCAGATTTTAAATCAGTAATAAATATCCATACTCAAACATACATATATCCTGTCATTTATATAACTGCAATTTATTTTGTATTATAAAATCTATAGATGTGACGATCGGAAAGGATTCCAGTACAAGATGCTGCCTAAGCGGCCGATGAAGGTGCTGCGGTCTACGTTAGAGCGGCTTTTTGAGCAGCTCTGTCAGGAGCCCTCTAACCCAAGCACACCTATGGAGGTGGGCATGGACATGGCTCCTAGTGACCACGACTTCAGACAGAGACGGAAGGAGGTGAGGCCTGCTATTTTTACTATGAACCGGGTGCTATTTTTCTCCGTCATGTAGATCAAACTGCGAAATTTAGAGTATGAATAATTAATCTTGAGTGGTTGTGTATTTAAATCGCAACCTTGGTGGGTGCTGATACATACATTTTGTATTTACATGATGTAGTAGCCTAAGAAGGTATGTACCATACATCGCAAAACATAAATCATTGGGGACCTATACAAACCCCATGAGACGGTCATGGGATGCTCCAATAGGATGCCACCGTTACATATTGATTACTTGTACGAAAGGGCCCCATGGATCAGTTTTATGGCCTTGAAACTCCCATGGGTTAGCTTCTCTATAAATAATATAGCTGTGTTATGATGGAGGCAACTGAGTACAAATTTGATGGTGGGGCTGGTTTGATACTCCATAGTTATAAGGCTCAGTAAGGATGTGGATATTTGCATCCAAAATAGGGTACCATATACTATACAAGGTACTCCATTAATGGGGGAAATTGTCAATCCGCAACGATTGTTTAGGCAAAAAAAGATTATTCCATGGCCAAGTGATTGCGTTTTACAGTCTATACTGAAGAGTGAAATTATAACGTAAAATAGCAGATTAAGCATGAATCTGTCAGTTACATCAAATGTAAGCTGAAGTAGATGGAATTAAGTAGAGAGGAAATGAAGTATGGCCTGACTAGCACATCCTGGTACATTTTTGAGAAGATTAAATTTCGAGCCCGAAACTTTGGACAAGCTCCCTTTAAAATAAGTGTTCTCCCTTCCCCTTCCTATTTAGTTATATTTGGCTATAGAGCCTGTCCTTATTTGTACATGGTAAATAATGAGTTGTGTGTTGGTTACAGCTGCAATTAGAGACGGTTATCCAGGAGGCCTTTATCCGCTTCATGGCATGCTGCCTCAAGGGCTACAACCAGTTCCTGCTCCCCATCACCAAGGCACCCGGTGTCGGCACCACCGACGTCAGCTCGCTCTTCGACGTCAGCAGTAAGTTGGCTTCTCACCATTCTGCATATTGACAATCACATCTACGACAGGTTTATGAGATCTGTTTACCCTTTTTTTTAATTAAGAAAAATGCCCATGTTTGGTTCAAAAAAATCGCCCAAATTGTATGCTTTATGTAGCCTATGATGTGATCTGAATGAGAATGACTTATGTCAATGATATCAGTAAATAATGTTTCTCTTCTTGTCCTGTAGGTTTCCTGAAAAGCCGAGATAAGACATACCACAAGTTCTTCAACCAGCTAATGAAGACGCAGCTCTTCTCACGCTTCATTGAGGAGCGCAGTTTCGTTTCGGATAAGGACGCTAGTCTGGCCTTCTTTGACGAATGCACAGAGAAAGTGGATGACAATCGTGATGAGCCTCGACTCATTGAGATTGAGGATAACGCAAAGAGTGAGCGAACAGTGTTTATTATGCCCCCTGAACCCAAGGGACTGCCTGATGGGGTCACCTACAGCTACACAGGGTTCCCAGTGTTGAAGGAGGAGCTGTTCTTGCCACGGCCCAGGTTAATATGTGCCACACCACTCAAGACGCCAGCTTGCCCGGGGAGCCCGATGACGCGCCGAACCAAACAGGAGGTGCGGTCAGCACAGAAGATTGCCCAAAAACATGCCGGCTCACCACAGCTATGGGCCAAGTAAGTGTCTGCTTTTGGGGCTTGTCAGAGGAGGTTTCCTATGCTGTTTTATATTCTTACCCTTATATGTATGTATATGAGTAGATGCCGTATGTAAATATCTTCCTTTTGAATCTATAAGATTAGTCGTAAGAGAGAGGTATTAGAGTGTAGCTAAACGTTCACCTTGTCATTGTATGTCAGGTGTTTGCTGGGTCACTGCTACAGTCTGTGGTTCATCCACCTGCCGGCCTACGTCAAGTCTGTCCACTCCAAGACCAAGGCGCTGAGGACAGCCTACGAGGTCCTCGTCAAAATGCAGAACGCCAAGCTACAACCCCCTGATGAGGTTAGTATTTATAGTTATAGTAATGTATGATGTCAAAACATTCTCGTATAAGCTGCACCTTAACTTTGACAAATCCTATAAGCCTATAATGTGGGGTCTCAAAATTGTTGAGTAATACTGTAGTAATACTTGATAAAACTTGTATACGCCGCATCCTATATAGGCATGCTATTTCTGCTTTTAGGTCTGCTACCGAGTGCTCATGCAGTTGTGTGGACTCTACCACCAACCCGTCCTGGCCGTCAAGGTCCTATTTGAAATGAAGCGGAATGGTGTTCACCCGAATGCAATCACGTATGGCTTCTACAACAAGGTATGTGTGCTAACAGTTACAGACAATCATTCTGAAATACATCTGGGTATCTGGATATCTACATAGAGCTTCAAAATAAGATATCATAATTTACTTTGAAATCTTAGACATTGAAAACTAGCCCCATGTGAATAAAATGAGTAATGGTATATTTGATTATTCAGATCTGATTTTGTCTTTGTTTTATCAATAACAAGCAACCCTTAGTACTGCATGAAATTCATAGCTATCCACCCTTTACAACTGTAAGTGTTTAAAATAATGAGTTGCTTTAACAACACTCGATTGACATTTCTCATACCCTGTGATGTAATCCAATTTAGGCGGTGCTAGAAAGCAAGTGGCCGTCGTCGGACACCAATGCTTACCTGTTGTGGACCAAGCTACGGAACACGATAATGGCTATGGCGCAGTTCCGTAAGGCACTACGTAGACGAAGACTCTCCGTGTATTCTACGTCGGAAAGTGACTTTGACCGAGTGAGCCACACAAGTACGGACAGCCTCGTTGACGACATCCAGCCACTCGACAAAGTGGATCTAGCCCGGACGGAGTTTGTCAATGACCTTGTCAGTGTGGAGCAAACACCCAACATGGAGGAAAGAAACAGTACGGGTAGGATATGTGTGGTTTATAAGGGGACGCACAGGTTAAACAGTACGGGTAGGATATGTGTGGTTTATAAGGGGACGCACAGGTTAAACAGTACGGGTAGGATATGTGTGGTTTAAAGGGGACGCACAGGTTAAACAGTACGGGTAGGATATGTGTGGTTTATAAGGGGACGCACAGGTTAAACAGTACGGGTAGGATATGTGTGGTTTATAAGGGGACGCACAGGTTAAACAGTACGGGTAGGATATGTGTGGTTTATAAGGGGACGCACACAGGGGCGGATCCAGGGGGGGGGGGGGTGCAAGGGGTGCGCCCCCCCCCCCCTATTTTTCTGTACATTTTAATTTAGATGGTCCAACACCCCCAATGCTGTAGGTATTACAGCGCCCCCCCCCCCCCCCTTTCCAAAATTCCTGGATCCGCCACTGGAACATGTTGTATGAAGCTTATCATTAAGAAGTAGAATACTCTAGATATATGGTACACAGGTTAAGCCGCTTTTTGTAAGAGAATGAAATGCGAAAAGGAGGGGGGCTGTCTGCACAGAACGTATGCAATTACGGGCTTTGAGTGTTTCGAAAGAAACAAAAGTTTCATGACGACTTTGAAAGACATTCTACTGTGTCAAGTCTTATTTCATGATTTTAGCTTAGAAAAAGTTTGTAATTTTATTCAGAGTATTTAAAAAATGTGCTATACATCATTCTCACATTTACACGTCTAATGTATTTTGCACAGGGGGAATGTCAGACAAAGGCTACAGCTCAATGACATCTGAGGACGCCAAGCGTATCTCTACAGTGCTAGGGTCCCAGGAGTCTATAGACTCCATCACCAAACTGTCCAACAAGAACGGGCTCAGCAACCCGACGCGGCCTATCGCAAAGATCACAGCGGCCAACCGCAAGTACATGAGCAAGTACATGAAAGACAAAGCCACAAGTAAGTAATGTACATAGTGAGGTTTACTCAGTTGTAAGAATCAAGTTGGAAAATCCTTCCCAGTTAAGGACTTGTCGTGTACCCATGTATAGGCCCTGTAGAGGTTAATTTGCAAGTCCCTACTGTAATCACTTAGTCCCCAGCTCCCTATAAGTACAATATATTGGTTGGTTTCATCGGATCTAAAAAAGAAGAGAACATGATATTTGCATTTTAATGTACTAGCATTATAGCCCTTTTAAAATATCATCAGTTATTTCAACTAACAGCAACATGTAGGTTGTCAGACATTTTGTGCTGTAACCTTTCTGATATAATGCTACTAAATAATCATACGATTATCAAATCATGCCCAGACAGAATTATTAGAAAATGATTCATTTATTGTGCCTGTGTAGCATGCATATAAAATAATCTATACAACTTCAGGTAGAAATAGTAGTAGCCACGATATGAAAATATATATATCCCTAAAACATGACATTTTCTTCTGATGCCCACTGCTTTTCTAGGTAAAGATGGCAACGGCCTAGCGTTCGCCTCAATAGATCCAAAGACAGATGAAGCATTCCGTCAACGCGTGGGCAGCATCGTCAAGAAGTCCGTCAGCTCGCTAGGTAGTGGAAGCACTCTTCGCGGTGATAGTACCTGTGAGCATAGTCGCTTAGCTTCACCTGCAGCACTAATACATAACACATGTTCAAAAAAAGAAGGGAAAAAAAGTACTTTGAATCAAAACTGAGCGTGTATGGAATTTGAATGTTTTCAGAAATCCTATAATATTTAAAAAGGGATACATCAACTCTGTTGTCTTTGCAATCAATATGATGTTGATGTCAAGCAATTCGGTAGTCATTTCTATTCTATATATTTGCTAAATCAGTCTTACCACCAATTGCTCACAATCTCATTCCATGCTCAAGAATGTGATTGTTGCTTGGCAATTGGTGGTCATAACAGACAGTCCCTATGTATCTCCTGTATACATGGACAAAAACATTTCTAGAAGAATCGAGACTGAGACCAAAAAATGATTGGCAACTATAAGCTGCCTAACGTGCTGCATGGCGTAGCGCCAGCTTGGTGCATGGGTCTGGTGGGGTACCAGCATGCTGAGGTACCCAGGTCTTGCATGCCTAAATATATGTCAATGTCTCTTGTACTTTTACTTAAGTATTATTCCTCGGAAACCCTCGGGTGTTAGTAGTCAACATGCATGCGGTATAGTTCAATATGTTGTTTAGTTGTAGTGCAATGATTATTCAAACTAAGAAGAACATTAGTATACTACTAGACAATGGCAGCCATTGATCTTTGGAAACGCTTCATTTCAAGGATACATCGCCGTGTGGAGAGACCTTTTCTACTTAGTCTCGATTTAAAAAAAAAAGCATACTACTAGTATTGTAGGTTGAACATAGAACATTGCATATTGTTTTAATCAGCACAGTGATGATTAGATCATTTACCTACGAATTAATTTAGTAGATCTAATTAAGCACTTTGATTTGTATTAGTTGTGATTTAGTTTACATTGTCACAATTACCCGTAGTTAAAATGTACCTATTTGTATTCTGTATGTAACTGGTACCGGTATGCATGGGTTCTTTGTCGTGAATTGATAATTAATTACCTGATTTTATCAATACTCTATAGGATTGTCTGGGAATTTTATTTCTGATCTTACGTGAACATTTCTAATGACAGTTAAAGTCAAAATACTAAGTATTGAATTCTCAGTAATTCACACGGGTTCTAAGTAATTCAATTGTTGCTATGTTACCTTCTAAACCTTTTAAGAAGTAGAGTGTGTTGACTTTGAAATAGATATGTGTCGAAGTGTCAGTAACTGAAGTCAGTACCTCAAAATAAATCATAGTAATTAGGAAAGTAGCACATAAATATAGATAAGAAAAGTAACACTTTCTGTTTGAATGTTGCAGTGGGCAGCTCGGCAGGACTACTAATGACGAGTCAGATGTCGGTTGACGAAGCTGTGTTCGGTGAGTTTGGTCTCAGCCACAGCTTGAACACGAAAGGTGGTCAGACCGGCCAAGACATCCGACGGAAGCGGCACAAAAGTTACGGTGACCATGTGCGGCGTCGGCGGGCTCTGAGCCTGCAGGACCCGGTAGATTCTGCTACAGGTAAGCAGCGACACCAGAGCCATAGCGGAACCATGGAGACGGAGGCGCACGGGGACAATCAGACACCGCGTGGCGATGTATGTGGGAACCTGCCCGACCTCATACAAGAACAGATGTTGGGGGTTATGCCCAATGGGGGCGGTGATATAGATGGTCAGGACACTGGGATGGTAAACGGTCTTGATAGACTAAACTGCCCTGCAATAGAGGACTTGGTGAATGGAGGTATTGATATTCTAAGTAGTGGACGGACTCCTGGGCTACAGGACTCTGTCCCGCCCGATATCTGCCCGCTCGGGGTAGACGCAAAGATGGGGAATGGGGATGTTAGCAGTGATACCTTGAATTCAGACCAATTGGTAGATCTAGACGGTTCTGTGAAGACCTTGAAAGACTGTTCTTTGACAGATGATAGCACCTTGAGTGTGTTCAATGATACGAGTAACGACAGTCAACAAGACACACCAACAGACTCTAAGACTGGCACCCCTACACACAAAATACGGACACCTGTAACAGAGAACGATCCCCTTGGTCTGTTCTCAGACGCCATAGCATCAACGCCTGCTGAGGCGCCCAATACGCAGACCTCCCCCAGCCATGTTGGGCGCACCCTGCTGCTGAGCCTGGAGAGTGAGGCTAATGATAGCGGGGTGTCTAGTACCATGACCAGCTCAGGGAACCGCTCCAACCTGCTCATTGACATAGAGCCCTTCGGGGGCTCGCCCAGGAGAAACATACCAGCTGCATTGTTCACAGTGGGTAGTTCACCCGAGCAACCGGGGGAGACGACCACCAAACCCCCGAGATCGGTGAGTGGGACATCGAGTGATGCCTCCACCCCGGGTAGCCCTGAACCCTGGGCACCGCTCCCCCAGTCACACTCACAGAACCAGCTCCAGACCCCTCCGTCCACGCCCACAGCCGACCTCAAGAAGGCCAGCACCTTGCCGGCTAACCTGGCTGGGGTGGAGACGACCCCAGTCTCTGTCACCAAGCGTGGGAAGTTAGTGGGACGAAGTGAGTCGTTTGGCTTCGGCAGTGCGCTCCGGTCAGCCGCAAGTATGTTTTCTAGCAAATTCAATGAGCTGAAATCAACCATGGTGACACCAACGAAAGCAGATGGTTCCATGGGCAGTCAGACAAGTCTGCCTAAACCGCATGAGATGGAGAAGTTACTATATGAGCAGGAGGAGGACAACTTGCTGCGAAAGGCTGGCAGCCTGGACCACCTCGGGCGGCCCGCTGCTCTGTCCGCGTCTGATGAATGCGCCGATGGAGCCTCCCTCGATGGCCATCTGGATGCAGCGCCCAAAATACGCCAGCAAAAGGGATACACACCATTTGGTAAGTCCACTGTAATGTAGTCAACCCTAGTAGGCAACTACATTAAAGTAGCTAAAATATAGCTATTCCTAGAGTTTCTGTCATGAATTATTGTAGAACTTTTACTTCACAGTATTGTCACTCTCTAGTTGGAGATATTTTGTTGTTACAGCATATTTATGTTTAAACGTTTTATATGAATGCAAAGTTATCATTTCCCTGTACCATACATGTTATAGTAATGTAACAGTCAAGTATAAAGCGCATGATGTTGACCTTCAGTTTTGTAATGGTTAGTCATCACCCTAATGCCTCTGGTAGTGTGAAATGTTTCTGTATCATGTACCAATGTTAACGCTATTTGACATGGAGCTTAAACACATCCAAAATGGTTAAATCTGACCCTGCAGCTTCGGTTGTGTTTCAAAATTCTCTTAGATCGAAATGTGTATTATATTCTAAATCTAAGTTCTGATAGTTAGTCTGATAGAGAAATAATTACTGCACATTTATCTAATCGGGGCCTTGTTTTGAAAGGGTCCTGCCCAACAGCATCTTCTATGCCCGTCTTAGGCTTAGAACACTTCACACCCATAGGTAACCCAACCAATGTACACACTGCGGGTTGGGGAAAGGTCCATGTGGTCAACTTAGCGCATATCAAACAGAAATCACGTCTT
This sequence comes from Harmothoe impar, assembly GCA_947462335.1. Classification (NCBI taxonomy): domain Eukaryota; kingdom Metazoa; phylum Annelida; class Polychaeta; order Phyllodocida; family Polynoidae; genus Harmothoe; species Harmothoe impar. The sequence goes on from OX381709.1 coordinate 64,267,626, forward strand.
TTAGTCAGTGATTTCCCTGATAGCTACAGGCCACATGCACTTCCTCCCCAACTCGCTAGTGGTCACTAACGTTTTTGCAGTCCTGTGACATTCCTCTTGACTCGTGTTTTTGGTTTTCCTTCCCTTGTCTCATGTTTTTTTCTGTTGTGCTGTTTCTGAACAAACAAAAACCCTGTGCCGCGCTGCTGCTGCTGTTGTTGTAGTGAATGGTTTGTGGGAAGGATTGCTCTCTCTACAAAACCTCTCGCTGCAAGGCCTGTCAGGTCTCCAGTCCCTTCAGGGGCTGGCTTCGCTGCACGGGCTCCAGCAGAGCTTCGAGTCGCTGAAAGGAGCTCGCAGCGAGGATAGTCTTGACTCGAAGACATCGCCGACATCTCCAGACAAAGGTGCACTACTACACAGGTCTACTTGTGGTGGGCTGGGGAGCAGCTCTGAGCTGCTCGGTGCTGAGGGGCTCATGGGGAGGAGAGCTACTCTATGCTGCTGGTGGTGGTAATGGGTATAGTACTGGTGGCGGGATCACTTTACGCGTGAGAGATACATACTTTAAGGAACCTTAATAGTAGTTATGTATGACTATAAGTGAATGCACTCCAAACCAGCCCTGGGGATTATGGTTAGTCGTATAAGCAACTTGTTCTGTATTTGGGACTTTGTATTTGGAAAAAGAGAGGCAAAATTAATTGGAAATTTCGTGTATTCTTTAGAAATACAGCAATGCCCCCCCTCCCCCTATTAACAGTAAGGCCAGTGACTCTGCTTTTGTGGTCTGGAACCAGCAGCGTTTCCAACAGTTCCAAACATCTCTGAGAGTGGTGCTTAACCTAACATATTTTAAGCTACTAACATGTTGCTATTGTCAGTGACTTCTGTATATCTAATCAGTAATTAGTTCATCGTGTTATTCTGTGTGGATGTAACTTTCCCTATATTAACATAATAATTGGCTAAGAGTCGTTTACCACCTTATCAACCTACAAGTT